>CM062804.1:885539493-886243371 GCA_031772625.1 Pinus tabuliformis | reverse complement strand
GACCCGAACCTAATAATCTTTGATCTAGAAAATAGTACATCGCGTTTACCTCATCAAATGGCTTTCCAGATCCCAGTGATAGTCAAAAACAGACCTATTCATCAGACTGTAATTGATGAGGGATCTTCCACGTGTATTATGTCGATACAGTGTTGGAGATCGCTTGGTTCTCCTTCACTAAATCAATCCCCGACAATTCTTAAGGCCTTTGATGGCCGTGGGTTCCATCCTTTTGGCATTCTACAGGATTTGCCTATAGGGGTTGAAGGAAAAACCGTTAGTCTAGATGTGGAGGTGGTTGATGCCCCTCTAGACTACAACCTTCTATTGGGTCGAAGTTGGTCTTACGCTATGACAGCGGTCGTTTCGTCGGTCTTCCGAGTAATAAAGTTTCCACATAATGGTAAGATCGTAAAAATAGACCAGCTGGCCTACTTTTCATCTGACCCAGCCTCTTCCGAGAGTATTCAGCATGTCGCTAAAACGACTATCCCATACAAGGATGTTGGAGTAGGATTAGTTAAAGATGCAGGTTTACTGGGAACTTTTCATTTTCCTCCAATCAACGCATTGTCTTCGTTTGCATCCATTCATATGACTACCTCAGACACCATTGTTTATGACGATCCTTGGATCGTTCCTTCTGAATCTGAGATAGACTCATTTGGTGATGCTATGCCTTTGAGTCCATATGAAATTGCCTATGAAGCCGTGCAAACCTTTTACCGACCCGCGTTCAAAGGGACAAAATCGAACCAAATGAATGTTAGTCCGTGAGGAATCACTTTCACATCAACCTCAGAGTTAATAGCATTTCCCGAAGTTGTGTCATCTGATGAGCAACTTCGTGAAGTCCTGTGTGTAGACGATTTACCATGGGAAGATCTCCATCACAGATCTTCGTTTTTACCTGAGGACGATCATTTTGAAAATGATTTCTCATCAATCTTTACAGCTAAATATGTCAAAGAAGCTCAGAATCCAATGAAACATCCTGATTCATAGCTGAATTTGGGAAACATCTCTCGAACTATTCCCATTGACATTTCAGTTAAGCCCGGAATTGTTTAGAACATTCATATAGGTGCCTCATGTACAGATGACGAAATTCAGACATACAAGGCCCTATTTCAAGAATTTCGCGACGTGTTTGCCTGGTCCTATGAGGAAATGCCAGGAATTGATCCCGCGATTGTTGTTCATGAGATCAAGACTTACCCGGACGCTAAACCGTTCGGCAACGTTTACGTCAGATCCACCCACGAAAAGCGGCTGCAATTAAAGCAGAAATTGAGAAGCTGTTGAAAGTAGGTTTCATTTATCCGATCGCGTTAACGGATTGGGTATCGAATATTGTTCCGATTAACAAAAAACGGGGAACAATAAGAATATGCATCGATTATAGGGACATTAATCGAGCTTGTCCAAAGGACAACTACCCAACACCCTATATCGATCAAATAATTGATGATTGTGCCGGCAATGAAATATTTTCCTTTATGGACGGTTTTTCCGGTTACAATCAAATCAATATTCTACCCGTCGATCAACTGAAAATGGCTTTCATTTGTCCATGGGGGACATTTGCTTATTGCAAATTGCCTTTTGGACTTAAGAATGCCGGAGCAACATTTCAAAGGGCGATGTCTTATGCGTTTCATGACATCAAACACATTGTGCAACCGTATCTCGATGATTTGCCCGCTCATTCATTACGTCGAGTTGATCACCTTGTCCATTACGAGCAATCTTCATGAGGTGTAGGCATTATCGTATTCAGTTGAACCCACACAAATGTGTCTTAGTATAGAAGTGGGACGATTACTGGGCTTTGTAGTTTCGAAAGCCGGCATTCACGTCGATCCCTCAAAGGTCGAAGCTATCATCAAATTGCCTCCTCCTTCGAGTCTTCGCCAACTCCAAAGTTTGCAGGGGAAAGCAAACTTTTTACGACGATTCATTCCTAACTACGCCGAGGTTACAAAGGGTTTTACCCGGTTGTTGAAACAGAATGCTCAATTCTCTTGGGATGAGATAGCTCAGAAATATTTTGATGCACTTAAGCACGTGTTGACCCATGCACCGTTGCTGCATCCTCCCAACTACAACCAGGATTACTTTTTGTACCTCGCCGCCACTCATTCCACCATTGGAATGGTCTTAGTACAGGAAGATGAATTCGGAACGGAACATGTGATATATTACCTTAGTCGGACATTAAATCCAACTGAGCTCAAATATTCACATGTGGAGAAATTGGCATTGGCAGTCGTTCAAGTTGTCCAACATTTTTGTCACTACATTTTACTCCGTAAAACTACAGTCATTTCGGATTGCAACCCTATGATCTACATTTTGACTAAATAATTGCTAGGGGGCAAGTACTCTAAATGGATCGTTATCCTGCAGGAGTTCGACTTGGAGTTTGAAAAAACTAAGTCTAAGAAATCTTTAGCTTTTGCAGAGTTAATGTGTGACTTCCCGCGTGCTCACACAAAAACTGTGGTAGAGGAGCCCATTGCAGACGAATCTTTGTTTCTCATTAGCACTTTAGATCTGCGGTATGCAGATATCATCGTCTATCTCCAAACCCAATCCTTTCGGCCCGATGTTTCAAAGCCGGAACGTCGAAAAATTCGATTCCAGTCCGAACAGTACAAAATTATTGGATATACTCTTTATCGCCGTGGGGCGGACTTGTTTTTTCGACGTTGCTTAACTCATGAAGAAGCCGAAAGGGTTCTGAATGACTGTCACTCTGGAGCATGTGGCGGTCATATGTCTGGGTATGCCACAGCCCAAAAGATATTGCGCGCTGGCTACTTCTGGCCATCCTTGTTTAAAAATTTTATTACTGCGATCCGAAAATGCCACAACTGTCAAGTGTTTGATCGAAAGATGCATGCTCCACCTGCTCCTCTCCACCCTATAATTGTCGTTGGTCCTTTTGCCAAATGGGGTATCGACTTTATTACATGTAACCCTCACTCGGCCGGGGGGCATGCGTATATCATCCTCGCGGTAGATTATTTTACTAAGTGGGCCGAGGCGATGCCTACATTCGAGGCAGACGGGAAGACAACTGCAATTTTCGTGTTCAATCACATTATTGCTAGGTTTGGTGTCCCACAAGTGATAATCACTGACCATGGGCACCATTTTCGAAACGTTATGATGACAGAACTTACAGGCCAACTTGGTTTGCGTCACGATAGTTCAACTCCTTATTATCCACAAGCGAACGGTCTGGTTGAGTCCATCAACAAAGTTTTAGTTATCATGATCCGACGAATCATTGGTATTCATCGGTTGAATTGGCACAACATGTTATTTTCAGTGCTTTGGGTGTACCGAACCTCAGTGAAAACATCAACAGGGTTCACTCCTTTCCAACTAGTTTATGGTTTGGAAGTTGTGCTACCCATTGAATGCGAAATCCCATCACTGCAAATGGCCATCGAGTTACTTCCAGCTACTTTTGAAGAGGAGAATCGTTTATTATACTTAGCTCAATTAGATGAGACTCGACGTGATGCCGCATTGGCAATCGAGACTCACGCAAAACGTATGAAAGCTCAGTATGATCGAAATGTGACCCCTCGAAATTTTTCGGAAGGAGACCTAGTGTTATTATATGATCAAGCTAATGATAAATTAGGTGCTGGAAAATTCGTTCCTATGTGGCATGGGTCCTATATTGTCAAGCAAAAGCTAGGAAAAGGGGCCTATGAGCTGGTAGACTTTGACGGGGACTCTTTGGGTAAACCCAGAAATGGACTTTACCTAAAGAGGTATTATGCTTAAATGATAGGTATGGAGAATTTTTAGTTAGGTTAGTTTTTCTTTCTAGCTGGTGTGTTTGTTAGTTTAGATAGTGTGCTTAGCTTAGAGAGTGTTTTTCATCATTATCCTGGCTTATCTTGGTTTTACTCTTGATATTGCAGATGTCGATGCCTCTCCAAATATACATTGGATTTGCTGATGGTGCTTGTCGTAGTACACGGAATATCTCTTCCGCAGCTTGGGTTATCTATTCACCCTCTGACGAGTTAGTTTCTATGCATGGGGTGAGCCTCGGTCAAACAACAAACAACATTGCCGAGTACAGTGCAGTGATTGAGTTATTGTCTGAATCTATTTCATTTGGGATTCGGAGTTTGATAGTGAGGTTAGATTCTGAACTCGTTGTACTACAGCTTAATAGAGTGTATGCCATTAGAAATCCAGTGTTATTAAGGTTATTTTTGAGAGTGCGTCTCTTGGAACGTGAATTTGATTACATTGAATATCAACATATTCCAAGGTCTTTAAATACATTAGCAGATGCAATTGCTTCTCGAATGTTAAATAGACATTTGCAATAATCATACATGTAAATTTAAAAACATTTCATCGCACATGTTAAACAAGATAAGCTGGTAATAATGATATATATATAGATAGGAGTGTGTCAAAAAATACATCGTCTTCAATCATAGGTTGAAAAACACCTTGTGATCGGCAAAAATGATAAGTACAAAAAACCAAAATGTCACATGTGTCTACAAAACGACCATCCAATCACTGGTGATGATCTCTATATGACACCACTGCACGGGCTACCCTACACAAGAACCTTCTAAAAGGTCCTGGGACTGCGACTACATAGCGCTAAAGCCTGATAGGAATATCGTCTATAGTAGTCTCAGGTATATCTGCTGTAAGACGCTCTAGGTCCTGTTCCAACTCAGCTAAAGTCTCTGTGGCCTCGTCCTATGGGGCCGGTGCCGCTGCAACTGGTAGTATCCTCTCGAAAGGTCGGAGATTGGCTGGACGACGTGGGCCTACATCTGCATTTTGAAAATTACTATCAGTTTTGAGACGATATAAAAAAAAATAAAAAAATAGATAGTTTAAAAACTTGTGAAAAATGAATTACCTGTGTCATCCCATTGTTCTCCCGGTGGAAGAACCATGTCCGGATCTCCACGAAAATCAACTCCGGCATAAGGAAAATCCTGTATAGAAAAGACCTGGTCCTCTAACCAATGAAAGTACTCCGGAGTAAATCGGATAACCTCCGTGCCCTCATCAGGATGACGGGCCATAACCGCAACCCATCGCATCAATTTGGGCTCTCGGGGAAGCCCAACCTCAACAATGCGCTGCTGTGGGATCAGCATCGGAACCCTCTCTAAGCCAAAACTCACAACTAAAGGCCCATAACCAAAAGTCTTTAGCTGTCCATTTTTGGCTCTAGTCAGTTGGCCCTTTAAATTGGCCAACACAGCATCACACCAGTCGAAAATGGTACCTAGATAGCAATCAATCGCCATCCGCATCTGGGATCCAGTGGCAATGTGTAAAGCGGCAGCCCCGCAAAGTCTGGTAACTGTAAAAGCAATCACCATAAGTTCAGGGCGGGATATAGTTTTGATCTCTATCCCCTTCTCCTGAGTCTAAGTGTTACACCACTCTAGTCGGAGACTAGCGATGGACTGGCCACCTGGCCTAGTCCCGAACAGAGTCAAGTGTTCGCCTCCCTTGGGCAAACCAGTGAGAAAGTAGATATCCGAGGGCTCTATCTTGAGCTAGTGCCCTCCAATATAAAAACACAGGTCTTGAACGTTCCATCTTTCTACCAGCCACTCTAGAAAGTGCACTTGGGCCCTCATGCTAGGTATGGCCCAGTATTTATAAAGGCCGCATGCCTTCAAAGCATCAATTGATGGTTGATGATTAATGGCGGCCAAATCAACATCTTTGTGCTCTCTCTCACGCCAATCAACCATGGTAAGCAATCTACACACCAGAAAACATCCATTAGAATCCATGAAATCAAAAAAATTTGGTCCAATTTGGAGAGTTTGGGGTTTGAAAACTCTTTGCGCGGAGTACGCACCCCGCCTTTAGGAACAGAGCATGCGTACGTAGGTTCCCTTAAGGCAAGGTGCGTACACCCGACATTTTCCCAACTGAGAAAATGTCGGGGTACGCGGGTCCCTAGTGTGGCACCTACGTACCCCGAATGGCGGATCTTGAACCCCCAAAGACTCCAAAAATAAAATCTAGGGCCTAAAAACAAATTCTAAACGAATGAAAATGGAGAGGAGGATGTTGTAGAATACCTGAAAGAGACGGCGTCCGATTTCGACGGTCGGATTCTCCGCAATGTCCACGGGAAATTTCTTGCCAAAAGCCCTTTTTCTCTCCTCAACAGTAAAATTGTAAAAATGAATTGGTAAAAGCCCTTTTTATAGGTTTTTTGGGTAAATAAATGGTAAATTTGTTTATTTTTCACCATGAAAAGGTATTTTTCAAAGTATTTTTATCTATCTTCAACATGTATGAGTAATGTGTTGGTTTTTGTGCAGGATAAAGGATTTTCAGGGAAAATTGTCATTTTTTACAAAGAAAAACATCAGAGTCATCTTTAAGCCCTTTTTTGACTCCTAAAACATGAAAAGATTGCCGATCGTTTCTTTTACATTCGTTAAAACGGAATTAAAAGACGGTCCTCTTATAGCCCTTTTCTGACCGTAAAAACATGAAAAGATTGCCGGATTTTTGTCGTTTCAAATTCGATATTGGCAATAAAACGACGTGTCCTTGATTGGTTTTTACTTTTCAGGTCAGAGACACTAATCATGAAAGTACTCCTTTGTCGTAAAGATCAAGCGGTTCTCTCAAGTATTATTTTATACTTTTTCGGGCTTGGGAGACCCAAATTTAGGAAAAAGGTCAACCCTGGAGTCTTCTTAAGTTTTTTCGGACTCTCTAAAATTGAAAAACGCAGAGTTTCTCCTATACTGGACTCGTTAAAATTTCACAGTAAAGGACCTGTTCGATTACAAACAGGAACGGACGATTCCTTCTTAGGGTTCAAATCTAAACTAAGTTGGACTCATCCGAAGGATGAGCTTATAATCAAGCAAATGTTATCCTCCTCAAGCTCGTAAAAAATAAAGAGGTACTTGCCAAAAATGGTGGGGGAAAAGAGAGAAAAATGAGCCTATTTGTTATCCTTTGTCTCAGAAAAACCTTATCAGCACTCTTGAACACGACACTTTTTATTCACCTGGGTTGGGAAATCCTTTGCCTAACAGTTGATCAAACCACATTGAAAATCTTTAGCCGGTTTCTGGATATTAACTTTGGGTCAATTGTCACCAAGCCATCTGTTGTGTCGTTATGTGTTCAAGAGGTCATTGCAAATAAACCATTCATCTGCAAAATACCTGTCATTCATCTTGACCATCCCCGAGTCAGTCCTTACAGCTACATTTCTTCAACTTGATTTATGATTTCGTGTTGTGGGCTTGCCTGCAACGGGTTGCTTTCTATCGACATCAGCACATTATCTAGAAAGATGATCTAGGAATCGTCAGTACCTTGAAATATGCATGCCTCAATGGCAGGTTTCTCGCCTTTGACGACAGTTTACATCATTGAATTTCGATCGAAGGATTCTGTGACATGTTCGACATCAACACATTCATTCACATTTCATGGATTGTACTGGGTACTTTAAGAACCATTGCAATCACTGGTGGTCTCTCTCACGCTTGTTAACAGTTTACATCATCGACTGGTAATCAAGTGGTTTCTACCATGTTCGACATCAACTCATTTATTCGCATGGATAGAATCGTACTATTTCGGGAAGTAGAAATGAAGACCCTAGATCTAGTTTCCACCATCCAGGCTGCGAGGAGTTTTGTATTCATTATACAGTAGACTAATCATAAACAGATGGCTGCGTCCATATTGTGTCTACATGAGTCTATAATTATGATGTACTGCGAAATCATTCCTATATCAGAGCAGTAGTTAGTTTGGTAGTTAAAGTTTTCAATCTGAGTATGGGAATGCCTACCTCAGCGATGATATGATCTCATATATGTATTTTGTGTTGAATATTTGTAGGTTCCAACTGGGCTCTCCTCAAGATAATCCTTGAAATGATAAAGTGCTTCACCCTTCCTAGATGATATGAAACCCTAATCTACTACAGGCTTTGCACTTTAGGGGGCAATCTGTTACACTAAAATTTGTCACCATGACTATTTGTAGTCAGTATGGCTCCATCAATTGTCATACTGTCCTCCTTGGGAAGTCTTATCCCTCTGCTCCTCATGTCAAACTCCAAGAAAGAGAGAAAGTCCTTAAAAAGTCAATTAACTCTGGTTACGCAGTTTCTCTTACCCTTACCTGCGTGTACGCACCTCAAGTTCATAATCCCTGCGTACTTGTATGCTCTGTCTGTAAAGGGGTGGGTGCATACTCTTGTAAAGGTCAAAAGGCGCGAGTTTTACTTCAAAAAAGCTACTTGTGGTCGAATCTAGAGCATTCTAGAAGATGGTTTGACGTGGATTGAGCGCCTCCAGATGGTTCATGCATCCCAAAGAAAGAGGAACTTATCCCATCAAGAGGGGAGCTATCCCATTGAAAGAGGGGCTTATCCCATTGATGGTGGACCTGATTAACTTCCTCCAAAGCATTATAAATACAGGGATTGGGCCAGAGGGAGGGGAGGTTGAAAGCTGAACATTCCTAAGGGTAGATGCTGCTGAAATTAGGACTCCCTTATAGAGCTTGAGAGGAGAGATTCCCATCCTTTCATAGCTTCATTTGGAAGTGGGTGAGCTGATCAAAGTAAAGGAGAACTCTTGCTGGACCCTGGGAGGGACCTGCACAACACCAAGGCACTGGTTGTAATGGTTTATTTTGTTCCCAATTAATACAATTAAGTTCATTTTTCTCAACAAGTTGTTATATATAATTTGTTTCATATACTCCTTGGTCTTTATGATGAATATGTTTTATTATATGAGTTATTCAGGTGCTATGTAATCGTTTGCTTGTTAGTGAATGCAGGTTTCAAAGAGAAGGAGGAGCTCATCTGGATCAGAGAGGCTTGGCTGCTATGAACAGCGTTGGACTAAAGGTATGCTTTAAACACCTGGTTGCCTTTATTTTAAATGCATATTTAGGGAAAGATAGTGCTTGATTGTCTTGTTTGTCACTAGAAAGCCTTAGCTTCTAGGGAGGTCGGTTTTGTCCGCAAAATTGACTCTTTCCGCATGACACTTGGGTATAATAGCTTTTAATTTTCAAGAACTTTTCATGAAATTTTTTCAGAAGGAAAAGAAGTTGAATTAAGGGGTATTGTAGGGAAACCGGGAAAAATAATCAGCTCTAACAGTATGACAAAGCTTCTAAAAAAGGAACAAAGAGGTGTAATTGCACAATTATGTTCACTAGATGTTTCCACATCGAAATCATCTATTTCTCCATATCTCCAAAAAGTCTTGGACAATCATTCCAAGGTATTTGAGACTCCCAAAGGTCTCCCACCTATTCGTGATCATGATCATGCTATTCATCTGATTCCAGGAAGTGTTCCTCCAAATATCAGGCCATACAGATATCCCTATGCCCAAAAGAGTGAAATTGAACATATGGTTGCAGAAATGCTAGAGGCAGGTATAATTCAACCTAGTTAAAGTTCTTTCTCTGCTCCAGTAGTACTGGTGCACAAGAAGGATGGATCATGGTGTATGTGTCCGGATTATAGGGAGCTCAACAAGCTCACTATTAAAGATAAGTTTTCCATTCCTGTCATTGATGAATTACTGGATGAATTGCATGGATTAATTTACTTCACCATGTTGGATCTTCGTTCAGGATATCATCAAATCAGAATGAAGTCTAAAGACATTCTGAAACCAACATTTAGAACTCATGACGGTCATTATGAATTTTTGGTCATGCCTTTTGGCCTTACCAATGCAAATTCTCCATTTCAAGGTTTGATGAATTCCATTTTCAAACCCTTCCTTAGAAAATTTGTGTTAGTAATTTTTGATGATATACTAATCTACAAGAAGTCTTGGAAGAATCATGTTGAACATGTTCACAAGGTGCTACAACTATTGGAGGAGAAACAGTTATATGCAAAAAAGATCCAAATATTTCTTTGGAGTACAAGAGGTGGAATATCTGGGTCATATTGTATCTCATGAAGGAATTAAGGTAGACCCTATCAAAATTAAAGACATTAAGGAATGGAAAATCCCCACATCCATAAAGCATCTTTGAGGATTTCTCAGGTTGACAGGGTATTATCGCAAGTTTGTTAAGAATTATGGGAGAATAGCAGCACCTCTAACAACATTATTGAAGAAAGATGCATTTTCATGGACTCCAGAAGCAACAAAGGCCTTCGAACATCTTAAAGAGGCAATGTGCCAAGCACCAGTCTTAGCTACGCCCAACTTCACAAAAACCTTTATTGTGGAATGCGATGCTTCAGGAAATGGAATTGGTGTTGTTTTAATGCCTGATGATAGACCCATTTCTTTTGAAAGTCGTCCAATCAAGGGAAATATTTTACACAAAGCTATTTATGAGAAGGAAATGTTGGCAATACTACATGCACTTAAGAAATGGTGACCCTACCTAATGGGAAGACACTTCAAGGTAAAAGCAGATCATGATAGCCTTAAATACTTTTTAGAACAAAGATTATCATCTGAAGAGCAACAAAAGTGGGTCACAAAGATGTTGGGTTATGACATTGAAATCATCTACAAAAAAGGGAAGAAAAATGTGGTGGCAGATGCACTCTTAAGAAAGGATGAGGATGTGGAAGTATTGTTGTGTCCATCTCTATTATCCAACCAGATTGGATAAATGAATCAAGGGAGGAATGGAAGAATGATGAAGAAGTGTGGGAACTTATTCAAAAGTTACAACAAGATTCCAGTACATCTGATACATTTACCTAGCAAAATGATTTGTTATGGTACAAAGATTGCTTATATGTCTGTAAGAATTCCCAACTCAAACAAAAGATTCTTATGGAATTGAACAATTCTCCCTTAGGAGGGCACTCAGGATTTTTAAAAGCTTACCACAGGGTTAAGAAGGAATTTTTTTGGGATGGCCTTAAATCGGATATTAAAAAGTTTGTTGTGAAATGTTTGGTTTGCCAACAAAATAAAGTTGAAACAATTAAGATCCCGGGTCTATTACAACCTTTATCCATTCCAAGCCAACATTGGGAGGAGGTTTCAATGGATTTTATCACATGTTTACCCAAGTCTGAGGGAAAGAGTGTCATCATGGTGGTAATTGACAGACTTACCAAGTATGCACACTTTTGTCCATTATCACATCCATTTAAAGCCAGTACAGTTTCTACTTCATTTATGGAAACAATGGAAAAGCTACATGGAAACCCAAA
This sequence comes from Pinus tabuliformis, assembly GCA_031772625.1. NCBI lineage: Eukaryota > Viridiplantae > Streptophyta > Pinopsida > Pinales > Pinaceae > Pinus > Pinus tabuliformis. The sequence goes on along the minus strand of CM062804.1, from coordinate 886,232,144 downwards.
GATTATAGTAAGTGACAGAGATCCCATTTTCACTTCAAATTTTTGGACATAATTATTTTCTTGTCTTGGAACTCAGTTAGCTCATTTCTCATCTTATCATCCTCAATCTGATGGGAAAACTAATATAGTAAACAAATGTTTGGAAGGATATCTTCGTTGCTTTGTATCTGATAAATAGACACAATGGGTCAAGTGGTTGCCTCTGGTTGAATGGTGGTATAACACTTCCTTCCATACAGTAACAAAAATTACCCCATTTATGGCACTTTATGAATATCAACCACCATCCATCACATCATATTTAAGAGAAAATTCTAAGGTTCAAGTAGTGTAACATCACATCGAGCATCAACAACAAGTCCTCCAACTCTTAAAGGATATCCTCGTGTTGGCACAGAATAGAATAAAACAACAGGTAGATCAACATCACAGTGAAAGAAGTTTTGATGTAGGTGATTGGGTATTCCTACGGCTACAACCATATAAAAAAATGTCCCTCAAGCAAGCTAAGAAGGATAATAAATTATCACCAAGGTATTATGGTCCATACAAGGTGTTGCAAAAGATTGGTACTATGGCATACAAATTAGAGCTTCCTGTAGCTTCTCGAGTGCACCTAGTTTTCCATGTTTCATGTTTAAATAAGGTTATAGGCGACAAGCTCCCAGTTCAAACAATATTGCCAGAACTTGACAAGGAAGGAAAAATTATATTGGAACCAAAAGCAGTCACAGAAACAAGAACTCGACAGCTACAAAATTGATCAATTTCGGAGTATCTCATCAAGTGGAAGAACTTATCCATTGAGGATTCCACATGGGAGGATGAGAATTTTATACAGAAGCATCCAGAACTACTCAAGCGTTGAGGACAACACCTTTTTGAAGGAGAGGGGCATGTTAGGTCCCTATAATACTAGTGATTACCCCATTAGTATTGTAGTTGTATCCCTTATTAATATTGTTGTGCCCCTATTATCCCCATATTGTTATTACTATGCCCCATAGAATCCCTCTATTGTTATTTTTGTACCTTTATATTATTATTGTTAGGTCGCCTGGGTTATATTGTCACTCCTTAGACTCCTATATATAGAAAGGAGGTTTTTTCATTTGAATAATCAAAGAATCATTCATTTGTATAATGTAAAGGAGGTTTCCCCCTTGAAGAGGCTAAATTCTAAGGCGTTGATCTATATTTTCTATCTTTTTGTGAGCTGGTTTCATAACAATTTCATGCTTGGGTAATTTTTATAGATCAAGCCTCCATTGTAGGATTTAGGTCATTGTCAAAGTGAATTTGTAAAGAATCCCCCATCCGTTGAAGTCTCTTTTGATGTCAGAGAACTTATCATCAAGTTAGCTTACCTCAAAGTATCATGTCGGCCTAAATACAGTGACACACATATTCATATACTCATGTCAACTCATTCCAAGATGGTAAACAACTATATATATAAGGATGAGGACTTTTCAAAACACAAAGATTTTCATATAATTCCAAAGATAAGTTTTCGTACCATTACAGAATGGAAGCTCGAACTTCACAAAATTTTTCGGTGATCCCCGAAATGAAGTTTCAATTTTTATAGTGGATAATTTTCAATGTTATCTCAGTTTCAGGCTATTATGGTGACCATGTTATCAGGCCATTACAAAGATCAAAGTCTCAGTATTATCACAGTTTTAGTGTTATCTTATTTTGATGCAAAACAATGATGAAGTCTCACCATAGTGCCACAGTCTCGACGAAATCTCAGTGAATGAATTCAGTATTAGTACTAACACAATAATGTAGTCTTAGTGCAAACATAGTGATAAGGATTCAAGCAAGCACAATGATGAGGTTGACTTGATGGATGGAGTTGGTATTGAGTCTAAGTTGTAAGGGTCATGGTCATCTCATTTTGAATCTACTCAAGGAAGAAGTTCGACCGGGTTTTCCCGTATGGTGGGGTTTTGAATTGACAACATGCCTACATCTTGTGTACTATTTCATTTGTTTCTTGGCATTAGTCTTAATGATAATAAAATATGTATCGAAGGAACTAATAATAATAACAAAATGTCACAATATAATGTAACTAATAAGGGAAATAATTTAACTGCCACTCCTTTGGATTTCCCAACATGAATATATGAAGAGGTGTGATGTTGTATTTAGGTCAAAATGATACTTTGAGGTAAACTGACTTGATGATGATTTCTTTGAAAACATGTAGAGTTCGGTGGATGGAGGAGTCTTCACAGATTCACTTTGACAATGACCTGAAGCCTACAATGGAAGCTTGACCTCGGCTTCATTGGTTAGGTGGTGAAAAGGCCTAAGAATGGCTTGAATATCTCCATTACTAGCCATGCCCCCGAATATGCGATGCTTTGCCTCTGCCCTTTACCCTGAATATATTTCTTAGTAAATGTAAAGGGAATCCAAAGGAATAGAAATGGAAAATTCTGCCTAGTAACCTTTGGATTTCCTAGTTATACCCTTGAATTCTGTCTAGTGTCAAAACTCATTCTATGCCATGTAGATATTACTCAATCTTGAGGGAATCTTCCCATTGCAATGTTTTGAGCTACTACCTAACATATTCACTTCTTTATTTTTTTTTAGTATTTTGTGAATTTATATCAATGGTGTTCTTTTTTTCAATTCCTTGTAGTTTGCAATGGTTTATGTTTCTTTATGAAGACTAAGCCAATCTTCATGCTATGGTCAAAATTTTATTATTGTTGACCATTTATTTTCAGTGATGTTGTGCTAGCATGGGCATCTACAATAAGCCGCTTCACAAAAAAGGGTTGCTTATATTTAAGGTCTTCCTATCACTTGTTTACCAGTAGTTAAATAATAAAAATGCATCCATTCAAATTTCAAGACATCATATGAGTATATTTATTCTTCCTAAACCCAAATTATTCCTATGTTGGCTATAGGAGAAAGATAGTATTGATAACCAACAAGGTAAAGGATCAATCCCTCAAGTAAAGAGAAGGTTAAAGCTGGAAAATCAGATTATGTAGCAATTAATTCTTCCAATACTTGTTGTGATTGTTCATGGAAAAGCAAATGTGGAATATGAGAATGTAGCATATACCCTTGAAAAGAAATCTGGTGAGATGCATGCAAGTTAGCTTCCACCCCCAATAAAGATATGGGAAAGAAAGCCAAAAATGAAAACTTTTACGTATCTAGTTGGCTTCACTTAAAATAATAATCAATTGTATTACAATTAGGATTTTATTAGTTCCACCTGTATTTCTATATCTAGTCCATTTCTTTGTAATATCATCCATCTCTATTAAGTTCCTTATTCTATCTGAAATATGCAAGTTTTCCTTTTAACATGAAGTCTTCTAAGAAATATTGTACACAATTTTTTACTTCTTTTCTTTAGTTGTCTATCACATTGTCAAACTATATGTTTTCAATACCATAAGGATTTGATGAAAATATGAAATTCAATACTTTAGTTGGTAGGGTCTTTGGGTAGCTTCAAAAACTTAAAAGATTGAATGTCAATTCTATTTTGAGGATAAAATAAAGCTTCATGGATAGAGAAAGGAATTTACAAGATGGGTTCTCCAGGTAGTATTTCTCTTTGAACAAGACCACGAGTTGTAGTGGATTATCAATATTTATAGTTTTTTATCAAGCTTCAACAAAAATATTATCTTTTTTTTATTGATTATTAATTGATGGATTTTTTATTTCTACCTGTTGCTCTTTCTTGAATTTTTTGCACTAACTAGTTTGAACTAATTGATGATCAAATGTTGGTGGTATTGCTCTAATGTGTTAAATCATTGTTTGTGTGGAATCAAGTATTTGCTGTAAAAGATCAATCAATATGTTATATCTTGGAAATTATGTGTATGGTAAATATGGGAAAATTATTGGTGCTTTGCATGTAAATCTGCAAAATAGATCAAAACTACTCTTATTTTATCTTTTCATTATAACGATCATTCATGTTTTGATTTTAGTGATTGACTTTTTAAATCAAGATAGAGCTCTTTTCTCGAGGGAATGAATTATCTAGCCTCAGAAATACACTAGGATGGCCACAGTTGTTCGCTCAAATTGGAAGTTCGGTGTTGGAATTCAGCGTGGATTTTCCATTCAAGAATCATATAGCAACTGGAATTTGAAAATTACATTCCAAAATGATCCTATTTGGAATATTACCACTGGTGATTGGTACATATTTTCAATGTTGGAAATTTGCTCCAAATCATAACAAATATATTGTACCACAGGTGAATAACATAATGGCAAGTGAATTGCCTTTGCAATTTATCCACTTATACTGTAGTGATCCACAAATATAAGCAAAACATTAATACTTTGATATAGACTGGTTTTCTTATTCATATGCGATAATGGACCCAAACAATAGTTCTTATCTCAAGAAATGTTCGTCAGACTTGGGAATTTTTGACATCATCGACCTCCAACACTGGACTTATTCAACTAGCCTCTACATTATCTTCTTATATACATGTATACAAGACTATCTTGTTAGTGTATCCGTTGTACTTCATTTCATTTTATTATAAACTTAGGTTTGGTATTTTCTAGGAGTTGTGTTTGTACTCCCACATTCTATAAGCAATGGACAACTTCAGCTTGTTAGCATGTAACTTAGTTGGCATGATTGTGTCTAATATTTCCCTGAAGGTTGAATACAAATTTTACGAACGTGTTCTTTTCTATGGTGACGTTTTATTTGCTTTTTTTATCTAGGCCACCTTCGACACATAGCGGCCACTATCGCCCAACTAAAGAAAACTTGTTTGAGTTTCTTGCTTTTATGTGGACAGATGGAATTGACATTGTTTATGTTGAGGTATATGTTGTATAAATCCTTTATAGCCTACTTTAGTTTTTATTATAGTGTTCATCATCTTTCATGTCTTATACCCTACATTGTATATTTTTTTGTTTTCAGAAAAGGAACTCGGTATTGACATATGAAAAAAGAGAGGGAGAAGAGAACTGGTATACCCATAGAGCCAATATCGCACATAAGACACACACATAGAGATTAATGGTCAAGTCTTCAGAGTTGGTGAATTCACCTACAATTTCTTGGAAATAGAATCATAATGTTTTGAAGTGATGAAACAATATTTCATGTGTAAATTGTAGTCCAACCAATATTAAGTTGGAAACTCATAATGCAATTCTTGACATTTTATATAATACAACTTATGTGGTTGAAATTATTTATAGCTGCACTTGATATTTTTTAGTATTGTCATTATCATATGTAACATTGTGTTTTCATATTAGATGGACATGCACATTGTATGACAATTTTTTTTTTTTATGTAGTCGCAAAATCATACTAATTAATCTATGTTGGTTAATAATACTAGTACAAAATGGCTAATTATTTACTAAAACAATGACAAAAATTTGCATATAAATGACCACTTTTTAGTCAATGACTAGTAGTAGCTAATTTACAGTATCTTATAACACGACCAACTTTTAGTTGTTTTTAGCATAGTAATTAATTGGTTGTCTCAATTTTGTCATCTAGTAGTATATTTAGTCATAAATTTGGTCATTAATTTAGTCATTGATTTAGTCGTTAATTGTCATAATTAATGACCAAATATACAACAAAACATATTACGATATGATCATCCGAGACACTCAATTAATGACCAAGGAAATATTACCAAAACGTTGGTCATGTTATAAGATACTATAAATTAGGTACTAATAGTCATATATATGCAAATTTTAGTCTTCGTTTGAAACCAATTAATTACCAAAGAAATATGACTTAAATTTTGTCATGTTATAAGATACTGTAAATTAGCTACTAATAGTCATATATATGCAAAATTTGGTTGTCATTTGTAATCACAAATTAATCATTTTCAGTAGCCATTTATATTTTTTTGGTAGTTTCATATTCATTATATAAATGACTACTATAGTATTTTATATTCATTTCATTTATTTATTAATAATCATTATAAACGACCAACTTAGTTGTATATTCATTTTATTTTTGTTCATCATTAATCAATATAAGCTACTAACTTAATAGTTTTAGATTCATTTTATGTGTTCATTATTAATCAACATAAATTAATTAGTATGATTTTGCAACTAAATTAAAAAGATGTCATACAATGTGCATTGGTTCATCTAATATAAAAATGCAAAGTTACATATGTTAATTAAAATACTAAGTAATATAAAGTGCAACTATAAATAATTTCAACCACATAAATTATATTATATGAAATTTCAAGTATTACAATATGAATTTCCAACTTAACATTGGTTGGACTACAATTTACACATGAAATGTTATTTCATCACTACAAAACATTATCATTGTGTTTCTAGGTCATTACAAGGGAATTCACCAAATTTGAAGAGTTGAACATTAGTCTCTATGTGTATGTCTTGTGTGGGATATTGCCTTTAAGGGTATCACTAGACCGATTCTCTTCTCTCTCTTTTTCCATTTTTCACTCCAGTGTTAGTGTTCTCCTCTTTCTTCAAATCTCGTTGCTTACCATCAATTCTGAGTACCTTTTCTGAAAATAAAAGAAGATATAGTGTAGAGTGTAAGACATGAAAGACGATGAATACTAGAATATAAAATAAAGTAGACTATAAATTATTTATATGACAAATAACTCAACTTAAACAATGGTAAAGCCATCCTTCCCCATAAAATAAAGAAACTCAAACAAGTATTCTTCAGTTGAGTGATAGTTACCACTATGTTTCCAGATGACCTGTATAAACAAATAAACATCACCATACAAAATAACACCTTAGTAACTTAGTATTCAACCTTCAATGAAAGCTTAGGAACAATCATGTCAACTATGTTACGTGATACAAATCTCAAGCTATAAATAACTTTTGAAAACAAATAATCTAAGGTGTGATATCTAATCCTTGTCGTTCAATTCCCAGCAACATTTTTTTCTGTAACGAATGAAATTGGTCAACTATATAAACAACATGTGCTAAAATAACAACATGAAAGTAAAATTTTCTAATAGTCATGAAAATATTTCAACACAAAATAGTTAAAAGGATTTCAATCAATATTGTGAAATACTAATTTCATCTTCAAGCTTTGGTTGTTGTTTAAATAGACATAGTTCCAAGTATTTTCGATTTCATAATTAAAATGCAAATAAAAAGAAAAGTAGACATTCAAAATACAATAAAACAATAAAGAGATGATATCATGGAATGGACATTTCAATTATAAAAAACGTGTTTACCTGTCCATCGATTTCTTATCAGGCATTCCTAAAATATTTTCTTGCCCAAAATAATCACGAGATGAAAGAATCACAACATTATAAACCATAGGAATACCTACTAGAAACATTTCCAAAGTCGATGTCTCAGGTGCCTGAAGGATCTCCAACAACAAATGAATCATATCCAAGACGTGATTTGCATTGTCTCCCTATCCTTTTTCCAACCACATTTCATGTAACCTTCCTACACTAGAGTCTAGTAACAATCAAATGAAGGCATTGACATTTGTTTTTATCTTTTCTATCTATAAAATTTGAATATAATTTGTTTCAGGAACACATTAATTTGTATTTCAATCGTACCTATCATGAAAATGTATCAATCAAGTAGGACATCAAAAAAATCAACCTTAATGAGGTCCTGTAACAATTTCTACAATATCAATATGTGTCTTTGTGTGATATCTTGGATACAATAAAGAACATATCTGCAAAAGAAAAAAACCATATATTACTTATGTTAAAACTATATACTTTCATTCAACAACAATTTCTGCAAGATAAATGTCATGCATTATTCTTTCCCATTTCTCAACATGCTACATATGATAAATTAAAAGCCACACAAAAGCAAGAACAAACCATTTTCTAACGAAAACAAACAAACAAATAGTGCCTCTAATAAAACTTTACACCTCATAAATTAGTCTTCCACACGCTTAGACTAAATGAAATATTCTTTGAATCATCTTTAGGTCATATTTAATGGGATATTCGTATGTTTACCATGATGTCAATTTGGTGATAAAAGCAATATATAAATCCAGGTTATTATCAATGAAATTCAAGTATAATTCAGAAAAATAATGTCATTGCAAGGTATGGAGAGAGAAATATTTTCATAATTAGGATTATCTATTTTAGTGTGATTTGAATATATAGTATTCTCTAAAGAAGTGAAATAGAAAGATAAGAATCAAAATAGACCTGTGAATTTTTAATCAATTCATATTATGTATCTCTAAAACAACGAGGCTATCCTTCTCTTCTATTTAATAAAAGATTTATTGCACATAAAATAATAATCAAATAATTGTCAAACGCGATGATGCAATATATTAACCAAGTAAAGAAAAATGACATGGTTGTGGTATTTGTGTGATTAAAGGAAATCCAACAATGGTTACACATTTTATTTATGACGAAATAGTATTGAAAACAAATGTCAATTCAAAAATTGAACTCCATTACAAATAGGATATGTTCATGTTGGGTAAGGAAAGGATGAATTGAAGATCTCAAGGTCTAGCTACAATACATAGTTATCCTTGTCATTACAAAATACAAACATGTCATCATTTTCTTATCTAGGTAAAAAGAAAAGTGAGTTTTTATTTTTGCACTTGTGATAGTATATGAAAAAGAGAGAACTAGTGGAAATCAAAGTGCGTCGTCTTATCATCGAGCCTACACAGAAAACGCACACACACACACACACACACACACACACACACACACACACACATATATATAGATATATATATTCAATTGTTGACTATAGTGGAAATCAAATGTAAAAACCTATCAACTCAATCGTTACATGATGTAGGTGTAATGAACTAGTACAATAGAAGCATGCTAACTCAAAAACAGGAGATGATAAAAAATAATAATGGAATATTGTTTCTTGCCACATAATTGGCATGCATAAAAATTCCACAAAATCCATCCAAAAAATGAGAAGAACTTATGGTAAAAGAACATATCATTAGTGTTCTTTATCTTGTTTAACACGTGTAACCTAGGGAAGTAGAGGAGTCTAAATATAGCAGGATTCCAATTGTATGGGATATAAAAATAGAAATGTGGGTAAACATGCCCGCCAATTCATGAATTCTCGCTCTAAATAATAGAACATGTTAAGGATAGTAATGATGAAAACAAATCATATATGAAGATCACACACCTTTAACTTGCACTGAGATTCATATTCTTTACGTTTTCTAATTTTATGAAAACAATCAAGAATATCTTGGGCCTACAGCTAAAAGACTACAGTTTGTCCTTTCCATAATTTACTTGAAAAATTATGTAGTCCAGAGGCTTTTGAAGGATGATTTGATTATAATAGTCATTAGTAAAGACACCCTTTTTTACTAATGCTTTAATGAATACCTCTATCCTCTGTTTCTTTGTGTGTTGATCGGTTTCTACTTTTTTGTAATTATAAAAAAATATTGAAAAAATTATTGAAGTGTAATATGGGAATATTCCCTTTATCCTTTCACAGGGATGAATCTAAACATATGCTTACTATCATATATGACTAATAAACAACCCGATTTTCAACAGATCTTTGGATGAATATAACTCACCCTTCATAAGAAAACTATATAGAGAATCATATTTCAACATTAATGACCATATATATGATTTTGAATTTAATATTAAAGGCTATATTTTTCTTTTAAGCTTGGGCATTTTTTAATGTGTTAAAAAGCCTTGATGGGATGTGTAGAATTCAAAACTGATATCTAATACCTTCTAAAAAACGTTGATTGCAATTTTGAGTTTGTCTTGCAATAATTTTGTTTAGAGTCACCTGGACTAGTTGTAGAACATCGAATCAATCTTTAGTTTTACTGGAATGATGCATCACAATGTTGGATGAAAGAAACAATATGTTATATAACCCATGTAGCCCTTGAAACCATCCCATAATACTCAAAAATTTTGCATGGATGATATTTATGGATCTGGTTTTGAAAAAATTTTAGGCTCTGCCTAGTGGATTACATTTTCAATGCTTTAGTAGAAGATGAGAGTCAAAATTCTAGATTTTAGAAGTCGAGGAAAGACAGTCTTTATTCTCGGAAATGAAGGAATTGTCGAAGTCCCATGAGGAGTCACAACAATTACTTCATACCTGTCAAAGCGATGAAAGGGATGAGAATTTTAAAGACAAAACAATGGTTGTTTCCGAAGAGAATGTTGATCTTTAACCACCTACTATTATTAAATGAGGTTACGAAGCCTGGGGCAACCTCCTAGAGTAACTATGGGACCTTTAAGTCATATGGAGCTATAGTTTACAATATGGGATTAATTGGAACATTGCCTATTCGTTCATCATAAATGTTGAGGAAAATTTTTGCAACAATGCCTGTCCGTGATTAATACCACATTTTCTTAAAAATTAAAAGCAAAAATAGATCGATAAAATAGAATATGGGTTAGGAGATTCTAATGTCCATTCACAAATACAAATATTGGCAGTAGAAATTACTGATTAGTATCTTTTTAGTGAAGGCAAGGCTTAAATTTCCATTTCCCTCGATATGTGGCCATTCAATACACATCTTTCATGTTTTGTATTTGCAGGCATGCAACAGGTAGATGGGTAAAACATTGGATGACTTTCTTGGGAAAGGCTTCAAGTCTTCAAAATGGTATTATTTATCTGTTATGCCCAAACTAAACATTGTATTTTTAGGCTACCATGAATTTCAGGGTTAGTTGGAAACATAGAATGAATTACATGAATTGGGGGTATGGTTCTATGTTTTCCTCCTTATTGACATACCGTTAGCAACTTCATAAATTCCTCTATGTATAAACACTTGAAACCCCTACACAACAAAGATTCAATGCCCAAAAATTAGATTACAAACCCTAATATACGAATCATATATGCCCAAATTTCAATCATGCTCAGACACATTATCAGGAAGTCGTCTCTTCATAAAAAGAAGGAAAACGTTTAATGTCTCTAAAGTTTACCCTTATTTACAGAGTAGGTAGAGTTTGTAAAAACATCTCATATTCTCCAATTCAAAGTAGGATTGTGTCGGATCTTTAAATATTTAGAAATGAAAATGCCCAAAAAACTATCATACGATTATTATTCAACATAACTCAAATTTGATAGGCTCAAAACATAAGTTTGATTTCCAGGAAGCAAACGATTCATAACCCTACACAATACATACACAACATAAAATGAATTGCGTAAAATGGTAATTTGATATATGCAAAAGATTATTCTACTTCCTCGAAAGTGAAAAGAGAATAGAGGAAACAAAAGATCCATTTATATGGAGTTTACAGATGCTATGGAGTATTATCAGTGAGAATATAAAATATGTTGATGTCTTTAGTGATGAAAATTAAACTAGGTATCATAATTTTTGGCCAACGCGTTTTTTGAGTGAACACTTCCCTCGTCATCATTAGCAAGAAACAACTAAAATCTCATACACATTTTAAACCAAAAACTCTTGACAAGGATGCAAGAAAAACTAAAATATTGGATTACTTTAGCTGAATAATGAAAAGTTGAGTATAAAAGCTTTTTTCATCGACTGTAAATCATTTGCAACAGCTTTCTTTGTTTCCTCCTCAACAACCACTACTATTGTCACCAAACTGGTAGCTATATACGAAACCACTTCTGACTTAGATAGGCTTGATAATTCACTGCACTCATCAATTTCTATGGAACAATTAATTGATTTTGGCTTAGATTCACAACTAAGAACATCCTCAAGATCCAATGTTGTAATCTTTGCATGACTTGCAATAGTGATCTCCACTAACTCACTATTCAGGGATTGTTTCACATCTTGATCAATTCCATTGTTTAACATTTCGTCATGATCAGTCGTATTTTTATGCATTGATTTAAAAGGCGGTATATATATTGTTTTTGAATGAAAATAGGAAACATCAGTAGCTGCTACTCTCTAAGCAACCAATGGGTTCATAGGGAGCCCACTTTTAGAATTAGCTTTGCTGCAAGCACTATTTTCCTCTAGGCAAGGTGAAGAAGTTATTGAAGACTTGTCACTAATCATTGATTCCTTTTCCTTATTAGCAACTTCCACCTTCTTTTCCAAAGATGATGTGATAAAATGTATACCATGGTTCTTCAAGAGATATCCTCCCTAAAATGATGGAACTCACAAGAAAAATATTTTTTTGATTTTGAATTCATTCATCAATATCAAAAGAACAACATTCTTTAAAAGAACCACAAAAGTATTTCGAAGGATTACTAAACTGACAAGTCTAAAAAGAATATTGTGAGAAATGTACTATGACTTGACCTTACTTGATGCTACGATGACCTATCCTGAACCAAAAATATGAAGGTAAGAAATGACCTTAGCTACCTAAAAGGGCTGAGAATATAGTTACCAGAATCAACTCGGCAAAAGACTGGCCATGGAAAAGTAATGTCCCACTATAACCAACAATCTTAATGAAGGTAAGTAATGAACTTAACCTAGCTAGCCAGAAGGTAAGGCCCATAGTATTGTCATTAGAATAAATTTAACAAAGACACAGCATGGAAAAAGAGTCAAGGATTCAACTCAGACCAACAAAAACTAAGAAAGTTTGCAAGAACTATGGATGAACTATAGGTAAAAGATAAAGAAAGGAGAGGGTGGAAATGATATTATTTGCAATTTTGCACCAATTATGATCATATTTAGAGTAGGGTTCCAGGTAAGTCAAACTCACAATCTAGGAGTTGAACTCGTTTACTTGATCAACAAATTTAATACTCACCATTGACAAAGACAACATGATCGAATTTCTCGGTCATAGACTCCTCAGCCAATAGAAAAGATGTGTATGCGTAGCAAGTGGATTATACTCTGTAAATTTCAAGTATGCAAAAAACTCATCAAATCTGCAAGTGATATATGAGAGTTGTCAATGAAATGTGCAAAGGAAGAGGACAAAAATGAGCTCATTTGTACTATTTCTAGCCATTTATAGATGGACTAGGCAACTCAAACTTGTATGTAGGAGGCGTTGTCATTGAAAATGGATTTTTGACTTCATAAATGTCTCACAATCCAAGAGGCATTGTCTAAACAGGCTCCATTTTGGAGTTGGGCAAATTTTTTTTTAGCCAAATATTATGTTTTGTCATTTTAAATGTATTTTTGACTACATATTTATGGATTTAGCACCCATAAAACCCTGGGGCATTCAGATTGTGGATATTTTACAACTCAAACTCAAATGTGATTTTGAGAAATCCCTACCAGATTCTAAACAAATTAGATCAAAAAATATGCTAGAAAACCCTCCAAAATATAGGACAGATAGACTAAGGAATGGAAAAAAATCTTGTGTGGCTAGAAAGTGGAATCATACACTGAAGATATCGCAGATGCAAATGGTATAGCAAATTTGCAGGTTGCAAGTGCTATAGGTGAGTTGTGGATGAAGTTTGCAAAGGAAAAGGAAAGAAATTAGCTCATTTGTACCATGGGCCAGGCAAGTCAAATTTGCACATGGGTTATATGTCTTTGATGTAATCAACAACTCTCGCACTCACTATTGACAGAGCCAACAAGTTCAACTCACTAAACCCAGTTTGACTGACCGATGATTAGGAAAAAATAGTTTGCGTGCCAAATTACACTTAAGTTTCAAGTATTACTTATCAACCATGTTACTATGGCGAAGACCTTATTAGTATGAATTTTCCTTACTCGAAGCTTGTAGAGTGCATGGCTTCAACTTTCGAGTTGTAGCAAACTTCCCTCAAGTAGCTAAAATTGGAAAATACCAAAATTCAGAGTTCCTAGCAATATAAACCTTTAACTGAGTTTCTGATTGAGTTTTGATTATGTGAGTTAAATGAGTTTTTGATTGATTTTTGATTATGTGAGTTAATTTCAAAATGGTAAAAATCCCTAAGGGCATTCATCTTGGATCATGGTAGAAATTTTCTCATGTCTGAAATTTCTATTGGATGTTTGATTCTTATCAGATCTGTGGCTGGAAAGAGGGCTTTTTTCTATAACCTTAGCTCATTCCATTACTCCCTTAGACTTTACCTTATTCTAAGGTAGATTTGTAGATTTCACCACATCGTTTTCATTGTTCTTAAACTTTGGCTTTCTTTCGTATAGAAATTTAAGAAGCTTCTGCAAACTTGTGGGTTGCCAAGCTAATTTATTCCACATTTTGGCCACTTAATGCGTTGATAAAATTGACATTTTTTTATAAGACCTTGAATATATTCTTTAAGATATAATTTTCAGCACGTAGTTTTGATATGCAATCTTCAATGCTCTTTTGGGTTGTTCTTGGATGACTATCACTGAAGAAAGTTCTCGAGATTATGACAGGGAGAAGGAGAACTCGACGTGGATATAGTGATGTGATCTCAATGATAGCTATGCATTGATGTAAAAAGGAAGAAGAAAATGAGGAGTCTAGAAGAAGAGAACACAGTAAAGAGAACTAGTGTATTGGTCTTGGAGTGGCTAATAGGTCAAGGGTCTTGGTCTTGGTATTAGTCAATTGGAATCTCTATAACAAGAATTTGTGCAATTTTTCCTCCCAAAGAGTGATATGCTTTGGCCCTAGATCATACTCTACATCTTGTGTTTCTTGTCTATTTATGTTCCTACATTTGTAGCGCAATGGGAATAGTAGGAAATGGCACTTAATGACATGGTAACATGTGGATATTCCTAAATGGGAAAGATCCTTAATCCTAAAACATATGGGACTTGTGAGTTTGGCTCTAGTTGCCAAGATGGAGTGGAGTCTACTAGTGTAGCCTAAATCTCTTTGGAGAAAGACTCTCAAGTAGAAGTGTCTAGTTGAAGAAGAAGAAGAATCCATATTGGATCACCCCTTGCTACCCAAAGGCTAAAATATTTGGAACAACATGATTAAGTGTGTTCCACACATCTCAGATCACTCCAAGGTGTTAACTGAATGTTTCAAAGGGAAAGCGTAGCCCAAGAAAGCGGTCTATTATCCTTTATTCTAGCAGCCCTATCCTTGGAAAAAGAAATTATGAACATCAGATTTACCCTTGTAAAGAGCAGAACTAACCAAGTGCATAAATGAGCTGCCAACGAGGCTATTCAATCTCATTCAAGTAAGGTGTTAGAACTAGATAAATTATACATTTCTAAGGATAGGGATTCGAAGGTTGTGATTTTTACTGAAGTGGACGTGGCCTAACAAGAAACTTAGGTACGCTGCTAGACGCTCTTCACATCTCTTTGGATTTCTAGGGTTTTAGGATTTTTGGCTTCTTAGCATTCTAAATTGTGGGAAACTGATCCAATCATTTACCCTGTAGAATCCTTGCATCAACTATTTTTGCACCAGTAAAAGCCATGGCAGTTAGCTTCCCAAATTTTAGCACAGAGGTTGGCCTCAAGCATCTTGATGAATATCTTCTTTCAAGAACTTTTGTACCTGGGCAACAAGCTACAAGAGATGATCTTACTGTCTATGGCACCATTAGCAAAGCCCCTAGACCTAACTTTCCTAATGTGTCTTGGTGGTATAACCATATCAGTGCCCTCCTAGCTTCAAGCTTTCCTGGTGAGGCTATCAGTGTAGAAATAGAAGGAGAAACTCTAGTTGTTGTACTAGTTATGTAGACTACAACTGAGTCACCTACTAAAGATGAGGAAGATGATGATGAATTTTACCTCTTTGGTGGGGATACCAAGGAAAAAGACAAGGTAGCAGTAGAACGACAAGCATCTAAAAATGCCTCAAGCAAAAAAAATAAAGTGGAAATTATTTTGTTCTATTCGATGTGAAACCTTGGGATGATGTCACAGATATACAAATGCTTGAAGAGGCTATGCAGAGTGTACTGATGCCTAGATTATTCTAGGGAGCTTTAGATATTATTTTTGAATGATATGCCATTAAGAAGCTTTAGATAATGATGACTATTGAAGATGATCTTGTGTCTGTTGATGATCTTATTGAGGAGCAGCTAATTGTTGAACCAGCAAATGAATACACTCAAAGTTATGACATTGTTGCATTTAACAAAATGTAATGGTGGATACCGAGGAAGAAAATAGGGTAGGATAAGAACGACAAGAATCTAAAAAGGAATCAAACAAACAAAAGAAAGTGGAAAGTCTTATGCTCTATTGGATGTGAAACCTTGGGATGATGTCACAGATATGCAAAACCCTAAAGAGGTTGTGCAGAGTGTGCATATGCTTGGCTTATTCTAGGGAGCTTCAAAGCTTATTGCTGTAAGATATGGCTTCAAGAAGCTTTAGATAATGATGACTATTGAAGATGATATTGTGTCTGTTGATGTTCTTGAGGACTTCTAGGGTTCAGAGTTGTGACATTATTGCATTTAACAAAATCTAATGATGTAGGACGCTCAGTTTCAAAGAGTCTACACAATGACCTTTAGTGGAGATTATTTATGTATTGTATTTTTTAGGCCCTAAAAAACCATTTTGCTGAGTTCGATGAATGTACACAGAATGAAGCTTTCGACATTTGATGAGTTTTTTAATGGCCATACATGTGTTGATAATGGACCTTGGTTGAAATTTATTTGTATTTGAAGCATTTCATTTATGATGGTATTTTATGTGAGAACAACATAATATGGCATTCATTGTGGTTTAGAATCTTTGAATCGGCTATTTTTGCACCAACGATAGCCATGGTAGTTACTTTCCCAAATCTGAGCATAGAGGTTGGCATCAAGCATCTTGATGAATATATTCTTTAAAGAACTTTTGTATCTGGGCATCAAGCTACAAGATATGATCTTATTGTTTATGGTGTCATTAGAAAAGCCCCTAGACATAAATTTCCTAATGTTTCTTGGTGGTACAACCATATCAATGCCCTCGTGGCTTCAAGTTTTCTTAGTAAGGCTATCAGTGTAGAAATACAAGGCGCAGATCTAGCTTCTGCACTGGTTACGTAGACTACAACTAAGTCACCTCCTAAGGACGAGGAAGATGATGATGACTTAGACCTCTTTGGTGAGGATACCGAGGAAGAAAAGAAGGCAGCGAAAAAATGACAAGCATCTAAAAATGCATCATGAAAAAAACAAGAAAGTGGAAAGTCTTTTGTTTTATTGGATGTGAAACCTTGGGATGATGAGACAGATATGATGAAGATTGAAGAGGTTGTGCAAAATGTACACATGACTGCCTTATACTAGGGAGATCAAAAGCTTATTGCTGTAGGATATGGCATTAAGAATCTTCAGTTAATCATGACTATTGAAAATGATCTCGTGTTTGATGATGATGTTATTGAGGAATAGCTAATTGTTGATGCAAAAACTGAATACATTCAGAGTTGTGACATCAAGAAAACCATTTTGTCGAGTTGGATGAGTGTATGAGGAATGAAGCTTTTGACATTTGATGAGTGTTTTAAAGGCCATACATGTGTTGATAATGGAACTTGGTTGAAATTTATTTGTATTTGAGGTGTTGCATTTATGATGGTATTTTACATGAGAAACAAGTAATCTAGAATTCAATGTGGTTTAGAATAATTGCATCAGCTATTTTTGCACCAGTAAAATCCATGGTAATTACCTTCCCAAATCTGAGCACAGAGGTTGGCCTCAAGCATCTTGATCAATATCTTCTTTCAATAACTCTTGTAACTAGGCATCAAGTTACAAGAGATGATCTTATTATCTATGGTGCCATTAGCAACGCCCCTAGACCTAAATTTCCTAATGTGTGTCAGTGGTACAACCATATCAGTTCGCTCCTGGCTTCAAATTTTCCTGGTGAGGCTATCGGTGTAGAAATAGAAGGAGCAATTGTAGTTGTTGCACCGGTTATGTAGACTACAGCTAAGTCACCTCCTAAAGATGAGGGAGATGATGATGACTTAGACCTCTTTGGTGAGGAGATTGAGGAAGAAAAGAAGGCAACAACAAAGTGACATGCATCTAAAAAGGCATCAAGCAAAAAGAAAGAAAGTGGAAAGTCTTCTTTTCTACTCGATGTGAAACCTTGGGATGATGAGACACATATGCAAAATCTTGAAGAGGTTCTGCGGAGTGTACAAATGTGTGGATTATTTTGGGGAGATTCAAAACTTATTAGTGTAGGATATGGAATTAAGAAGCTTAACACAATTATGGTTATTCAAGATGATATCGTGTCTATTGATGATTTTATTGAGGAGAAGCTAACTATTGAACCAGCAAATGAATACATTCAGAGTTGTGACATTGTTGCATGAAGCTCACTTTCAAAGATTCTGCACAATGACGTCTAGTGGAGATTATTTATGTATTTCATTTGTTAGGGACTAAAAAATCATTTTTCTGAGTTGGATGAGCGTACGAGGAATGAAGCTTTCATCATTTAATGACTTTTTGAAGGCCATACATGTGTTGATAATGGAAAATGGTTGATATTTATTAGAATTTGAAACATTACATTTATTATGATGTTTTATATGAGAAACACTGTAATTTGGCATTCAATGTGGTTTATAATCCTTGCATTAGCTATTTTTACACTAGTAAAAGCCATGAAAATTACCTTGCCAAATCCGAGCACAAAGGTTGGCCTCAAGCATCTTAATGAATATCTTCGTTCAAGAAATTTTGTAACTGGGCATCAAGCTACAAATCATGATCTTACTATCTATGGCATAATTAGGAAAGCCCTAGACCTAAATTTCGTAATGTGTCTCAGTGGTACAACCATATTAGTACACTCCTGACTTCGTGTCTTCCTTGTGAGGCTATCGGTGTAGAAATAGAAGGAGTAACTCTATTACCGATTATGTAGACTACAACTAAGTCACCTCCGAAAGATAAGGAACATGATGATGACTTAGACCTTTTTGGTGAGGAGACCGAGGAAGAAGAGAAGGCATCAGTAGAATGACAAGCGTATAAAAAGGCATCAAGAAAAAATAAAGAAAGTGGAAAGTCTTCTATTCTATTGGATGTGAAACCTTGGGATGATGAAAAGCATATGCAAAACCTTAAAGAGGTTGTGCAGAGTGTACAAATTCTTGGCTTATTCTGGGGAGCTTCAAAGCTTATTGTTGTAGGATATGGTATTAAGAAGCTTTAGAGAATGATGACTATTGAAGATGGTCTCGTGTCTGTTGATGATCTTATTGATAAGAAACCAACTATTGAGCCAACAAATGAATACATTCAGAGTTGTGACATTGTTGCATTTAACAAAATTTAATGGTGGAGGAAGCTCAGTTTCAAATGGGCTGCACAATAACCTTTAGTGGAGATTATTTATGTCTTTTATTTTTTAGGGACTAAAAAACCATTTTTCTGAGTTGGAGGACTGTACGAGGTGCTATGTTCCTACACCAATAGGTTTCATATATCATGATTGACTTGATTTAGCTCTGAAATAGGTACATACCTTTGCTTGTAGAAAATGTTTTCCATATTCAAAATCAAAAATTAAAAAATGTGAAGAGGGCATGTCCTAGAAAAATAATAAAAGGCAAAAAAAGAATGAAAAGGTCAAAAAAAATAAAAAATGAACACCAAGAGAAATAAAAAGGCCATAAAAGTGTGCAAGTCAAGATGCCACTACTATTTCACTTTTTGTATAAAATATTGTGTGCAACTTGTTACTTTTTCCAAAATCCATGGTAACCAAATAGTTTAACCTTGGTTATTCCATATTGTGAATTTCATGCTTAGAGATAGAGAATAAAATCTGACCAAACTGTTTAATCTTCGCAGATAAGTATATAGGTAGAGTGAATAAAAGGAGCTCAACAGTTTAATATGAGCCCTTGGATGTAATAAGGATAGACTTAGACAAATTTCCATTGTAAAAGAAAAGAAAAGGTTTTGATAAGGGTTTGCCAGTTTAAGCGCACTCTAATAAAAGAAGAAAAAATGGTAGGATAAGTAGGTAGGGTATGTAGATGAATGGTTACAGAATTATGTATGATGAATGATTATCCAGATATCGAGTCATATACGTTCATCATCAAAAGCACTTAAAGGTATGGATGAAAATGAAGACATTTACATCATAGACAAAAGTCAAACTAATTAACCTCCTCACTCATTTTTCCCTAAATTTTACCAATTTCCCATAAGTACTAAAGGTACCAACAACCTCAAAGTTAAAGGGGCTCAGAGCATTTCTCTGCCTTCTAGAGGGACCAGACCCTCGGCCCAATAACTTGTAAGGTCTAAGTGCTAAAGCCCCTTCATCAAAATTCACCCCCTTCATAATTCATTCATCCCCTTCAAATCTTTTTCCCAAAGTAAAATCACTTTTTACTTACGAAAAATAAATGGTTCTTTATAAACCCCTGCCCCCCAAACACATTTTAGCCAAAGTCATAATGTTGGATGATGAATGCATTTTCGAAGACATTTACTTAGCGCATTTTCTTTTCCCATGGTCATATTAACTTTTAATTCTTATTATTTATTTAGCTCTCGAAACAAATTACCCTTTCCCATATTATTAATAAAAATCCCAAAATAAATAAGTAACCTGTCCCGATGGTTTGAAAAATAAACCATAATAAAGTTAATTAAGTTGGATTAATTAATCAAACCATGATTAATTAAGAGCCAAAACCCCCGACATGTTAAAAAGGAATTAATTAATCACATGGATTAAATAATAGCCTCTCCGCCAATACATTCATCCCCGATATCATTAAAGTTATTAATCCTTTATTTGTCCAATCAAATCATCCCCGATATAATTAAAGTCATTTAATTATGTTGATTATGCCATTGGGCCCCCTCCATTAACTCCCTAACACTTGCCGTTGTCAACTACCGCACGATCTGTCTTCCCTCATCCAATGACTCCCGCTCATATCGTGCGGGCCTTTTGGTCGCACGTTAACTACCCGACACAAGTTATTTTAACTTTTCGCTGATGCTACATGTCATCCAATTTGTGGCATCGTGTGACCCCATGCCAAAACCACCAACCTCTCAAAAGTTGTGCGATGAAAACCATTACCACTTCCGCTTACCGCCTCGCTAAACGACAAAGTGTCCCATCTGTTAGTTGACACCAACTGTCAGTTTCCCATTCACCTGCGAAAATTCATTGACTTTGTGCATAAAAAAAATACTCATTGTTTTCCCTTTTTACCAAGAAAATAAACATTTGCCTTTCATCCATGCACATAGTACGTCCAAACCAGCAACTTACTCCCAACCGCCAACCACCATTTGTCGCTGAACTACATGCCACTACAAACCACTGTGCGCACTTAGCAAAGCATTAACCACAGCCATTTGTCCCCTCAGTCAACCATAACTAGGTATTTACCGCATTTCCTTCTCAAAAACCCTGTTTTTGTACTAAAATCTCCACCAAATTAATCTAAACTAAGTAATCCAGTACAATTAAGCTGTTTCTTAGCCCCAAGGCTTCCCCAAGCACCTTTCTTATCTAAAATCCTTGAAAACCCCAAATTTCTTCCTTGAATACACAAGAACCAAGGATGGAAGCTCGTATCGCCCTAAATGTCACGCCAATCACTACTCCACATAGGGATTTGGACCACCTTTCGTTGGCCTATAGAGATTTTGAAATCAAGGAACTTACTTTTGATGAAACCCCCTTGAAGCTATACTACAAGTATCAGGACAATTATCTGAACAAAGCTGATAAACTAGGTCTTTGGGAGTCAAACCTACCTAAATATCAATTCCCCACTATCCATATTTTCTTAGATATTGTCCACCAATGCCATGCAAACTACGACCCCAATATGAGAGTTGTAATGTCCTCTAACTAGAAATTCCTTTTCACCATTACAGCTAAGTCTATAAATGAAATGTTGCAATTACAGCCTGGCTAGGATCTCACTCCCATTACCATTGTTGATTTACTTGAAAAATCTTCAAGGTTGTCCAGTTCCGAAATTAACCAAGTTAGTTAGACTTTCATTGAAGAAAAATATAGATCAAAAGACCCCCCTCACATGTCATGCACCTTTACTGGTCTGGGTATGGATATTGTCACCATGTTTGCTTGCATGCTGGGTTTTACCTTTAATGATTATGTAGATGAAATGACCTTTGCCTACATGTCTATTTTCACCCCTGGCCAACCTCTTGCAACCAAATTTGACTATGCTGCATTCATTGTTGATAAGATGCATGACTAATTCATCAGATTATAGAACGAGAGAGTATTTAAATATTCTTCAATGCTGTATCATCTTTTCCTCTACTACCAATCTGATAAATTCCGCTTCTCTGTACAAAAGCTTGACACTAGAGGGAACGCTAGGTTAGTCATCTTTGGGAACTTCCATTTTTCATTATTTTCCTTCTTCTCCCCATCCTTATATAAATTTTATTGATCAATTTGTGCATCCAATAACTACCATTTTGATAGGAAGTCCCCCTCCCAGAATCAGTGATGATATTAAGAGAATTCTTCAGTTATCCAAGCAATATAAGGTAGGGGACTGGTACTTGTACCAGAACCATACCGAGATCAGAATTTATGGTTGTGAGTTACCTCCCTTTAAACTACCCAAATACCTCCCCATGTGATTATTTTCCCTGAATTACTACAGGCAAATGATCAATTTTGATGAAATCCACTTTATGAAGACTAAGAAGAAAGCTCAACTAAGGATAAAGGATCACCTAGGCCCATTTATTTGTAACAATAGAAAAGCATGGAAAGAGATAGAGGAAATCATTAAGAGATTGAGATTGGAAAAGAGTTTCTTCTGGCCTTATGATCCTCATAGCTTCATCTATGACAAAAGGTAGAAGTATAAACTGTCCCCCTACATGCATCATAGAATTCCAGAGATAGAATAGTATGCAAATCAAAATGAATGGGTGGAGGGAACACTTATAGAACAAGATAGTACACAAGTTGAAGTAGAAAATGTTTTGAAAGATTTGGAAAGAAGACTTGATCTGGATCCCTTTGTACAGGTGTCTGGAGAATCTTCATAGAGACCAACACAAGAGCATAGTGCACAAACATCAGGACAACCAGAGACTTTAGGACAGGGAAAGGATTCAAGGTCATAGAGCATTTCTGATGAGTTGACCCAGACTAATACAAACATGGGCAACCCTTCATTATTGCAAACCCCTCTTAATGAGGAGCAAATTCAAAAAACAAAGTTAGAATGAGGCTAGCCCCTCTACAATGCCATTGGATTAGGTATATGTAAAGAGACAGAGATTTAATCCTCTATTCGAGCAGGAATTTGAAGAGACAAGAAGTGACACAGTGCAGACAACACTAGTAAGGGAGACACCATCTACCTCTCAAACACAAGCACTAAGCAGGCAACAAAGTGTAGAAGTGTCATCAATAAGGACAACTTTAGAGGAGAGCCAAGATTTGAAAGAAAAGTACAAAGAGATTAAACCTAGGAATGAGAAGCTCAAAGCTCAAACCTATGCCCAATATTTGAAAATGGCTCCAACAAATCAGACAAGGTTGATGTCAGCCTTTGACATCAAAGAGGGAAAGATGCATATAAGCTTTTTGAAGCCAACAGTACAACAACCAAAGTCCATGGCTGATTATTTAAAAAGAAATTTTGAAGTTCTTGCCAGATACATCCACCCAATTGATTAGATTGAGCTCCATAAGCAAATGGGTGAGATGTTCCATTCCATATTGACCAGTAAAGCCATCACTACACATCAGTTGAAGAATTCTTGAGTAACACGACAACACAGTTACAATTGGAAAAAGCCTCTTCTCAGGCTAAGGATGCCAGGATAAAATCATTAGAAGACTTGGTGATTGAGTTGGGACATGATCCCGAAGATGTTAAAGCAGCTGAAATATTGATAAAGAAAAAGAATGATGACATTGTTGCACTCAGGAAACAACTCAAACTCCCTCCCCTCCTACATCCACAAACTGCAAAAGTAACTGAGAAAGGAAACGAGGAAGAACTTATGGACTTGATCCTTAAGTTGAATGAGCAGTTGAAAGAAACAGAGCAAGAACTAGAAAAAGCTTTGCATTCCAAACAGAGTGAGCCAACCACCATTCCTCATAATACAATACCCATAATTTCTATAGTAGTGCCATCTACTACTGCAACATCTTTGGCACCGAACATTCGCCTTTCAATACCTCTGCTAGTAACAACAACAACAAGTACATCAGAAGCAGCAGTAACTTCAACAAAGCAAACAGAGGACTTAATAAAATCCATGGAGGAAATGAAAATCCAAGTAACTGAATTAAAGAAACTACAAGAAATGGTTACCAACTTGGAAAACAGTTATGATTTATTACAGGCTAATTACACTGAAGAAGGGAGAAAAAATAGAAGGATCACTGAAAGAATCAAAACATTAGAGGACTTAACATTGGAAAATCCTTTGAGAGATATTAGAGAGATTTTATGGACCAATATCATTTATTCCATCAACGATATTTTGTCTTCTATTCAGATCATTTTTGAATAGACTGAATTAGTTAAACTAGCTACAGAGGCTATACAGATGACCAGGGAAGAATTGGGAGAGAAACTTGAAGAGGAAACCCAATTGACCAACTTCTTGAATAGAAAAAGAAATCACTAGCTGGAAAAATGGGATATCGAGGATCGAATTGCTACTATCCTTGAAATTAGGAAAGTTCTTACTAAAAAGAACTTAATGCTTAACCTGGAAAAAATATGTCAAAGTATTCAAGAGGACATAGATGATTTTATGTTAAAATATGACATTCTCCAAGCCCACTGGTCATAAATGAAAAGCTGATGACTCATGATGACTACATTGAGAAACTGCACAAACAAGCCAGAAATCAAGCCAGCTCTTCCACAGTGAAAGCACTACCTATAGGAAAAGTGTTGTACGATGGTTTGGAAAATATTTTCTATATTGAGGATGAAGTGAAACACCTGTTTACCATTCAGCCCAATTTTGTTAAGTACACTGAAGCTGATGAAATATACAGGAAATTGATTAGGATGAAGATATCAAATGAAGAATGGTGGACCAATATGACCGATATCCTATAATTTACTATGGTAACTCTGAGGTAAATAGAAAATATTTACTGAGGTAAAGGTTGGTAAATAGGTAAAGAGTATCAGGAATAGGTAAAGAGTATCAGTAGGGGAAAGTAAGCAAAGATACATGACACAATTACTAAAGCAACAACAAGAGGAAAATTTGAGTTTCAACCTCTAGCTCATTCACAAATAAAGGGACAACAACAATTAGTTTTCCATCTGTCTCTATCTTTTTGTAAAAGATATTTTGTATTCCCTATTATAAATCTCATGTGGTTATGAGATATTTTTGATGTAATTTTTGTATAAATACTTCTCCATTCAAAGTATTGTAGGTGGATTCTATAACATCTTTGTAAATGTATGCTATCAAGCTGAGAAAGATTTTGTACTCAAATTTGGATTTTTGTTGGAAAAGGAATGAAACTTGAGGAAATTTCATCAGATTTCCGTGTAGTATAATTACAAATAAGTATTCTATCCTTGTGATTTCGTGTGCTTTCTATATGTTTCAATGTTTCATACATGTTAAATCTAAATGGTTAAATAGTCAAAGTATATCAGAATTACCTATATTGCTCTCTGCTATCAACAATATACCATTTCTATGTTTTCTTCTAAATTATCTCAACAAAGGAATTCTTAACTGCTCTATCCCTGTAGTTTTTCTCTAATAAGTCCCTGGTATAGGATTCTTAATTTCCCTCTAGTAGTTGACCTATCTTCCTTTCCTCTTTCTAATCCTAACTTGAGGATTCTTGATTTCCTCTAGTTTTGAGCAGAACTATCACCCATTCAAGCCCCAAAGTTTCTTTTTATTCTGCCATCCTGCCTGTTGAACACATACCTCAGCAAATTGACTTAATCTAGTGAATTTTCCCTGACTGACTCCATAGCCCAATGGCCTAAAAGCTTAGTTTTCCCATTTGTTTTAGAACTCCACCACTCTCAAACAAAACAACCTTACTGAAAATTAATACTAGCCTAAAATCTTTTCAAACATAGCTAAATCATAAAGAGAGAGCCCTCTCTGGACTTGGGAAAGCTAGCACCTGAGTCTAAAAGGTTGTTTGTAGTTACATTGAATCCTTTCCTTCTTTTAATAACTGTTAAGGAAAATCTGAGTGATAACATAGTGGCGACCATACTGGGGAAGAACTAATCCTCAGTTGAAACAAACCTTTAAGAAACCTAAAAAGCTTGATTTGAAATATCTTAAAGGAGTGATAGAAGTTATTTTGAAAAATCCAAAAAAGAATAGCATTGAAAAGCTCAAAATATGGCTTCAGGAAGAACTCATTACACCAGGGCTAACCCTGACCCAAATCCTTTCCCTGTGTTTGAAAATCCCAACCTAATTCCGAGAATCATTAGAAGACAAGAAAGTTCATTGAGCCCCAGACCTTTGTTTAGATCACATTCATGTCTTGTCGAGTGGCTTTTCCTAGAAGAACTTCCTTTTGATGAACATTTTGAACTCTCTCTGTTTAGAACCACATCTGATAGTGAACTATTGGACCTAGTCCAAGATCCAGAATTCCTCAGATAACTTGAAGCCCAATGAGCCAATTTGTCAATTGATCGATATCTGCAGAATTCCACGCAGTCATCTCTTACCACCGATAGAACACTTGAAATTTCTAAAACTACTTCTCTTTCTGCTATTTCATCATTATTTCCTCACTCTTCTGAAATCCATTCCACCCCTCCCTTCATCCCTTCACCCAACATCCTGCTACCACCTCCAGTTCTTCCTCCACAACCCAAACACCTCCTGTTACCCCAACTTGCATTCATACCACTACCCAACCTAGAATCATGGCCAAAAGATATGCTCCCCTTGTGATGCCTACTCCCATAGGTGCCATGCCTCTGGACTATCAGAGTAAAATTATTACTTTGGTGGCACTGGAACCTACATAGCTCAGCAGCACACTAAGAAAATGACCGACTATTTTGAGATATATGAAATTGACACAATTGATGTTCAAAGGAAAATTTTTGTTCAGAGTCTAACTGGGGAAGTTAGAACTTGGTTTAGATCTTTAGCCCCCCAAAGTATAGATAGCTTAATAATTCTCGACCAATAATTCTTGAATAGGTGGGAGAAAAGGAAGGACCCCCTGCAGATTTTATCTGAATATGAGAACCTTAAAAGGGGACCTCATGAAACTGTTTAGGAATATTGCACTAGGTTCAATAATGTTTATAGTGCCATTCCACTCGACCTTAGATCCCCACCTGGATTAGCCCTGATCAAATTTCCTAATGGATTTGATTCAAATATGGCTTTCCAGTTAAGAGAAAGGAACCCCCCCACTCTAGAAGAAATGCAAAGTGTAGCAGCAAGTGTTGAGGCTAACCTAATTTCCAAAAGAGCAAAAGCTATGAACGAGATAAGAATACCTGCAAAAGAAGAGAATACACCCTTTGAACAAAAGATGGATGCTATAGTTAAAGGAATGGATAGATTGTTGGACAGAGTTGAAATTATTGAAAGAAAATCTCCTTGGGATGGCCAACAGGCTAATTCAGGGAGAAATCCTAACTTTAGAAAAAATCAGAACCAAAATGCTAGAAAGAATATTCCTGACCAGAACATCAGACCACCTTTCCAAGAAAACTATGCAGAGGCCTCCCACTCAGAAGACCCTGAACAAGACACTCAGATAAATTTAATGGGTCTAGATGATGAGGAAGATGTCTTCCTAACTCAGGATGACCAGGAGTCCCATGTATTGCAACAATTCCAAACCCAAATAGGAGAGTCATTTGATTTCAGATAGGGATATGATTCTAATATTTTTGAAGTACATAAGAAATATAATTTAAGAAGCAGAAAATGTGCTGATGCCCCAGAACCAAACCAGAAAATAGGTCCTAATCAACGTAAAAAGGGTAAAACAGTTCCAATGACAAAAACACTTCAGATCCTTTCAAGAACAAATCAAAATCCCTCTAGCCCCACCATAGAAGATGTGTCTGATAATCATCCCAACAATGAACAACCTTCCACTTCACTTCCCTACAAGGAAACAATGGAAGAGTCTCTAAAGATCGGATTAAAAAAATCAGCAAAGGATGTCCCAAATCGTGAAAAAGATGAAAACCCTACTGCCAAAAATCCAAAAGTCGAAACAGACAAAGTAATCCTACCCTTTAATATTCGAGCAAAGGTGGCCAAGCTTAAAATTTCATTTCCTTTGACAGAACTGGTAAAACATGATGCTTACAGGTCTCAGATAAGCAAATCACTAAAATTCAAGATTCTATAAATCTCTTTGATGACCAGCCCAAGTTAATTTTTTGCCCTGAGGTAAATGGGAAACTAATGGAAGGTGGGATACCACCTTAGTATGTCAGTCTCAATATCCATGACAAGATTTTTCATAATGTCATGTTTCACTCTAGTGCCTCGCACAATCTCATGCCTAAGTCTGTTATGGAGAAACTTAACGTAGACATCACCAGACCCTATAGGGATTTATTTTCCTTTGATTCCAGTCAAGTAAGGTGTTTAGGGCTTATAAAGGATTTATGTGTTTCTTTGGTTCAATACCCTGCCAAAACTATACTCATGGACATAGTGGTAGTAGACATTCCACCCAAGTATGGCATGTAGTTGTACAAATCCTGGGGTGCCAAACTTCAGGGGTCTCTATAATTAGAGATGTCATACGCCACCATATCTATTTTTGGACAACCGAAGAAGCCATATAGAGAAACTTTAATGAAGTATGTAGTGAGTAGTCAGGAGAGACCTCAAAACTTTCCTATTTACTCAGTGCATTCAGATATGGATTCCTTTGTTCTATATAATGCAAAAACTTATCCAGAATATACTCCAAATGACGTAGCAGCAGAACCAAAAGAAATTGTAAAAGAAAAGTTAACTGTCCATATTCAAGAGATATTAGATGACAAAGAAAATCTAGATGTCTTAGCTAAAAAATATTCTACTACCTTGGATGAAACCTATGAACATGAAATCTTATGGCATTTAGAGTTTGATGGTTCAGTAAACAAACTAGGTGCAGGGGTAGGGGTATGGATATATAACTTAGAGAATGATCATGTAGAGGGACACGCCTATAGGTTAAATTTCAAATCCACAAAAAATATAGCAGAATATGAAGCACTACTGCTAGGCCTCAAGCTAGTCAAAGGATTAGGAGCTATAAGGGTATCAATCATGGGAGATTCTGAACTGATAGTTAAAAAGATTAAGGGAGTTTACATAACCAGAGAACCTAGATTAGGACTTTATAGAGGTACACTTGTAGAAATCATTAACACTTTTTTAGAAACCAAGCTTGCAACCATTCCTAGAAAACATAACATGTAAGCTCATAGCTTGGCTATGCTTTCCAGCACCTGCAAATTGCCTTTTTAGCCCAATCACCAGTATACTCTTGAGGTTAGGCACATGCCAGCTATAACTGATAATCTTAATAATTGGCAAGTTTTTGAAAACGATAAGCAGATTAATCACTTTCTGACATTAGATGAAGAATTTGCTAGCACTAATATAGATGTAGACATAGTTTCAGATTTTGATCACATTAATGAGTTAGACATTATCAAATTGGAAGAAAACTCAATAAACATGCTTCACCCTACTAAATTCATAAAAGCAGATATTCTGGAAATAAAGCAAATGGATATTGATGAAATAATTGATGGTGAAACTAAAGTCATAAATCTCAAAGATAACCAATTACCCAAGGGATTGACTCCTTTGGAGGACTTATTTGACTCCAATGATATTCCTAAAAAGCCTAAGATGGAGCCCTTGAAAGAAGACATTGAAGAAAGAACCATAAGAACTAAAGAGAATCCTAAGCTGAAAAAATTGTTGAAATCATTACCCCCTGATGAAAAGATGAGATATATCGAGCTAATGAAAGAATTATGGGATGTTTTCTCTTGGAGTTATGAAGACTTAAAATCCTATGATACCAGTATTATACAACACACTATCACTTTGAAAGAAGATCATAAAACTTTTAGGAAAAAGCTAAGAAGAATTAATCATGTTTTATTATCTTCCACTGAAAAAGAGATCAAACGAATGTATGAAGCAGGAATCATTGCCCCATTAGGTTTTTTGATTGGGTGACTAATCTTGTACCTAAAAGAAAGAAAATAGGAGAAATTAGACTGTGTGTTGACCTTAGAAATGTGAACAAAGTATCACTCAAAGACAATTATCCATTACCTAAAATGGATCACATACTGCAAAGGGTAGTAGGTTCTACAAGGATTTCACTTTTAGATGGATTCTCGGGTTACAATGAAATTTTAGTCCATCCTGATGACCAAGCAAAAACTGCATTCACAACCCCATGGGGCACCTTCATGTATGTCAAAATGCCCTTTGGATTGAAAAATGCAGGAGCCACCTTTCAAAGGGCAATGGATATTGCCTTTTCAAAGGAAATCCATGATTTCCTGGTTATATACCTTGATGATATAACAATTTTTTCTAAGTTAGATAAAGAACACCTGCATCATCTTAGGCAAGTTTTTCTTAAATTCAAAAAATATGGCATCTCTCTAAACCCAAAGAAATCTTTATTTGGGTTGGAAGAAGGAAAATTGTTAGGCCACATTATCTCTAAAGATGGAATCTATATTGACCCAACCAGGATTGAAGTTGTCTTGCAAATACCTCACCCAAGAAACATTAAATAACTTCAATTTTTAGGGAAAATATTTTTTTTAAGAAGATTCATCTCTAATTTAGCTGAACTAATTAGATTATTGAATAACATGTTGAAAAAATATTCGGCTATTAAGTGGATAGTAGAGGCTAAAAAATCATTCGAAGAAATAAAATTAGCTTTAACTCGAACACCGGTCCTTACAAGCCCAAAATTTGACAGAGACTTCATTATCTTTTCCTTTGCATCAAAACACACCATAGCTGCAGTCCTACTACAAAAGGATGATCAAGGATGTGAAAAACCAATAGCCTTTTTCAATAAAGCTCTTAGAGATGCCTAATTAAAGTATAAAATAATGGAGAAACAAGCTTTTGCTTTGTTAAAAGCTATTAAGGATTTCAAAGTGTATATTTTGTATTCTCATGTAATAGCTTATGTTCTCAACGCTGTAGTGAAAGATATCGTGACACGGGATGGAGTTGATGGTAAGCGGGGAAAATGGATAACTACTATTTTAGAATATGATATAGAGATAAAACCTACCAAGTTAATTAAAGGTCAGTGGTTGGCCAAACTTATGGTAGAAACAAATTGCCAAGCCCTAGACATAAATCTTATTGCAGAACTAGATAACGAACAGGAGATGGTGACTCCACAAATCAGCCACCGCTTTGTAGATTCCCCTTGGTATGTTGATATTATATATGTTCTACAAAACTTGCAGGCTCCTCCAGGGTTATCCACAACTAAGAGTAGGTTTTTGAAAGTGAAAGCTTCAAAATTTTGCATTATAGATAATACTTTGTTTTGGAAAAATCATGAAGGCATTTTGTTGAACTGTTTATTAAAAGAAGAATCTGACAAAGGACTCCATGAATTTCATGCAGGGGATTGTGGTGGACATCTCTAGTGGAAGTCAATTGCATAAAAAATTCTAAGAGTTGGATTTCACTGGTCAACCTTGTTTGCAGATGTTAAAAAATTTGTAACTTCCTGCCATAAATGCCAGATCTTCGAAGGCAAAAGAAAACTTTTACCCTTGCCTTTGAAACCTATTTCCACAGGAAAACCTTTTCAACAATGGGGTCTTGACTTCATTGGAGAAATCCATCCACCGTCTTTTTCTCAGCATAAATGGATACTCACTGCAACTGATTACTTTACCGAATGGATAGAAGCTATTCCCTCTAGACAGGGCATTCATACTGTAATCATAGGTTTCCCAAAGGCTAATATTCTGTCTAGGTTTGGTTGTCCTACCAAAATCATCACAGATAATGTTGCAGCCTTCAAGTCAAAGAAAATGATTGATTTCTGTTACAAGTATCATAAACACTTGGTCATTCCACAGCTTACTATCCTCAAGGGAATGGACTTGTAGAATCCTCCAATAAAAGTCTAATGAATATTATCAAAAGACTATTGGAAGACAATAAGAAAACTTGGAACAAGAAATTAACCAATGCTTTGTGGGAAAATAGGCTTACAACTAAGAAATCCATTGGAACCAGTCCCTATGAGCTAGTGTATGGAATGGAGGCAGTTTTCCCCTCATCTTTAGGTGTTCCAGTCATGAAATTACTTCAAGAAGCCCAAGTGGAACCAAATTATATACATAGGAGAATTAACTAGACTATCCATTTATAGCAAACCAGAGAGGAAGTATACAACAGAGCCCAAGTACTACAAGAGAAACTTAAGAAGATTTTTCACAAAAGGACCAAAGCAGAAGACTTCTATCTGGGAGACAATGTTAAAGTGGGATTCAAGAAGAGAGGATAAAGGGAAACATGGGAAGTTTTACTTCCTATGGAAAAGTCCATACATAATATATGCCTTTAGAGGAAATAATTCATATTTTCTTAAAGAATTAGATGGTGCAGAGATAAAAGGAGGATCAGTCAATGGTCGTATGTCAAAGCACTACATTGATCCTAGTTTCTAATTTACTAGGCTTTTAAACTATATATATTATATCCTTTTAAGGTTTGGCGTTGATTGGATGGTAAAAGTTTTGAAGTTGAAGCTCGAAGAGAAGGCCTTAAGCTTCAGAAGTATTACCGTTATACATACAAATAAAGCAGCAGGGAAAAGGAGATTTGTAGAGCACAATCAAAGTCTTTGAAAGGCCATTGATCTATAGTTCTTGACTTTCCACCAGGAAAAGCCTTCCCTATGTGGAGCCACTGTTATGTTCCTATACCAATAGGTGTCATATATCATGATTGACTTGGTTTAGCTCTAAAATATCTACATACCTTTGGTTGCTGCAAATATTTTCCATATTCAAAATCAAAAATTAAAAAATGTAAAGAGGGTATGTCCTAGAAAAAGAATAAAAGGACAAAAAGAATGAAAAGGTTAGAAAAAAATAAAAAATGAACCCCAAGAAAAATAAAAAGACCATGAAAGTGTGCAAGTCAAAATGCCACTACTATTTCACTTTTTGTATAAATGATTATGTGCAACTTGTTACTTATGCCACAATCCATGGTAACCAAATAGTTTAATCTTGGTTATTCCATGTTTTGAATTTCATGCTTAGAGATAAAGACTAAAATCTAACCAAACTATTTAATCTTGGCAGATAAGTAGATAGGTAGAGTGAATAAAAGGAGCTGAACAGTTTAATTGATGCCTTGGATGTAATAAGGATATACTTAGATAGATTTCCATTGTAAAAGAAAAGAAAAGGTTTTAATGATGGTTTGCCAGTTTAAGTGCACCCTAATAAAAGAAGAAAAAATGGTAGGATAAGTAGGTAGGGTAAGTGGATGAATGGTTGCAGAATTATGTATGATGAACAATTACCCAAATATCAAGTCATATACTTTCATCATCAAAAGCACTTAAAGATATGGATGACAATGAAGACATTTACATCACAAACGAAAGTCAAACTAATTAACCTCGTCACTTATTTTTCCCTAAATTTTACTAATTTCCCATAAGTACTAAAGGCACCAACAACCTGAAAGTTAAAGGGGCTCAGAGCATTTCTCTAACTTCTCGAGGGACCGGACCCTCGGCCCAATAACTTGTAAGGTATAAGTGTTGAAGCCCCTTCATCAAAATTCACCCCCTTCATAATTCATTCATCCCCTTCAAATCTTTTTTCCAAAGTAAAATCACTTTTTTACTTAGGAAAAATAAATGGTTCTTTATAGAACCCCACCAAACGCATTTTAGCCTAAGTCATAATGTTGGATGATGAAAGCATTTTTGGAAACATTTACTTAGCGCATTTTCTTTTCCCATAGTCATATTAACTTTTAATTCTTACTATTTATTTAAATCTTGAAACAAATTACCCTTTCCCATATTATTAATAAAAATCCCAAAATAAATAAATATCTGTCTCGATGGTTTGAAAAATAAACTATAATAAAGTTAATTAAGTTGGATTAATTAGTCGAACCGCGATTAATTAAGAGCCAAAACCCCCGACGTGTTAAAAACGAATTAATTAATCACTTGGATTAAATAATAGCCTCTCCGCCAATACATTCACCCCCGATATCATTAAAGTTATTAATTCTTTATTCGTTCAATCAAATCATCCCCGATATAATTAAAGTCATTGAATTATGTTGATTATGCCATCGAGCCCCCTCCATTAAATCCCTAACACTTGCCGCTATTAACTACCGCATGATCTGCCTTCCCTCATCCAATGATTCCCGCTCATATCATGTGGGCCTTTTGGTCAAATATTGACCACCCGACACAAGATTTTTTAACTTTTCGTTGATGCTACGTTTCATCCAATTTGTGGCATCATGCGACCCTCTTCCAAAACCACCAACCTCTCAAAAGATGTGCAATGAAAACCATTACCGCTTCTGCTTACCACCTCCACTAAATGACAAAGCATCCTATCGGTTAGTTGACACCAACTGTCGTTTTCCCATTCACCCACCAAAAGTCATTGATTTTGTGCATAAAACAAAAATACTCATTGTTTTCCCTTTTTAGCAAGAAAAGAAACTTTTGCCTTTCATGGATGCACAGAGTACATCCAGACCAGCAACTTACTCCCAACCACCAACCAGCATCAGTTGTTGAATTCTAGGCCACTGCAGACTACTGTGCGCACCCAGCAAAGCATTCACCACAACCATTTTTCCCTTCAGTCAACCATAACCAACTATTTACCGCATTTCCTTCTCATAAACCCTATTTTTGTACTGAAACCTCGACCAAATTACTCTAAACTTAAGTAATCAGTAAAATTAAGTTGTTTCTTAGTCCCAAGGCTTCCCAAAGCACCTTTTTTATATAAAATCCTTGAAAAACCTTACTTCCTTCCTTGAATACACAAGAACCAAGGATGGAAGCTCATGTTGCCCTAAATGTCACGCCAATCACTACTCCCCATAGGGATTTGGACCACCTGCCCTTGGCCGATAGATATTTCCAAATCAAGGGCCTTACTTTTGATGAAACCCCCTTCAAGCTATATTGCAAGTATCGGGAAAATTATCTGAACAAAGCTGATAAAATAGGTCTTTGGGAGTCAAACCTACCTAAATATCAATTCCCCATTGTCCATATTTTCCTAGATATTGTCCACCAATGCCATGCAAGCTACGACCCCAATATGAAAGTTGTAATGTCCCCTAACCAGAAAGTCCTTTTCACCATTACAACTGAGTCTATAAATGAAATGTTGCAATTATAGCCTGTCCAAGATCTCACTCCCCTTTCCATTGCTGATTTACTTGAAAAATATTCAAGGCTGTCAAGTTCCAAAATTAACCAAGTCAGTTAGACTTTCATTGAAGAAAAATACAGATCAAAAGGCCCCCCTCCTTACATGTCATGCGCCTTTACTAGTTTGGGCAGGGATATTGTCACCATGTTTGCTTGCATTCTAGGTTTTACCACTAATGAGTATTAGATGAAATGACCTTTGCCTACATGTCTATTTTCACCCCTGGCCAAACTCCTCCAGCGAAATTTGACTATTTTGCATTCATTGGTAATAAGATGCATGACCAATTCATGATATTAGAGAACGAGAGAGTATTTAAATATTCTTCAAATATTCTTCAGTCCTGTATCATCTTTTCCTCTACTACCAAACTGATAAATTCCCTTTCTCTATACAAAATCTTAACACGAGAGAGAACCTTAGGTTAGTCATCTTCTAGACTTCCATTTTTCGCTATTTTCCTTCTTCTCCCCATCCTTATATAGATTTTATTGATCAATTTGTGCATCCAGTAATTTCCACGTTGATAGGAAGGCCCCGTCCCAGAATCAATGATGATATTAAGAGAATCCTTCAGTTATCCAAGCAATACAAGATTGGGGACTGGTAGATGTACTAGAACCATACTGAGATCAGAATTTATGGGTGTGAGTTGCCTCCCTTTAAACTACCCAAATACCTCCCCATGCGATTATTTTCCCTGAAGTATTACAGGAAAATGATCAATTCTGATGAAATCCACTTTATGAAGACTAAGAAGAAAGCTCAACTAAGGATAAAGGATCACCTAGGCCCATTTATTTGCAACAACAGAAAAGCAGGGAAAGAGGCAGAGGAAATCCTTGAGAGATTGAGATTGAAAAAGAGTTTCATCTAGCCTTATGATCCTCATAGCTTCATCTATGACAGAAGGCAGAAGTATAAACTATCCCCCTACATCCATCATAGAATTCCAGAGATAGAACAGTATGCAAATCAAAATGAATGGGTGGAGGGAACACTTATAGAACAAGATAGTACACAAGTTGAAGTAGAAAATGTTTTGAAAGATTTGGAAAGAAGACTTCATCTATATCCCTTTGTACAAGTGCCTAGAGAATCTTCACAGAGACCAACGTAGGAGCATAGTGCACAAACGTCAGGACAACCAGAGACTTTAGGACAGGGAAAGGATTCAGGGTCACAGAGCATTTCTAAGGAGTTGACCCAGAATGATACAAACATGGGCAACCCTCCAGTATTGTAGACCCGTCTTAATGAGGAGCGAATTCAAAAAAGAAGTTGAAATGAGGCTAGCCCCTCTACAGTGCCATTGGACTAGGTATATATAAAGATACAATGATTGAATCCTCTGTCCAATCAGGAATATGAAGAGACAAGGAGTGACACAGTGTAGACAACACTAGTAGGGGAGACACCGTCTACGTCTCGAACACAAGCACTAAGCAGGCAGCAAAGTGTAGAAGTGTCATCAATAAGGACAGCTTCAAAGCAGAGCCAAGATTTGAAAGAAAAGTACAAAGAGTTTAAAGCTAGGAATGAGAAGCTCAAAGCTCAAACCTATGCCCAATATCTGAAAATGGCTCCGACAAATCAGACAAGGTTGATGTCAGGCTTTGACATCAAACAGGGAAAGATGCAGACGAGCTTTTTGAAGACAACAGTACAACAACCAATGTCCATGGCTAATTATTTAAAAAGAAATTTTGAAGTTCTTTCCAGAGACATCCACCCAATTGATCAGATTGAGCTCCATAAGCAAATGGGTGAGATGGTCTATTCCACATTGACCAGTAAATCCATCACTGCACATTAGTTGCAGAATTCTCTAAGTAATACTACAACACAATTACAGTTGGAAAAAGCCTCTTCTCAGGCTAAGGACACCAGGATAAAATCATTAGAAGACCTGGTGATTTAGTTGGGACATGATCCCAAAGATGTTAAAGCAACTGAAAGATTGATAAAGAAAAAGAATGATGATATTGTTGCACTCAGGAAACAACTCAAACTCCCTCCCCTCCTACATCCACAAATTTCAGTAGTTGAGAAACAAAATGAGGAAGAACTTATGGAGTTCGACCTTAAGTTGAATGAGCAGTTGAAAGAAATAGACCAAGAACTAGAAAAAGCTTTGCAGTCCAAATAGGGTGAGCCGACCACCATTCCTCAGACTGTAATACCCATAATTTCTACAGCTGTTCCATCTACTATTGCAACATCCTTAGCACCCACATTTGTTATGAAACTAGCTCACAAAAAGATAGAAAAGATAAATCAACACCTTAGAATTCAGCCTCTTCGAGGGGACAACCTCCTTTACATTACATAAATGAACAATTCTCGGATGATACAAATGAAAAGACCTCCTTTCTATATATAGGAGTCTAAGAGGTCATATTATAATTAGAGCCAACATAACAATAATAATGTAAGGGCACAATAATAACAATAGTGGGATTCTATGGCGCACAATAGTAACAATATGGGCACTACATGGGTACATCAATATAATAAGGGGGGTGTACTAATAACAATAAGGGGTTACACTAGTAGTATAGGGGCCTAACATGCCCCTCTCCTTCAAAAAGTGTTGTCCTCAATGCTTGAGTAGTTCTGGATGCTTCTGTATAAAATTCTTGTCCTCCCATGTAAAATCTTCAATGGGTAAGTTCTTCCACTCGATGAGATACTCTGAAATTGATCGATTTCGTAGCTATCGGGTTCTTGTTTCTGTGACTACTCTAGGTTCTAATATGATTTTTCCTTCGTCTTCAATTTTTGGCAATATTGTTTGAATTGGGATCTTTTGCAACTTTTGAATAAGTGGCCATACTTCTTTGTCCTTCTTCCATTCATCCCTTGCATCGTTTATCCAATCTAGTTGGATAATAGAAATAGCACAAAACATTGCTTCGGCATCCGCATCCTTTCTTGAGAGTGCATCTGCAACAAAATTTTTCTTCCATTTTCTATAGATGACATGAAAGTCATAACCCAACATATTTGCGACACATTTTTTCTGTTCTTTTAAAGATAATAGTTGTTCTAAAAAGTATTTAAGACTTTCATGATCCATTTTTACCTTCAAGTGTCTTCCCATTCGGTAAGGTCACCATTTCTTAAGTGCATGTAGTATTTCCAACATTTCCTTCTCATAAATAGCTTGCTTGAGATGTAGTAGTAAAAATACCCAATCACCTACATCAAAACATTTTTCACTACGATGTTGATCTACCTGTTGTTTCATTCGATTTTGCACCAAAGTGGTGTTATCCTTTAAAAGTTGGAGAACTTGCTGTTGATGCTCAATGTGATCTTTCACTTCTTGAACCTTTTTCTTCTTGATATGTCCTTCTATCTTTAGAGTTTGAAGAGTGGTAATTCTTCCAATCCTTTACAAGATATGGTCGGATTCATTTCTTGATGCTCGATGTGATCTTTCACTTGAACACTTTTCTTCTTGATATGTCCTTCTATCTTGATAGTTTGAGGAGTGGTAATTCCGATCAATGAATTACAAGATATGGTTGGATTCATTTCTTCTTTCTCAATGTGATCTTTCACTTCTTGCACCTTTTTCCTCTTGATATGTCCTTCTATATTAAGAGTTTGAGGAGTGGTAATTCTTTCTAATGCTTTACAAGATATGGTCTGATTCATTTCTTCTTTCTCTGGGGTTGGGTCCTGGCATATATCCTCTTCTTTCGATGTTTCTTGATCCTTTTCTTCCTCCTCTTCATATTCTATGTAAAATAATTTCTTCTCAGCACATTTATGACCTTTAGTGCATTTGCTATCACAATTGTAACAAAGCCCTTTTTCTCTTTTTTCTTCCAATTGTTGTGGTGTAACACTTGTAGGTTGTGGAAGTCTAGGAGAAACAACACTTCCATCTTTATAGTTGTGAGGGGTAGACTTCCTTGTTGCCATAATTTTACTTTCCACTATGTAACAAAGCCCTTTTACTCCTTCCAATTGTTGTGGTGTTTCTCTAAAAAAGGTGTTTCTCTTTGTATCCTCATAATTTGCTATCATTTCCTCCCTGAAAATTGACCACATAACAATTTTTTTACAAGAACTAATCCCTTTATACCATAAAAATTGATCCGGTTCTAAATATGAAGATGCAATAAATACCTTTTCAAAAGAGCGAAATTGTAGGAAGTGCCACATGTCACCGTTTCGACCTTAGGATCTGAAAACTATACACAGGAAACTACAGCCTGTCCTCTTTCTATAACTTCTTATGAAATTTCAATCTGATGCTCAAAACAAAAGTTCTGGTGATTTTCCCAAGGTCACCTGCTTGGAATGTAATTCAAGAGTCTGCAAAAAGACCAACTTCCTCAGATCATATATTTGCAAATATAGCGCAAAAATCTTTGAAATTCGGACCCGAGGTTCAACAAAATTTTGTCTCAAATGGTTTTTTTGTTCGCTTCTAAAATATCGCAGAAAAAATGTTATAGCAAAAATGTCACGATGACCTATTTGGAGCAGCGAAACCATGGAATCCAAAGCTCTGATACCAAATGTTATGAAACCAGCTCACAAAAAGATAGAAAAGATAGATCAACGCCTTAGAATTCAGCCTCTTTGAGGGGGCAACCTCCTTTACATTACATAAATGAACAATTCTTGGATGACACAAATGAAAATACCTCCTTTCTATATATAGGAGTCTAAGGGGTCATAATATAATCAGAGCTGACATAACAATAATAATGTAAGGGCACAACAATAACAATAGTGGGCTTCTATGGGGCACAATAGTAACAATATGGGAACTACATGGGTACATCAATATAATAACAAGGTTGTACTAATAAGAATAAGGGGTTACACTAGTAGTATAGGGGCTTAACAACATGCCCATAGCAATAACTCTGCCAGTAACAACAACAATAAGTACATCAGAAGTAGTAGTAACTTGAACAAAGAAAATAGAGGACTTAATAAAATCCATGGAGGAAATGAAAATCCAAGAAACTAAAAGAAATGGTTACCATCTTAGAAAACAATTATGAGTTATCACATATTAATTACACTAAAGAAGGGAGAAAACATAGAAGGATGACTGAAAGAATCAAAACATTAGACAAGGACTTAACATTGGAAAATCCTTTGAGAGATACTAGAGAGATTTTATGGACCAATATCATTGATTCCAACAATGATATTTGGTCTTCTATTCAGAGCATTTTTTAACACAATGAGTTAGTTAAACTAGCTACAGAGGCTATAGAGAAGACCAGGGAAGAATTGCGAGAGAAACCTGAAGAGGCAACCCAATTGATCAACTTCCTGAATAGAAAAAGAAAGCACCAGCTAGAACAATGGGATATCGAGGATCGAACTGCTATTATCCTTGAAACTAGGAAAGTTCTTATTAAAAAGAACTGAATGCTTAACCTAGAAAAACGATGTCAAAGTATTCAAGAGGACATAGATGATTTTATGTTAAAATATGACATTCTAAGGGATAAAGGACTTCCAAGCCCACTAGTCATAAATGACAAGCTGATGACTCATGATGACTACATTGAGAAACTGCACAAACAAGCGAGAAATCAAGCCAGCTCTTCCACAGTGAAAGCACTACCTATAGGAAAAGTGTTGTATGATGGTTTGGAAAATCTTTTCTATATTGAGCATGAAGTGAAACACCTATTTACCATTCAGCTCAATTTTACTAAGTACACTGAAGTTGACAAAATATACAGGAAATTGATCAGGATGAATATACCAAATGAAGAATGGTGGACCAATATGACCAATATCCTATAATTTACTATGGTAACTCTGAGGTAAATAGAAAATATTTACTGAGGTAAAGGTTGGTAAACAGGTAAAGAGTATCAGTAGGGGAAAGTAATCAAAGATACAACACAAAATTACTAAAGCGACAGCAAGAGGCAAATCCGAGTTTCAACCTCCAGCTCATTCACAAATAAAGAAACAACAACAATTAGTTTTCCATTTGTCTCTATCTTTTTGTAAAAGATATTTTGTATTCCCTATAATAAAT
This sequence comes from Pinus tabuliformis, assembly GCA_031772625.1. Classification (NCBI taxonomy): domain Eukaryota; kingdom Viridiplantae; phylum Streptophyta; class Pinopsida; order Pinales; family Pinaceae; genus Pinus; species Pinus tabuliformis. The sequence goes on along the minus strand of CM062804.1, from coordinate 886,190,693 downwards.
CTCATGTGGTTATGAGATATTTTTGATGTAATTTTAGTATAAATACTTCTCCATTCGAAGTATTGTAGGTGGATTCTATAACATCTCTGTAAATCTGTGCTATCAAGCTGAGAAATCTTTTGTACTCAAATTTGGATTTTTGTTGGAAAAGGAATGAAAGTTGAGGACATTTCATCAGATTCACATCCAGTATAATTAGAAATAAGTATTCTATCCTTGTGATTTTATGTGCTTTCTATATGTTTCAATGTTTCATGCATCTTAAATCTAAATGGTAAAATAGTCAAAGCATATCAGAATTAGCTTTATTGCTCTCTGCTATCAACAGTCTACCATTTCTATGTTTTCTTCTAAACTATCTCGATAAAGGAATTCTTAACTGCTCCTCTATCCCTATAGTTTTTCTCTAATAATTCCCTGGGATAGGATTCTTAATTCCCGTCTGCTAGTTGACCTATCTTCCTTTCCTCTTTCTAATCCTAACTTGAGAATTCTTGATTGCCCTCTAGTTTTGAGCAAAACTATCACCCATTCAAGCCCCAAAGTTTGTTTTTATTCTGCTATCCTGCCTGTTGAACTCATACCTCAGCAGTTTGACTTAATCCAGTGAATTATCCCTGATTGAATCTATAGCCCAATGGCCTAAAAACCTAGTTTTCCAATTTCTTTTAGAACTCCACCACTCTCAAACAAAACAACCTCACTGAACATTAATACTAGCCTAAAATCTTTTCAAACATAGCTAAATCATAAAGAGAGAGCCCTCTTTGGACTTGGGTGGGCTAGCACATTAGTCTAAAAGTTTGTTTGTAGTTAGCTTGGATCCTTTCCTTCTTTTAATAAATTCTAAGGAAAATCTGAGTGATAACACAAGGAATGAAGATTTCACCATTTGATGAGTTTTTTAAAGGCCATACATGCGTTGATAATGGAACATGGTTGAAACTTATTTGTATTTGAAGCGTTACATTTATGATGGATTTTTACATGAGAAACATGTATTCTAGCATTCAATCTGGTTTAGAATCCTTACATCAGCTATTGTTGCACCACTAAGATCCATGGTGGTTACCTTCCCAAATCTGAGCACAGAGGCTAGCCTCAAGCATCTTGATGAATATCTTTTTTCAAGATCTTTTGTAACTGGGCATAAAGCTACAAAGATGAATTTATTGTCTATGGTGCCATTAGAAAAGCCCCTAGACCTGACTTTACTAAGGTGTCTTAGTGGTACAACCATATCAGTGCCCTCCTAGCTTCGAGTTTTCTTGGTGAGGCTATCAGTGTAGAAATAGAAGGAGCAACTCTAGCATTTTCACTGGTTATGTAGACTACAACTGAGTCCCCTACTAAAGATGAGGAAGATGATGATTACTTAGATCTCTTTGGTGAGGAGACTGAGGAAGAAATGAAGGCATCAGCATAACAAAAAGCATGTTAAAAGGCATCAAGAAAAAAAAAAAAAGTGGAAAGTATTATGTTCTATTAGATGTGAAACTTTGGGATGATGAGACAGATATGCAAAAGTTTGAAGAGGATGTGTGGACTGTAAAAATTCTTGGCTTATTCTGGGGAGATGCGAAGCTTATTGATGTAGGATATGGCATTAATAAGCTTCAGATAATGATAACTATTGAAGATGATCTAGTGTCAGTTAATGATCTTATTGAGGAGAAACTAACTATTGAACCCACAAATGTATACATTCAAAGTTGTGAAATTGTTGAATTTAACAAAATCTAATGAAGTAGGAAGCTCAGTTTCAAAGAGTCTGCACAATGACCTTTAGTGGATATTATTTATGTATTGTATCTTTTAGGGACTAAAAGTCCATTTTGCGGATTTGGATGAGTATACGATGAATGAAGCTTTCGTCAGTTGATGAGATTTTTAAAGGCCATACATGTGTGATAATGGAACATGGTTGAAATTTATTTTTGTTTGAAGCTTTACATTTATGATGGTGTTTTATATGAGAAACACGTAATATAGCATTTAGTGTTGTTTATAATCCTTCCATCACCTATTTTTTGCACCAGTAAAAGCCATGGAAATTACATTCCCAAATCTGGGAATAAAGACTGGCCTCAAGCATCTTGATGAATATCTTCTCTCAAGAAAATTCGTAGCTGGGCATCAAGCTACAAGAGATGATATTATTACCTATGGTGCCATTAGCAAAGCCCCTAAACCTAACTTTCCAAATGTGTCTCGGTGGTACAACCATGTTAGTGCCCTCCTGACTTCCAGCTTTCCTGGTGAGGCTATCGGTGTAGAAATAGGAGCAGCTATAGATGTTTCACTAGTTACATAGACTACAACTGAGTCACCTCATAAAGATGAGGAAGATGATGATGACTTACACCTCTTTTCTGAGGATATTCATGAATTAAAGAAGGTAGCATTAGAATGACAAGCCTCTAAAAGGCATCAAGAAAATAAAAGGAAAGTGGAAAGTCTTCTGTTCTATTGGATGTGAAACCTTGAGATGATGAGACAAATATGAAAAAGCTTGAAGAGGCTGTGCAGGTGTAGAAATTCTTGGCTTATTCTGAGTAGCTTCAAATCTTATTGTTGTAAGATATGGCATTACGAAGCTTCAAATAATTATGACTATTGAAGATGATCTTGTGTATGTTGATGATCTTATTGAGGAGCAACTAACTGTTGAACCAACAAATGAATACATTCAGAGTTGTGAGATTGTTTCATTTAACAAAATCTAAAGATGTAGGAAGCTCGGTTTCAAAGAGTCTTCACAATAACCTTTAGTGGAGATTATTTGTGTATAGTATTTTTTAGGGACTAAAAAACCATTTTGTTGAGTTGCATGAGTGTATGAGGAAGCTTTCGGCATTTGATGAGTTTTTTGAAGGCCATGCATATGTTGATAATGGAACTTCGATAAAATTTATTTGTATTTGAATCATTACATTTATGATCGTATTTTGTATGAGAAACACATAATTTGGCATTCAATTTGGTTTTAAGAAAAGAAAAAAAAGGGTAAATGGCCATACCTCTTATCACTCAGGTTGTCCCTTAGGTTGGAGTAAAGGGATACGGCTGAGGTAACCACAGACCAACTTTGGACTGCAGGTTCTAGCCCACCTACAGTTAGAGAGGGCTCTCCCTTTATGGTTTAGCTTTGTTGAGGGGGATTTTAGGCTAGTTATTGAGTTCAGGGGTTTTGTTTGTGTTTTGGTGGGAAGATTGATGTTTTCAGGTAAAGAGGCAGGTATAGTGTGAAAGTTTCGAACCATTGGGCATGGAGTCAAGGAGTAGGACTGCTGGTGCATTTTCTTGGTCACAAGAGGAATAAGGAGCAAGGTAGCTGCACATGGAGCAATGATTCAGGTTAATAGGATGGAAAGAATGCTAAGGGATGAGAGGCAATTAAGAATCTCTCAATCAGCTTAAAAGAGAGGCGAATGAGCTCTATCTAGGAGCAGTAAAGAATCCCTAGATAACTGTCAAACACATGTGAATTAGGGGAAATATGAGCCGCAGGGAATTCATATTCATGTCCAATTCAGTTCAGATGAAAAAACATAAAGAAACAACAGAAATTGAGCCTAGAGTGTAGTTAAACAAGTTCTAAGCTAATCTTTCTTTCTGCTATTTAGATGGTGAAACGATGAAAACAGAGGTAAGAAGCACTTATTGAGCCATGTTGCAGCACAAGAATTCCACATTCACTTCCTCAGATCATTAGACACAAAGCAGACAGTCATTCCTCCAATCTCTTGAGCAGTCTTTGATTAAGTAAAACATATCAAGTATACAGTGCGAGTCTCTAGTGAAAATTATCAATCGACTAACCCTTGAAACAATACAGAGGGTGGTATATATAGGAAAAATTCTCCAAAATTTTTTATTGCAGCTTTGACCTAAACAGGTCTGAAAGTTAATGATTACTTTAACCTAAACCTATCAGAAATAAATGCAAGAAAATATCTACGGGCTGTGCTGAGGGCAGCCATATCAAAACTGAATTAATGCATTGTCCTCGGTGGCTTGGTGCAGTGCTTCTGCAATAACTGTGCATGGACTTCTGCTCCATTGTAGTTCGGTGGCTTTAAGTGCTTTAACTGTGATTTGAGAGCTGGGATGGGCTTACACCTCCTGATTTGACTTTGCTGGAGGCCATTCAATGTTGACCTGCTTTGGGAACTGAAGATTTCCATTAAAAATTTAACTGATACTCTTTGCCGCTTCATCTTTCCTCTAATACTCTTTGACAAATGAATAGGGCCGGTTCTCTCCTTCATTGTGGGTGAAATCAAAATTTAATGGCCGCTGTTCAGCCCTCTGTTTCCTTTACAACTGTCTTTTGACCCTTTCTGCATGCCTCGCGAAGAAAAATGGGTCATTCGGCGCCTTTTGGGCTTGCTGGGGGCTGCGCAATGAGGGGCTTTCCATTTCGGCCTATTTCCCATAGCCATGCGTGATTAGAGCTAGGCGCTAATCGTGCATGAGAAACTGCCTCAGAATTTGAATCCGGGCTTCCTAAGCACGATTTTCGCCTCTTGCGCCAAAAATTGATGATGACGTCAGCATGACGTCAGTGGGTGGGACCATGGTACGATGGATGATGTGGCAGGATGACGTCAGCAGGGTGATGTCAGCATGTATGGTGGATGACGTGGTAGGATGACTCAGCAGGAGGCCGACATGTGTAGATGACGTGGTAGTGTCCTTGTGCAGTCGTCAAGGGGAGGGACAGAAGGCGGTTTGTGGTTTTCATCGGATCGCCTTCTGTACGAGGGCGGTAACTGTCAGAGCGGCTCTGATGCAATCACAGGTGGACACGTGTCCTCCTGTATGACGGAAAAATTGCCAAGCCATTGGGCGCTAAAGGTCGGGCGACGGGATGGCTCCGAAATCGCCAAGAGCCATCGGATCTGGGAGTGGCGGATCGGAGGGTTGACGGGAGACGGAGCTGGTGGAAGTTTTATACGGGGGATCTGCGCGAATATTCATATCTTCATAAAATGCCGTGGGGAGGGTTAAACCTTGGTTTTTGTGGGTTTTATGGGTTTATACAAGCGGGGAAAAACAAAACTTAATGTTTATTAAAACTTTTAAACATTATGTTTGTGCAAATGGTTGCAGAGGGGTAAAGTTACAAGGTTCTGAGGACAGAGAGGTGGGTAAAGGTTCTTGGTCTAATCATAGGTTTAGACCAATCCCAGCTTCATGACAGGGATGGGTTCACAATAGTCCCAGGTGGACTACTATGTCCCAGGACTGAAAAATACATAGCTATAGTTCTATAAGGTGTGATATGTACATAGGGGAGTTATTAACATAGATTTAGTAGGGGAAGGGGAAAAAAGATAGGGATTTACATAATAGAGTCAGTAGTTAATATGAAGATGATGAGAAAGCACTAAGGTAAGGAACCTTACGCTATTTTGGGGGAATAGAACTTTGTAAAAGAAGAATGGAAATCCTTGAGTGAGGCAGATCTTCAACAAGGTAAATGATGTGGAAAATGATGAAACTAAGAGGCATCAAGCAGATCTTGATCTCTTCAAGGAATTTAGTGAGTGATTTGGGGAACAAGAAGAAGGGGGAGTTAGTTATGTCTAGCTTGAGCTCCTCCAGATGAAAAACTGCATTATGATTGTGATCTGAAACGATATAAGACTTTAAAACACAAAATTGATCATGAATCATTATTCTGCAACCTCAAAAACTACCTACCCAGCCTATTTTCCTAACATTTTTTCTTCTTTTTGGTTTCGGTGCACTTAGACTTGCAGACCCAGCTTTACAATTTTTTCTTTTTTTTGTTCTCCTATCTAAGTCTACACTTATTTTTGCCAAGGGCCCAGATTAAGCAGTTGATCTCCTTTGATTCTCTACCTATCTACAGATCTGCCAAGATTAAGCTGTTTGGACAGATATCATTCTCTATATTCTAAAACAGGAAATTAAAACCTGGGGAGGCCAAGATTAAGCTGTTTGGCCTTCCCTTAACCTAAAGAACTCTTCAAAAATGGAACAACTCATCAAAATTGGAATATAGCAGTGACATTTGGACTAGCACACTTCATGGTTTCTTCTTTGGTCTCTTCTGGAAATATGGAACATTGCAGCATGCAAAGTATGGCATATTTGGCATGTAAAATGTCAATCATGAAAAATGAACACCTGTCGCAAGAGGAGGCTAACAATGGCTCCACTCGGGGATGGCTTTTCCTAGGGAAAATCCAAGAACAACAGGTCAGAATGCCTGATCTTATGTTGTTGTTGTTGATTGAAGAAACTTCTTGGTGCTGGCTGTTAGATAATTAAAACTTTGTAATATGAACAACCTCCTCCTCAACTGAAATATTGTGAAATGCATTGTACTTCCTGCTCTCTTCTGCGTGCTTGCTATTATGTAGAATATTGCTTGAGCATTTCCTTTGAAACATTCTCAAAACATGGATCAAAACTGATGTGTTTTCTTTACTTTTGCTTTGACCAAGGGTGCTGATATGAAACTAAAAAAACTCCTCTGTTTTGATGTTTTTGACTGAAGACTGCAAACAACTCCCCTTTACCATGAATTGTTGTGATGTGACTGTGACACTCTTGTTGTTTCGTTGAAACTAGTACAGAGATAGAGCTTTTAAAACTGGAACACTTGTATTGGCTGTGTCTTCACAAGATTTATTGCTGCTCCTCTAACATTCAGAAAAATAAAACAAAACGTTGGTATATACAAATATTACTGTACAAAAGATATATACAAAGCTGCATTGTATCCCTTAAAAGGGATCATGGTAATGTTTCAGCATACAGCCATTGACAGGGCCTTCTTCAGCAGAACTATCCTCTACAGATTTGAGAAAATAAGTGTTATTTCCCTCAACAGCAGAAATAACAAATGGCCCTTTCCATAAAAAATCAAACTTTGCATGTTTGTCCTTGTCTTCTCTTCGTGAGTCCCACCTTAGAACTTTGTCACCAATGTAGAAATCCTCAGCTTTAACTCTCTTATCGAACACCTTTTTGAGTTTTTCTTGCAAAATTTGAGCTATGTCATAAACTTGCTCTCTGGTTTGCTGAAGATGAATGGTCTGATTAATTCTTCTTTGAATATCATATGGTTCAGCATGGATCTCTTGTAACATCTTAATAGTAGGAATGCCCAAGGATGAAGGAAATCTAGCCTCCATGCCATATACTAGCTCATAAGGCCTCATCCCAATGGACCTCTTTGTTGAAAGTCTGTCTGCCCATAGGGCATTTACCAGCTTTTTGTGCCAGTTCTTCTTGTTCTTTTCTAGCACTTTCTTTATGATGTTGATGAGGCTTTTATTAGATGATTCGGCTAAGCCATTACCTTGAGGGTAATAAGCTGTAGAGTGGCCCAAGGTAATATGAAATTGGTGGAAAAAATTGATCATCTTTTTGGACTTAAAGGCAGCGGCATTGTCAGTGATGATTTTCTCAGGGCAGCCAAATCTAGAAAGGATATTGCACTCAAGGAATTGGATAATGATGGTGTCATTTGCTTGCCTACAAGGAATGGCTTCAACCCACTTAGTGAAATAGTCGGTGGCTGTTAGGATCCATTTGTGCTGGCCTAAGGAAGAGGGATGGATTTCTCCAATGAAGTCAAGACCCCATTGTTGAAAAGGCTTCTCGGTTGAGATGGGTTTCAAGGGCAAGGGTAACAGCTTTCTTCTGCCCTCAAAGATTTGGCATTTGTGACATGACATGGCAAACTTCTCTACATCTACAAAAAGAGAGGATCAATAGAAACCAGCCCTTAAGATTTTATCAGTAGTGGACTTCCAATATAGATGTCCTCCACAGTCACCTACATGGAATTCTTTCATGACATTGTTAGTTTCACTCATGGTTAAACAATTAAGCAATATACCTTCATGATTTCTCCAAAATAATGCACCGTCTATGACACAAAACCTTAAAGCCTTCATTTTCAAAAATCTTTTCTTGGTTCTGGAAAATCCTGGTGGAGCAAACATGTTTAACAGTACAAAACATATATCAGCATACCATGGAGATTGCAAAAAGGTCTCACCGATCTGTGGAGTTGCCAGCTCCTGTTCATTTTCCAGTTGGTTAATGTCTAAGGCTTGCAAGTTTGTTTCGGACATCAGTTTGGCTAAACCTTGTCCCTTTATCAACTTGGTTGGTTTTATTTCTATGTCATACTCAAGGATGTTTGCTATCCACTTGCCTCTTTTTCCTTCTAATCCCTCTTGGGTTAGTATGTCTTTTACAACAACATTTGGGACATAGGCAATCACATGTGAATATAAAATGTACACTCTGAAATCCTTGATGGGCTTAACGAGTGCATAGGCCTGCTTTTCCATGATTGGGTACTTCAAAGGGGCATCCCTTAAGGCTCGGCTGAAAAATGCAATCGACCTTTCAGCTCCTTGTTCATCCTTTTGCAAAAGGACAGCAGCTATAGTATGATCAGATGCAAAAGAAAAAATGATAAAATCTTTGTCAAATTATGGGCTGGTGAGGACAGGGGTTTGGGTTAAGGCCGTTTTCATACTCTCAAATGCTTTCTTGGTTTCAAGAGACCATTTTACCTTGGCATCCTTTTTTAACATGTTGCTTAATAATCTTATCAGCTCGGCTAGATTTGGAATGAATCTCCTTAGGAAATTGATCTTTCCAAGGAATGCTTGCAGCTCTTTTATGTTTCTCGGATATGGGATTTGGAGGATGGCTTGGGTTCTTTCAGGACCAATTCTAATCCCATCTTTTGATATGATGTGGCCAAGTAGTTTGCCTTCTTCAAGGCCAAAGAGAGACTTCTTGGGATTCAAGGAAATGCCATATTTCCTGCATGTCATGAATATTTGCCTAAGATGCTTGAGGTGTTCCTGATCAGATTTGGAAAATGGGGTAAGATCATCAAGATAGACAACTAGGAAGTCATGTATTTCTTTGGCAAAAGCAATATCCATTGCTCTTAGAAAGGTAGCACCAGCATTTTTAAGTCCGAATGGCATCTTAACATACTTAAATGTTCCCCACGGTGTGGTAAAGGCTATCTTGTCTTGGTCATCCGGGTGAACAAGTATTTGATTGAAACCTGAAAAGCCATCTAGCAAAGAGATTCTAGACGACCCCACTACTCTTTGTAGGATGTGATCCATCTTGGGCAAAGGATAGTGGTCTTTTAGGGAGACTTGGTTTAAATTTCTCAGATCTACACAAAGTCTAATCTCACCTGTCTTCTTTCTTGTGGGAACAAGATTGGATACCCATTCAGAAAATCTGATGGGTGCTATTATGCCTGCTTCAACCATCCTCTTTACTTCCTTCTTAATCATGGGAAGAAGCATAGGGTTAATTCTTCTAAGTTTCTGTTTGAAAGGTTTGTGGTTTGGTTTTAAGGGAATGGTGTGCTGAATTATTGAAGTGTCATAGGACTTCAAGTCCTCATAACTCCAAGCAAATACATCTTGGAACTCTTTAAACAAATCAATGTACTTGGGCTTTTGATCAGGTGGTAAATTTTTGGACAATTTGATCATTTTGGGATTCTCTGTTGTCCCAATGTTGTGTTCTTCTATAGCACCGTTCAATGGTTGTAATTTTGGCTTTCTGGGAGCATCATTAGCGTCAAACATGTCTTCTAATGGGGTTAGGCCAACAGGCAGAAAATTGTCCTTTAAGTCAATGATCTTTGCCTTTGTTTTGGCAATTTCTTCCAAATGCATTTGTTTCAGCTGTTATATGTTTGTTTTGTTAAAAACAGTCGGGTTTAGGATTTGTTTGGCTGTTCCAGCTGTTATAGCCTGCTGGTTTTCATTTGTTTGTTGTTGAGCATCGTTCATAGCATCCATGTCAATGTTAATATTCGAACACTCATGCTCAAGAGTGAGGAATTTGATGATCTAGGCGTCATTTTCAAACACTTGCCAATCTTTAACGTTATTTGGGACATCAGGCCTATGTTTTATTTCAGCATTAAAGTGATGGTTTGGCTCAAAGGGAAGCTTACATGTACTAACAAAGGTGGCTAGGTTGTGTGCATGAATGTTATGCTCTCTTGAAATCTTGGCCAGCTTGAATTCTGTGAACGCATTGAGTATATTAGTGGCAGCAGTCCTATAGGCCCTCATTCTATTGTCATTGGTAACAAAGTTACTTTTCATCTGTTGTATGATTAAATTAGAGTCACCTAGAATGGACACTTTTGCAGCTCATAAAGCTTTGAGCAGTTTAAGGCCTAAAAGCAGAGCCTCATACTCTTCCATGTTGTTGGTGCATTTAAAATTCAGTCTGTAGGCAAGACCTTCTGCATGATTGTTATGTGTATTGTGAATCCATACACCTGCCCCTGCTCCTAACTTGTTGACCGAGCCATCAAACTCTAAATACCATGTGATTTCTTGCTTATGTTCAGTACTGAGAGTTTCAGTCATTCTTGCAGTGGGCAGATTTGAAATTTCTGTTTGGGGAGGTTCTTCTAGCATGCTAGTTGCATTAATTGTTGTCACAGTCTCATGGGTATGTGCAACCGATTCTTCATTGATTTGTGCTTGTTGTTCTAGAGCCAAAGGCTCATCCTCAGTTAGAGAATTTGTATTATCATTAAACAAAATAAAAGAATCCATATCAGAATGGATTGAGTAAATGGGAAAATTTTCAGGCTTACTCTCACTACTTACCACATATTTCATGAGTGTTTCTCTGTACAATCTCTTGGGTTGCCCAAAGACTGAAATAGTAGTATAGGAGAGGTCTAGTTGAAGGGATCCTTGGAGTTTTGCTCCCCATGATCTTGACAGGAGCATACCATATTTTGGTGGGATGTCAGCCACCACCACATCCATGAGGATGGTTTTCTTGGGATATTGGACTAAGGAGACACACAAGACTTTGATGAGGCCTAAACACTTGACTTGACTTGAGTCAAATGAGTATAAATCTTCGTAGGGTCTTGTAATATCAAGGTTCAGCTTTTCCATAACTGCTTTGGGCATCAGATTGTGTGATGCTCCTGAATCAAACATAGCGTTGTGCAAAACTTTGTCATGTATATGAAAACTGACATAAAAGGGTGGAATAGGTCCATATGTTGATTTTCCATTAACTTCTGGGCCAAACAACAGTTCAGGGTATCATCCAGAACATTTACATCATCCTTATTCTCTGGTATTTTAAGTGATCTTTGAATTTGTTGCCTATATACATCGTGCTTGGCAAGTTCTGAGAGGGGGATGGATATCTTCAACTTAGCTATTTCTGCCTCTAAATTAAATGGCTTTTCCAATGGAGTCTTGGTGTTGATAATGGCAGTTTTTTCTATTTCATTTGAATTATCTGCTATTTGCTCTGATTTATAAGCGTTATGGGAATTGATTTCTTGCGGTTTTTCAACTTCAGGAGGGCTTTTTGGAACGCTGTTCGAGTTTTGCTCAGAGGAAGAAGGTGGAAAAAGCTGATCTACATGAGGCTGCACTTCTGTAATGCCTTCTACAGTCACTTGATGCGGGTTTGGGACAGGTATACTAGCTGGTTCTGTTATGACAGCCTTGTCTTTAATCTTATTGGGTTGTTTGCCATCCTTTGGCTTGCTAGGTTCAGAAATATCAATGGTCCTAGTTCTCAGCTTATATTGTTTGTGGACCTCATACGCAACAGTATCATAACCTTGTTTAAAATAAAAAGACTCACCAGACTTAGTCTCAAATTGACTAAAGTCATGCTCATCTTGGTCTTCTTGGGACAGAAAAGTTTGATGCTCACCCTTTAGATCCATCAGATTCATGTGAGAGTCTTCTGTTTGCTCATTGGATGTAGATCCTTCAACATAATTATCTTGAAAAGGGGGTCTTATGTCATGGTCTGGGCTAGACCTGCCAGCATTTGTGTTCTGCATTTTCCTAAAATTTGGGTTCCTTATGGTATTGAACTGTTGTCCTTCCCATGATGATCTCCTCTCAATGCTCTCTACTCTTTCTCCCAGCCTTTGTAGGCCACTGATAATAGCATCAAGCTTTTGATCAAAGGCTGAGGGTTCTTCCTTAAAGGTGGTTCTTCTTTCCATTATAGCTCTGTGTCTTTTGGCAATTAGGTTGGCCTCTACGCTAACAGCAACATTTTGCATGTTTGCAAGGGTTTGAGGAGCTCTTTCTTTTAACTGGTATGCCATGTCCGGGTCGAATCCATCAGGGAATTTATACAAGGCAAGGTCAGGTGGGGGTCTTAAGTTCTGTGGTATTTCATTATAGACATTATTGAACCTTGCACAGTACTCCAAAACAGTCTCCTGAGGACCTCTTTTAATTGTATCATATTCAGCTAGTATGTGCAAGGGGTCTTTCTTTTTCTCCCATCTGTTGGTAAAGGATTGGTGAAGCTCATCCGGAGTAGTTATGGAATTTGTAGCGAGTGATCTAAACCAAGTTCTTACATCACCGGTTAAACTTTGAACAAAAATTCTCATTCTCACGCTATCATCGTCTATCTCGTAATTTTCAAAATAGTCTTGCATCTTTTTGGTATGCTGAAGGGCTGTGAAAGGACCAGTACTATCAAAATAGGTAATTTTAGATTGGTACTCCTGAGGTAAAGCCCAAGGATTAGTAGGCAATTGCAGGGGTGCATATCTATTAGCCATATTGGCAGGGATAAGTGGGACAACGGGGATAAATGGAACAACAGGGATAACAGGGATAACAGAAGTAACTGGAACAGCAGTAGTGGTAGTTGTAGTATGTGTAGTGAATGGAGGTGTGGGTGGAGTGCTTTGAGATGTGGATGATGAATAAGGGGAAGTAGGGGTCGAACAAAATAAAACCCTAACAAGAGTTGGAACACAGCTTGGGAGAGCTGCTTCAGGAATCAAATCAACAAAATCTTCTCTTTGCTCTTGCTTCCTAAGGATCTTTGGGATTAAGTTTGGATTTTCAAAAGTAGCTGGGGGATTTGGGTCGGGATTTGACCTTGTATATCATGGATTCTTCTTGGGAGCTAGCTTCCGAACTGTTTTGGTATTTTTCTGGGAATGTTTTTAGAATTAGCAAGGAACTGATCAAATTTTGGAACCGCTATCTATAGCTTAACAATACCATGAAGATTGACTGAAGCAACTTTTATTTACTTCTGTCAATGCAAAGCAAAGACACTTTCAAAGGCTACCTGGCTGACATTCAAGCTTCATCTGTAGTTTTAAGGAATATACAGCAATTAGAAAATTGATTTCTCAGTGGATTCTTCCAACCTGTTTCGTGAATTTAATTGAGGAGATCCCCAGCGGAGTTTCCATTATGTTATCACTCAGGTTGTCCCTCAGGTTGGAGTAAAGGGATACGGCCAAGGTAACCACATACCAACTTTGGACTGCAGGTTCTAGCCCACCTGCAGTCAGAGAGGGCTCTCTCTTTATGGTTTAGCTTTGTTGAGGGGGATTTTAGGCTAGTTATTGAGTTCAGGGGTTTTGTTTGTGTTTTGGTGGGAAGATTGATGTTTTCAGGTAAAGAGGCAGGTATAGTGTGAAAGTTTCGAACCATTGGGCATGGAGTCAAGGAGTAGGACTCTTGGTGCGTTTTCTTGGTCACAAGAGGAATAAGGAGCAAGGTAGCTACACATGGAGCAATGATTCAGGTTAATAGGATGGAAAGAATGCTAAGGGATGAGAGGCAATTAAGAATCTCTCAATCAGCTTAAAAGAGAGGCGAATGAGCTCTATCTAGGAGCAGTAAAGAATCCCTAGATAACTGTCAAACACATGTGAATTAGGGGAAATATGAGCCACAGGGAATTGATATTCATGTCCAATTCAGTTCAAATGAAAAAACATAAAGAAACAACAGAAATTGAGCCTAGAGTGTAGTTAAACAAGTTCTAAGCTAATCTTTCTTTCTGCTATTTAGATGGTGAAACGATGAAAATAGAGGTAAGAAGCACTTATTGAGCCATGTTGCAGCACAAGAATTCCACATTCACTTTCTCAGATCATTAGACACAAAGTAGACAGTCATTCCTCCAATCTCTTCAACAGTCTTTGATTAAGTAAAACATATCAAGTATACAGTGCGAGTCTCTAGTGAAAATTATCAATCGACCAACCCTTGAAACAATACAGAGGGTGGTATATATAGAAAAAATTCTCCAAAATTGTTTATTACAGCTTTGACCTAAACAGGTCTGAAAGTAAATGATTACTTTAACCCAAACCTATCAAAAATAAATGCAAGAAAATATCTACGGGCTGCGCTGAGGGCAGCCGTATCAAAACTGAATTAATTCATTGTCCTCGGTGGCTTGGTGTAGTGCTTCTGCAATAACTGTGCATGGACTTCTGCTCCATTGTAGTTCGGTGGCTTTAAGTGCTTTAACTGTGATTTGAGAGCTGGGATGGGCTTACACCTCCTGATTTGACTTTGCTGGAGGCCATTCAATGTTGACTTGCTTTGGGAACTGAAAATTTCCATTAAAAATTTAACTGATACTCTTTGCCGCTTCATCTTTCCTCTGATACTCTTTGACAAATGAATAGGGCCGGTTCTCTCCTTCGTTGTGGTTCAAATCAAAATTTAATGGTCGTTGTTCGGCCCTCTATTTCCTTTAGAACTATCTTTTGATCCTTTCTGCATGCCTCGCGAAGAAAAACGGGTCATTCAGCGCCTTTTGGGCTTGCTGGGGGCTACGCAATGAGGGGCTTTCCATTTCGGCCCATTTTCCATAGCCATGCGCGATTAGCACTAGGCGCTAATTGCGCATGAAAAAATGCCTCAGAATTTGAATCTAGGCTTCCTAAGCACGATTTTCGCCTCTTGCGCCAAAAATTGATGATGATGTTAGCATGACGTCAGTGAGTGGGACCATGGTACGGCAGATGACGTGGCAGGATGACGTCAGCAAGGTGACGTCAGCATGTATGGTGGATGACGTGGCAGGATGACTCGGCAGGAGGCCGACGTGTGCAGATGACGTGGTAGTGTCCTTGTGCAGTTGTCAGGGGGAGGGACAAAAGGTGGTTTGTGGTTTTCATCGGACCGCCTTCTGTACGAGGGCGGTAATTGTCAGAGTGGCTCCGATGCAATCACAGGCGGACGTGCGTCCTCCTGTACGACAAAAAAACCGCCAAGCCATCGGGCGCTAAAGGTCGGGCGACGAGATGGCTACGAAATCGCTGAGAGTCGTCGGATCTGGGAGTGGTGGATCGGAGGGTTGACGGGAGACGGAGCTGGTGGCAGTTTTATACGGGGGATCTGTGCAAATATTCGGATCTTCATAAAATGCCGCAGGGAGGGTTAAACCTTGGTTTTTGTGGGTTTTATGGGTTTATACAAGCGGGGAAAAACAAAACTTAATGTTTATTAAAACTTTTAAACATTATGTTTGTGCAAACGATTGCGGAGGGATAAAGTTACAAGGTTCTGAGGACAGAGAGGTGGGTAAAGGTTCTTGGTCTAACCAGAGGTTTAGACCAATCCTAGCTTCATGACACGGATGGGTTCACAATAGTCCCAGGTGGACTACTATGTCCCAGGACTGAAAAATACATAGCTATAGTGCTATAAGGTGTGATATATACATAGGGGAGTTATTAACATAGATTTAGTAGGGGAAGGGGAAAACAGATAGGGATTTACATAATAGAGTCAGTAGTTAATATGAAGATGATGAGAAAGCACTAAGGTAAGGAACCTTAGGCTATTTTGGGGGAATAGAACTTTGTAAAAGAAGAATGGAAATCCTTGAGTGAGGCAGATTTTCACCAAGGTAAATGATGTGGAAAATGATGAAACTAAGAGGCATCAAGCAGATCTTGATCTCTTCAAGGAATTTAGTGAGTGATTTGGGGAAAAAGAAGAAGGGGGAGTTAGTTATGTCCAGCTTGAGCTCCTCCAGATGAAAAACTACATTATGATTGTGATCTGAAACGATATAAGACTTTAAAACACAAAATTCATCATGAATCATTATTCTGCAACCTCAAAAACTACCTACCCAGCCTATTTTCCTAACATTTTTTCTTCTTTTTGGTTTGGGTGCACTTAGACTTGCAGACCCAGCTTTACAATTTTTTCTTTTTTCTGTTCTCCTATCTAAGTCTACACTTATTTCTGCCAAGGGCCCAGATTAAGCAATTGAGCTCCTTTGATTCTCTACCTATCTACAGATCTGCCAAGATTAAGCTGTTTGGACAGAAATCATTCTCTATATTCTAAAACAGGAAATTGAAACCTGGGGAGGCCAAGATTAAGCTGTTTGGCCTTCCCTTAACCTAAAGAACTCTTCAAAAATGGAACAAGTCATCAAAATTGGAATATAGCAGTGACATTTGGACTAGCACACTTCATGGCTTCTTCTTTGGTCTCTTCTGGAAATATGGAACATTGCAGCATGCAAAGTATGACATATTTGGCATGTAAAATGTCAATCATGAAAAATGAACACCTGTCGCAACAGGAAGCTAACAAGACCAATGAAAACATCACAATATCAACATCAATTCATATCCAAATTAATATGGTCAATTACTAAGCACATAATTAGTCTTACCCAAATCAGCATGCTTTTACATGGTCTTAATAGATCCTAGTCCAATCTTCTCCTTCGAAGCTATATTTTCATCAATTCAACTTCAATTAGATTTCAAGACACATTATCAAATTCTCCCCATGTTATGAGATTCTGGTAAACGACCTGGAAAACTCTAAGAAGAAGAGCTACCATCATCAGTTGTTTTTTGAAGCATATGAAGTGGAAAATGGAAATAGAAATGGGGGATACACTGAAGCTTATCAAATCGAGAGCTTGTCTTACCTTCATCCAGAGTGGGAGATGATAGAGCAGCATGTAGAGGATACTACCAACTATTGCAGGAAGCAAATTATGATGTTCAAGTCGACTATTATAGGTAGGAAAGTACGCAAAAACATGTGGAAAGATGGTCAAGAAGAGATCAACCAAAAGAGATTAAGATTACTGATTGGATTCACGAAACCATCTAAAGATTTTACAAAGAGTATACTGCACAGAAAATAACAATATTAAAATGTGCGCCCAATTCAATCCACTTCAGTCCATTGGCTTAAGCTTAACCCAGACCTGAGTCTCAACTTAGAATTACATCAGATAGAGCCTAAGATTTGACATCATTGTTCGCAGGTCCATATACCAAACCGCAATGGCATCCATCTGACTTAGATTTAAATCACATAGAAACATAGGGCTCAGATTCAAAATCGCTTATATTCGGAAGAAATCGATCAGAATATTTCTCAGCTAGACTAACCAGTGATCGGTTCTGGTACTCCACTGGTCGAACTTCTGAAAGAAGCTGGATTTAGAGATATAATATTCATTTGAGGAGGCTAATCACTAAGCTTTTTTCATGGTTCATCCTGCATATTTTTTTTATATACCAGGTTCCCTGTAGTTGTTGTTCAGGATCGAGGTTATTGTGCAATTAACCTTCCATTTTAGATGAATGATTAGGGTTATTGTGCAATTAAGCTTTTTAGATAACAAATTATGGTTATTTCCTAATGAAACTTCCATTTCAATGAAGGATTAGGGTTACTATGCAATGAAGATACTTTCTATCTTCTTGCCCATGGCAACTGTTACTGATAATAAATAAACTTCAATGCAAACAAAATATTGGGGTTACAAGAATTTTTGTACCTGCTTCAGGCGAAATCTTGCATTCTGGATTTCGAACCCCATACACCTGTGCTCAAAGAAGATAAGTTCCCTTGGGCTCTGAGGGTGTGTTAAACTTATTGCTCTCAAAATATTCATTAGGTAAATTGAGAGGATTTATTATCGACTTTTCAATTCAATGTTGACTGCAATGCATCTACTTTGATTTCAAGTCTAGTTCCCATACCGTGATTTACTGCTTTCGTTTTATAAATTTAACCTTCATTGAATAAATATTAATTTCAGTTATCCCTTCATGTTTCGATTTTTCTTTTCATGAAAGTTTTTCCTTAAAATGCTCTCAATCTCTACACATACTTTGCACATGAAAATAAACCATAAGATATTTTTCACAATTGGAAATGACAACAACTTCTTTAGTTTAAACAATAATAAAGGATAAATTGCATTATGAGGCAGCCCTACTGTGCATTGTTAAAATAAGTATAACAAGTAGACCTTATTTTGGTGTACTGACCAGGAGGGTTCAGATCTAGGGGTAGAGTATAATGGGTTAAGGTGATTGGACATCAAAATGATCTCATAAAGATATTGTCAGTGACCTCTTTACAAACAAAAATCCAACTGTAAATAACCAACAATGTTTTTTAGATCCATTTTAACTGTCAATCTACCAAGCCTTGGGAGGGGTCAAATCTCTTTTTAATCTAAAGAGGTTTTCAAATCAATAACTTTTATCCCTCTCGCCCCTTGATAAGTTTGGAGTTAAGATGGATCTAGGTTTTTTTTAATTCCCCCCTTTAAATAAGCTATATTCCACATGAATACCTTATCATGGGTCAATACCATGGTGTAATCTCAATGACCATTTTTATTTTATTTTTATCAGGTTAATTTTTTTTGTTTACATTACATTACATTTTTTTTTTTTTTTTTTTATGTAATTTGACTTAGTGAAAATGTTAAACGTTGCATTACAACATCTCTATCATATCGGGCTCAAGAGTGTCTCTCAGTGCAATAACTTATTGTTTACATAGTCCATAAGTCAATATTTCTTAGAGAATAGTTACATTTAAAAAATCGTCAAAAATCATCAAAACATTTGATTTTAGATCGGGGAGTTATAACGATAGTATCTAAGACCAAAAAATTAGATATACTAAGATATTATGAGTTGCAAACCTGACACATAAAAACATTTAAATTATCTAGAAGATAAATATATCAATCAAAACTAGAAGCCCTAAAGAATAAAACCAATGCAAGAGAGATCATCAGCTTCTGTGTGTCAATGTCTGTGAGAGGCCATCCTGCTAGATGTAAAGAAGTTTATAAACGACATCATAAAACATGTCAACAAAAACCACATCCAAAATGAAATCATCGAATGTGAAGCACCAAATTAATCATATATAGGATAATTAACTTCCTCGTTGTATATTGTTGTTTATAAAGTATGTATAGTATATCTGACCAAATGGAAACGTGAGACCATCATGTGACACCATGTGAGCAACAATGTTGAATTCCCTATGTGTATGAGAAAAAATCACTTCCTTGAACTGTTTAATAATCACCTAGATCCTCCTCATTCAGTTGTATAAAAGACACATATTGAAAGATGTATTTTTTCTTCCCTGATCCACCACCATGTAGGAGTCACCCAATACCTTGAACATCTCAATATCAAACCTTCGAGCACACTATAATAATCCCTAAAGAGAAAGAACTTTTGTGTGGGTATTAGACCCCTTGCCGCCATTTCAACTAAAATGACACATTGTACCTAGTAAAAAGGATATGTAAGCACCACATCCACATATCACCTCCTTTGCGGCTCCCTAAAGAAACCCACCTGAAATATTATATTAGAAGGTAAAAGAAGTGATATGTCTAACTAATGATAATTTTCCTCCAAACCCCGATTCTATGTCAAACGCTACAATCCTAATGAATGGACTCCTACTATTAGGATTAATGTTCTTGAATATTAAAGAATTGTGACTCCTCCAAATACTCCACATTATATATAATGGAAGAGGACCAAACTCCATGCTATATAAAATCCAATCTCGGAGACATTCTTCCAATAAAGAAAAATTCCAATCCAGTTACATATTCAACAAATTTAAAACCCCAATCCAAATCGATTTGGAAAATGAACACCTTAATAATAGCGACCTTACCTAATGGGAAGACAATTCAAGTTAAAAATAGGTAACGATAGTGTTAAATACTTTTTAGAACAAATATTATCTTTGGAAGAGAAACAAAAATGGGTCACAAATATGTTAGGTTATGACTTTGAAATCATCTACAGAAAAAGGGAAGAAAAATTTGTTGCAGATGCACTCTCAAGAAAGGATGAGGATGTGGAAGCATCATTCTCTGTCATTTTTATTATCCAACTTGATTGGATAACTGAAGCAAGGGATGAATGGAAGAATGATGAAGAGGTGTGGACACTCATTTAAAAGTTGCAGCAAGATTGCAAGCAAAGAAAGGGCTGCAGAGTTTCTAACTAGAGTGAGGCAGAATTTTGACAAAGGAAGAATGGGCTCTGGCTAATGTTAGGCTTTGATATCCTTGTCAAAATGTAAAATAATATTAAATGATAACCATGTAGATATTTTTATCACATGATGTATATTTTTTGAAGTACAAACATCGTCATTGTGATTAATCTTTTGAAGACACACAACTACTCATCAAATAAGTTTTTTTAGATGAGATGTTGGTTTCTTACTATTGGACCCACATGAAGAAGGAGGATTTGGTGGATTATGCATTGAAGGAGAGGGTTTTAAACAAATTTGGGTTAGTGCAAGAATTTTATCAATTCACATTTGGAAGTTAGATCAAAAGGTCACCATGCCTCATTTTTTGGGCCTACGAGGTATTTAGAATGAAAATTTATTAATTTTATAGGGAACTCATCTAGTGATTCATAAGCCCTAACAAATGCTTCAATTGCACATTGTTCGGGTCCTCTAGTTTCGGCGAGCCCAAGTTTCGAGGCCATTTTTGAGGGGCTGCAAAAATCTTTGTGGGGGTCTATAGCTTTGATTTTGGTTTCCCTTTCATCCTAAATATTAGAGAATGGCATGCAATATGTTATGACTTTCGTAGGATTTTTATAAGTTTCAAAAGTTATGACTTTCTCTGATTTGTTTTTCTTCTTGTCCTAATTCATGTCAAGTGCCATTGGCCTTGCCCTCATTGGACCAATTGATGAGGGAGAGCCTTGCCTCGATGGCGAAGGAAGGTCAAACTGATGTTAAGAATATTTGAATCCATTTATAGTGTTAAAACTTAGAGACAAAAGGGTATTCATAGTTTTAACACTATAGATGGATTCAAAGACCCCTTTGTCTCTAAATTTTAACACTGCAAACGTTTTCAGAAACCCCTGTAGTGAAATGCAACACTTTAGTATCAAAATTGCAATTTTCCATTTCTAGAGTGACAATTAAAAATTAATAACATAAATGACTAAGTCATACACTTGTACTTATTATTTGGTTGTATTTTTATTATTCAACTATAGTAGTCATTTACGTTAATCATTATTAATTTTTTCACTTATGATATAGTCATATATTTTAGTCTTGCACTAAATTACTCATTTCACTTAGTCACTTTTAGTTTGGTCACTTATTATCTAGTCATATATTTTATCCCTAAACTAAATTAGTCGTTTCAATTAGTCATTTTTAATTCAGTCACTTAAAATTTCTCAAATTTAGTAGTATTTCACTTGAAATAATAGAAGTGACTAACTTTATTGGTCACCTAGTCACTAATTTCATCATTTTCTACTAGTGTAATAAACACATAAAATCAATCTAAAACTACTAAATTAGTAGTTTATATTGATTAATGATGAACACAAATAAAATGAATATACGACTAAATTAGTTTTCTATAATGATTATTAATGAAAGTAACTAAAATTAATATAAACTACTAAATTATTCATTTATATAATGAATATGAGCCTACCAACAAAAGATAAATCACTACTGAAAATGATAAATTTGTTATTACAAATGATAAGTAAATTTTGTACATATACGACTATTTGTAGCTAATTTATAATATCTTATAACACGACAAAAAATTAGTCATATTTCTCCGATCATTAATTGGTTTCAAACGATGACTGAAGTTCACATATGGTAATTTTCATTATCTTATAATATGACCAACATTTTCGTCATATTTCTTTGGTCATTAATTGGTTTTTTTGAGCGATCAAAAAGTAATATATTTTGTTATATATTTGGTCATTAATTGTGGGAATTAATGAATAAATAAATGATTAAATTAATAACCAAATTTATGACTAAATATACTAGTAGACAATAAAATTTAGACAACCAATTAATGACTAAACTAAAAAAAGCTAAAATTTCATCGCATTGTAACATACTGTAAATTAGCTAGTATTGGTCACCGACCGAAAATTGGTCGCTTATATGGAAATTTTAGTGATTTTTTAGTAACTAATTAGCCATTTTGTACTAGTGTAAATTGATATATGGGACGATAAAAAATAAAAAATATGTTTGTGTTTTTTTTTTTTTGGTAAGTCATAACATTCTATTCACCACAAATGTAAATATTTACAGGGCTATTTTAAAGAATTCTATGGTGTCACCCCGATGGGGTTTGTTGACTAGTACTACTAGACCATGACAAACATTCCAAAAAAGGCACAAACTAGTCGACCATAACTGAAGAGGTCAACAATGCCAAAATACTGACATAACAAACAAAACACCAATGTACATATGTATTCATCAAAGTTGACATAAGCTAGATTATTTGGCCCCATTCGTAGTGGAGGGGGAGGGTGGAAAGGGAAGCTAACATGTTTCTCTAGGTGAGCTAACTAGGCTTCAAGTTCTTCAAATTTCTCCAAATTACACATGTGTCCACACCGCACCACTACAACACACTCCAGCAGATGGCACTAGAAGTATTGGACTTGGGTGAGTGTCATGATCACTACTTCATGCTCCTCTTAGTGGTTTTTCTCATAGTTCTCAAGATGAAATTTAATTGACCGACCTGATTGTGCAAGGACTGCACTTGGGGGGTAAGGGTAGCCATGCTTCCTCTAGGATTGTTAGATAACATAGTTCTAGTATTTTTTCTTCCCCATAATACTAACCATTTCCTTTTATAATGACATATAAGAAAACAATATAAATTAAAACATTCAAATTAAGTATAGAAATTCAATATTACTATTAAAACCTTCATAAATATCCATATTAGTAGTGAAACTATATTTACTTTATCCATACCCATCTCAGAATGAAATACAATCATTTCAACCTATCCTTACTTATTTTCCTCTACTCTAATGTTATCACATCACCCAAAGCTAATTATCCACTGTTTGAAATTTTACATTATGTCAAATGTTTTTTCATTAGTTCAACACTTCAAATGTGATAAGCATTTATCAAATCACCCAAATCTAATTATCGCTTCTCTGGTAGTTGTCAAGCTTAAAATTTTATATTATTTAAAATGTTTTTTCATCAGTTCAGCACTTCGAATGTGATATGCATAAAAATGATCAAACCATTGCACTTCAAATATGATAGGGATCAAAATGATCAAACAATGAATTCGTTGTTGAAATATTTTAATAACTTGCCATTATATTTATAGGTATATTAGCTTGTATGGAAAACCCCTCCATAATATAATGCATTATCATGTTAACTAAATAATGGCCTAAGCTATACTAAATACTTTTCTTTGGGTTTTTCTACTTGATTTCGAGTGTGTACATTAGATCTAATTTTATTAATAGATCATTAATGGAGAAGTTGATTTTGAATTGTATACCTCAAATTCCATGTTGTGGGTAGTGGTTAATGGTACCATTGACATATTTAGATACAAGATTAAGAAATCCATGGTAAATTATGGAGGGTTTTAATATTATTTCTTCTACAATGAATAAATATAGTTTGTAATTATGAATCTAGATGGAAATCCACCTAATGAAAAAGACCCTAGTTTTATTTCAAGTCTGAGTAAAAACAAGGGAAATTAACCTTCTTTCATTAGAACTAACCGACCTTTGATATATACATGTCATAAATTACTTCAATAATTTTAGTTGATCTAGTTCTTATGTCAACAGTTCTATACTCCATTGCATATAAAATTGGGCATTCAATAAGCTCCATTGCTTGTTTTTGTTATTTTTCCTACTTTTCTCAAATAAAAAAAGTCCCCCTATTGATTTGGTAACATATCTATGATGGAGAAAGAAAATGTGATATATCGATGACGTGGAAAAATCAAATGAATCATGCCTTTCCCCTTATCTTAGACAATGCTGAGAGCTCGAGAAGTTTCCTTCAAATATTAAATGTGGTTTATATGATAGGAAGAGCCAAGTGAGGAAGGTAAGGTAAAGATGGTTGTGAATAATATAGCCCAAAGGTAAGTGTGAAGGTAAGGTAGTGAGTAAAGTATTGTTAAACCTATATCCTCATATATTAATGAAGATGAAGGTCAAGTTCAATTCCAAAGGTAATCTTGAAAGCTTGACTAAATGTCACATACTTGTACTAAGATTATCCTAACCACACTTGAAGAAATCTAATTTTCATCTCTCGTACATTTTGTCAAACAATTTACATGTAAACATTTCATCAAATAATTTTTATACAACCGATTAAGTAGCCTTTTTATTGTAGACAATTAAAAAATATTGTATGAAATCGAATAAGAAACATTGTTCTAATTCCACTTGTAACATATTAGCTTAAATATATCACTCAAGCATGCAATTTTTTTTATTTTTGTCACTAATTTTTTTTTATCAAATACCTTTGATGCGAATTGTATTGAAACCAAGGAATAAAGACTTGATAAACTAGTCATGCCACCATGAATCTAGCCAAATTATGAAGCTTTCCCCTGAACGTTTTAACACAAAAGGATCCTCATACATTGACATGTAGATGTTGGTGTTCCTTGGATTAAAATTTTCCTTGTAGGATTCCCACATGCATAAAACTAATTAAAAACATGCTTGTTGATATTGGAAACATTGGAATGAATAATCATTAGTGATGTTTGGATTGTCATTGCAGAGATAAACCACACGGTGTGAGCTTCCGCTCAAAGAAGTGGAGTGTACTAGTTTATGCAAAGATTATAATTGTTATTCATGCAGGGCTCCACAATGGAAGTCCACACTTCGTTTATATGAAAATCGTAATAAAACAACTTTAACAAAAAATTTCAAATTCTTTTGCATGAAAATAATCATAGATTAACTATGATGGTACTATTATACAACAATGCTAACATACATCAATACTATACCAATCCACAAAATAACATCTTCATTGGGGCATTTCAAGAAACAATTTGTAATAAGTGAATCGTTAAGCCATTTAGGCATTTCTTCAAACACATTTCATGGAAACTAATATATAAACTTCCTTGGGTCATATATCCTAAATTATAACATTCAAATTTCTAAAAAATTAGCTAAAATATCAGTGGGGATTCCACTCATAATAGTCCAAGTTTCAGCCCTTAAAACCTCCCAATTGAAATTTTATAGCAAAAATTCCAACCTGACCTGTTTGTTGCGGGATTTTAGGAGTGTCATAGAAGCTCAATTTCCTTTTATCATATCTCCTAAAATATCAACACCCAATCTATCGAAGTTTGAGCAAATGATCAACAAGATTTCCCCTCACTATGGCCCATTTTCTAACTTTTAGAACCTCCAAAAAGAAACGTTATATAATAAATGCCAATGTAAGATATCTGATGCACAATTTTAGGATCATACATGAGTTTTAATTTCCTATGATCATATCTCCTAAAGTATTATGACCTAAGGTCAAAACGTTTGACTAGATGATCAACGTGATATACCCTCACTATAGTCAAATTTTTAGCCTTTATAACCTCTTAGATGAAAAGTTATAGTGAAAATGCCAACATGGTCCACTTCATGCATGATTTTAGGAACATCTATGAAGCTTGAATTTATTTGATCATATATATTAAATATTATCACCCAATATTTCAAAGTTGTACAAATGATCAGTAGGACTTTCCCAAACCATGGTCCAAGTTTCATCCTCTAGAAACTCCCATATGAAAAGTTATAGAAAAAATGCGAATATGATCTGTTTGACGCATGATTTTAGGAGCATGCAAGAAGATCGCCTTCCTCTAATTATATTTCCTAAAATATCATGACCCAAGATCTAAAATTTGGATTGGTTGATCAATGAGATTTGCTTTCACTATGGTCCAATTTTTAACATTTGGAACCTCATAGAAGAAAAGTTATAGCAAAAAATCCAACATGGCCTATTTAATGATGCATTTAGGAAACACAACTTCCTCTGATCGTATTTCCTAAATTTTCATGACCTGATATATAAAAATTTTACTAGAGGATCAACGAGATTTCCCCTCACTATAATCCAACTTTCATCTTCTAGAACCTCTAAAAAGAAAACTTCTAACATAAATGTCATAATGACCTATTTAAAGAAGAATTTAGGAAGCATATCTTCCTCAACTAGTGGTGTTACAAAAATTAATACATATAAAAAGTTACAACCAAATAGTATAATAGTTATAACCATGATAAATTTGATGAAGAGGAAATGCATGTACATATAAACTTTTTGAAAAGATAAATTAAATAATCATGCATGTCACCAAACCTTCTATGCTAGAAATATCATTGGTGCATAAATAAATATTTATCTATTGTAGCAAGAAAATACTGGAAATTGAAGTAGGATGAGCCACATTACACCCCATCATATTCCTATATGTGCTATATTTTTTCTCATGAGTGGTAATACCTGCACACTAAATCTTGATGCCTCAAAAGAAAAACTAAACATAGGGATTTACTACATAGTTTTCATACCAGATTTAATACAAAAAGTGAAGGCCACACTCCTCCGCACACAAGAAACAATCAATCGATGTCATATAGTCTATCACTCATATCTCTTAATCAATCACAAGATCCGAACCTCTCTGCATTATGCCACCATTTATCTTTACAAATTGAATTTTTGAGTAAGAGTGTATAAGAGAAAAGTTATGGATAAAATAAGGACCAAGAACTAGATCTAAGAACTTATAACCCCTTTGATGGTTTCTCCTTCTTATTTTAATAATCACACCTTGACCTTTTATCTTTATAAGCTCTAGTTATAAGCCTCTTAGGAATATCAACCATCACATCAAGGGAAAATAATATTTATTTATGCAAGGCTAGGATTTCTCGTATCCCCCCTTGAATAATTTCCTAGTTAGATAAGTTTTGCCTGCTCCCCAAGGCATCATGGTCTATTGGTTGTTCCCTTCCTTGAGCTCTAGAATTTTTATTAATAAAATAGATCAATTACATGACATAATGAAGTTTAGTACATAATATAAATATTGGTAGCCCAACATTACAATTATTTAATTACGCCATAAAGTTTGGTGAAAAGAAAAGAAAGTGTCACATTAAACATTCAAACGAACATCTCTTGAATTGCAATCTCTCTTTCATTTCTATTATCATGTGGATTGATTGATATTTTCTCAAGAGTGTATCGAAACACTATTTTAAAAGGAACTATGTGAATATTTGGGTGAAGATATTAATATATTAGATTTTCTTAGTAGTTAGTAGTTGATGGTTTCAAGTAATCTTCTAGTATTTACATTGTACCATATAAGATTGCTTTGGCATTTAGGATGGTTTTGTGGTGACATAGATCCATATTAATGCATGTAATTTTAATCCATATAATATCACTTTGGCATTTAGGATGGCTTTATGGTAACATAGATCCATATTAATGCATGTAATATTAAACAATCACAAAGCCAAAGGTTAACATACTGTATGCTATATTTTTTCCTATTATAAGAGTAGATTTTTATGACACCTAATTTCCTCAAATGGTTGTATCAGCCTCTATGTCAAAGAAGGTCCATCCTAGCTAGTCTTGAATTTAAGAGAATGAGAGTTCACTACAAAACTCAGATTTTGATGCCCGTGATGATCCCTAATACTAGACAAGAAACTAATTTCACACCTAAAACGCTACACATCATACTCTCTACAAAATTCTCAATTGAAATCATGTAGTTACAACTATTTCATTATACATCATATTTCTTTCATATTTGAAATACTAAATTAGACTAATTTCTCTCTCTTCTATTTAATGATAATAATATGAGTTATGAAACCAGTTTCACACCCTAAAACACTATACATCATACTCCCTACCAAATGCTCAATTGAAATCATATAGTTACAACTCTTTCATTATACATCTTATTTCTTTCATGTTTAAAATGCTAAATTAAACTATTTTTTCTAAAACATTATACATCATACTCCCTATCAAATTCTCAATTGAAATCATATAGTTACAACTTTTTCGTTATGCATCCTATTTCTTTCCCATTTAAAATGCTAAATTAAACTAATTTTTCTATCTTCTATTTAATAATAATAATATTCATTTTCAATAAATATGTACAAACCAAAAAAATTTGTGATTATGAAGATTTTAATTCATTTATACAACAACCATAAAAATGGGTTGAGCAAGGTAAAGACATAGGTAATCACTTCACTTTCACTCTTTCCATGTTAAACTCATATCCTATCTTCTAGCTTCTCAATATTTCTATCTTCAATGTTTTCAGATATATACTTCCATACTGAAATTATAAGAGGAAAATCAATAAATATTATACGATCAAAATCTTTAGAAATAAAAATAGCATCCTCTCCTCAAAACTATTTAATCAAAATCTAAAAAATTAAATTAGCATTTACAAATTTGCATAAGGCTTACACGGATGCATATGAAAAATGAACTAATATCATAAAATTCCATTTATTAGATGTGAAATTTCAAACTTAATTCCTCTTCATTCCAATATAAAAATTCAAAGAAAAATACTAGGGAATTTTGGAATATAAATTAAGAAATATTTGACACTTGGGAATTTTAATGTCAAACATAGAACAAAATAATTTTAAAAAACACACCACCGACATTAGATTCGAAACACATGGTGTGGGTGGTTGTAACGGCACTAAAATATCTGAACCTTTTGTCTACGGCCTAAATTAAATATCAGCTAAGAGTAGGTGTCAGTCTAGAAACCCCAACTGTGTCACCTTTTCTCTACGGTCTAAATTGAATAAAACCCAAGAGTTGGTATCCTCAGTGGCTCAAAACCCCAACCGTATTAATCCCACATCAAAGTGCGCGTGACGGTGAGCAGAACCCGAACGGATTGAACAGCGACAGCGATACACGTGAAAAGCTGGCCGTTTCGGGGTCACTCATAAATTAACCTGGAATTTGACGTCTCACATTACGTATTTTGGATTTCAGAAGGTATTTCATAGTTGTTAAAAAAAAATTCCGTTATAATAAGTAAATTGTCAAAATAACTTCTAATTTTAAAGTTAAACCATCAAAATCTCTAATACTTTATTAGATATCAAACCCTTATAAATGGAAGATGGTTGGTATATGTTTGTAATTAGTATTATTTTTTTTTGTTATCGGATTTTCATTCTGAACTTTTGGGGTTCACAAGCTTGTTTAGTTATCGTCAACAAATATTGGATTTCCATTAGATCTGGAATCTACATTGAAATAGTAAGTTCACACTTCCATCCTTCTCTGCATCCTTACCTCCTTGTGCACGAATGCGCTGCTGAAGAAAGCTTATGAGTTCTCGGTGCTTGCCATATTAAAGTGGGACTTCTAATTTTCTCCTCAATAGTGAAGTTATAAGAATTCACCAATCTCACGTGTTTGATGAGTATTTTCCCTAACTATTAGATTTCTATTTTGCATGTTTCTTTGGAATGTTCGACTTCCCTTTTTTTTTTTTTGTAAGCTGAGGCGGTACTCTGTTTTTCCATTACTGAAAATAAAAGACAATACATATATAGGCAGGTCTCAACCCGCCCTTAAGGGAAACCGGGTTTCTTGACCATCTGAAGTTTTTAAAAGCCATCCAAAAAAAGTATATTACCAGTCTATCTATCCAAGCTAAATACACCTCTATTCTTGCTATAGTCAAACTGTTTTTTCTCTGAGTCATTGACATCTAATATTGCAAAAAACAAAATAGAAATATATAAAAACCTCCTTGCAGCAGCTCCATCTTCTACTGGTTCATTGTATCTAACTTTGGCTCTCTCTCTACCTTGACTCCCATTCCACCCGCTTGAAGCATCTGCTGAATCTCGTCCATCTTTCTGTCTTGCATAAGTAGAGTGACCTGGATATTCTTCAATTCCTTTTTCAGGGTGGGGATTCCTTGGGCCAATTCGGCCATTTCCATGGCCACCTGCTCCATTGCTTTGGCCAGTAACCGCTTCATTCCCCAGTAAACATGTAACGATTGTTTATACAGGGACATTCTTCCTCTCGTATGCCCCGGGTCAGGGAGGAACCGCTCCCAATCTTCCATTTCGGGATCTGAAATCTCCTGCATGGCTTCTTCCTCTAAGTGATCAATTATCCTTCTGATATTCGGATTTGTATCGTGGTAATACGCTTCTTCTGCTTCCTGTAGCTTTTTCCTCATGTCCTTCTTACCTCTTATTCTGCCTCTTGCCTCACTGGCTTCTTCCTTATCGTGTCCCCGTCTTACGCCCCTACTCCCTCGACCGCCTCGTCCACCAGTCCCCTCTCTGCCTCTCTGGTTACCGCGCCCTCGCGTTCCTCTACCCCTTACTCGTCTGCCATCCTCCTCTTCTTCGTCTTCTTCCTGGTACTCTTCCTCGACTTCTCGGTCTCCCGTTCCAGTCTTTTTCCCCTTCAACTTACCTTCTTTTCCAGCCTTTGCTCGTCCTGGCTCCTCATCTATAATGTAATTCCGGATGTCAAACTCTTCCTCCGACTCATCCGGGATT
The DNA here is from genome assembly GCA_031772625.1 of Pinus tabuliformis. Taxonomy (NCBI): domain Eukaryota; kingdom Viridiplantae; phylum Streptophyta; class Pinopsida; order Pinales; family Pinaceae; genus Pinus; species Pinus tabuliformis. The sequence continues at coordinate 886,160,098 of CM062804.1, read as the reverse complement.
GTTAGATAGATCTTCTGCAGGGCTTCCGCTGCTATGCTCTTTCCTTTCTCCTCTGGATTAGCCGCCTTGCTTCTCATCCACCTTCCTGCTCCCCTTTCTTGGTCCTCTGCCATTTTCCTTGCTCTCTTTTGCTTCCGCTGACTCACCCTCGTCTGCTGCGATTTCCTAATTCTCCCCCTCACTCGGCTTTGGTTCACTCCTGGTTTCTCCCTTTGCGACGTTCTACTGCATGCAAAACCTATATTACCCCTGCTTTGCCACCTTTTCTTCTTGAAACATCTTTGCTGCCTGTCCTCCTCATTAATATCCTTTCCATTTGTTCTTCCAGCTGTCCTCTTTTCTCTATCATGAGGGCTAGCGTTCGCTGTCTCTCTGACAATTCCACCTCTCCTTCTCGGTACCTTACCCACTTCTCTCCTTGGGATGATCATCTTTCCCGTGGCCTGATTGATCCCACCCTTCATGACTTGATCTTCATATGCTTGATCCTGCGTACGCTCTGATCGATCATTGATTCCCCTGTCCTTTCCCCTCCTTCCCATAATCGGGAGGCGTCTAAGTATTGCTTTCCTGTGCTGTCGCTTCATTATGATCCTGACTTAGAAGATTATTTAACTCGATCCAGCTTGGATCATCCTTTAATGATGTCCAACTGCCATCCACTGTCCTGTTCGAACCTCCACTTCCCCAATTGGCCAATAGATCAGCTGCGCGGTTTCCGGTTCTCAATACATGGTTTATTATTGTATATTCAATCCTACTCAGCAGTCCCTCAATATCCTGGATTATCCCTGCTGTCCTCCAACTATTCGTTACCTGATCCCATCTCCTACCATCCCTTAATTTCCTTAACATTTCTATCGTAATTTGGGAGTCTCCTTCGATTTCAAGATTCATGTAACCGTTTCTAACTGCTATCCGGAGTCCATGATGTACTGCCCACAATTCCGCTTCGTTGTTCGTCATTTCCCCTCCCCATTCAGCATACACCCACCTTGTATTGCCTCTGCTATCTCTGAAAATGCCTCCCAGACCTGCTTGTCCCGGGTTACCCTTTGAGGCCCCATCGAAGTTTAATTTAATCCGTCGATCCCCGGGAAGTCTGAAATGGTTGGGGCTCTGCATGCCAGTTCTGATCCTCCTCTCTGTATTGGGGTAGACCATCTTAAATTCCATATTCAGTTTTGAGACTATTCTCTGCTCCTCCGGGTTCAACTTCCAATCTTCTACATCCCACACTTCGGACAAAACCGTTTCTTTAATTGACCTGCATATTTCATCCCAAATTCTCGATTCTTGACAGCTTTTATCCCTAAAGACTCTTCGATTTCGCTCTTTCCAAATCGCCCATATTACGAAACCTACCGCCAAGTTCCATATGTTCGACTTCCCTTTTATTCGCTAGACTATTAATGTATATTTCCCTAAACTGAATGTTTGATTTCTCTCATTATTATTTTTCACTCTTTATTTAGATAAAGTAATGAAAGAGTTTTAGGGACAACTGTAAAGCGATCTACTTTTGGAAAGTCTCCAGCATTATTTCATATATAACATAAATAAGCAGTTAGATACATGTTTGATTATCGTTAGATATATTTTTTATTATAGTTTCACAGTTCCGCATAAATTATTCATTGTTCTTTCACTTGTAGAGAAAATTTTGGGCGTCACTGTCTACTAGTGACTGGTTAAAGGTCAAAGGTATTAGCTTTTATTTTGGACTTGTAAAGCTTTAGATTGATGATACTTCAGAACTGAAATAAACATTTGGCAATTGATAATTATGTAGTCATTGGGTTAAGTTCCAATGGTTTTCGAAGAAGGCTTTCCTTACCCTAAAACTCGAGGCTTTCCTTACCCTAAAACTCGAATAGACTTATATTGGAGTTTCAAAGCAATAGAAATTGATAACTCCTTTGTATCCATTTATTTAATTTTTCCAATGTGTGTGTAGGGGGAATATTCAATGCACTCAACATTTGTGAAAACGAGGTATTTCTCTTAACTAAGTAGAGGCTGTAGTTTTTTATTAGTAGAGGTTGCAGTTTTTAGTTGGTAGAGGTTGCAGTTTTTAGTTGGCAGGTTGTAGTTTTTTATTCGTCTCTATGAAACAGTTTGGAAAGTGGTTGTCTAATTAAGGAAGTTGACATTTCTAAATTTACTTATAACATAAAATGAAGGGCATCAAAAATGTTAAAAACATCATGAAATTTTTGTTTGACGGACAAAAAAATTTGAAATTCCAGACCGGCTCATAATAAAAACCCACAACCTTTGTCTGAGACTTCATCTGTTCAATTCTTTCCCTCATTTCAATTCATTTCCACTGTTCATTAAGTAACCTCAGTGCTGCACAAATTCCCTTCTCTAATATCTTACACATGCAATGGTGCAATCCATAGAATATTGCAGATTTCATTCGTGCTCCTGGGAAAGCATTCGCTCTGCAAAATCTCTTTGTGTAAGCAGCATTATGTTTCATTAATTATGGGTAACTGTCTGCCATCTCGCGGATCCGGAAACCTCTCTGATCATTTGATGGGCCGTGAGGAATTTATAATGGTGACAAGATCTGACGGAAAGATAATGGAATTCGCGGCTCCTCTTGTCGTGAGAGATCTCATTTCGGCCTGCCCACATCATTCGGTTGTGCATTCCGAGGATGCTAAATGTCACTCTTATTCACCGTACGAGAAGTTGGTTCCCGGGCAGCTTTATCGGCTACTACTAATTCCTAATTCCCCTTCTCATTCCATTGACGCCGTTTTATCAGGGTCGAATGCCCGATTCGAGAGCAAAATTATCAGTGAAAGGCCTGCGAGTACTTGGCCGCCTTCTTCATTTGAGTGTGCCCAGAATGGCAGGGGTGTTATTAGATTTCAGATGGTAATCTCGAAACAAGAACTGCAAGCTTTGCTTTCATATCCGTGTATGAAGGAAAAATCATTTTTGCTTCCACTTCAATGTAAAGCCCGGCATGTGAAAGAAGATTATGTTGTCACAAGAAAATGCAACAACGATGGATGGAGACCATCGTTAGAGAGCATTCCAGAGGTGAATTAATTAAGGCCACATATTCTTGTCATCCTGAAGTTGCAATAGTAGAATACTTGTTATGAATTGGGATGTCACATGTCCGCTGGATTTTCATTTCGCATGATAGAGGTGCTCAATTCATGCACTATATATTATCAAGAATAAAAAATCATGCTTTTTTTTTTTTCTGTGCTTTTCACAGCGTTTTGGGTATTTTTAATAAATTCTCCACTATCGGCTCGACAACTTTGAAAAGTATAGTCATTACAAACTATAATTAGTTTTTAATAATAATAGTGAGAAAAAGGAAAATGATATATTATGTTTTGAAGTTTTTCAAAAGAGCCTTGAGCCTTATATAAAGAGTAGGGTCTCACATGAAAAATAGACTATGTTTAGGTTTTTCTTTTATTTATATCTTTTAATCAATTCTATTATTACCAAAATAGATTTAAATTATTTTATTTCTTTTATGCAAGTTCTTTTTGTTTTTCTTTATATTAAAAAGGCATTGTAAGTGATATATATATAAAATAATTTTGCAATCCAAGCACCTTGAATGAACTATATTTTGTATTTAATTATTTTATATATTTTTAATAATTAAATTAAATACAAAACGAGCTCCGAAGATGAACCCTAACAGCTTTCTTGCCGCCTCCCTTCCTGCGGCCGCCATTTGGTCTCTGCTAGGCCCTGCTGAGGATGGTGATGCGCGATTCAGTCACTGAATGTTGGTCTTTTCCCTCTCTGCTGGTCCACATGTTTCCCATTCGCATCTGAAAGCTCCCCTCACTCTCTTTTGCTCCGTTCATGACTTTGGGGAAGCTAGATATCGGCCCTCTGCTGCAGCAACTCGTTACTGCCACCCCCTTCAGGATGCAGACGCTGCGGCTAAGGATGAACAAGCTTAATTCTTTACTGCTTCTCCTTTGGCGGTGGCTCTTGGGAAGAAATCTTATGTTCTGGAAGGCTGCTCGCCACCATGGGTTCCTCCCCTGTCCCCCCAGAATAGCCGATCCTCTGCTCTCAATCTTCAGAATCCCTTCAACTCCCTGGATCTGCCTAGATGGAGCACCTGGAAGCCATATTGGGCAGATTACAATGAAAGATTCACTGACCTTTGGTCTCTCTCTTCATCTCCTCTTAAGCCACCACGGCAAGTTCAGAAAATGAAGACCATTCAAATAACATGCCTCCTCACATCTCAGATCTGCAGGGGAAAGCGGATCTCTGACTTTTATGCCTTGTTCCAGATACAAATCAAGCTTACCACTGGCAAAACTCTGCTACAATGGGTAAGCTCGTCGGATCTGGTGCAAGACCTCAAGCATGTTCTAGACATCAAGTTGGGGATACCCTCTGCAGCTCAACGGCTTCTCCATTAAGGTAAACAACTTGAGGATCTTTATCCCCTTTATTTTTACAACATTAAGAGAGATGCCTCCATTACTTTAACCCTTCATTTGAGAGGGGGAGCTGCTGGACAATCATCCTCAGCTAAGGCGTTTTCATACAAAGATGCAGTCCATGCTCAGATGCCTGAGAAGACAGCTCCACCAGTTCAGGCTCCCAAACCTTTTTTGGTGGACAAACTAGAGGAAACCCCCTCCATTGAAGTAATGCATCCAACGCTGGATGAGAAAGCCCAAAAGTTTGCAGAGCATGCCATTATTTGTAGGTTCAATGGGCTATGGCCACGCACAGCAGACCTCTACCAATGGATTCACTCTAACTGGACCAACAACTGCAAGGTTCTGTTATGCTCAAAGGGCTTCTTCATTGTAGTGTTCGCTTTCGGTGAGGACTACCAAAAAGCTTTAACTGCAGGTCCATGGTTTTGGGGCTCAGCAGGTTTATTCCTTACCCCCTGGTTCCCAGAGTTCGATCCAGCTACAACAATCATCACCAAGCTCCCCATCTGGGTCAGACTTCCTAACCTCCCAGCGCATTTATGGCATTTTGTTGTTTTCCAAGGGATCAGCAATTCTCTAGGCCGCTTCCTAGACACAGACATCTCTAGAGGGGAAAAGGGCCTATACACCTTCGCCAGAATCTGTGCAGAAATAGACATGAGCAAAGGTCTCCCTGACCAGATCAATCTTAAAATTGGAGACTTCCATTGGACTCATGCCCTAGATTACGAAAACACAGCCTTTCGCTGCCGAAACTGCCATAACATAGGGCACCTTCAAAGCTCCTGTCCCATGATGCATGTCCACAAGACGAAAGCCAATCCTAAGCAGAAATCCAAGAGCTGGAAGCCTCATGACCCTCCCCCCATGGATGATTTTGACTTCAGCTCGGATGAAAAGGAGAAGAATGAGGAAGAAATGGAAGCAAAACTGGCACAGGATCCGCCCTCAGCTGACCCTGTGGACTCATCTATCCAGCCAATCTCAAAGAAAAGGAATCATGAATCCTCTCCCTCGGATTCAGATAAGGAAACCTCTCCGTCTGCCCAGCTCAGTTTGCAAATCTTGCCAGATCAGCAGTGCCCTCCTGAATGGGTCAAAGTTGGTAAAAGAAAGGGAAAAAATGTCAAATAGTTGATTCCACCCATGTTGGGTAGAATCCTCTGCTCTGCTCTTGATCCTCTGTTCTTCTTGTTTCTTCTTGCTCAACAATCCTCTCTTCTATTTTCTTCTAGGGGGCGAGGTAGATAGTCTATCCTTTCTGGCTGGCTTGTTCTTGCTTCTCTTGGCTGTATTGTCTTATTGTACTATATTTCCCCTTAATAGAATTAGTTTTTACTGAGAAAAAAAAAATAATTAAATCAAATACTAAATAATTCATCTTATAAATAACTTTGTCCACTTAATTTATACAAAATGTGAAACTCTAGTACTTATATCTAATAATATTTTGAAAAATCCAATGTTTTTAATAGGGGACAACACTATAGCTAAAAGAATACTCATTGTTGTAATACTAGACTAGTTGTAATGTTAGGGTTTAATAGTTATTATATAAAAGAAATTTGGAAATTAGTATTGGGTTGATGTTAAGTTTTAGAATCATATTAATGAATTAAAAATAAATCAATAAAAAAAAATTGTTATATACATCTATATTTGATTATATATCAAATAAATAATTAAATTATATGTTTTATAAATTAATATGCTCCTTTCTCGCATGTAGCAACTATTTTGTCCCTTTTTGTCCACTTAATTTATACACAGTGTGAAAATCTAATGTTTATGTTGAATAATATTTTGAAAAATCCAATGTTTTAATAGGGTACAAAACTATACTAAAAGAACAAGGATTGTTATAACACTAGAGTAGTTGTAATATTGGGGTTTAATAATTATTATATAAAAAAAATTGTAATTATCATTGAGTTGACCTTAAGTATTAGCATTACATTAATGAATTAAAAATAAATTAATAAAAAACAATAGTTATATATACATATATATGTGATTATATATAAAATAATTAATTAAACTAATTTACATGTGTGTTTTATAAATTAATATGCTCCTTGCTGGCACGTACCAACCATTCATTACTATCCCTTAGCTATGCTAGCTCATGTTCTAGATTTTGTATGACCTCCATGAATGGGTTTGTAATGGGAGTGACTCCTTCCCCCAGTTCCACATACAACCCATCTCCCACATGTTCATCCTTAGCCATATTACTGAATATATCTTTTAGCTTAAAAAACGTGTTGTCCGCATAACACAATGAATCAGTTATTAGTTTATTGTATCTTTCCTATGTATATACTTTTCTACTCTGGTGATTTGTTAAGGCCCAGTGGAGAACATGGTCTCTCATACCATATGTCACATCTCCTATAACTATTAACATTTTTTTTTAATACATAATCCTTTCCTTTAAAGTATGTAATCCATAATGGTGGAAACATGTATTTATTCTTAACTTATTTACTCCCCAATAGTCATATTTCAATAAGGGAAACCATTGTTCACATTTCTTTAGGCATCAATATGAATTTGATCGCCCTTGTCAATATTTATATTAGGCACCACACCTTGGTTTAATACATTTGATTGATACCTATTATTCCACATCCAAAGTTCTTGTGAGATGGGTAATTTATTTGATATAACTTTCATGGCATGGGGTTATGCTATGTTCTAACCCATGGTACCAAGTCTCTCTCGTATTGGCTCTCAGTGGGGTTAGGGTATAAGAAGTTCTACTCTCCACTTGCCATCTCAACTCGTTCACATGGGAAATTAGTTGGGCTTTAGTTTATGTGTGATGGTGTAGATCTACCCAGATGGAGATCAATAGTGGAGGTTAGCTCTGGAACCCTAAACTATCTTTACCCTTACTTACCACTCTTGTTTTCCATTATTTCTGTCATTTTTGGTGAGGAAACCATTGGGTGTTGAGCCTCCCTATCTTCTTTATTCAGAGGTATCGCTGCATTGGACCCCAGTTCATAAAGGGGTGGCAATGTCGCTCGTAATATTTACACTACAGGGGGGGTTCATGTGGGGTGGCGCCCCCGAAGCTAAAAATAGATGTAAATTTGCCTTGTAAAATGTTGCAATTTCATAGTCAATCTAGGCCATTCATTACGCGGAGATCTAACGGTAGAAGTTATGTTTAATTTAGGGTTTTTTTCCTTAAAAGGCAACCCCTCGCTATATATGAGGGAATTGTATTGTGTCTATGTAGATCTGTATTCTGAGGGAGAAAGAGAGAGGAGATTGCGTGAGAGAAAATAGGGAATTACAGTGGATTTGTTGTACGTTGTATCTCAGTAGTTTGTTGGATAATATAAAAGGAAGGACTGGCTATTTCTCTGTAAACGTAATCCAAATTGGGTGAATCACGTATATCTGTGTCTCTCTTGGTTTCTGTGTTTTCTATGTTTGTATTTCTGCAATATATTTTGTGTTCCATTGCTCTATAAAATATATAATTTTCTAACAATTAGTATCCGAGCCGAAGGTCTATTTGGCTAATAAACTTGCTAGAGAGAATGGCTCCTGGTTCGAGTGGGAGAAATGGCAGAAGATGGTAGGTTTAGGGTCGAAATATTTAACGGTCAAAACTACCAGCTGTGGAAGATGCAGATGGAAGATTATCTATATCAGAGAAATTTGTACCAACCATTGAGTGGAATGGCAAAGAAGCCGATGAGTATGAGTGACACAGAATGGGATATTCTCGATAATGTTGACATGACGAATTTTCGCTATACCAACAAGGGGAGCTAACCCGATCACAGACCCTAATTAGATCTGCTTTCGTTTGGGGTGGCTAGTTCCAACAAGTTTTAAAGGATCCCGTAAAATGTTATAGGTGTTGAAAGATTGCTTCTTGGAGGAAGACTTCAATTAAATCAACAAAAGAAACAACTAACCTATATGTATCAAATCCTATCTACACTAATTCTAACTACTTATGCTAATCCTAACTATTCTAATCTATCCTGGAGGATCATAACAAAAGAGATTAAACATCATATATAGATTCTAAGGCCAAATGAATCAATTACTGGTTCACAGTTGAACAAGGTTGTATTAAATCTTAATTGCAATCTGATTGCTCATACAGGAATACACATTCCTTTCCATACAAATAAAACTTGCAACTGATGTCTAATATAGTTTCAAATCAGGGACTTCATATGAGTTAACTATGATAAAGAATTACATTCAAATAACCAAGGCTAGTCATAAGTTGTATCATTATCAATATTCACAAAACAAAACACATTTATCTTTATGCTAGCAACAACACCCTTTTTCAAAACACATAAAAGCAGAGGAAATTAAACCTGAAACAAAAATCCCTTTCTTGATCCAAACAATCTTCTTTATTAGCACAATAAATCAAAATTTCTTCTCCCAAAAAAAGTCCTCCTCTCATCTTCGGAGGTAATAGTTATGCAGAGGGAAATGACTCTCGGTCTTCCCTTAACTTTTCACCTCCACTTGTTCTTTTCAATATGCCAATTAGAATATATAGATGTAGAACAGTCGGTGTAACCGTTGACACGTAGAAGGCATATCTGCTGGAGCACTTCATTTCATGGGGAAATGAATAGATGTTGATTAAAAGAGGATAATTGTGTGTCATCTCTTCATGATGAAACCCGAGACAACTTCACTTTCAGAATACACAGGCAACGCGTGGAAACCTGAACGAGAACGCCTAAGGCTGGATCTTTAAACAGAACACACCCAGATATATGAATTCTCTAGGTTTGCTCATCCATCTTTCACTCCTCGCTTGCAGAGATAATCAACATTACTTTCATTATTATGAAACATATGGTAGAAATGCTTAAGAACAACTCTTGCTATCATTAAAACTTTATAAAATGATAAGGTGTAATGACATCAAAAGGAGTGAGTGTGAAAGAATCGGCCGCTGGTTCAGCCAAGGTTGTGTTGCGATCGAGTCTCAATTGCACTTTGTAATGGGCAATTACATGCAACATCACCCCTATCATATTTTCCTCTAAAAACCTAGACCACAACATTTTATTGAATACATAGGAAAACACAGGAAAACCCGCAGTCAGACCATAAGGCTGGACTTCAAATCTTATACACCCGGATCTATAATTATCACCGGGTCTGTTAATCACATAGCACCTTATGTTTAAGCTTTGGGCTCTACCGATTGCAACTTGCATTTGGTCGTAGCCAAAATATGTATGTGTCGCAGTTAATAATGCCAGCGGGTCTGCCGTATAAGACTTTCCTTTGAAAACCCAAACCACAACATTTTATTGCAATACATGGGGAATACAAAGGAAAACCCGTGGCCGACCATAAGGACGGACTTCAAATAATAGATGTCCGGGCATATCGTTATCATCAGGTCTGCTTAATTGCATCACACCCTATGTTTAAACGTTGAACTCTGTCGATTGGGATAAGTGATTAAGGAGGCGGACCCAAAACATATATGTGCTATGGTTAACAGTTCTGGTGGGTCTGTCATATGGGATTTTCCTTTGAAAATGAGGACCACAACATATTATCAAAATACTTGGGAATACACGGGAAAACTCGTGGCCGACGGTAAGGCCAGACTTCAAATCATATACACCTGGGTCTATATTTATCGTCGGGTCCACCCATCACCCCTTTGCATATCGCATATCACTTTACTATTGCCAACTACCGATTATGATTTGTGATTGGGAGGAATGGACCCGAAAAATATATATGTTGTTCTTAATGGTCTCGGCGGGTCTGCCATATCGCATCATGCTTTATGTATATGCCATGGACTCCACCGATTGCGATATGCAATGGGCTCCAGACCCGAAATAAATATGTGTTATGATTAATAAGGCCGAAGGGTCTGGTGTATCGTGGTGCACATTGTGTATCAGTGTTGAAAGTGCCAATTGCAATAAGCGAAGAAGGCATGCATCGAGAGATGTTTAAATACCGAGGAAGCGTGAAGAGGGTGAGTTATGCATATTTGTATAGTATTTCCATTATCAAAGCAATGATATAGAAATAATAACGTGATAGGAGATTTTGAGGGTTGAGTCCATATGCACCCCATAATAAAAAGTGTCGAGTGGTTATATGAGTGGGCATAGGGCACCATGAAGGTTTATGAGGATTGGAAGAGTCACGATGAAGGATATGAATGAAGGGCTAGACAGGGTTATAAATGAATCATGTTGTAGAGATTTATTCAAGGGGGGCGTGACCATTAAGAATTGAAGATTTGACTTGGCATAGAGTTAAAATCCCTCAGATAAAACAAATCATTCGGAGAAGTGAAAGATCAAACTTATAGGGGACCCATTCAAATTTGCTACAAGAGCATGTTTTAATAGGGTGGTGGTTGTGTCTACAACAAATGGCGAACCGTTGGGCGAACCGGTTATCTCTATTTCCAAATAAACCTTGGATCAATAGAACATCAGGGTGCTAATATAAACTGGAAATGCAATCTATATAGATGGATAGGCATGGGTTCCACTTCAACATTAATTGCTTTAGGTGGGATAAAGACAAATAGCTTCTACTTATTGATAGGGTTTTGACAGGCATTATCCAATGGTATTATTGGGATTTATTGACCCTCCTTTACCTGTTTTCTACTTTCAAAATCCTTTCAGTGCCATCACTAGTCTGTCAATACCTATTTAAGTGTGTACCTCAACTCTTTAATGCTCATCAAATTTGATGTAGATATGTTTATCTCCACTTTGTGTAAGAATTTCAGTGCTATATTTTCGTGTGATTGAATGGGGCGCAGTCATGGATCATACCATATTTTTAAACTGATTAAGCAAGGATGGGCTTGCTGTGTCAACCGGTACTCTGAGCCTATAAATAGTCCATACTCCAACCGGCTTCCCAAACAACCTATCCTTCTAGATTGGCAGAAGGACTCTACATTTCATTTTCTTTTAAATAAGTCCTTCCAGTTTTAGGCACAAGGACTAGAGAACAATTGGATTTGCTGCAGGATAAGTGACAGCGAGCTTAGCCCATGAAGGGAGGTTTACTTGTAGATGACAGTTATTGGAAAACTTAGTGTGGTCGATGGGACCAATGGAGAATAACTGCAAACCTTACAGGAAATCATCGGCTAGGTCTGAGTGGGAGTTTAAAATGCAGCATTCTTCCATGACAGTCCAGCTGTGGTTAGACATTTTTTGTTTTATAAAGATGCCCCTACATGCTCCATGTATCCAAGTTATCAATAGATCCTACATAGTTCCCAACAAATGCTAATGAGTGGCTTCAATTTGAATTCCACCGCTGATTTTCTAGTTCTCATGGGCTCATTGAAAGTTTGTTTGATTTGCAAGGTAACGATGGATTTAGGATCAGTAGACTCATTAGCAGGTTAATGACGGGTGCAAAAGCTTAAGGATGTGAATGAGGGAAATTTGAAGAGAGTTATAAAAGGTGAAAACCAGGGAAAATTTTAAGAACCCCCCCCCTAAATTTACATGTATAATAAATGGGCGAATCTCCATGGTATATAGGAAAAATGGAAGGCGATTTTATCAATAATATGATATGTATATATAATTTTTTGGCAAATCTCTCACCAGGCATGGCGAATATTTTACTCAATTATAAAAACTTGTGTTTATTGAATACACAAATGAAATCATTGCATTTCTTTAAAATATCTTTTGAAATCAAAATTACAAAAATTACATATCGATAACCTAGTGGGTGTAGGATAAAATTCACCCGTGCCGAAATTACAATCTGTTTACTCCAGCATATGTTGGAAAGTTATAGAAGGATGACTAGTGCAATCAATCCATTCCGTTTAGCCCTGGATTTGTTTCAGTTTAAAACAGAAGTATATAAATATACTTGTCCAATGTCTATGCTTTAACCATTCACCTTAAGATGTTTTTACAATATAATTTCCTAAGTCTATTTAATATCTTCATTATCATAAAAACCAACCTATATCCATCTTAACTCCACATCTACCACTCTTACGGGGATTAAAACTATTTATCACTCTGAGCACTTGGTAGACCTAGAGGTAAGATGGATCTAAGATGATAGAATCAATTATTTTTTTCACTCTATGCTAGTTTGCATATCACGATATTTGATACCTCTCAGGGGCTAGTAGATCCAGAGTAAAGATGGATCTAGACTAGTTTAATTCCCCCATTTAAATAGGCTACATTCCAGGTGAATACCATGGGGAAATACCACGTGCCATTTTGGTGAATACCATGGGTCAATACCATGTGCCATTTTTATTTTTATTAATACTAATATTACGGTTAGTAATGTTTTTTTGCATGGTATTAATAACAATCTAGTCCATGGTATTTGTCCCATAGTATTTTGCCCATAGGTTTTGACCTAAATATAATGCATTTTTTGAGTGTTCGTAAATATAAGGTGACTTATGGAGTAAATATAAAAAAATGTTTTATTTGCTTACCATACCTCTCATTTATTTATATTTTTATTAATTTACCATACCTCTTTTACAAATATGGTATTTTTCCCATAGGATTCACTTAAATAAAACCTCTTTCTTGAGCCTTCATAAATAGAACGAGGGTTATGGACTAAATATAAAAAGAGGTTTTATTTATTTACCATGCATCTAGTTTATTTATATTTTTATTTATTTACCATACCTTTTGAGTAAGTATAAAAAGACGTTCTATTTATTTACCATACCTCCACTTTACTTATATTTTTATTTGTTTACACCCTTGCATATATATAAGGTGACTTATGGAGTAAATATAAAAAATGTTTTATTTATTTACCATACCTCTCATTTATTTATATTTTTATTAATTTACCATACCTCTTTTATAAATATGGTATTTGGGCCTTTGACCCATAGGATTCACTTAAATAAAACCTATTCTTGAAAATGGGCGAATGGATTCACTTAAATAAAACCTATTCTTGAAAATGGGTGAATGGAAGGTTGTATCTCCTAATTTCAAGGGCTAAATTTACCTTTTTTACCCTCTCCCTTAAAATAAGGTGGGCTATTTGAGGTGATTTGTAAAAATGTACTATGATACAAAATATTTGCCCACTAAAAATTTAAAACCCCTTAATTTCGCCAAAGGGCGAACATTCGCCCCTAAAATTTTCTATGGTGAAAACGAGATTGGAGGACCGAAATCAGTTGGCTGAAAAGGACTGAAATTGAAAATAGAAGAAAAATAAACTTTGCAGAAAAAACAAGAACGGAAGGGAAAAAAATATAACTAAGCTAACAACAAAATAAAATGAATTCTAACCTACTCAGGAGGTAACCACCATGTGGTCGCTACTGGAAGTATCTCTTAAGATGTTGGCTATTAACAAGGAGTTTTTCAGTTTCTCCCTGTAAAGTTTTCAATATGTAAGTTCCCTGGCCAATTTTTTCCACAACTTGTAATGGGCCTAGCCATAAATGTTGGAATTTCGTGTGTTTACCTTTTTTCTCATTCAACTTGTCCCATTTCATGACTAGCTCTCCTACTTGGTAATATTTATCTCCTACCAGATGGTGATCAAACCATCTCTTCATAATCATATGGTGATTTCTGAATTTATTTCTGGCTTTTTCTCTCAATTCCTCCAACCTCATCAGTTGGTTGACCCTTCTTGAAGTAAGGCTGAACGGGTCCCTCTTGAATCTTGGGAGAGCTGTAAAGAGGGAAGGGTAGCATTGGCATGCAGGATGGCTTCCTATCCATAGACGAGGAAGTATGGGGAGTTTCCTAATGCTACTTTTGGGGTGACCCTATCAGTCCAAAGGGCATTTACTAAAGCATTGTGCCAGTTCCTCTACTTGTCGGCAACATATTTACGGATTATACGGATGAGGTTTTTATTTGAGAACTCTGTAACTCCATTTCCTTGGGGGTAATAGTTTGATGCATACCTTATGTGAATTGATTTATCAATAGCAAAATCAGTCAATTTCAGTGACGAAAAGTAAGAAGCATCATCAAATATGAGAGGGTCAGGGATGCCAAACCTATTGATAATAAATTTCTCAACAAATGATATTACCTTGTCTTCGTTTAGCTTCCAAAGCGGGATGGCTTCAGTCCATCTGGTCAAGTATTCGGTCGTCGTGAGTATGTATTTATGTTGCTGCGAATAGTTTGGAGTGATCTCACTTATGACATCTAGGCCCCATTGCTAGAATGGGCGATAAACCATAACAGGCCTGAGGGGAACGACTGGCTTTCTTTCTTGTCCTGTGGCGGTTTGACATACCTTGCAGCTATGAGTGTAGGCATGGGAGTCTTTGAACACTGTGGGCCAATAATATCTAGCTCTTAATATTTTGTGAGCAGTGGTCTCTCCACCGTAGTGACCACCTGCTGGGTCGTCGTGCATTTCTTTCAAGACATGATCAGCATCATCCTTTTCCAAACACCTTAGCCAAATTCCATCATAATTTTCTTTGTATAATGTGTCATTGGCCAAGTGATACTAATTAGATTTCAATCTGAGCGCTCTCCTTTGTGATGCATCCATGTGTTCAAGACATGATCCCTGTGTTAGATAAAAGCGTATGTTGTAATACCACGACTTAGGATCCAAAAGGGCTTCTGTCATTTCCCGCTCACACATCAACGTCTTATTAATCCATAGGTGATCCTCCCTGAATTACACTTGTGCATTTTGCATGCTCTGCACTTCTGGTTCTTCAGGCACCCCTTCTTTATTAGATAAGGCTTCTGCTGCTAGCCTACACAACCCCTGCCCTCGAACTATCTTCACCGGATTTATCTTGAGGTCAAATTCTTGAAGTGCGGTTATCCAATTCCCTCTCCATTCACCCATTTCTTTTTGCATGAAGAGGGCTATTACAGTAGGATGGGGAACGATTACTTTAGTCCTAGCCTTTAAAAAATAAGGGTGGAAGTGTTTTACAGCTTTAAAAACTGCAAAGCCTTGTTTCTCCACATCTAGGTAGTTCAATTCTGCTCCCTGAAGATTAGAGCTCATATAAGAAATAGGGACTTCATTGCCATCATCATATTTTTGAGTGAGGATTGTGGCATATGAAACATCAGAAGCAAAAGTGTACAAGAAGAATTCCTTGCCGAAATTGGGGTTGACCAACATAGGAACTTCTTGCGATGGCCTCCTTAATTCGCTGAAATGATTTCTTAGCTTTATCGCTCCACTTATACACAACATCATTTTTAATCATTAGCTGCATCGGATGCACTATTTTGACGAAGCCTAAGACAAATTTCCTAACGAAATTAATCTTCCCGAAGAAGGATTGCATTTCCCTTTTATTTGCAGGGGGTTGTATTCTCATGATGGTCTCTATTCCTTCAAGATCGATAACAATCCCTTCTTTAGAGAGGGTATGACCCAGTAGTTTCCCTTCTGTAACTGCAAAGATTCTCTTCTTGGGATTCAACGATATTTCGTATCTTCAGAATCTTTCGAAAATCTATTTCAGGTGATAAATGTGATCCCTTTTGTGATATGAATACACAATAATGTCATCCATCTACACTACTATTGATCTGTTAATCAATCCTTGGAATGCTATGTCCATAGCTCTCAAGAATGTGGTGCCCGCATTAATAAGTCCAAAAGGAATTTTACGATATGCGTAAGTGCCCCATTTAATGTTGAAGGTTGTCTTAAGATGATCCCCATTAGATACCAACAATTGATTATATCTTGAAAAACCATCTAATAGGGACAACATCTCAGACCCAGAAATGCACTAAAGAATGTGTTCCATAGAAGAGACAGGATAGTTATCTCTCTGCGATGCTTTGTTCAGGTTTCTGAAATCGATACATAGCATGATGTCTCCATTTTTCTTTCTTACTGGCATGAGATTGGCTAACGAATGGGTGTGTCTGACAGGAAAAATGATTTTAGCATCCAGCATTTTGCTGAATTATTTCTTCACCAATGGTTCTAGGCTTGGATGCATCTTACGAAGCTTTTGTTGGTAGGGATTAGCCTCCTTTTCCAAAGGAATTACATGCTGCATAATGTTGGTATGAAAGGTTTTTAAATCACCATATGTCCATGCAAAGACATCCTTGTACTCTTTAAACAGCTTAACAAATGCAGCCTTTTCTTTTGGAGAGCACCCCAAGACCAAATTAACATTTTTTGGGTCTTCTTTGGTTCCAAGGTTGACCAACTCATACTTATTGGATGAGCTACACATTTTGCAGTTAGTTGGCTTCTTAAATTTATCATGTGGGTCATACAAGTGCTCCATCTTCACAACTGACTTGGGAATTATATTGGACTGATCTTTTTCCTCATCTTCACTCTCATTCATAAGCTTCTCATGCTCTTTTCACTCAATGACAGCATTCTTTAATGTCTTCTCATAGTACAAGAACTCAAGGATTTTCTCGTCATCTTCGAAAACCTACCAATTTTGGATGTTATCAGGGACGGATGGTCTGAAAATCAATTCAACATAATATTTATTCTTCTTTAATCTAAGATCAAGAAAAAAATTTGTAGCCATACCAGCCATCAGATAGGAATCTCGGTTTTTCCCTCAAGGTATGTATGTGATATTGAAAGAATCAAAATTTTCAATTAAGCTCTATACCTCATGTTGGTGCCTTACCAGGTGTGGCGAATTGCAATGTATACTTTTCCTTACCTGGTCCACAATTATCTGAGTCACTAAAAACTTTAAGACTTTTTACTTTCATATCAATGGCTTTTTTCAGGCCCTGCAGCAAGCCTTCATATTTTGTTTTGTTGTTGGTGCACGTGAACTCCAACTAGTTGGCCATCAGATGTTGGTTCCCTTGCGGGTCAATGAGAATGCTCCTAGCACCTGCACCTTCAAAGCAATTAGAGCCATCAAAGTAGAGTGTCCAAAATATAGAATCTAATGTTACATCAATTGAACTACTTTCTACGAAATTAGTCCTATCATCTACTATAATACAGGATAATTCATCAGTTGGATTACAGGGGAGAGCTTCCAACTGCGTATTTGTCACAGTTTCTTCAACTGTCTCTGCATAGAATTCTCTGAAGCAGGATTTGATGGCACAAACGTTGAAACTATAATTCCCAAGGATAGAGTTGGTAAACATTATAGGTTCGTTGGGGTTGTTTAGTTTCGTTACCACGTACTTCATGTATCTTTCTCGATCAACTCTCAGCACATCACCTTTTCCCTTCTGAGGCAGCAAGAGATGGGACCAATCAGTTGAGAAATATCCATTTAGTTTTGTTGACCAGTCCCTACTAAGTAGCATTCCATAAGCCTCGGGTATATCGACTACCACTATTTCAATGGCATGTGTATTGTGGTTTAGTAGTCATCTGAATCAACACATCTTTCAATTCCCCAATTATTTTCAAATTTGTCCTATCCAATTGCATAATTTGAGTCCCAGTATTCCGAGTATCACGTGAAGTCTTTTAGCAACAGCGTAAGGCATCACAGTGGAAGAGGCACCTAAGTCTACCAAGTAATTGTGTACGTTCATGTTGAAGATTTCAAATGTGATAAGGAAAGGTGGAGTCATGGATTTTGATTTCCTTCGTATCATGGCCGCACTGACATCTTGGGGGGTTCGATTCATTTTTGACAGAGTGGCTCCCATAGCTGATGGTGTTTGGGTTGTACTGGGGGTACTAATAGGTCTGGCCATCAAATTCTTGGTTTGGTTTCTTGAGATGGTTGGAGTTTTGCAATTCCACTCACTCATAGCTTTCAAGAGTAGATCTCTTTGCTACGTTAATTTTATCAAATTGAAGTATGTGATATTAGCCCTAGATTTCTTAAGATCATCTACAATGTTGTAATCAATGTTATAAATAGGGTAAGGCAGAGTAAACATATCGGTTTTGTCATTCTTAGGCATGGATTTACCATTTTGAGTCGCCTTTTTTGCAGTCAAAGATGTATTATCTTTCTTTGGATAGTTTGCCACTAGATTATTCTTGGAGTCACCATTAGGTCTACCTTTCTCGACAGGAACATTGAGAGTAGATGCCTTTAAAGGGTGAATATCTTTCTTTTTCTGGTCTACAGGTTTCACCACACTTGCAAGTGGCCCTTTACTTCATGTGTGGATTTCATTAGTGTGGATTTCTAATGTACTATCTCCTTCGTCGTCATCATTCTCGTTTGTATGGAAATCCCACAGTACATTGGTCTGAGATTCCTTGTCCATGGGCTCTTCTACTTGGAATTCTTCCTCATTTTCTTGTTCTGGCTCCAACTCCACTATAGGTTCTTATTTGGTAAGGAGCGATCTAATAAGAGCCAACTATTCCGTATTTAAACTCCCTTCATTGGGTGGACCAGTCAACGCAAGTTGACCATGACCACCTTCTATCTTCTTACGATAGAAAGGTTTGAATGGTTTTTTGTTGTTATACTCTACTCCACTTTCTCCAGAATTCCTTTTCAGATCAATAACTGTGTTTGTCAATTTCGTAATGATCCGATGCAAACCTTCCACATCTGTGGTGTCCTTTTCTTTGATCTCAGTCACTTTGTTATCACTCCCATTATTCTTCTTCAATGACTGAGATGCTTTCTTTCCTTCGATCGTATGATGACATGTTGTGAGACTAGTCATTTCATTCTCGACTTGTACTGCTTCCTCGATAGCACCCTACAAGGTTCATGCACTATTCCTCTTGACCCACATTGCCGTAGGGATAGGGGATGTAGAATTCCATGAGCACCTCATCAGTAGGTCTAGTGTTAGCCGGGATTCTGTTGAAAAAAGTGTTGAACTGGATGTTAAAATCCTTTACCTTCTCTTTGGTGTCTATTTTCAAATGGGATAGTTCTAAAACTAAGGTCGCAGGAGTTTTGTCATCACCAAACTTGTCTAAAAAGGCATGTTGAAAGGCACCCCATGATGTGATTGATCCTATTCTCAAGCTAAAGTACCATGTGGAGGCCACACCAATCAAAGTAAAAGGGAATAAGTGACATACTATGTCTTCATCGGTTACCTCCAACATGCGCACAACGAGGAAGAAAGAGTGAGTATGGTTATCATCAGTGTCTCCCCACTCAGGGTCGAATTCAGGCAATACTCTTTTTGCATTCTTGGGTAAGGCATGTTGCTATCTAGGTACCACTATGACAGCCTGTGCAAGCCAGAGAGGGAGTGCTCCTGGAGGAGGTGGCTCAAGTTGATTCCCACCTAGAGGAGGCAGTGGAGGCTGATTCTCACTTCGAGGCGGCGGTAGACACAGATTCCCACTTGGAAGGGGAACGTTAGCCCTATTATGGATAGGGAGGTTCTAGTTGAAGGTTTCTTTAAGGCAATCTTTGTTAGGATTCCCCGAATCGAACAAGGGATTACCTTCAGAGGGGGAATCCTCAGGAATTCCTCATGAATTTCTTCCTAAGGAGTGTTGATACTTTGCAAAGGGTCTAGCACAATATATTCAACAAAAGGGGTTGTAGATGTCTTTTCACTTTTGGGAAGGATCCTTGGCTTTCTTTTAGCTGTCAGGGGTAAAGAATGAAAGACGGGAAGTTGAGATAGGGAGCGAGCATATGCACGAGTAAGCACTCTAACTAGTTGTTCCTGAGTGACAGGAAACTCCCACAGTCTCTCTTCTTTGGGTGACCCAGACACGAGACTGAGAGGGATCTCTGTTTCTTTGAAATGAGGCTCTTCCAAATGGGCAGAATGATCTTTTTGACCTTTGCGAAGAATACATTAATATTTTTAAATCGATGCGTGACATTTATAGATGAAATCCTGAAAATCTACGGACGGCATTTCAGGCCCTTCATCTAGCGCCAATTTGTTGACATGACAAATTTTTTCTATACCAACAAGGGAAAATAACCCGATAAGAGACCCCAATTAGACCTACTTTTGTTTGGGGTGGCTAGTTCCAACGGGTTTTAAAAGATCCCATAAACTGTTATAGATGTTGAAATATTGCTTCTTGGAGGAAGACTTCAATTAAATCAACAAAAGAAACAACTAACCTATATGTATCAAATCCTATCTACACTAATTCTAACTACTTATGCTAATCCTAACTATTCTAATCTATCTTATAGGAGCATAACAAAAGAGATTAAACATCATATATAGATTCCAAGTCCAAATGATTCAATTACTAGTTCATAGTTGAACAAGGTTGTATTAAATCTTAATTGCAATATGATTACTCATACATGAATACACATTCCTTTCAATACAAATAAAAGTTGCAACTGATGTCTAATATAGTTTCAAATCAGGGACTACTTATCAGTTAACTATGATAAAGAATTACATTCAAATAACCAAGGCTAGTCATAAGTTGTATCGTTATCAATATGCACAGAAAAAAACACATTTATCTTTATGCCAACAACAACACCCTATTTCAAAACACATAAAATCATAGGAAAGTAAATCTAAAACAAAAGGGCCTTTCTTGATCCAAACAGTCTTCTCTATTAGCACAATAAATCAAAATTTGTTCTCCCAAAAAAAGTCCTCCTCTCATGTCCAGAGGTAATGCTTATGCAGAAGGAAATGACACTCAGTCTTCCCTTAACTTTTCACCTCCCCCTGTTCTTTTCAATATACAAATCAGAATATACAGACATAGAACAATCAGTGTAGCCACTGACACGTAGAAGGCATATATGTTGGAGCGCTTCATTTCCTGGGGAAATGAATAGATCTTGATTAAAAGAGGATAACTGTTTGTCGTCTCTTCACGATGAAACCCAGGATTGCTTCACTTTTGGAATACATAGGAAACGAGTGGAAACCCGACTGAGAATGCCTAACGCTGGATCTTTAAATAGAACACACCCGCATATATGAATTCTTTGGATCTGCGTATGCGTCTTTCACTCCTCGCCTGTAGAGACAATCAACATTAGTTTTATGATTATGAAAGATATGGTAGAAACTCTTAAGAACAAGTCTTGCCATCATTAAAAATTTATAAAATGATAAGGTGTAATGAAATCAAAAGGAGCAAGTGTGAAAGAATCGACCCCTGGTTTAGCCAAGGTTGTGCTGCGATCGAGTCACAATCGCACATTGCAATGGGTAATTACATGCAACATCACCCCTATCAGATTTTCATCTGAAAACCTGGACCACAACATTTTATCAAAAACACAGGAAAACCCGCGGTTGGACCATAAGGGTGGACTTCAAATCTTATACACCTGGATCTATAGTTATCGTCGGGTTTGTTAATTGTATAATGCCTTATGTTTAAGTTTTGGGCTCTGCCGATTGTGACTTGCGATTGGCCGGACCAGAAATATATATGTGCCATAGTTAATAATGCGGTGGGTCCACCATATAAGACTTTCCTTTGAAAACCTGAACTACAACATTTTATTGCAATGCATGGGAATACACAGGAAAACCCACAGCCAAACCATAAGGTCGAACTTCAAATGATATATATCCATGTTATAATTATCATCGGGTTCGCTCAATCCCATCGCACCTTATTTTTAAATGTTGAACTCTACTGATTGCGATAAGTGATTGGGGAGGCGGACCCGAAATATATATGTGCTAAGGTTAATAGTTCTGGCGGGTCCGCAATATTGGATTTTCCTTTGAAAACCCGGAACACAACATATTATCGAAATACTTGGGAATACACAGGAAAACTTGCGGCCGACCATAAGGTCGGACTTCAAATCTTATACACCTGGGTCTATAGTTATCGTCGGGTTCACCCATCGCCCCTTTGCATATCGCATATCGCTTCACTATTGCCAACTACCGATTACGATTTGCAATTGGGGGAAACAGACCCGAAAAATATGTATGTTGTGCTTAATCGTCCCAGTGGGTCAGCCATATTGCATAGTGCTTTATGTATATTCCATGGACTTCGCCGATTGTGATATGTGATGGGCTTCAAACTCGAAATAAATATGTGTTACGATTAATAAGGCCGAGAGGTCTGGTGTAGCATGGTGCACATTATGTATCAGTGTTCAAAGTGATGATTGCGATAAGTTAAGAAGGCATGCATCGAGAAATGTGTAAAGACCGAGGAAGCATAAAAAGGGTGAGTTATGCATATTTGTATAGTATTTCCATTATCAAAGCATTGATATAGAAATAAGGATGCTATAGGAGGTTTTGAGGGTTGAGTCCATATGCACCCATAGTAAAGAGTGGGGGGTGGTTATATGAGTGGGCATAGGGCACCATGAAGGTTTATGAGGATTGGAAGAGTCCCGATGAAGGATATGAATGAAGGGCTAGACAGGGTTATAAATGAATCATGATGCAAAGATTTATTCAAAGGGGGCTTTACCATTAAGAATCGAAGATTTGACTTGGCATAGAGTTAAAATCCCTTAGATAGAACAGATCATTCGAAGAAGTGAAAGATCAAACATCTAGGGGACCCATTCAAATTTGATGCCAGAGTATGTTTTAATAAGGTGGTGGTTGTGGCCACAACAGACAGAACGACACTTGGAACAATACGATTGTGGCTAGCAGTGTCAGTAGCATTTAATATTTCAAGGGAAATGACCATAGAGGGTTTAATGTCGACATTTGCCAAACTATATGAAAACCCTCAGACTCAAATAAGGTATTTCTTATGAAGCGTTTATTTAATATGAAAATCTGAGAAGGTGGATGTGTTGTGATCATTCAAATGAATTTAATACAGTTACCAGTCAGTTAATTTCTATAGGGGTAACTTTTGATGATGAGGTTAGGGCTCTATTATTTCTCTGCTGATTGCCATAAAGTGGGAATGGTTTAGTTATGGCCATTAGTAACTCTGTCTCTGGATCTAGTACTTTAAATTTTGATGATGTTGTCAATACAATCCTTAGTGAGGAAATGCAATGGAAAAGTTCCAGTGAGACATCAGATAACTCTTTGACTGCAGAGACTAGGGGAAGAAAAATTGAAAGATGAAAGAGCCTAGGATATTGCAGTAAGTCAAGAAAAGGCAGATCCAAGTCCAGATCAGAGATAGTTTGCTAGAAATGCGGGAAGAAATGACACCTGAAGAAAGACTGCAAGTCTCGGAAGGGAAAAGGAGATGCGCAACAAGAAAATAATCATTAAGCGAATGTAACAGGTGATGTGTTGCAAGATGCTTTCATTATTTCATTAGAAAATATTATTGATGCATGGATGGTAGATTCAAGGGCCTCATTCCATGCCAAAATTGATAGGAAACATTTTCATTATTATGTTCAAGGAGATTTGGACAAGTTCGATTGGGTGATGATAAACCCTGTAAAATCATTGGAATGGGTACAGTTGTTTTCATAAAACAACAGAATGGAAACCAATGGATATTGAATGAGTTAAGGCGTATTCCAGATCTAAAGAAAAATCTGATTTGAACAGGGTAGTTGGGAGGTGAAGGTTGCATAACTACTTCCACATATAAAACTTGGAAGGTCACTAAAGGAGCCCTAGTAATAGCAAAAGGAGAAAAGGTTGGTACATTGTATTTATGCAATGGTATTTCTAATTCTGTTAATGCTTTAACCTCTACAAGAGCAGATATGACATTGTAGCATCATAGGCTTGGGCACATGAGTGAGAAGGGGATGCAGATCGTTCACTCAAGAAATTTGTTGCCAGGTTTGAAGCATCTTGATTTGAAATTCTGTGAAAATTGTGTTTATGGAAAATAAAGGAGTCAGATTTCTCAGAGTTGGGAAATAAAAGAAGAGAAATAAATTAGAGTTTGGGCATAGAGATGTATGGGGACTTGCATAGGTATCATCTCTCGGTGGCTCTCACTATTATGTTACTTTTATTGATGGTGCAACCAGATAAACCTGGATTTATTGTATTTAGAATATATTTGATGTATTTGATACTTTCAAGAAATGGAAAAATTTGGTAAAAAATGAGATAGGAAAAAGGTTAAAGTATCTCATATCTAACAATGTAGGTGAATAATGCAGCAAAGAGTTTGATAGGTACTATTCAGATAATGGAATTCAGAGAGAGAAGACAGTTCCAGGAACACCACAAAAAAATGGTGTGTCATAAAGGATGAACAAGACAATCATGGAGCATGCAAGGTGCATGAGATTGCATGTGGGTTTGCCTTTACAAATTTGGGCAGATGTTGTAGATACTGTTGTTTATCTAATAAACAGAGGGCCTTCAAGTTCCTTCAATGTTTGTATTCCAGAGGAGGCATGGACAGTTAAAAAGGTAAACTACTCATTTTTAAAAACTTCTGGTTGTGAAGCCTTTGTCCACACTAATAAAGAAAATAGAACAAAGCTTGAGGCAAAATCAAAGAAATGCACTTTTATTGGATATGTTGTTAGTGGTTTTGGTTATCGGTTTTATGATTATGAAAAACATAAAATCATTGGGAGCAAAGATTTCATATTCAATGAAAAGGTTTTGTATAAGGATTAGCTGCAGGAGAAGAAATAATAAAAAGAAAACAAAGAATACACAGTGCTTGATGAGATCACAGAAAAAGTGATGGTGCCTAAAAATCATAATGATCCAACATACCCTCGCTTTACCTCTTGTATGACTTACCCCATATCTCACTCACTCTGCCATTCATGCTTTATCTCCTTACTGCTTCTTTTTGGGTCGATTAAACTTTCACTTTGCAGGAATCTGGATGATGGAAACACTCTGACTGTGGATTTTGGGTGTGATATTAAATTTTTCTTTTGTTAATACTATGAATTGTGTTGTCCTCTACTATCCAGTTGAATTTCCTTAACTTATATTTCTTATAGTTTTTCTCCAAAGATGGCTTGAAGCCAACGGTTTTGATGTGTGCATCATCATTTTGTCACTGAGTGGCTCCCCATTTTTCAATCAATTCCTACAATTATAATTTATAGTAATGGAAATTTACAAGGCCTTGTTATCACTTAAGAATTCTAATGTCAAAATGTCTCACATTAGTTTGATGGTAAAGGTCAGTGCTAGTCTAAGTTTGATTTTTGTTTGCCTTAGAGTCTATGTCTTAGGAGTCTTAAGTCAACTATGCATTCTCACTGGTCATTCTCATTCATTACCAGTCTCATAACCATGTGTTAGTTTGTTTAAAGGTTACCATGTGCCACAAAACTCTTTAGGTGATTTCGTAGCGCATGTAATCATTTTGAAGTGTTTTCGCAGCGCATAAATCCTTTTTAGCAGTTTCGCAGCGCTACATGTTTTAGGTGATTTCGCAGCGCGACATGTTTTAGGTGATTTCGTAGTGCATAATTCAAAATTTACACTGACTGCACTACGAAATCGGAGATTCGTGCATTCCGGAGCGAATCTTTCATAATTGTCAAATCTATCAAGTTAGGTTATGGTTGCATCATTCATTGTCAGTTTATGCACTCCACATATCATGTCCAACCGCTTATCTCCATTATTACAGCTTCTAGGTACATTGGTACACACGGATTACAAGTTCCAAGAAAAGCCAGGTATTCACAGTCTTAATGATGATTGTATTCTTTGCATGAGGAAAAAGTCCGCAAGTTTTCAATTTGAATACATTGTTATCAAGCGAGGCAGTTATCAAGCGAGGCAACCATTCAAGCAAGGCAAAGATTGAAGTTTGAGCAGCGACAATGTTTTAAGCCTTCATGGAGGGATCGGCAGAAAGAAAAGACCACAGATTAGGCATATGTTTGAGAAACGAACCTGAAGGTTTAGACATAACCTTGAAGAACAGAGAAGTCAAGAATGCATTTAAACAAGCTAGATGCTGGAATTTTTGCAAGAAACTCCAGGGAGGTCATGCACAAGTCACCAAGGAATTTGCCCTAAATTTCACAGGACTAAACTCGAAGCCTAGTATGCTGGAATTGTAGGTCTCACCAGACATAATATCCACAGTTACAGAGATTCCAAGGGGGCAAGAAAGTTGGTTCAAGAATTTCAAATTTAATATGACCCCATGCAAAGAATTTCTAAAGCAAGAGTTCATTAACTCAGATTTAAACAAGTCTGTTTGTAGAAGTTATGTCAAAGAATCATATGCCCATTTGCTTACCTGTATACAGAAGTACCTTACCTATGAACGGAGATATAATAAGGTGTATTCATATCATTTTAAACTTCTGTTGCATTTCACAGGAAAGACATCTATTAATCTACCTTTTTACTTATTCTGCAGCTTAAGCAAAATGTGTGACAAGGTGCAGCTAAGGAAAGAAGCCTATGAGACTTCATTGTTCCACCATGGCTTGGTTAAGTTGATTGTTCTGCATGAACTCCAGAGGGTAGGTAGGGACTGGCACACATTCATTCTCATGTCTGGTTTCAAGAATGAGACCGGTCTCAGCCCTCAAGCTGCAAAAGATCTTCCAACAACAACTGGTCATCAGGCAGAACAAGATCCAAGAGGTTTTCAAAGTTAATGGCAAGGAAATAAGTAAGAGAATCCACCAGGCCACTGACTATCCAGGATACACCTCAACAGTCCTTTAAAGAGAAAACTCAGCTTAAAGAAAGTTCACATGAATCAAACACAAGTGAAGGAGTTCAAAGAAGAAGGACTAGGAGCCAGGTAGCTAAAGAGAAAGGAAAATCAGTGATTATTGAAGAAAGCCCTGTTTCAAAGGGAGACTTAAATGATTTATTGCAAGCCATTGACATTGAAGAATCACCACTAGTTCAAGTAGATTTGATGGAGTCAGGAAAAGATAAGGCTAAGAGAGTTAAAGCCTCGAAGAAACTCAAGTTTGATGATCAAGTTGATCAATTTGTCTTTAAGCCCAGGAGACCCATAACAAGGAATTTCAAACAAGTACAGGAGGTACTGCCAAGAGTAGATGAAACAGGGGAGGTAACACAGCTTCATGAAAGAAAGGATAAAAGCAAAGCAGTTACCATTCAAGAAGAAGATAGTGTGGAAGAGTTGAAAAGGAGGTTGGAATTGGCAAACTTTGAAATTGCTAGACTGAAGAATGCTGGAAGGAAATTTGCAATCAAAGAGGCTTATTTTAACCAAATGCAAGCTCCGTGGGAGGACCAAACATTTCAAATACCCGAGGTAGTTGATTTTAATGTTCAATTCCATAGCTGGATTGTCCTTGCTATAAAGGAAGGGCAATTCATCAGAAGGGTTAATTCAAACTTGAGAGCTGGGATTAGAGGCATGAAGAAACAAATTGAAGACTTAAAGATACAGTTAAGCCAGCTGAAATAATCTCCTTAAAGAAATCCCACTTCAAGTAAGGCTATGTTTCAAATTTTGATGGTTTTTCTTGGTATAATCTTTCTTGAAGAATCATACATTTCCATTAAGTTTTGAAAGGCCTTGGAGCAGTTGAAAGAATCTTTAAATAGCAAGAGGCTCAAAATAGAAAAATTTTGGGTTGAAACTGTGTTTTTTGGAATAACACAGTAGTTTCGTAGCGCGCTACAAAACTACTAAAGATGATGACTAACGCTCAGCAGTTTCGTAGCACGCTACGAAACTGCTGAAGCTACACAATCTAATCTCAGTCAACCGATTTTGAAATACAAGTGGAAATTTTGAAAAGGGAATATCTTCAAGGGATCATCTAAAGCTATCAACTCTCAACAAGTTCAAGACAGGTGGAAGAAACATATATTCGAATCCAACTCTAAAGTTTTTGTGATAAAGTGATCTCATTTACTACAGTCCAAGATATGTCAGACAGCTTGGAGGAGCTTTTGTCTTCACACATGGAAACGGTTGACAGCACATCAAGGACACGGCATTCTGAGATGTTTTGTATAATCAAAGATGAAGGACATAGTTCATTGGATTCGAACATCTTTGAGGAAAACCAAAGGCCGATAAACAGGGACAACTTTCTATCTTTCAAGGGAAATGGAGAATATGTGACATTGAAGACCAGTATGGAGCTTTGAACATCCACCACAGCCAAACTAAAAAGAGACCACATGTCAAAGAACGAGAATGATTGTAATTAAGGCTATTATTAGCATAATATGGAGTTAGACTCCTATTTGATTTAGATCTCTAGAAAGTCTAGTTGTAGTTTGTTACATTTAATAGGAAGTTAAAAGTTGAATAGGTGTCATTGGAAGTAGATTTCGAGTTCCCCTCATGCTTGAGGAGGAATCTGAATGAGGTAGAAGAGCTCTATATATAGGAGAAAGAAAAATGTAATAATGGTTGGAAATTTATAGAAAAAAAAGCTCTGATATTTGGCCTATGTAAAGACTCTGTTTTTCTGGTAATACAGTACTGGCTTATGCTTCTCAAGAATCATATAGAGTTCAATATATGAGTTTCTTTTGTTGTCTTTCCATGTTATATACAATGTTATGAGTATTTGATTACTTAGAAATCACCTGCAGTGTTCTAATTTCCTTCATATACTCGTTGACTGTCTTCTTTGTGTTTGGTGTGCTCTATCTATATTGAAATCTGAATGCCTTGACTTTTATGAAATTCCAATCCTACTATTAATACTAGATCACATATGACTCCATAAGCCCAATGGATACTTGTTAATTTTGTTTCCACAATTTTCATTTTTATTTGTTTCACAAAGAGTTAGCCATCTTCATCATAATAAAAAACCTTTAATCCTTTGAGAGAGCCCTCTCAGGCTAAGGAGGCTAAGCCTTAGCCAAAATATTGGTTTGAAATAGTTACTTGAAGTCTTCCTAGTCTGCAGCCTTCTAGGCCCTGATTTTGAGATAACAACCTCAAGGAATGTTGTTACTAATTTGTGTAGAGATATTCTCTCATTGTTTTCCTATTATTTGGTTAATGGTCTTTCTTTTCAACATGTGTCCCATTTCTTTGCATGTTGTCACTAGTTTATTTCTTCTTTTTAAGTTCTCGGGATAGAGACTCCTTATAAATGTAATTTAAAGTATATTGATGGTTTATCTATAAAGTCATTTGCGAATATCACTCCTCTGTGTATAGAGTTTTGTAGGGATGTAATTAACTCTTGTTTTCTTGACATGCTATAATAAATTAGTGAGGATTTAGTGCGCCTTTGTACCAGCTGATAGCCCTGCTTAGGTAATGTTGTAAATACAAGATTAATTGCCTTCATTTTAATTTGGTTTTGAGACCATTCACTTTAATTGTTACCCTATTCGATTCGAGGGTTCCCATACCCCTTCTCTTTTATTCATAATTCTACTCCAATGGAGAGAATGAATGAGATGATTTAGTGATACTGTAACGATTTGTGATTATCGAATGGTCACCATATGCTTTGGGTGCTTAAGCATCTATTTTCTTTTCACTTACACAGTTAAGGGTACTAGTATGATTTAGAGTACATTCCTATGTTCTTATTGTTTTCTTTGATATAAAATTCTCTTAAAATGGTAAGTTTTTCTTTCTGGAAATACTAGTGCAAAATTTGTTTTCAAGTTATTATCTTGTAGATGATATACATATCAAGGGTTGATGCATGAAATTGCATGCATACATACCATTCTATTTTCAGGTATTCATACAATTTTGCTATATATATATATATATATATATATATATATACACACACACACACACATATACATATATACACATATACATACACACACTTTGTGCTATAGTTTTACTAAAATTTGATCCTTGAATCTGATGCTTTTAATATTTTGGTTCTGCAACTAGTAACACTCATATTTAATGCTATTCCCTTCATTTTAAATGGAATACTATTTTACTGTCAAGAATGGTTAGCTACTAATAATATCTATCTACTGTAATACTAGTCATATACTTCCACATACATAACAAAGTATGAGGTATAAAGTAAATTAAAATTAATCTTCCCCTGCACATCGCATTTATAATTAAAATAATTAGTTAGCAAACAAATAAAATATGAAATTTATTTCTTCATCCATTATCGCTCTCATCATCATTTCCTATTATATAAATTCTATCCCGCATGTCATTCTAACATTCTATTTGCAATAGAAAAAACCCATAGATATATACTAACCATAAATGTTACGCAAGCAATCATAATCTAACTAGAATGTTGCCAATAGAATCCACTTGGAAACAGAGCATTGTTTTCCTCCCAACCGTACAACTGTTTCTTATCATTTCACCCCTGAGCAGAGATTTGTTGGCATTATGGCACAGGTTTGGAGCTATGGCACAAGTGTTGTCCTTGATGGCAACTCACTCTGGTGACAGATCTCAGTTCATGCTTTCAGAATGAAGGAAAAGATATATACACAGGTTCACCTAGATGAAGACGCGTATACATGCGGGTTATACATTACAAAAGCGCGTATGCTTATACATGCACTTTCACACAAGGAAAAGTGCGTACATGTTGGAGAACTTACTTTTGGTCTGTGGTATTTAGTCCTTGGTAATTGAACATATGGTTTTGGGCCATAGTATCTCGTCAGAAGTGTTGATCCCAAGTATTGGGTCCATGGTATTGTTTTTTTATGGTTTTTTACCGTGGTATTGTGAAAGGCCTAAGACTATAAAATAGGAAGTAGATCATTTGGCAAAGGATCATTTGAAATAATTGAATATCTGATAAAGTGCTAGATCTGGAATATTGGTAATTGGGTTATGGTGCAAATCTAGATCTGAATGAAGGAGGAACCTGAGCGCAAAGAGAAGGATAAGTTCTATTGATGGGTCATAATCTTAAGGCTTGAATAATAGTATCTCTGTATGATTTTGATATGTTATATGTGGCGCACAATTGATCTATAAATCTAGTAATCTGGGTTAATTAATGTCTGAATATTTGAAAGTGTGAATTATCCTTTATAGATCTGTACGCAGGTTCAGTGAAGTGAAGGCGCATACACATGTTGGTTCTGTGAGTAAAAAAAATATATATGCAGGTTGGTCCAAACACAGAAGCGTATGCACGCAGGTTTCTGGTTATTGAAGTAGTGTACATCTCTTGAGTTGTGTTATAGCTGCTTCTATTTATTGTTGCAGTGTTCTGGGTTCAGAATTTGGTGTGTGGTTACTGTTACTGTGTTTTGGGTATAGTTGTCAGAGAAGTGTCTACTTGATTCAATTCTAATTGGTGAAAATGAGATTGTTTGATGTAGAAATTCTTGATGATTGATTGATGTTCATGGATCCAGTCTGAAAATTTATGAAACATGGTCCCTGGAAGAAAGAGAAGTGTCTACTTGATTCAATTCTAATTGGTGAAAATGAGATTGTTTGATGTAGAAATTCTTGATGATTGATTGATGTTCATGGATCCAGTCTGAAAATTTATGAAACGTGGTCCCTGGAAGAAAGAGAAGGTTGTAGTCTTCTGTAGGTCAGCACCTACGTACTAGTATCTTGGCTAGTGCAAGAGCTAAGGGGGTTGTAGCTCCCTTCCAGGAGAAGCTGGAGAATGAGAGAGGTTTGTAGCTCTCAGCAGGTTACAGCCTGCATACTGGTAAAGGCCTGCACCAGTACAGAATCATTGTAAAAAGAAGTTTCTAATTAAAAGGAAGATAGAGACAAATTGCAGCAAGTGGTTTTCACCCATATTGGGTTTCCACCTTATATCTCGTGTTCTTGTGTGTGATTGTCTTCTACTCTGTTTTATTGTTTCTGGTTACTGTTTATTTGATTTTGATATGTAGATTAATAATCAACATCTGTAAGATAAAGTAAATTATAAGTTAGTAAATTATAAGTTTGCATGGTATACACGGGTTTCCTTATACGTAGTTGCGTATATACGTGGTTTTCACTAACTGAAGTAGCGTATATGATCTGGATTTGAAAAAGGAAATAATTGACTTGATAATACTAATTCTCCCCCCCTCTCAGTATTATTTCCAACAATTGGTATCAGAGCAGGTCCTTCTGAAGAAGCCTGATCGCTTGAAGGAAGATCCATCATCATGAGCAATTACGAGAGAGAAGCATCTATCAGGCCACCAATTTTTGATGGGACCAACTTCGTCTATTGGAAGGTAAGAGTCACAACCTATCTTCAATATCTTGGTACAGAAGTCTGGCATATCATAGATATAGGGTATACTTTTCCATCCACAACTCCTACTAATTCGGCTGGTAAGAAGCAATATGAAACAAATGCAAAGGCTGTCAATACTCTATTAGGATGTCTATCTCAATCAGAATTCATCAAGGTTATGCAGTATAGACCAACGAAACAAATATGGGACAAGATTGTTTTGAGCTATGAAGGAGATGAACAGGTAAAACGAGCAAAAATTCAAACCCTCAGAATTCAGTATGAAAATCTCAGAATGCACAACGATGAAAGTGTGGCTAACTATTTCCTTCATGTAGATGAGATTGTTAATTGTATGAAAAACTTGGGTGAAGAAATAAAAGAAGCTGTTGTGGTTGAAAAAGTTCTAAGATATTTGTCCCCTATGTTTGAATCAAAAGTTTCTACAATAGCAGAAAAAGGAGAATCTACGGAACCTTACCATGTCACAACTGCACGGAATTCTAACTGCTTATGAAATGAGGAAAGGAGGACCATCAGACAAGAGAGAAGCTGCATTCAAGGCTTCAGGCAAAGGAAATTACTATGAGTCAGGACATATGTCAGAAGAAGAGGAAGAATCAAATTTTGTCAAGAATCTTCAACGGGGTGCTGGAAGATTCAGAGGTAAGTTACCTTTCAAATGCTTTTCTTGTGGAAGAGTCGGTCACTATGCTGCCAAGTGTCCTCATAAAGATAAGCTTGACAAAGGTAGGGAACTTGTTAGATGGAACAAGAAACAAAATGTAAATAAGAAAAGCTATTACACTCATGAAGATAGTGATGGACTTTCAAATAGTGATGAAGATGAACAAGGTTATAATTATAAACTTTTAATGGCTTTTGAAGATGATGATTTTGTGGATGCTATAGATGAAGAAGGTATTTATGAAGAGATTTCTAGACTCAAAATTTGTTTAGACGAGAAGAATGTGATCATAGATTCTCTACAATTCCAACTTGCTGAAAAGAAAAAACATCATGAAAAGTTAGAATGTGAAATTGTGGGACTTAGAAAAGAGATTGAGAAAACAAAAGCTCTTAATCTAAGATTTGTTAAAGGATCTAACACTTTAGATGAGATTATCAAAGTGCAGCGTTCTCCACTAATCAAGACAGGCCTGGGATATAATGAAGAAACAACTCAAGCATAGGAACCATCTACCTCCAAAACTTATCTTGATGTTGCAAAGAAAAGTGAAAAAAGGCCAAATGGAAATCACCAAATAAATTAGGGACAATTCACCTCAAGAATGAACAAAGACTATCAGATAAATTAGGGGCAATCTACTTTTAGAATGAATAGAAGATACAACCAGCCACAGGTAAAACCTTCTCAATCTGCCTCAAGAATGGATGTCAATAGGAACTACAATCATTTGGCTGGTATATTTGATAATCACAGGAGTTTTTTCAATGGCAAAAGTTTCTCTTGTCATAACTTTGGTCACAAAGCAGCTCAATGTGTTGCCTATAAGACAATCATGACTAGAGAAGCTCATAAACAGAGGAGTATGACTGGAATCATGAAAAGGGTCTACAATAAATTCTCTGCTCTT
This sequence comes from Pinus tabuliformis, assembly GCA_031772625.1. Taxonomy (NCBI): domain Eukaryota; kingdom Viridiplantae; phylum Streptophyta; class Pinopsida; order Pinales; family Pinaceae; genus Pinus; species Pinus tabuliformis. Next base: position 886,126,160 of record CM062804.1, on the reverse strand, counting down.
GAAAATGAAATAGAATGTTCTATTTGTAACAATTTCGGTCATGAAGATTATGAATGCAGGAGCAGGTTTCGGCAGACAACTCAGAAGGAGCAAGCCTCAAGTGCCAAATCATGGAGAATAAAAGAACCACAAACAGAAAGATGTGGTATAGCCTTATATGCGGAAGGGTAGGAAAATCAATGGTACATCGACAGTGGATGTTTGAAACATATGAAAGGTGATAAAGAAAAACTTCAGTCATACAGTGCCTTAGAGAAGGAGAAGAAGGTCTCTTTTGGAAATGACACCCCTGCTCTCATAAAAGGTAAAGGTTTTGTTCAGTTGAAAGAAAGGGTCAAAGCTGGAAATGTCATATATGTTGATGGCTTAAAGCATAATCTATTAAGTGTCAGTCAGATGTGTGATCAAGGAACTGAGGTACTATTTCGATCAAATGGATGTAGTCTTCGTGACCTTGATATAGGAAAAACAGTGATCAAAGGCGTAAGAACTCCAAATAATTTATCCATATTCAAAGAAGGACAACATCAATGCTATCTAAGCAAGAATGATGAACACTGGCTATGGCACAGAAGATTGGGGCATCTTAGCTTCTCACAGATAAGGAAAGCATGCAAATACCAGGCAGTTCATGGTCTTCCAGACATCAGAATTCCAGACAATACAATATGCAAAACATGTCAATTTGGTAAGCAAACCATAACTGACTTCCCTGAGAAGGAAGGATCAGCATGCAGGCCGCTTGAACTTGTCCATAGTGATGTATGTGGTCCATCTAGGATAAGTTCACCTCAAGGAGAAGAATAATTTATATTATTCACTGATGACTTTTCCAGGATGTGTTGGATAGGACTTATGAAGCACAAAGACCAAGCCTTTGAAAAGTTCAAATCATTCAAAGCCTTGGTGGAGAACGAATCAAATCACAGAATCAAATGCCTCAGGTCTGATCGAGGAGGAAAATTTACCTCGAATGAATTTTTCGATTTTTGTGAAGAACATGGAATAAGAAGGGAATTCTCTATAGCTAGGAATCCTCAGCGAAATGGAGTAGTGGAAAGGATGAACAGAACGGTTCAACAAATGGCTCGTGCTATGCTTGATGAGTCTGGAACTCTCGCAACCTTCTGGGGTGAAGTTGCATTTGCTGCAGTTGTGATTCTCAACAAATGTCTGGGTGAACAACACTCAAACTCCTCATGAGCTTTGGTATGGTGAGACTCCTTTGGTAAATATTTCAAAATTTTTGGAAGCAAATGCTATATCAAAAATACTGATGAAAATCTTGGCAAGTTTAAACCTAGAGCAGATGAAGGCATTCTCCTTGGTTACTCTCCCCATAGCAAAGCTTATAAGTGTTACAATAAAAGGCTTGGAAAAATTGTTGAAAGTATTGATGTAGTAGTTGATGAAGAAGAAAACACTCCTAGGCAGGTAAGATCTGAAGATTTCGAAGATGATCAGGACTATCCTTCAACACCAAATCAGACTTATGATGAAGAAGAAGCTCAAGAGGCACCAAAAGAATAGATAAGGATAGAAGATAAGACTCCATCCAAATACGTTCAGAAGAATCATCCAGAATCTCAAATTTGGGACAGAAAGAGGCAGGTATACAAACAAGAAGAACAATTGCAGAAGCCTCAAGCTATTTGGCATTGCTCTCCTCCACTAAACCACAAAATGTAAAAGAGGCATGCCAAGATGAATGCTGGGTCAAGGCAATGGATGAAGAACTTGAGCAGATCGAAAAGAATAACACTTGGGAGTTGGTTCCTAGACCAAAAGATAAGAATGTCATTGGGACAAAATGGATCTTCAAAAACAAAGTGAATGAAAATGGGGAAGTAATTAGAAACAAGGCCAGACTTGTTTGTAAAGGGTATGCTCAACAAGAAGGAATAGACTTTGAAGAAACTTTTTCTCCCGTTGCTAGACTTGAGAACATCATAATGTTCCTTGCTCTCTCTAGCTTTCAGAAGTTCAAAGTATTTCAAATGGATGTGAAATCAACCTTTCTAAATGGAGACTTAGAAGAGGAAGTGTACATTGAGAAACCAGATGGTTTCATCCTTGGGAATGATCCAAACCTTGTATGCAGACTAAAAAAGGCTTTCTATGGTCTTAAACAGGCTCCAAGGGCTTGGTACTATCGCTTGGACAAATACCTTCATGAACAAGGTTTTTCAAAAGGATCAGCAGATAGCAATCTTTATATAAAAATTGAAAATGACAAATTACTAATACTTGTTGTGTATGTAGATGATATTATCTTTGGCAGTAATGAAGAAGCTATGAGTCAAAGCTTTTCCTTGGTGATGCAGAAAGAATTCGAAATGCCCATGCTTGGAGAACTGACATATTTTCTTGGATTACAAATCCAAAAAAATGAAGGCGGTATCTTTTTATCTCAAACCAAGTACCTCAAACAGATTTTGAAGAAGTATGGCATGGAAGATTTGAAACCAGTATGTACCCCTATGGTTAAAGGATGCAGCCTCAGTGCAAATGATGAATCAGCAGCAGTGCATCAACCAACTTATAGATCCATGATTGGAAGTCTTCTCTATTTAACAGGTACCCGACCAGACATCATGCATGCAGTGGGAATGGTTGGAAGATTTCAGGCAAATCCTAAGGAAATTCATCTTTAGGTAGTAAAGATAATTTTCAAGTATCTTCAAGAAACTCAAAACTATGGCCTGTGGTATCCGAGAGATACAGATCTCACTCTTCGTGCTTATACAGATGCAGATTGGGCTGGAAGTGTGGATGACAGAAAAAGCACAAGCGGCAGTGAATTCTTTATGGGTTCCAGATTAGTATCTTGGTTCAGCGAGAAACAGAGTTCGATTGCCTTAGCTACAGCTGAAGCAGAATATGTGGCTGCCGCATCTTGTTTCACACAACTCCTTTGGATGATGCAAACTTTGCAGGATTTTCAAATCACTTGTACTCCTCGTATCTCCATCTTATGTGATAATACAAGTGCAATCAGTATCTCAAGTAATCCTGTCATGCATTCAAAGACTAAGCACATACCGATCAAGTATCATTTTCTCCGAGAACAAGTATTAGAACAAAAGGTCAAATTGGAGTATGTTCCCTCTAAGGAACAAGTTGCTGATATTCTCACCAAACCACTGCCCAGGGAAACTTTTGAATACCTCAGACAGAAGCTGGGAGTAGTTGATGCGTCATCTTGTTGTTGAAACTTGTCTGTTTCAGATAAAAGTTGATGTACGCGAGTTTCTTGAGGAGGATTCGCATACATACGCCCGTTTATGCAGAGACAATCGTGTATACGGTAGTTTGAAAGAAATCAGTGGGGACAGACTCTGGTTGAAGAAAGTCTGATATGGGTCTGACAGAGACCATCTGGCACAGGTTTAGGGGGAGCAGATAAACTTCTGATAATACATTGTTGGCATTACATTAGAAGCTTTTGGTCCGAGTACACAGTTGTTGCTGATTTCAGGTGGAACAAATGCAGAGGGAGAACAGAAGGAGAACATGGTTGCTAATTTGAATAGTGATTGACAGATGCTACTGATATCAGTTATTGGTGACTTCCATAAGTCTTGCTCTAGATATTTCGTCTCTATGTCATGTATCTCTTTTATGGTGTCACGGTCATGTAACGGCGTATTTTGGTTTCCCCACTATGCTTGAGATGAATGATGTAATGTACTTGGTTTTCATATGTAAATTTTTGATGTATCCCCACTTGGTTGGGTGATGGATGTATGTATAGAGTCTTTTGGTGATAGGAAGGTCCTTTATGATGTAAAAGTCATGGTTTTTCTTGAAGAACATCCTTTTGCAGATCTTGCCTACAGTCAGGGGGAGCATGGTCAGCACAACAGAGTAGAGATTTCAGCATGTACTCAGGGGGAGCACAACCCTTTGCCCTTGATGTCAAAGAGGGAGAATGACTTTGAGGATCATGGGGTTGCCATCAAGTCCAAAGGGGGAGATTGTTGGCATTATGGCACAGGTTTGGAGCTATGGCGCAGGTGTTGTCCTTGATGGCAATTCACTCTGGTGACAGATCTCAGTTCAGGCTTTCAGAATGAAGGAAAATATATATATGGAGGTTCACCTAGACGAAGATGTGTATACACGCAGGTTATATATTACAAAAGCGCGTATGCATATACATGCACTTTCACGGAAAGAAAAGCGCGTACATGTTGGAGAACTTACTTTTGGTCTGTGGTATTTAGTCCTTGGTAATTGAACCTATGGTTTTGGGCCATAGTATCTCGTCAGAAGTGTTGATCCCAAGTATTGGGTCCATGGTATTGTTTTGTTATGGTTTTGGAACGTGGTATTGTGAAAGGCCTAAGACTATAATAGAGGAAGGAGATCATTTGGCAAAGGATCATCTGAATTAATTGAATATTTGATAAAGTGCTAGATCTGGAATATTGGTAATTGGGTTATGGTGCAGATTTAGATCTGAATGAAGGAGGAACCTAAGCGAAAAGAGAAGGATAAGTTCTATTGATGGGTCATAATCTTAAGGCTTGAGTAATAGTATCTCTGTATGATTTTGATCCGTTATATGTGGTGCATGATTGATCTATAAATCTGGTAATCTAGGTTAATTAATGTCTGAATATTTGAAAGAGTGAATTATCCTTTATAGATCTGTACGCAGGTTCAGTGAAGCGAAGGCGCGTACACACGCTGGTTTTGTGAGTAAAAACAGTGTATACACAGGTTGGTCCAAACACAGAAGCATATGCACACAGGTTTCTGGCTATTGAAGTAGTGTACATCTCTTGAATTGTGTTCTAGTTGCTTCTGTGTATTCTTGCAGTGTTTTGGGTTCAGAATTTGGTGTGTGGTTACTGTTACTGTGTTTTGGGTACAGCTGTCAGAGAAGTGTCTACTTGATTCAATTCTAATTGGTGAAAATGAGATTGTTTGATGCAGAAATTATTGATGATTGATTGATGTTCATGGATCCAGTCTGAAAATTTATGAAACGTGGTCCCTGGAAGAAAGAGAAGGTTGTAGCCTTATGTAAGTCAGCACCTACGTACTAGTATCTTGGCTAGTGCAAAAGCTAAGGGGGTTGTAGCTCCCTTCTAGGAGAAGCTGGAGAATAAGAGAGGGTTGTAGCTCTCAGCAAGTTGCAGCCTGCGTACTAGTAAAGGACTACACGAGTACAAAATCATTGTAAAAAGAAGTTTCTAATTAAAAGGAAGATAGAGACGAATTGCAGCAGGTGGTTTTCACGCACATTGGGTTTCCACCTTATATCTTGTGTTCTTGTGTGTGATTGTCTTCTGCTTTGTTTTACTGTTTCTGTTTACTGTTTATTTGGTTCTGATACACAGATTAATAATCAACATCTGTAAGATAAAGTAAATTATAAGTTTGCATGGTATACGCGGGTTTCCTTATACGTAGTTGTGTATATACGCGATTTTCACTAACTGAAGTAGAGTATATGATCTGGATTTGAAAAAGGAAATAATTGACTTGATAATACGGATTCACCCCCCCTCTCAGTATTATTTCCAAGAAGATTTCCTATCCAAGACATCCACAACTTGTTGATTCTTGCAATATGCATTTTTATACCTTCTTTCCATGTCATATTTTTCTTAAAGCTGTGTCTCGCTTTATAGAAATTTTTATTTTTTTTGCTAAAAAATCGCTTTTCATCTTTAGCAATGCATTATGCTAATCTCAACTTAGTGTTTATCTCTGGCTAAGTTCTTAATGAATCTTTCTCTCTCATCAATTAAATTTATACAAAAAAATTTCTACATTTCTGATGCTAGAAAAAGTATGATAATGTAATCTCATCTACAAGGTTTGATTTCCAAGAAATTCCAATTTATTTGTTATTTATCTATAAAACCTTTATATACAAAATTGCGTCATCGTTCTATATGACTTTTCTGACATCATTGTTTATATATACAAAATTATGTCATTGTTCTATATGCTTCTTCTAACGTCATTGTTTATTTTTTTTAACACAAAATGGAAAATTACTAACGTTTCCAACAGAAGGTATTACATTTATGGTTGAAAATTCTGTCCATGGTGGAATTTAATAATCTTTGCTTTAATTTCACGATCTTTGCATTTTCTCGTCTATTAATCTTTCCAAATTTCGCCAGCAAGGAAACTTGAAAATATCTCTGCCCAATGTCATCAACTTCCAATGCTCCCATTTTTCCAAAGCGTGATCTTCCTTTCATAATTTTGTAGTATGCTCTTGTAACTCAGAATTTCAATCTTTGATAATCTCATGAACAATTTTTCCACTTATTTTAAAGGGAATCTGAAGGTACTGATTGATGAAGTTATCGCTGCACATCGTGTGTTTCCTAAAGTAAAAAAGAGCTTTTCCAACATTAACAATAGATGGACATTAAGGTTTCACTAAATGCAATAACTCTAGCAAAACCATATAATGATGTACTAGTTGTTGATGAAGTAGATGTAATAATAAATGGCAATGGTGCAAATGGTAATATTGTTGATGTTGAATATAAGGAGAAGGTAGAGAATTCACCAGATGTTTTGGCATAACTTTCCCGTGCGAGAGATGGCTAGCCGAAAAGACTGCGTTCTTGCAGAAGTAGAAGTAACAACAAGAATAGGTTAATGAATGACGAACCAACGCGTCTGATGGTGAACTAATACATCGTCTTGTATGTGTTAGATGTCTTAAAGGAAAAAACTATAATAACATGTTGCCCCATTCCAGTAGTTTGTGAGCTAATGGTACCCTAACAACATTTCCCCGCCTTATCCTTGCACATGCATCCCATTTTTTAAAATGCCAATTATTTTAAAACGAAGCATACACTTATTTGTTAATTTCTTTCCAACGAACCTGCGTACTTATATTTAAATTACACATTCGATAGTGTGCAAGTGATGATTTTATATTAAAATATGTTAGGAAATGTAATAATTGTGAATTATCTATTCACATTTTTCGGTATAGGAATTTAGAAATCATTTCAAGTTTTATTTTTTTGTGTTGAGGTGGTTATTCTTTAGAACAACATTTTAAGTTTTTTTGGAATGAAATACGAATGATTTTACTTATTCTTGGTATATATAATATTAATATATAATATCTCATTAAGTCATATAAATATAATATTTGGGGTTGTGATATTATGATTTTAGTTTATGATTTATACTTTTTTTCTCTTTGGAAAAAATATTTTCATATATAAATTTATTTTCATGTAGTAAATTAATTACTTGTTTATATGTGGATATGTTTTTCACCTAAATTTTTGTTAAATTAGAGAGTTTATACTTGCTTAACTATTTTTCTTATTATATAAAAAATTAGATTATTACATTCTAAAGTAGTTTACTAAAAAAACAAAAAAATGTATTGATTGTATATTAGTTTTCCCTAACAAAACATAGCGTGTTTAATAAGAACTTCAATACATAGAGAATTATGTATAGAAATAGCTACATGTTGACTATGAATGAAACTACTCATGCCAACACTCAAAGGCCTACTAAAATGGGCTAACAAGATAAACAAAAAATTAAATTCATAACAGAAGTATGCAGAAGTCGAGATGTCAACCTTGATGGCGTTGTTGTGTCCCTTCCTTCCACAAAATAGATCCAGAGCATAACCTAATTTGTCTTCAATGATTTTAAGATGAGTCCCCATTTCTTTCTAGTGGAGCACCACCTAATCAGTGATTAACATAATCTCTCCTTTAGCACCATTTTTAGCTATGATCATCATTTCTACTAGCATTTACATTATATAGTAAAAATATAATGTTGATAGGTATTTGTTCCTTGCTTTTACCACAATTTAGTAACCCATTCTGTGATATCCCTTAAAACCTCAAAGTCTGAAAGAAAATCTTGTTCAACAAATATATCCATCTCAAAGTGATGTAGTTCTTCATAGACCACTACAAGGATATGTTGTCTAAATATACGAGTTAAAACCTTAGCTCTGGAGTGAACTTCGGATCCTACGAACCCTCAATGGCTATCGGTACCTTGTCAACATATTGCCCTCTATCGAGCCATGTTTGCAAACCCAAGTGGCCACACCAATCTCCCACACTCTATAATGTGTCATGGACTAGAGAGAAAAATAATATCAACGGCATGAGAAACTTTCTCCCACTCATTGTGACGATGATAAGTAGAGGAAGTCTGCAAAAAAGCAACTAAGGTGGAGGAAGAAGCAATTGATATTACATTGCAGAAAATAGGAAAGAAACTAGAACCAATTAAATGTTGAGTTTAATGAATGTCTAAGATTAAGCCAGGATAAGAAATGATGGACAATGAATCATCCATACTGTCATCCATGCATGTTAGCAACAAACTCACAATACGAAACAGTTTCTTGCACCATCCACACCACTACATTTCATTAACATGATAGTGTCACCCACATACCTGTATTAATCCTCAATGGGTGACATATCACTCACTCTTTGCATGAAATGACGACACACTATCTCCGAACTAAATTTGGGCATATTAAATAATGATATTAAATTTATATAATTTCAATATATATTATTTATCAATAATATATTGATCCATAATATAATGAACTAATTATATCCATTTCCCCATTTTAAATTTATTCAATAATTAATATGATTTAAATATTTTTAATAAATTACAATTATTAAATTATTATTTAAAAAAAAACACCTTTAATAATTAGCTTGGTTATTAATTTAATAATTAAATTATTATTAATATAAAAAGATAATTAATTAGTATAATAAATCCAAATATATTAAAGAATATAAAATTAACTTAATAACGCTATAAATAAAAAATATATTTTTATTTAATAAAAATTTCCTTATGAATTTATTAAATTTAAATACTCACTAATATTTAATCCAATAGAATTAGTAGTAAAATTAATTTATAAAAAAATTGATGGATTAAAATTCATCCAATCATGTCAAATATTTATAAATATATTTTTTATTTATAATTTTATATTTAGAGTTTATTTTAAAAATGTTTTTTATTCATATATTAAATACATTTGTTGAAACATGATATTACAAAGATTTTAATGGAATGATAAACTATATTTTTGAAATTTAAATAATCTCTTTTATATTTTATAAAAGAAATTTATATTATTTATTTTTTCCTTTTATTTTTACTTTATATATTCCATTCCACTATAATAATAAAATATAAATTTAAAATATAGAAAATATATGAGTATATATCTAGAACAAACACCATCTCTGCAACATACTATAGGAAGACTTGTCACCATATTTTCTTTACATAGATTTTGAAGGGAACAATAGTTTAAGTGACCAAATTTCTTATGCCAAAGTTTTCTCACTTCATCATTATGAGAAAAAAATACCAAGGGAAGAGTTGATGACCCAAAGTTGCTAAACTTATACAACCTTGTAGAATCATCAGCAATGCTAGTAGCTAAAATCTGTCTAAGATCTCTTAGGTCCTTAATTACAACATCATGAGGTGCAAATTCAATGATTTTATCTTCACCTGAATGAGTTATTTGATATACAGATAGAAGGTTGCATGATAAGGTTGGAACACATAATAGATCATTAAATTGACCATTCTCTAGATGAATAGTTCCAGTCACTACAACAATAAGAGATCTGTCATCACCAACATATATATTTTTGGTGTTACAATCATTTAAAGAAGAAAACGTGGCTTTGTTTATGGTCATGTGATAAGAAGCTCCATAATCAATGAGCCACTCATGAGAATAAGAAGAAGAAGATACATTTAGTGCATAACCAGACGAGATGCTTGACAACCACATGCAGAAAGTGTTATTCGTGAAGATGAATTTGAAGCTAAAGAGTGCTCCAAATGGACGTTATGCTCCTTCATTTGTACTTCCAAGGCTTCCATCTTCTTAAAGCGTTTGGATTCTAAGTGGCCATCTCGATTACAAAAGTTGCAATGTCTATCAATCTTCTTCCCTTTGTTTTCATTTGCCTTATCATTTTATTGAATTGATTTTTCATTTTGAGTCTGAAAGTGCTTAGGACCTTGGTTGGCTTAGGACAATTCTTTTTAGGATGTTGCTTCTTAGGATTCTTCGAACTTGGTTGCTGTTGTGCGGCTAAGGCTTTCTTAGAAGAGTTTCCAAGATTAAGAAGACCAAGATGTAAGAGTTTTCCTTGTTCTCTTATTAAAGAATCACAAAAGGCATCAAAAGAGGGGGACTTGTAGGATTTTCCTTGAGACATAAAGGATTCTCTAGTAGAATGAAAGGTGGAAACAAACATAGAGTAGGCTAGTCCTAACTTAGTAAGAATGGAATAGATAAGGCTACCATCTTCTTTCTTAACCTTAACAGCTTCCAAGAGAAGTCTAAGGGCCTTGAACTTGGACAAAAATATTCAATTGAAGAAAAAATATTGGGGTCCAATGTAAGCAACTCATTTTCGAGTTGATGGGCTCTAATTCCATTTTTAATTCCAAAAAAATTATTTAGTTGTTTCTAAGTAAATCCTCCATGTAAGGCACCCATTGGAAGTAGTTGGTGCTATCAAAAATAACTTGGCATGGACTTTCCATTTTAACAGAAACTGAAGCTGTACATGCTGAAACTAAGTGTTCCAATGGAAAGATCTTGAAAAATTAGACCGATTCAACACACACACACTACAAAAAATATATTTATCATCAATGAAAAGTTTCAATGTTTTTTCTTCTCACCTGCTTAACTAAAATATAATTATTCGTGTAGATGTGCTCACATTTTGAATAAAAATATTATAAGAAAATATTTTATATATAATAATAATTAAATTATTAATAAATAATTTATTTATAATATATAAATATGTTTTTTCAATTTTTTTTTAAGGCATACCTAAATTATACACTAAATTAATATATAAAAAAACAATAATTTTAGTAACATTTTTTTACAATAACTTTTATATATATATATATATATATATATATATATATATATATATATAAAACATTAAAAAAAAATATTACACTTAAAACCTTCATAAGTGTCCATATTTATCCTCAAAATAAACCAACTAGTGAAACTATATTTACTATAGCCATATAGCCATACTCATTTCACAAGGAAATCCAATAACTGCAATCTACCCTTACTTATTTTCCTCCACTCTAATGATAGAGCATCGCCTAAAGCTAATTATACATTCTTTGGTAGTTGTCAATCTTGAAATTCTAGATGATGTAAAATGTTTTTTCATTGGATCGACACTTCAAATCTCATAGGAATCTATCACATCACCCAGGGCTAATTATCCCTTCTTTGGTATTTGTCAGCTTGAAATCTTACAATACATAAAATGCTTTTTCATCGGTTCAACACTTCATATGTGATAGCGATAAAAACGATCAAACTATTACACTTCAAATGTGATAGGATGAAAATATTAAACCATACTCTCGATGTTGAAATATTTAAAGAAATTGCCATAAATTTTTATAGATGTATTAACTTGTTGGAAAAACCATTTATACTATAATACATTGATCATTCTAACTAAATAATGGTTGATGCTATACTTAACCTTCTTTTTCTTTTCTTTTTTCGGGTCAATTTTGAGTGTGTGCATTAAATCTAATTTTATTAATAGATAATTAATGGACTAGGTGATCGAATTTTATTAATAGATAGTTAATGGACGAGGTGAAATTGAAGTGAAGATCAGAAATTTAATGATGTTGATAGTGGTTAATGGCATGATGGACATATTTAGATATAAGATCAAGAAATATACCGTAAATTATAAGGGTTTTAATAATATTCTTAATTTTATAATTAAACAGAGTTTGTAATTATTAATTTAGATATAAATCCATCCAATGGAAAATTTCTTAGTTTCATTTCCAGTCGGAGTAAGAACAAGGGGAATTAACCTCTCTTCCTTAGAACCAATCCACCTTTCATATTATACATGCTATAAATTACTTCAAAAAATTTAGTTGATCTATTTCTTAAGCCAATAGTTTTAGACTCCATTTCATATCAATTAGAGATTTAATAAACTTCATTACTTTTTGTTGTTCATTTTCCTAATTTTCTCCAATAGAACAAGTCCCCCTTATTGATTCAATAAATATCTATGATGGAGAGGGACAACATGATTTACAAATGATGTCGAAAACTCAAATGAATCATGCCTCCCCCCCTTCCCAGCCTTTTAGGCAATAATGAGAGCTCAAGGGGTTTCCTTCAAATTTTAAATGAGGTGTTTGGGGTATGTACGTCCAAGTGAGGAAAGTAAGGTAGAGATTGTTTTGAGGAAAGTGTGAAGGTAAAATAGTGGGTAAGGTATTGTTAAAAACATATCCCCATACGTTAATGGGGATGGAGGACAAGTACAATCCTAAAGGTAATATTGAGCACTTGACAAAATTCCACATACCCCTATTAAGATTATCCTAACCACATAAAAACTTGTTTTTCATTTCTCATACATTTTGTCAAACACTTTACATGTAAGCCTTTCTTCAAATACATTTTATACAACCAATTAAATAGTTATTTTCTTGTAGACATTTCAATAACAAATTATATTATTGAAATTTAAATAATTTCTTTTATACTTAAAACTTATATTTATTTATTTTTCATTTTACTTTTAATATATATTCAGCAAGATATAATCTATATCATATTATATTTCATATAATATTATATGCAATCGAATGTAATAATAAAATATAGCTCTAAAATATAGAGAATATATTTACTATTAATTGGAGGTTTCAACTTTTCTTCTTTTCATCTATTGATTACTTAGCTAAAATATATGTATAAGTATGGGTGTGACTACATTTTCTTTGGGAAAAAATTATATATATGAGATAAGAATTCATATTATTGGGTTGAGTTACTAGTCCTGGAGAACATGTAGGACAAATGCTTTGGAGCTCGGTAAAAGTTGTTCGTTGAGTTACTAGTCTTGGAAGCCGAGATGGAAAAAACACTCTGGAGCCCTGGAAGGATGGGATAGAGACTGATCTGATGTTGTTTTTGTGATGTTAGACTATGACATGGAATAATTGTTTGATGGGTTGAGGTGGATGGCCTCTAGAAGCCTTGGATGAATTTTGATTCATGTATTCTATGAGATCCCACATTCATGCTTGGAATATGGCACGGGGATGAATGGATGAAGAGAGATATGGCTCAACCGTTCTACTGTCAGCTCAAACGTCGAAATCCCATCTCAGGTTTGGACTTTGCATCATTAATGAAAGGTTATTTCTCCTTGTATTTCTATGAGTATTATGATGGATTATATGTGGTTTATATGGTTGTGATTTCATGGATAATTTTATCCCCATTATGTTCATTATGTATATGTGTTATACCAACAGCTATTTATGGCTCTCACCATGTTCGTACTTGTTATTGAATGATCGATGTATCTATGACCTAATAGATTAAATTTTAGCTAATGTGATAAGGAGATAATGCTTCATAGAAAATCTCAGATAAGTATGAGACCCCTATGCTTAGATATGTTATCTACACTTGTAGGTTGCATATTCACTAAGTGTTTGACAAAATGGATGTAAGGGCTAGTAAGGGCCTAGTCAAGATATTGAACAAGTATTTTCTTTACTACTATAATTTCCACGTTATTTTATTGATTTGAAGAGATGGTTCAATTCTAGGCAGTGACTTGGGATCTGGGCTTGAAAAAGTGGCTCAAATCACGGAGTCACTGGCATAGCACTAACAATTTGGGTCTCTGGCAGGAAAGCCTATGAGAGTGAGTATAGGGTTACAGTCGCATGGATGCCTTGTAATGGGAGTGACTTCGGGTTTAATTCATCTAACTCCTTAGGTTAACTCAAAGGTTGGGCACCCAGAGTGGTCGGTTACCTCCTAGGGTTCCAGAAGCACCTTCGGGAGGTGTGTGGGTTGTGTGTCCATCAATTCCATTTCTTTAAGGTTACCTAGGAGGTTGAATCATATCATAGTAGCCGCTTGTCGCATGTTTACCCCCGCTAGCTGGTTGCTTGGGTATATGTGGGAGGAGGGCATTACAGAGTGGTATCAGAGCATGGTCATGCTCTCCTTGGGCTATGTGTTGATCATGCTTTCATGGTGGTTTCATATGTGTTCCTTATTCATGTAGTTCGTGTGATTGTTGCATTTGCATTGTGTTGATCATGGTTGTAGTGATGTTGTCATATGAAGGTTGAAGGTGTTGTCATGAAATATGTCTTCATGTATGCATGTAAGTATTGAGAATTATCAAGTGCATTTGATATGGTTGTTGTTGCCATGCATGAGGTCATGGTTTGTGTAGTTGATATGGTCATGCATTGATGAGTGGACTCTAGCTAGAATGATGTGTATATGGTTTGATACTCATGTGTTATATTTCTATATGCAGTTGTTATGGATGTATGGTATTCATTATAGTTATGCATAAATAGTAGGTCAAACATGGCTTGTGAAGTCAATGTATGCAATTATGTCATCATGATGATATTGGTATGTTATTATTTTAATGACTTGGTTGAGATAGAGCAGGAAATGCAGATCATCAAAGTGAAGTTGCAACATTGGACCTCGATGCAAGCACATATTGTTATACAGGTCTATATGTTGGGCATGTAGGCATGTAAATGATTGTTAAATGCATTAGGTTTATATACATTACATTTATGCACATGTTTTTTGATGTTATGGTTACATACATGATAGATGATAGCTGATTAGTGTAGTCATATGCACATGTGTCAAATAGTCAAGAATGATAGTAACCTGTGGTTGTATGCATTGTTATTGTTGTTTTATGTTAGATAACTTGATGATTATGTTATATGTTGTTGATGAGTATGTTATAGGTTAACTTGTGGTTGTTATATGTTAGTTAACTTGACTATTAGGGTGATAAAATTAATATCTTGATGTTATATCTATCATGCTAAATTGGATTGGATTATGCAGATGGTTATGATTAGTATATTGAGGTATGAGCCAACATATTTGTGATGACTTTGCACACATAGTTGTTATGCATGAACGATAAGTGCTTATGAGTTTATGGTGAGAGTGTGTTAGTTATTTAGCGGTATGGATATCATGATCTTATTTATGTTTGAGTTGACATGTTGTAAAGTTATATCCTGCTGAACTAGATTGATTATGTAGACAAGATAACCTCCCATGAGGTAAACTAAGGTATGAGTTTACTTATGTAGTATACTTGGTGCTTCATTATTGATTATGTCATCTATTTGGTGTTGAATGTTTGGTGTCTATTATGTCATCTAGTTGATTTATTTAACATGGTATATTTGCAAGTTGGTTAAAAGTTTGATGAGTTGCATAATACGAGTATGTGTTCCAATGATCTTGTTTTAAGATGATTTTACTAACACATATGTGTCGATACAGTTGATATTTACTTGAGTATAGTAGGCGATAGTTGTAGCATTTTATCTAATAAATCTAAGTTTACTATGGATTATGACGTGATCGTTAGTCTTGCTAAAGGTTGATTTCAAATTGATAGATATGATTGTCTTGATATCTGGAACATGTGGTTTACAAGTGTAAACAATTGTAGGAAACATGCTTGGTATTAGCGTGACAGGATATCAATTGATGTGTTTAGATAAGTAATAGTTGGGTGATGTGACAATGCATAGTAAGCCTCGATTGCAACAAGGTAAATAGGTAAAAGGTAGGAATTGGGCATGAATTCATTTGGTAGTATTTAGAAACCCTAATTCCAAATGAACGAGTTCCTTACATACAGGAAGTTTTGTTAACCTTAATCTCGTCTGACATTGTATGGACATGTGTTATATTCATGGAAATGTATTTGAGAAGTATATCAGTCAGTTTCTAGTTATAGGAAAACCTGTCAAGGGAATTGGAGTCCCTTGAGACGTGGCACAAATGTGCTCAGCTACAAGGAAACGTGCTTGGCATAACAAGATAAGGTAATCAATGTATTGTTATGTTATATATACACTAACAGTTATGTTTTTATGGCATTATGATGCAGGGGATTGCATGGAAAAAGAAATTGCCATGAAATTTTCAAGAAGGCTCAGGTTGAGCTATTCTTGGGAACCAGTGGGATTGAGTGATGGTGTCTGTTTCCAGTCTTGTGGTTTTGGTGAATTGTTGAGATTGATTATGGTATTGCTTATGTTTGGTGCAGACTTTCCACTTTTTTGTGGTTTCATATTGTTATTGAATTTCATGGTTTTATTCTTAGTTGTTTGTTCTCTTGCGTTTTATGTTTTCAGTCTTGGGAATTGTTTGGGAAAGAGGAAATTTGATGGAGCTCGAGAGAGTTGTGTGGTATCTAAAAGGTAATGTAATATTTATATGACTCTATGTGCATGAGTAAGCACAACAAAGGGTAAGACTATGACAGCCAGTTGGACTAGTTGGGTCCATTGGTGTAAATAGACGATGGAAGGATACATAGGAGAAAGGTAACTAGAAAAGGTAAAGTAAATGGACCTGACATGTCAGATGGATTGACTATGTTGGGAACAATGTTTCTCAATGTTGTGCATGAATAAAGGAATTTCTCTTAACATTGACCTGATATCTAGTATTTATGTTGTGATCATGATTGCTTTATGTTAATGATTATATGCATATATGTATGTATGTATGTTGTTATCTGATAGGGTCATCATGGATCATGATTGTTTTATGCTAATGTTTATGTATATGTATGTATGTGTCTATGTCACGATCTGATAGGGTCATCAATAATTGTTCTTGTGGAGGAATGATTGCTTACACTGGCAAATGACATGAAGAGGTCCTTGGTTTTATGAGGAATCAATCGAGAAGAGTAGTCATGAAAAATATATGAGGTAAATCTCATGTGGTTATGAGTTGATATTATGTGATTATATTATGTCTATCTAATGGACAGGTTATACCAAGGGATTCATCAACGAAATGAAAGCAGTGGGGTCTGTGACATGCTAGGAAAAGCATGGATAAGACACTGGAAGTAAGGTTGCTTGGTAGAGGTAGTGTGATTTCAAATGTGTGGTATTACTGTTATTCATATGTCATACATGTTTTACATGGTGCATATGTGATGATTGTGTGCATGAAATATTGTGCATATGTAGTGTGTGTACATTTTATTTATGTAATATTATGTACTGGGTGTTAGTATAGATAATGTTGTATGAAAGTTACATATTCAGTGTTAGATATAGATGGTGCTATGTACATGTTGGATATTTGGTGTTGTGTACATATTTTATTATGTGCATGATAGATATGTGTTGTTGTATGCATATGGTTCTCTGTGCAGGTTGGATATGCGGTGATGTGTACAGATGATGTTATGTACATGTGGAATATGCAATGCTATGTACATGTGGTGTTGTTTGCATGTTGTGGTGCTATGTACATATGGCATGGTGCACATGATTGTACAAATGGCATTGTGTGCAGGTGTTGTTGTGCACATGTCGTTCATGTAGCATTGTGTACATGTGGTGTCGCATACATGTTGCGCATATGGTACTATGTACATGTGGTATTGGGTACACGTTGTACAAGTGGCATAGTGTACATGTGGCATTGTGTACACATTATGCAGGTGGCACCATATACATGTGATATCATGCACATGTTGTGCAAGTGGTGTGGTATACATGTGGTATTGTGTACATGTTGTACATATGGTATTGGTGCACGTGTGGTATTCTGTGTGTGTCATCCATATTGTGTTCAGGGAATGTGGTACTAGGTATGTGTATTGTGTAGGCTCATGTATTTTGTGGTGTTGTACATTGGGTATAGATGTATCGTGTTGTGTTGTATGCTAGGTGTAGTTGTATGTGTTGTATTTCATGTGTAGGTGCATGTATTGCATGGATTTGTATGTTGTGTGTGGTCATATGTGTATGATGAACACTATGTAGATGTGCACTTGGTTGAGGAGAAGGAACTGGGTGTTTTCTGCATATGGAAACCGATCTCGTGTGCATATGAAATAAGAATAGAGGTAGAAGTAAGGATCAATTAAAGGATACATATCAATATATTATTTTAGTTTTATTAAGCATGTGATTTATGATTCTAGCATATGATGATTATATGTGAATTATGATTTTGGTTTATGATGGTTACATGTGATTTATGATTTTGATATTTGATGGTTATGTTTTGAGCTAACTTGAAGAGGCATTTTTATACATGTTGATTTGGTCAAATATGCTAGTTTGACTTGTTGTGACAGGAAATGAACAAGATTGCAAATGTACCTTATTAACAAGCTACCAATGAGGTATGATGTGAATTTACTTCAATTTATTTTAAATCTAATGGAATTTATGTGCTTAGTATAGGAATGCATGAAATTCCCAGTTGGATGATTGAAATCGACTGTAAGAATTTGCAACAACAAAAGTAATTGGAAAATGCGGCAGTATGCTAGTAAAGCATTCAGGAAGAGGGCCATTGTGTGACACTAATACCCAATAGTGTCCATTGATTTCCATGAGCATTATATGACTGGTATGATGGTTTTGAGGTAAGGATATGCCTTGGTTTTTGTATCTTTTGATGCGAGGAAGCTTTACGAAGGGATGGACTGCTCGAGATGGGGGTTCCAGTGGAACGTGGAAGGTGAGTGACTGCAAGGAAGGGGTTGACTAGAATTCCCGATAGTAAAGAAGTGAAGAAAAAGGATGCATTTGTTTTGGTCATTATCATTTCCAGATGGAATCAGATGCACATTGGGTGTGTGCCTTGGAATAATGAGCTGGTAATTGTTCACTGAGAGGACAACTAGCATAGGATTGTAGCACTAGAAATTGGATGCATATTTGACATTGCAGTGGATTCTAGATTTCATGGGAAGGACATGAATCCTAGTATTAATTTGAGGGTGGAGGTATAAGCCTTTGGATTCCCTCGTTGCAAATGCAGGCATTGTATCCTTTTATTTGTTGGTTGAGAAAATGTGTATATGTGTATACTATTGTAAATATTGTATCGAGTTGGATTTCTAAAGCTCCATAGGTAGTATGGTTATTTTCTGGTTGAAGACGATGTGTATATGTATATGTGGTTATCGTAAATATCATAATGAGTTGTGTTATAAAGCTCCATTAAACATTATGTTTGTCATGCTTTAGCAGATGGTCATTCTAAATATTGAAAGGAGTTGTGTTATAAAGCTCCATGGGTAGTATGTTTTGTTTTCAGTAGTCTTGTTGGCTATAAGTGTCATTGAACACCGAGAACAGTGTTCCCCAAGGCGGAGGGTTTTGTAACAACCCTGGTGAAAATTCCATGTATATATATATATAGATATATATATATATATATATATATATATATATATATATATATATATATATATATATATATATATATAGATATATAGAAAGAGAGAGAGAGAGAGAGATAAGGCCACATTGATTGGACATGTATTCCAAGCTAAATGGTGGGGAAACATCCTAATGGGTGTTGATTCTATTTATTATGACTAAGGAAATTGGCAAAGCAAATGGCTAAGGCTTCAAAAAGGAAAGAGGCATTAATTGAACTTTTGTTTATGAAAATAATCGTAAATGAAGAAAATAAAGGCTGGAGCTCACTCATTATCTCTCTCTCTCTCTCTCTCTCTCTCTCTCATACTCATGGATACTTCAATTTTTCTCGGAGCACTCTTGGAGGGTGTGGAATAGTTGGATTTTTTGAGGAAGAATGTAAAGGAAGACAAGGAAAGTGCAAGAGGGCATTGGTATCAACAACTACAATTGGTTTTTCTTGCAGGTATCGAGTTGCATGTATATTTTCCTCACTAGTTTTTGCATGCATGACACATGCATGTGGTTTCTTGATCATGATTTGTCACTGGCATGGAAGATTGCTTGAATTGACAATGGATTTTCCTAGCCTTTCCATTTTATGAATAACAATGGTGTTGTGGGTTTATTTGCTTTATTTTCTAGTTGGTTCTCATGTTTCGTTATCTTGGGTTGAGTTATTAGTTCGTGGAAGCATTGTTTGGAAAGATTCTTTAGTGCCTTGTAACAACTTGGGTTGATTTACTAGTCCCGTAGCCTTGGTTGGACAAACGCTCTCAAGCCTATAATGTCTTGGGCTGACTTACTAGTCTCATAGCCTTGGTTGGGAAAATGCTTTGGAGCGCTTGCTGGGTGGAGTTACTAGTCCCATAGCCCTAGTTAAAAAAACACTACGAAGCCCGGTAAAAGATGTGGGTTGAGTTACTAGTCCTAGAGCCTTGTTTGGGAAAAATCTCTGGAGTCCGTAAAACTTGTGTGTTTAGTTACTATTCCTAGAAGCCGGGTTGGAACAAACACTTTGGAGCCCTAGAAGGCTGAGATAGAGATGGATCTGATGTTGGTTTTATGATGTCCGACTGTGAGGTGGAATCACTCATTGATGGGTTGAGGTGGATGGCCTCTGGAAGCCCCGAATGAGTTTTGATTAATGTATTCTATGAGATACAACATTCATGATGGGAATATGGCATGAGGGTGAATGATTGAATACAGAGTTGGCTCAACCATTCTATGGTCAAGTGGAACGTGGAAGTGCCATCCCAAGTTTTGATTTTCCATCATTAATGAAGGTTATTTTTCCTTGTATTTCCATGAGTATTAAGGTGAATTATATGTGGTTTATATGGCTATGATTTCATTGATAATTATTCCCTATTATGGTGGTTATGTATATGTGTTATGACAACAACTATGTATGGCTCTTGTCATCTTCTTACTTGTTATTGAATGATCAATGTATCTATCACCTAATGGATGAAGTGATGGCGAATGTGATAAGGAGAAAATGCTTCATAGCAAATATTAAATAAGTATGAGACACCTATGCTCAGATATGTTATTTACACCTACATGTTGCATATTCAATAAGTGTTTAACAAAATGGATGTAATGGGATAAAGACTAATCTCATGTTTGTTTTATGATGTTCAACTATAAGGTGGAATCATTATTTGATGGGTTAAGGTGGACAACCTCTAGAAGACTTGGATGTTTTTTATTGATGTGTTCTATGAGATCCCACATTCATACTTTGAATATGGCACATGGGTGAATGGTTGAAGAGAGATTTGGCTCAGCCATTCTACAGTCGACTAGAACATGGAAATCCCATCTTGGGTTTGGATTTTGCATCATTAATGAAATATTATTTCTCCTTGTATTTATATGAGTATTATGATGGATTATATGTGGTTTATATGGATGTGATTTCATGGATAATTCTATCCATATTATGTTGGTTATGTATATGTGTTATGACAACAGTTATGTATGGATCTCATCATGTTCTTACTTGTTA
Source organism: Pinus tabuliformis (assembly GCA_031772625.1). Classification (NCBI taxonomy): domain Eukaryota; kingdom Viridiplantae; phylum Streptophyta; class Pinopsida; order Pinales; family Pinaceae; genus Pinus; species Pinus tabuliformis. The sequence goes on along the minus strand of CM062804.1, from coordinate 886,104,808 downwards.
TTAAATGATCAATGTATCTATGACCTAATAGATGAAATGGTAGCTAATGTGATAAGAAGACAATGATTCATAACAAATCTCAAATAAGTGTTTGAAAAAATGTTTGTCATGGCTAGTAGGGGTCTAGTCAAGGTCTTGAACAAGTATTTTCTTTAGTACTGTCATTTCCATGTTATTTTATTGATTTGAAGAGATGGTTCATTTCCGGGCCATGAATTGGGCTTTGGCCTTAAAAAGGTATCTCAAATCCTAGAGTCGCTGGCATATCACTGAAAATTTGGGTCTCTGGTCACTGGCAGGAAAGCCTGTGAGAGCAACTATAGGATTACAGTAGCATGGATGCCCTATCATGAGAGTGAATTTGGGTTTAATTCATTTAAATGCTAGGTTAACTCAACGGTTGGGCACCCAGAGTGGTAGATTACCTTCTGGGGATCTTGAAGTACCAGAGGGAGATATGCGTGTTGTGGTTTCATCGATTGCATTTCCTTAAGGTTACCTAGGAGGTTGAATCATATCATAGCAGCCTCTTGTCACATTTTTACCCTGGCTGGTCGTTTGCTTGGGTGGATGTGGTAGGAGGGTGTTACAAAGGGAAATAAACCTTCTTTCCCTAGAACCAACTGACTTTTGATATATGCATGTCATAAATTGCTTCAACAATTTTAGTTGATCTAGTTCTTAAGCTAATATTTCTATACTCCATTGCATATAAAATTAGAGATTTAATAAACTTCATTACTTTTTCTTGTTATTTTTTCCTACTTTTCTCTAACAAAGTAAGTTCCCTTATTGACTCGATAACATATCTATGGTGGAGAAGGAAAATGTGATATATCGATGATGTGGAAAAATGAAATGAATCATATGTTCCCCCTATTTTAGACAATGGTGAGAGATCAATAAGTTTCCTTCAAATCTTAAATGAGGTTTCTCGGATAGGGAGAGCCAAGTGAGGAAAGTAAGGTAAACATGGTTTTGAATCATATATCCCAAAGGTAAGTGTGAAGGTAAGGTAGTGAGTAAGGTATTGTTAAATCCATATCCTCATATATTAATGAAGATGAAGGTCAATTTCAATTCCAAAGGTAATCATGGAAATTCGATCAAATTTCACATACTCGTACTAAGATTATCCTATCCACGCTTGAAGAAACCTAATTTTCATCACTCGTGCATTTTGTCAAACACTTTACATGTAAATCTTTCGTCAAATATTTTTTATACAACCAATTAAGAAGTCCTTTTATTGGAAAAATTTTTTCAAACATATTGTATGAAATCAAATAATAAACATTGTTATGATTCCACTTGTAACATATTAGTTGAAATATACAAATCAATCATGAAATTTTTTATTTTTGTCATTGAAGTATTTTATCAAGTACCTTGTATGAGATTATATTGAAAACTAGGAAAATAGACTTTTTAAACTCGTCGTGCCACCATGAATATAGCCAAATTATGAACCTTTCACTTGAGATTTTTGATGGAAAAATATCGTCATCCATTGACATGTAGATGCTCGTGTTTCTTGGATTCAAATGTGCCTTATAGTATTCCAACATGCATAAACATAATTAGAAACATCCTTGTTCGTAATGGAAACATTGGAATGAGTATTCATTGGTGTATTTTGGAGTGTCCTTGCAGAGATAAGCCACATATTGTGAGCTTCCTCTCGAAGCTGTGTAGTGTACTAGTTCATGCGAATATTATAATTTCTATTCATGCAAGTCAACATGATCGAAAGTTCCTTCTTCGTTTGTATGAAAATTCTAATAAAACAAATTTAGCACATCTTTTCAAATTATTTGCATGTAAATAATGGAATATATTAGCTCGAATAGTACTATTATACAAAAATGCTAACTTGCGTCAATACTATACCAATTTCCAAAATAAAATCTTTATTGGGGCATTTCAACAAACAATTTGTAAGCAATGAATTGTTAAGCCATTTAGGAATTTATTCAAACACATTTCATGAAAACTAATATAAAAACATCCCTGGGTCATATATCATAAATTATAACATTCTGAATTATAAAAATGAGCCATAGGATTAGTGGGAGTTCCAGTCACTATAGTGCAAGTTTCAGCCTTTAAAACCTCCCAACTGAAAAATTAGAGCAAAAATTAGAACATGACCTGTATGATACATGATTTTAGGAGTGTCATAGAATCTTAACTTCCTCTTACAATATTACCATAAATATCAAGACCCAATCTCTAGAATTTTGACCAAATAATCAATAGGATTTCCCCTCACTACGTTCCAAGTGTCGACTTTTGGAACCTCCCAAAAATGTTATAGCAGAAATGCCAATCTAACCTATTGTACACACAATTTTAAAAATCGTCCATGAAGTTCGATTTCTTATGATTATATCTACTAAATTTTTAGGATCTAAGGTTAAAATTTTTGACTAGATGACCAACGTGATGTACCATCACTATAGTCAATTTTTCAACCTCTATAACCTCTTATATGCAAATTTATAGTTAAAATGCCAACATGACCTACTTGATGCATGATTTTAGGAGCATATAGGAAGCTTGGATTTCTCTGATCATATATCCTGCAATATTTCAAAGTTGTACGAATTATTAGTGGGACTTTCCCAAACTATGGTCCAAGTTTCAACTTTTGAACCTCCCATAGGAAAAGTTATAGAAAAAATGCCAACATGACCTATTTGTCCTATGATTTTAGGAGCATCGAAGAATGTTGAATTCCTCTATTAATATCTCCTCAAATATCATCACTTAAGATATAAAATTTGAACCAGTTGATCAACGAGATCTTCTTTCATTGTGGTCCATGTTTTAACATTTGGAACCACATACAAGAAAATTTATAGGAAAAAATCCAACATGGCCTACTTAATTATGCATTTAGGAAGCCCAACTTTCTCTGATCATATTTCCTAAACTTTCATGACCGGATATCGAAAAATTCTACCAGAGGATCAATGAGATTTCTCCTCATTGTAGTCCAACTTTCATCTTATAGAACCTCTTAGAAGAAAACTACTAACATAAATTCCATCATGACCTATTCAAAGAATAATTTAAGAAGCCTATCTTCCTCAACTAGTGGTGTTACAAAATTTAATACATAAAAAAAAGTTACAACCAAATAGTATAATATCTATAACCATGCTATATTTGTTGAAGGGGAAATGCATGTAGATATAAACTTGTTGAAAATAGAAATTAAGTAATTGTGCATGTCCCCAAACCTTATATGCTATAAATTCATTGGTACATAAATAAATATTTATCTATTGTAGCAAGAAAATTGCTGGAAATTGAAGTAGGATGAGCCATGTTACACCCCACCATATTCTTAGATGTGCTATAGTTTTTCTAACAAGTGACCACCCCTGCACTAAATCTTGATGCCTCAAAGGAGAAACTAAACATAGGGATTTACCACATAGTTTTCATACCAAATTTAATACAAAAGGTGAAGGCCACACTCCTCCACACACAAGAAAAACTCAATCTTTGTCATATAGGATATCACTCATAGCTATTACCAATCACAAGGTCCAAACCTCTCTACTTTCTACCACCAATTTTCTTTACAAATTCAATTTTTGAGTGATAGTGTATGAGAAAAAAGCTATGGAGAAAATAAGGACCAAGAACTAGATCTAAGAACTTATAACCCCTTGATGGTTTCTCCTTCTTATTTTTATAATCACACCTTGGCCCTTTATCTTTCTAATCTCTTTTCATAAGCCTCTTCGTAATATCAACCATCACATCAAGGAAAAATAATATTTATTTAGGCAAGGCTAGGATTTCACATGTACCCCCTGATTAATTTCCTAGCTAGTCAAGTTTTCCCCCTCCCCAAGGCATCATGATCTATTGGTTTCTCCCTTAAGCTCTAGACTTTTTATTATTAAAATAGAACAATTACATGACATAATGAAGTTTAGTACATAAAGTAAATGTTGTTAGCCCAACATTACAAGTATTTAATTATGTGTCACATTAAAAATTCAAACCAACACCTTCTTAATCGCAATCTCTCTTTCATTTCTAATATCTAGTGGATTGATTGATATTATCTGAAGAGTGTATCCAAACAGTATTTTGAAGGAAACTATATGAATATTTGGGTGAAGATATTAACATATTAGGTTTGCTTAGTAGTTAGTAATTTATAGCTTCAACCAATCTTCCATTATTTACATTGTACCATATAAGATCACTTTGACATTTAGGATGGTAGTGTGATGACATAGATCCATATTAATGCATGTAATATTAAGAAATCACAAAGCCAAAGGTTAACATAAATGTATGCTATGTTTTTTTTTTAATTATAGGATTGGATTTTTATGATTCCTAATTATCTGCTATGGATTTATGAGCCTCTACGTTGGATTGTAGAGCAGGTCCATTCCACCTAATCTTGAATTCAAGAGCATGAGAGTTCACCATATGGTTTCATTGCTAACTTCACTACAAATATAGAGTATGATGTTACTTATGATCCATAATGTTGGTAAAAAACACTAATTTCACACCCTAAAACACTACACATCATACTCCCTACCAAATTCTCAATTAAAATAATGTAATTACAACTTTTTCATTATACATCCTACTTTTTCCATATTTAAAATACTAAATTAGACTAATTTCTCTATCTTCTATTTAATAATAATAATATTCATTTTCAACTCATATATACAAATAAAAAAATTGTGATTATAGAGATTTTAATTTACTTGTGCAACAATCATAAAAATTAGTTAAACAAAGGTAAATACATAAATAATAACTTTAATTTCACTATTTCCATGTCAAACCCATATCCTATTTTCGGCCTTCTCAGTTGTCTCAATATCTCTATCTTCAATGTTTTCACCTATATACTCTCATCCCATAAATTATAAAAGCAAACCATATCCTATTTTCTGCCTTCTAAGTTTTCTCATTATCTCTATCTTCAATGTTTTCACCTATATACTCTCATCCCATAAATTATAATTATAAGAACAAACCAGATCCTATTTTCTGCCTTTTCAGTTTTCTCATTATCTCTATCTGCAATGTTTTCACTTATATATTCTCATCTCATAAATTATAAGAGAAAACTCTATAGAAATGAAAAGAGCAGCCTCCTAAAAATTATATAATCTAAATCTAAAAAATGAAATTAACATTTATAAATATGCATAAGACTTACACCAATGGATATGAAAATAAACTACTATCTTAAATTTTCATTTGTCGGATGTGAAATTGCAAACTTACTCTTCATTCCGATACAAAAATTCAAAGAAAAACACTCGTGAAATTTGGAATATAAATTAAGAAATATTTAACACTCATGAATTTAAATGTCAAACATCTTAAAATGAATTGAAAAAACACACGACCGACATTAGATTTGAAATAGATGGGATGGGTGGTCGTGAAGGCACTAAAATATCTGAACCTTTTGTCTACGGGCTAAATTAAATATCAGCCAAGAGTAGGTGTCAGTCTGGAAGCCCCAACTATGTCGCCTCTTGTCTACGGTCTAAATTGAATAAAACCCAAGAGTTGGTGTCCTCAGTGGCTCAAAACCCCAACTGTATTAATCCCACATGAAAGTCCGCGTGACGGTGAGCAGAACCGGAAAGGATTGAACAGCGACAGGACTGCACGTGAAAAGCTGGCTGTTTCAGGGCCACTCCCAATAAAAACCCACACCCTTTTTCTCGTATTTCATGCGTTCATTCTTTCCCTCATTTCAATTCATTTCCACTGTTCGTCAAGTAACCTCAGTGCTGCACAAATTCCCTTCTCTCATAACTTACTCCAACGGCGCAATCCATAAAATATTGCAGATTTCATTCGTGCTCCTGGGAAATAATTCGCTCTGCAAAATCTCTGTATAAGAAATCAACCAGTGTTAGGTTTCATTAATTATGGGTAACTGTCTGCCATCTCGCGGATCCGGAAATGTCTCTGCACATTTCGTGGGCCGCGACGAATTTATAATGGTGACAAGATCTGACGGTAAGATAATGGAATTCACGGCTCCCCTTGTCGTCAGAGATCTCATTTCGGCGTACCCACAGCATTCGGTTGTGCATTCCCAGGATGCAAAATGCCGCTTTCTTTCACCGGACCAGAAATTGGTTCCCGGGCAGCTTTATCGGCTACTACTTATTCCTAATTCGCCTTCTTCACTCACGCGCGCGCAGAATGGCAGCGGTATTATGAGGTTTCATATGGTGATCTCGAAACAAGAACTGCAAGCTTTGCTTTCAGATCCGTGTATGAAGGAAAAACCATTGTTGCTTCAGCTTCAGTGTAAAGCCCGGCATGTGAAAGAAGATTATGTTGTCACAAGAAAATGCAGCGACGATGGATGGAGACCATCGTTAGAGAGCATTCCAGAGGTGAATTAATTAAGGCTGCATATTCTTGTCATCCTGAAGTTGCAGTAGTAGAATATTTGTTATGAATTGGGATGTCACATGTCGGCCGAATTTTCATTTCGCATGATACAGCAGTTTAATTCATGTACTATATATTATTATGAATAAACAATCATGCTTTTTTTTTTTCTGTGTTTTTCACAGCGTATTGGGTTTTTTTAATAAATTCATTTTGCAATTGAAAATTTGTCAATAAATTTGTATGTTAAAGCTCTCTATTATCGGCTCGACAACTTTCAAAAGTATATTCATTACATGGGTGAATTTTTCAAAACTGTAATCAGTTTTTAATAATAATAATGGAAAAAAGTGAAATTATATATCATGTTTTGAAGCTTTTCAACAGAACCTTTTATAATGAGTAGGGTCTAAGACGAAAAATAGACTATATGTTTAGGTTTTCCTTTTATTTATATCTTTTAATCAATTCTATTATTAGGAAAATACATTTAAGTTATTTTATTTCTTTTATACATGTTTTTTTTTTTAAACATTGTAAAGGACAAATATATATAATTTTGCAATCCAAACATTTTGAATAAACAATATTTATCATTAATAATTTTGTATTTAATTATCTTATATATTTTTATTAATTAAATCAAATAGTAAATAATTCATCTTATAAATAACTCTGTCCATTTAATTTATACGTACATACACTATCGTGTTTATATTGAATAATATTTTGGAAAATTCAGTGTTTTTAACAAGGGACAACACTCTAGCTAAAATAATACCTATGGTTGTAACAATAGAGTAATTGTAATGTTGGGTTAATAATTATCATATAAAAGAAATTTGGTAATTAGCATTGGGGTGATGTTAAATTTTAGCATTATATTAATGAATTAAAAATAAATCAATAAAAAATATCATCTATATATAAAATAAAAAACTAAATTAATTTACATGTGTTTTATAAATTAATATGCTCCTTGGTGGCACGTAGCAACCGTTAGTTACTGTCTCTTAGATTTGCTAACTTCCGTTGTATATTTTATATGAACTTCATGAATGGTTTTGTAGTGGGAGTCACTCTTTCCCCAGTGAAACATACACCACATCTTTTTATTAATTAAATCAAATACTAAATAATTCATCTTATAAATAACTTTGTCTACTTAATTTATACACACTTTGAAACTCTAATGTTTATATTCAATAATATTTTGAAAAATCCAATGTTTTAATAGGGGCAACACTATAGCTAAAAGAACATCCATTATTATAACATTAGAGTAGTATAACATTAGAGTATTTGTAATGTTGGGATTTAATAATTATTATATTTAAAAAGGTGGTAATTAGCATTGGGTTAATGTTAAGTTTTAGCATTATATTAATGAATTAGAAATAAATTATTGAAAAATAATAGTTATATAAATTATTGAAAATCAATAGTTATATATACATATATATGTGTTTATATAAAAAATAAATAATTAAATTAATTTATATGTGTGTTTTATAAATTAATATGGTCTTTGCTGACACATAACAACCGTTCGTTACTATCCCTTAGCTATGGTAACTCCTGTTGTAGATTTTGTATTACCTCCATGAATGGGTTTGTAGTCGGAGTGACTCCTTCCCCTAGTTCCACATACAACCCATCTTCCATAGGTTCATCCTCAACCATCATACTAAATATATCTTTTAGCTTAACCAACCTTCTCTCCACATAACACAATGAATCAGTTATTAGTTTATTGTACTTTTCCTATGTATATACTTTTTTGCTATGATGATTTGTTAAGGCCCAATTGATAACATGACCTTTGATACCATATGTCACATCTCTTATAACTACTATTTTTTTTTTAATACATTAGGCACCACACCTTGGCTTAATACATTTGGCTGATACCTATTATTCCACGTCTAAAGTTCTGGTGAGAATGGGTAATTTATTTTATATAAATTGGATGGCATGGGGTTATGCTATGGTTCTAACCCCTACTACCAAGTCTCTCTCCTATTGGCTCTTACTGGGGTTAGGGTACGAGAATTTCTACTCGCCACCTCAACTCATTCATGTGGGCAGTCATTTGGACTTTAGTTTATGTGTGACGGTGTAGATCTACCTTGATGTAGATCAACAGTGGAGGTTAACTCTGGATCACTAAACTTTCATTACCCTTACCTTCTACTCTTGTTGTTCATCGTTTCTACCGCTTTTCATGAGGAAACCTTGCTGCACTTTGTGCTCTGGTCATTGGAAAACACTTTCCCTTTCCTCCATTCAGCGTTGTGCACCATCTTCATGCTTATTCCTTCCACGTTACTCAGTCTATGTAGTTGCCTCATTTTGTCATTGTGGTCCGTTGCTCATCTATCGACCTTATTTACATTGCAGGGTGGTCTTGGTCTAAGTTATGTCTCCACGTACCACTCGACTCTAGACATAAAATGCACAAAATTCCTTTTATTGACATTGGGTCTCCCCTTTAAGGCAAAAAGTTCGTCAAGGTTGCTGCAACAGGTAAGAGGGTTTTTCTATTACCCTTCTAAAATCTTTCATTTTGATAGTTTCCTAAGTTATTAGTGTATATCTTAGCTAATTGATATGGGTTTCTCGATCTGCAAAGTGATTTCCTTGTCTATGGTGAGGATCTAAAAGGTATTTCACTTTACAATCCTTTGGTGAGGAAAAGTTAATTTTCCTTCAATCCTTTTGAGTCCCCATTTCTTTCTAGTGGAGCACCACATTATTATTCATTAACATAATCTCTCCTTTAGCATCATTTTTGTCTATGATCATCCTTTCTACTAGCATTTAGGTTATATAGTATAAATATATGGTTAATAGGTAGTAGTTCCTTGTTTATGCCCCAATTCAGTAAAGCATTCTGTGATATCCATTAAGACCTCAAAGTCTAAAAGACAACCTCATTCAACAGATACATCCATCTCAAAGTCATGTAGCTCTTCATAGACCACTACAAGGATATGTTTTCTAAATATACGAGTTAAAACCTTGGCTGTGGAGTGAACTTTGGATCCTCTAAACCCTCCATGGCTATCGCTACCTCCTCAACACATCGCCCTCTATCGAGCCGTGTTTGCAAACCCAAGTGGCCACACCAAACTCCCACACTCTATAACTTGTCATGGACTAGAAGGGAAAGTAATATCAAGGCATGGAAAATTTCTCCCACTCATGGTGATGATGATAAAATAGAGGAATCCTGCACAAAAGAAACTAAGGTGGAGGAAGAAACAATAGATATTACATTGCATAAAATAGAAAGGAAACTAGAACCCATAATATGATGAGTTTAATGAATGTCTAAGATTAACCCACGATAAAAAATGATGGACAATGAATCATCCATACTGTCATTCATGCATGCTAGCGACAAACTCACAACATGAACCAGTTTCTTGCACCACCCATACCACTACATTTCATTAACATGATAGTTTCACCCACATACTTGTATTAATCCTCAATGGGTGACACATGATGCTCACTCTTTGCATGAAATGATGACACCCTATCTTTGAACTAGATTTAGGCATGTTGAATAATGATGTTAAATTTATATAATTTCAATATATATTATTTATTACTAATATATTCATCTATAATATAATGAACTAATTATATCCATATATAGTTTTCCACAAATTTTTAAATTTATTTAATAATTAATATGATTTAAATCTTTTTAATAAATTCAAATTATAAAATTATTATTTAAAAAACACCTTTAATAATTAACTTAGCTATTAATTTAATAATTAAATTATTATTAATATAAAAAAATAAATAATTAGTATAATAAATCCAAATATATCAAAGAATATACAATTAACTTAATAACAATATAGATAAAAATATATTTTTATTTAATACAAATTTCCTTCTCAATGTGTTAAGTTTAAATACTCACTAATATTTAATCAATTGAATTGATAATAAAATTAATTTATAAACAATCATATTTTAAAAAAAATGATTGATTAAAATTCATCAAATCATACCTAAATAGTAAATATTTATAAATATATTTTTTTATTTATAATTTCATATTTATATTGTATATTAAAAATGTTTTTTTAATGATATATTAATGTTTTTTTTTAATATGATATTGCAAAGATTTTAATGGAATAATAAATCATATTTTTTAAATTTAAATAATCAATTTATATTATTTATTTTTTCCTTTATTTTTATTTTATATATTCCATTCCATTATAATAATAAAATATAAATTTAAAATATAGAAAATATGATGATGATGATGATGGTGGTTAACATCCATTGAGACTAAACTTTGGTTTATCGGACCTAAAAAGACGAATTATTTGGTTTGATTTAAGATTTTATTCCTATGCTCAAAAAGCTTGGAGAGAAGCCTCCTGAGCTCACTGTAATTTTGACAACCTAAAAGGCTAGGAAGGTTAGTATTGTAACAAAGATTTTGAAACTGAGATCTAATGTGGTTGTACACAAGGAACTCTAAGAGGAAGTGATTGTCATCCTTGATGTTCCTATGCTGACAGAGGTCGCAAAACCTTTCCATCCATCAATGCGAAATTTCAACGTTTTTTTTTCTCACCCGCCGAGCTAAAATATAAGTATTGGTGTCGATGTGGTTGCATTTTGAATAAAAATAATATAAACAAATATTTTATATATAATAATAATTAAATTATTAATAAATATATTTTTTTATAATATATAAAAGTTGGTTTTTTGATTTTTAAAATTATAATTAAATTACACACTTAATTAAATATATTTACAATTTTAGTAACATTTTTTTACAATAGCTTATAAAAAAAAGTATAAATTAAACGTTAAAAAAATATTACACTTAAAACCTTATTAAAACCTTCATAAGTGTCCATAAGTATCGTCAAAATAAACCAACTAGTGAAATTATATTTACTCTAGTCATACTCATTTCACAAGGAAATCTAATAATTGCAATCTATGCTTACTCATTTTCCTCCACTCTAATGATAGCACATCACCCAAAGCTAATTATATATTCTTCGGTAGTCGTCAATCTTGAAATTCTATATTATGTAAAATGTTTTTTCATTGGTTGGACACTTCAAATGTCATAGGAATCTATCACATCAACCAAAGCTAATTATCGCTTCTTTGGTATTTGTCAAGCTTGAAATCTTACCATATGTAAAATGTTTTTTCATCGGTTCAACACTTCAAATGTGATAGGCATAAAAACGATCAAACTATTACACTTAAAATTTGATAGGATAAAATTGATTAAACCATATATTCGATGTTGAAATATTTAAAGAAATTGCCATAGATTTTTATAGGTGTATTAACTTGTTGGAAAGACAATTTATACTATAATACATTGATGATTATAACTAAATAATGGTCGAAGCTATACTTAACCTTTTTTGCCTTTTTTTTGGGTCAATTTTAAGTGTGTACATTAAACCTAATTTATTAATAGATAATTAATGGAGTAGGTGATCTAATTTGATTAATAGCTAATTAATGGACTAAGTAAAATTGAAGTGAAGACCAGATATTTAATGGTGTTGGTAGTGGTTAATGGCATGATAGACATATTTAGATATAAAATCAAGAAATATATCATAAATTATAGAGGGTTTTAATAATATTCTTATTTTTATGATTAAATAAAGTTTGTAATTATTAGTGTAGGTATAAATCTATCTAGTGGAAAATTTCTTAGTTTCATTTTAAGGCGGAGTAAGAACCATGGGAATTAACCTCTTTTCCTTAGAACCAATAGACCTTTCATATTATACATGCTATAAATTGCTTCAAGAAATTTGGTTGATCTATTTCTTAAGCCAATAGTTTTAGACTCTGTTCCATACCAATTAGAGATTTAATAAACTTCATTACTTTTTCTTGTTCATTCTCCTAATTTTCTCTAATAGAACAATTTCCTCTTAGCGATTCAATAAATATCTATGATGGAGAGGGACAACATGATTTGCCAATGATGTCGAAAACTCAAATGAATCATGCCTCCCCCACTTCCCAACCTTTTAGGCAATAATGAGAGCTGAAGAGGTTAACTCCAAATTTTCAATGAGGTGTCCGTGGTAGGCATGTCCAAGGAAAGTAAGGTAGAGATAGTTTTGAGGAAAGTGTGAAGGTAAAATACAGGGTAAGGTATTGCTGAAAACTTATCCTCATACGTTAATTAGGATGAAGGTCAAGTACAATTCTAAAGGTAATATGGAGCACTTGACTAAATTTCACATACCCCTAATAAGATTATCCTAACCACACAAAAACTTCTTTTCATTTATCATACAATTTTTTAAACACTTCAGATGTAAACCTTTCTTCAAATACTTCTTATACAACCAATTAAATAGTCATTTTCTTGGAGACACTTCAATAAAAAATTATATTATTGAAATTTAAATAATTTCTTTTATACATAAAACTTATATTTAGTTTTTTTTCCTTTTATTCTTATTATATATTCAACGGGATATAATCTATACGGTATTATATTTCATATGATATTATAGGCATTCAAATGTACTAATAAAATATAGCTCTAAAATATAGAGAGTATATTTACTATTAATTGGAAGTTTCAACTTTTCTTCTTCTCACGTATTGATTACCTAGCTAAAATATATGTATAAGTGTGGGTGTGACTACATTTCTTTTGGGAAAAGATTATATATATGAGATAAGAATTCATATTATTGGGTTGAGTTACTAGTCTTGGAGCCCATGTTGGACAAACGCTCTGGAGCTCGATAGAAGTTGTGGGTTGAGTTACCAGTCCTAGAAGCCGAGATGTAAAATAACACTCTGGAGTCCTAGAAGGCTGGGATAGAGACTGATCTGATGTTGGTTTTATGATGTCATATTGTGAGGTGGAACCATTGTTTTATGGGTTGAGGTGCATGACTTATAGAAGCCTTGGATGAGTTTTGATTGATGTGTTCTATGAGATCCCACATTCATGTTTGGAATATGGCACAGGGGTGAATGGATGAAGAGAGATTTGGCTCCACCATTCTACTGTCAGTTGGAATGTGGAAATCCCATCTCGGGTTTGGATTTTGCATCATTAATGAAATGTTGTTTCTCGTTGTATTTCTATAAGCATTATGATGGATTGTATGTGGTTTATATGGATGTGATTTCATGGACAAATTTGTCCCTATTATGTTGGTTATGTATATGTGTTATGACAATAACTATGTATAGCTCTCATCATGTCCTTACTTGTTATTGAATAATCAATATATCTATGACCTAATAGATGAAATGGTAGCCAATGTAATAGGAACGCAATGCTTCATAGCATCTCTCATATAAGTATGAGACCCCTATGCTTAGATATGTTATTTACATCTGTAGATTGCATATTCACTAAGTGTTTGACAAAATGGTTGTAAGGGCTAGTAGGGGCCTAGTCAAGGTCTTGAATAAGTATTTTCTTTAGTACTGTTATTTCTATGTTATTTTACTCATTTGAAAAGATGGTTAAATTCTTAGCAGTGACTTCAGATCTGGGCCTGAAAAAGTGGTTCAAATCCGGGAGTCGCTAGCATAGCACTAACAATTTGGGTCTTTAGCAGGAAAGCGTGTGAGAGTGATTATAGGGTTACAGTCGCATGTATACCTTGTCATGGGAGTAACTTTTGGTTTAATTCATCTAAATTATAGGTTAAATCAGGGGATGGGAACCTGGAGTGGTGGATTACATCCTAGGGGTTTGGAAGCACCTTTGGGAGGTATGTGTGTTGTGTTTCTGTCAACTCCATTTCCTTAGGTTTACTTAAGAGGTTGAATCATATCATAGTAGCCTCTCGTCGCATGTTTACCCTGGCTAGCCAGTTTCTTGGGTAGATGTGGGAGGAGGGTGTTACAAAGTGGTATCAGAGCATGGTTGTGCTCTCCTTGGGCTGTGTGTTGATCATGATTTCATGTTGGTTTCATTTGTGTTCCTTATGCATGTAGTTCGTGTGCTTGTTGCATTTTCATAATATTGATCATGGTTGCAGTAATGTCACAATATGAAGGTTGAAGGTGTTTTCATGGAATATGTCTTGATGTATGCATGTAAGTATTCACATATTATCAAGTTCACGTGATATGGTTTTTGTTGCCATGCATGAGGTCATGGTTTGTGCAGCTGATATGGTCATGCATTCATGACCGGACTCTAGCTAAAATTATGTGTATTTCGTTTGGTACTCATGTGTTATATGTCTATATGCAGTTGTTATGCATGTATGGTCATGGTTATAGTTATGCATGAATAGTAGGTCAAACATGGCTTGTGAATTCATTGTATGCAATTAGGTGATCATGTTGATATTGGTATGTTATGATGCTAATGAGTTGGTTGAGATAGAGCACGAGATGAAGATAATCAAAGTGAAGTTGCAACATTGGACCTCGACGCAAGCACATGTTTTTACATAGGTCTGTATGTTGGGTATGTAGGTATGTAAATGATTTTTATATGCATTAGGTTTATATACATTATGTTTATGCAAATTTCTTTTGATGTTATGGTTACATACATGATAGATGATAGCTGATTAGTGTAGTCATATGCACATGTGTCAGATAGACAAGAATGGTAGTAAATTGTGGTTGTATGCATTTTTGTTGTTGTTTTATGTTAGATAACTTAATGATTATGTTATATGTTGTTGATGAGTATGCTATAGGTCAACTTGTGGTTGTTATAGGTTAGTTAACTTGATGACTAGGGTTATAAAATCAATATATTGATGTTATATTTATCATGCTAAATTGGATTGGACTATGCACATGGTTATGGTTACCATATTATGGTATGAGACAACATATTTGTGATGACTTTGCACACGTAGTTGTTATGGATGAACGATAAGTGCTTATGCGTTTATGATGAGAACATGTTAGTTATCTAGTGGTATGGATATTGTGATCTTATTTATGTTTGAGATGACATGTTGTAAAGTTATATTTTGCTAATTAGATTGAATATGCAGACAAGATAGCCTCCCATGATGTACACTAAGGTATGAGTTTACTTATGTAGTATACTTGGTGCTTCATTATTGATTATGTCGTCTATTTGGTGTTGAGTGTTCGGTGTCTATTATGTCATCTAGTTGATTTATTTAACATGGTATGTTTGCAAGTTCGTTGAAAGTTTGATGACTTGCATAATACGAGTATGTGTTCCAATGATTTTTTTTTTTAAATGATTTTACTAACACATCTGTCGACACAGTTGATATTTACTTGAGTATAGTAGGTGATAGTTGTATAATTATGTTTAATAACTCTAAGTTAACTATGGATTATGACGTGATTGTTAGTCTTGGTAAAGGTTGATTTTAAATTGACAGATATGATTGTCTTGATATCTGGAAAATGTGGTTTACATGTGTAAACAAGTCTACAAAACATGCTTGGTATTAGCATGACAGGATATAAATTGATGTGTTTACATAACCAATAGTTGCATAATGTGACAACACATAGTAAGCCTTGATTGCAACAAGGTAAAAGGGTAAAAGGAAGGAATTGGGAAAGAATTCCTTTGGCTATATTTGGAAACCCCAAGTCAAAGTGAATGAGTTCCTTAAATACAAGAAGTTTTATTAACCTTAATCTCATCTGATATTATGTGGATATGTGTTATATTCATGGACATGTATTTGACAGGTATATCAGTCAGCTTCTAGTTACAAGTAAACATGTTAAGGGAATTGGAGTCCCTTGAGATGTGGCACAAATGTGATCATCTACAAGGAAGCGTGCTTTGCATAACAAGATAAGATAATTGGTGTATTGTTATGTTATATATACACTAATAGTTATGCTTTTAAGGCAGTATGATGCATGGGATTGCACGACAAAATAAATTTCCATGAAATTTTGAAGAAGGCTTAGGTTGAGCTTTCCTTGGGAACCATCGGGATTGAGTGATGGTGTCCATTTCTAGTCTTGTGGTTTTGGTATTTTATGAATTATTGAGCTTGATAATGGTTTTATTTATGTTCAATGCAAGGCCTTTACACTTTGTTGTGGTGTCATATTGTTATTGACTTTCATGGTTTTCTTCTTAGTTGTTTCTTGTCTCGCCTTCTATGTTTTGAGTCTTGGGAATTATTTGGGAAAGAGGAATGTTAATGGAGCTTGGGAGAGCTGTGTGGTACCCGAAAGGTAATGTAAGATTCAGATGAAGCTATGTGCATGAGTGAGCATAGCAGAGTGTAATACTATGACAGCCAGTTGGACTGGTTGGGTCCATTGGTGTAAATGAATAATGGAAGGATATGTAGGAGATAGGTAACCATAAAAGGTGAAGTAAATGTACCTGAGATGTCGAATGGCTTCACTAAGTTGGGAACAATGGTTCTAATTGTTGTGCGTGAATAAAGGAAGTTCTCTTAACCTTCACCTTGATATCTAATATTTATTTTGTGATCATGATTGCTTTATGCTAATGATTATATGCATATATATATATGTTTGTATGTTGTTATCTGACAGGGTCATCATGGATCATGATTGTTTTATGCTAATGTTTATGTATATGTATGTATGTGTCTATGTGTCTATGTCACTATCTGATAGCATCATCAGGAATTGTTCTTGTGGAGGAACGATTTCTTATGCAGGTAAATGACATCAAGAGGTTCCCAGTTTTTAGAGGAATCAGTCGTGAAGAGTAGTCATGAAAAATATATGAGGTCAGTATCATGTGGTTGTGAGTCGATATTATGTGATTGTATTATGTCTATGTTAAGGACATGTTATACCAAGCGATTCATCGGTGAAAAGAAAGTAGTGGGGTTTGTGAGATGCTAGGAAAAGCATGGATAAGGCGCTAGAAGTAAGGTTTCTTAGTAGAGGTAGTGTGGTTTCGAATGTGTGCTATTACTGTTGTGCATATGTCATATATGTTGCATCTATGATGATTGTGTGCATGCAATATAGTGCATATGCAGTGTGTGTACATGTTGTTTATGTAATATTATGTACAAGGTGTTAGTGCATATAATGTTGTATGAATGTTGCATATTCAATGTTGGGTATAGATGTTGCTATGTACATGTTGGATATATGCTGTTGTGTACATATTGTATTATGTGCATGATGGATATGCGTTGTTGTATGCATATGGTGCTCTGGGCGGGTTGGATATGCGATGATGTGTACAAATGATGCTATGTACATGTGGGATATGCAATATTATGTACATGTGGTGTTGTGTTCATGTTGTACATGTGGTTCTATGTACATATGGTGTGGTGAACATGATTTCTTAAATGGAATTGTGTGTAGGTGGTGTTGTGTACATGTTGTGCATGAGGTGTTCTGTACATGTGGTGTCACATACATGTTGTGCATATGGTAATATGTACATGTGGTATTGGGTACACGTTGTACAAGTGATGTAGTGTACATGTGGCATTGTGTACACATTGTGCAGGTTACACCATATACATGTGATACTGTGCACACATTGTGTAGGCGATGCAATATACATGTTGTACGTATGGTATTGGTGCATGTATCGTATTGTGTGCATGTCATACATGTGTTGAGGGAATGTGGTACTAGGTATGTGCATTGTGCAGGTGCATGTATTGTGTGGTGTTGTACATTGGGTATATATATATATCGTGTTGTGTTGTACACCAGGTGTAGGTGTATGTGTTGTATTTCAGGTGTAGGTGCATGTATTGCATGGAGTTGTATTTCGTCTGTGGTCATATGTGTATGATGAAAATTATGTATATGTGCACTTGGTTGAGGAGAATGCACTAGGTGTTTGTTGCATGTTGCAACCGATCTTGTGTGTGTATGAAATAAGAACAAAGGTAGAAGTAAGGATTGATTAAAGGATAAGTATTGGTATATTATTTCAGTTTTATTATGCATGTTATTTATGACTCTAGTATATGCTTATTATATGTGAATTATGATTTTGGTTTATGATGGTTACATGTGATTTATGATTTTGAGATGAGGAATTTGTATACATGTTGATTTGGTCAAATATGCTAGTTTGACTTGTTCTGACAGGAAGCGAACATGATTACAAATGTACCTTATTGACAAGCTACCAATGAGGTATGATGTAAATTTATTTCAATTTATTTTAAATCTAATGGAAGTTATGTGCTTGTTATAGGAACACATGAAATGTCTGATTGGATGATTGATATCAACGGCAAGAATTTGCAACAACAAAAGGATTTGGAAAATGCAACAGTATGCTAGTAAAGCATTCAGGAATAGGGCCATTGTGGGACACTGATACCCAATAGTGTCCATTGATTTCCATGAGCATGCTATGACTAGTATGATGGTTTTGAGGCAAGGATATGACTTGGTTTTTGTATCTTCCGATATGAGGGAGCCTTGTGAAGGGATGGACTACACGAGATGGGCGTTCCAACGAAACGTCGAAGGTGAGCGACTGCACAAAAGCAGTTCACCGGATTTCCTAAGGGGCTTTGTAGCAGAGAAGGGAAGATCAAGGATGGATTTTTTGGAATTAGATGCACATTGGGAGTGCGCCCTAGAATAATGAGCTGGTAATTGTTCACTGAGAGGACAAGTGGCATAGGATTGTAGCGCTAGACACTCAATATAGATTTGAATTTGTAGTGGATTTTGGATTTCCTTGGAAGGAAGTGAATCCTAGTATTAATTTGAGGGTGGAGGTATAGGCCTTTAGATTCCCTTGTTGCTGATGCAGGAACTGTATCTTTTTATTTGTCGATTAAGAAAATGTGTATATGCGTATATTATTTTAAATATTATATCGAGTTGGATTTATAAATCTCCATATACAGTATGGTTATTTGCTGGTTGAAGAAAATGTGTATATTTATATGTGGTTATTGTAAATATCGTAATGAGTTGTGTTATAAAGCTCCATGGGTAGTATGTTTTGTTTTCAAAAATCTTGTTGGTTATAAGTGTCATTGAACACTGAGAATGATGTTCCCCCAAGGGGGAGGGTTTTGTAACAGCCTTGGTGAAAATTCCATGTATATATATATATATATATATATATATATATAAGGACACAATGATTGGATACGTATCACAAGCGAAATGTTGGGGGAAACATCCTAATGGGTGTTGATTCGGTTTATTATGGCTAAGGAATTTGGAAAAGGAAATGGCTAAGGCTTCAGAAAGGCAAGAGGCATTAATTAACATTTTATTTATGAAAATAATAAAAACTAGGAGAAAAGGAAGGTGAAAGGTCACAGGTTGCATGTGAGGAGGAAAATGACATAAAATAATGGAAATCAAGAAAATAGAGGCCTCATTAACAAAAATTCTTTTGAGGATCATTGGGCAAGACTTGATCAGTTCAGTTTTGGAGCTCTCTCATGATTCTCTCTCTCTCGTATACACTTGGATACTTCGATTTTTTTTGGAGCACTCTTGGAGGGTGTGGAATACTTGGATTTTTGTAGTAAGAAGGTAAATGAAGAGTAGGAAAGTGCAAGAGGGCATCGTTATCAACAACTACAGTGGGTCTTTCTTGTAGGTATCAAGTTGCATGTATGTTTTGCTCACTAGTTTTGGCATGCATGTCACATGCATGTGCTTTCTTGGTCACGATTTGTCACTGGCATGGAGGATTGCCTGGGCTGACAATGGATTTTCCTAGCCTTGCCATTTTCTGGATAATGATGGTGTTGTGGGTTTATTTTCTTTATTTTCTAATTAGTTCTCATGTTTCCTTATCTTCAGTTGAGCTATTAGTTCATGGAAGCCTTGTTTGGACAAATTATTTAGAGCCTTGTAACAACTTCGGTTAGGTTACTAGTCCTATAACCTTGGCTAGAAAAACACTTTTGACCCCTATAACAACTTGGGTTGAGTTACTAGTATCATAGCCTTGGTTGGAGAAATGCTCTGGAGCCCTTCATGGGTTGAGTTACTAGTCTCGTAGCCCTAGTTGAAAAAATGCTCTAGAGCCCGGTAAACATTGTGGGTTGAGTTACTAGTCCTAAAGCCTTGGTTGGACAAATGCTCTAGAGCCTGTAAAAGTTGAGGGTTGAGTTACTAGTCCTGGAAGCTAGGTTGGAACAAAGACTCTGGAGCCCTATAAGGCTCAGATAGAGACTAATCTGATGTTGGTTTGATGATGTCCGACTGTGAGGTGGAATCACTGTTTTATGGGTTGATTTGGATGGACTTTGGAAGCCTTGAATGAGATTTGATTGATCTATTCTATGAGATACCACATTCATGCTTGGAATATGGCACAAGGATGAATGAATCAAGAGAGATTTGGCTCAACCATTTTATGGTCGGGTGGAATGTGGAAGTCCCATCCCGAGTTTGAATTTTTCATCATTAATGAAAGGTTATTTCTCCTTGTATTTCCATGACTATTATGATGAATTATATGTGGTTTATATGGCTATAATTTCATGGATAATTATGTCACTATTATGTTGCTTATGTATATGTGTTATGATAAAAACTATGTATGGCTCTCATCATGTTCTTACTTTTTATTGAATGATCAACATATCTGTCACCTAATGGATGAAGTGATAGTGAATGTGATAAGGAGACAATGCTTCATATAGAATCTCAAATAAGTATGAGACCCCTATGCTTAGATATGTTATTTACACCTGCAGGTTGCACATTCACTAAGTTTTTAACAAAATGGTTGTAATCGGATAGAGACTGATCTGATGTTGGTTTTATGATGTCCGATTGTGAGGTGGAATCATTGTTTTATGGGTTGAGGTGGATGGCCTCTAGAAGCCTTGGATGTGTTTTGATTGATGTGTTCTGTGAGATCCCACATTCATGCTTGGAATATGGTACAAGGGTGAATGGCTGAAGAGAGATTTGGTTCAGCCATTCTATAGTCAGTTGGAATGTGGAAATCCCATCTTGTGTTTTGGATTTTGCATCATTAATGAAAGTTTAGTTCTCGTTGTATTTATATGAGTATTAGGATGGATTATATGTGGTTTACATGGCTATGATTTCATGGATAATTTTGTCCCTATTATGTTGGTTATGTATATGTGTTATGACAATAGTTATGTATGGCTCTCATCATGTTCTTACTTGTTATTGAATGATCAATGTATCTATGACCTAATAGATGAAATGGTAGCTAATGTGATAACGAGATAATGCTTCATAGCAAATCTCAGGTAAGTATAAGACACCTATGCTTACATATGTTATTTACACCTGTAGGTTTCATATTCACTAAGTGTTTGCCAAAATGGCTATCATGGCTAGTAGTGGTCTAGTCAAGGTATTGACCAAGTATTTTCTTTAGCACTATCATTTCCATGTTATTTTACTAATTTAAAGAGATGGTTCAATTTAGGGCAGTGAATTGGGCTTTGGGCCTGAAAATGTGGCTCAAAACCAGGATTTGCTGGCATAGAACTAACAATTTGGGTCTTTGGTCACTGGCAAGAAATCCTATGAGAGAGACTATAGGGTTACAGTCACATGCATGCCTTTTCATGGCAGTGAATTTGGGTTTAATTCATCTAAATGTTAGGTTAACTCAGGGGTTGGGCACTAGATTACCTCTTGGGCGTCTTGAAGCACCCAAGAGAGATATGTGTATTTTGGTTTCATCCATTCCATTTCCTTAAGGTTACCTAGAAGGTTTACTCATATCATAGCAGCCTCTCGTTGCATGTTTACCCCGGCTGATCGGTTGCTTGGGTAGATGTGCAAGGAGGGTGTTACGAAGGGAAATTAACCTTCTTTCTCTAGAACCAACCGACTTTTGATATATACATGTCATAAATTTCTTCAAAAATTTTAGTTGATCTAGTTCTTAAGTTAATGGTTATATACTCCATTGCATATAAAATTAGAGATTTAATAAACTTCATTACTTGTTCTTGTTATTTTTTTCCTACTTTTCTCCAATAAGGTAAGTCCCCTTATTGATTCGATAACATATCTATGATGGAGAAGGAAAATGCAATATATCGATGATGTGCAAAGATCAAATGAATCATACCTTCCCCCTGTTTTAGACAACAATGAGAGATCAAGAAGTTTCCTTCAAATCTTAAATGAGGTTTCTATGATAAGCAGAGCCAAGTCAGGAAAGTAAGGTAAAAATGGTTTTGAATCATATATCCCAAAGGTAAGTGTGAAGGTAAGGTAGTGAGTAAGGTATTGTTAAATCGATATCCTCATATATTAACGAAGATGAAGGTCAAGTTCAATTCCAAAGGTAATTTTGGAAAATTGAATATATGTCACATACTCGTACTAAGATTATCCTAAGCACACTTGAAGAAACCTAATTTTCATCGCTCATACATTTTGTCAAACACTTTACATGTAAACCTTTCTTCAAATAATTTTTATACAACCAATTAAGTGGTCCTTTTATTGTAAAAAAGGAATTCAAACATATGGTATGAAATCAAATAATAAGCATCGTCATGATTCCACTTATAACATATTAGCTGAAATATACCACTCAATCATGCAATTTTTTATTTTTGTCAATGAAGTATTTTATCAAGTACCTTGTATGCAAATTATATTGAAAACTAGGAAAAGAGACTTTCTAAACTGGTCGTTCCACCATGAATATACCCAAATTATGAAGCTTTCACTTGATATTTTTCATGCACAAATATCATGATCCATTGACATGTAGATGCTCGTGTTTCTTGGATTGAAATGTGCTTTCTAAGATTCCCACATGCATAATCATAATTAGAAACATCCTTGTTCATAATGGAAACATTGGAATGAGTAATCATCAGTGAACTTTGGAGTGTCCTTGTAGATATAAGCCACATATTGTGATCTTCCTCTCGAAGATGTGGAGTGTACTAGTTCATGCAAAGATTATAATTTCTATTCATGCAAGGCGCCATAATCAAAGTTCATGCTTCGTTTGTATGAAAATTCTAATATAAAAAAATTAGCACATTTTTTCAAATTATTTTCATGCAAATAATGGAATATATTAGCTCGAATAGTACTATTATACAACAATGCTAACATGCATCAATACTATACCAGTTGACAAAATAAAATCTTTATTGGCACATTTCAATAAACATTTTGTAAGCAACGAATTTTTAATCCATTTTGGAATTCCTTCAAACACATTTCATGCAAATTAATATAACAAAATCCACGGGTCATATATCATAAATTATAATCTTCCAAATTCTAAAAAATGAGCTAGAGGATGAGTGGGTGTTCCAATCACTATAGTGAAAGTTGCAGCCTTTGAAACCTCCCAATTGAAAAATTATAGTAAAAATTAGAACTTAATGCATGATTTTAGGAGTGTCATAGAATCTCAACTTCCTCTTACAATATCTCCAAAAATATCAAGACCCAATCTCTAGAAGTTGCATGAAATAATCAAAAGTATTTCCCCTCATTATTGTCCAAGTTTCAACTTTTGGAACCTCACAAAAGAAACGTTATAGGATAAATGCCAATGTAACCTATTTTATGCACAATTTTAAAAATCATCTATGAAGTTTGATTTCCTATGATTATATCTACTAAATTATTAGGGCCCAAGGTTAAAAAGTTTGACTAGATGATCAACGTGATGTACCCTCACCATAGTCAAATTTTCAGCCTCTATAACCTCTTAGATGAAAAGTTATAGTGAAAATGCCAACATGACCTACTTGATGCATGATTTTAGGAGCATCTAGGAAGCTTGGATTTCTTGGATCATATATCCTAAATATAATCAACCAATATTTCAAAGTTATACGAATTATTAGTGGGACTTTCCCAAACTATGGTCCAAGCTTCAACTTTTGAACCTCCCATACGAAAAGTTATAGAAAAAATTCCAACATGACCTATTTGTCGTATGATTTTAGGATCATCCAAGAAGGTCGAATTCCTCTAATAATATCTCCTCAAATATCATGACTTAAGATCTAAAATTTGGACCATTTGATGAACGAGATCTTTCATTATGGTCCATGTTTTAACATATGGAACCTCATGGAAAAATTTTTATAGAAAAAATCCAACATGGCCTATTTAATTATGAATCTAGGAAGTCCAACTTCCTCTGATCATATTTCCTAAAATATCATGACCCGATATTTAAATATTTTTGTAGTCAAAATTTCATCTTAGAGAACCTCTTAGAAGAAAGCTTCTAACATAAATGCAATCAGGACCTACTCAAAGAAGAATTTAAGAAGCCCATCTTCCTATAAAAACAATTACAACCAAATTGTATAATAGCTATAAACATGATAAATTTGTTGGAGGGCAAATGCATGTACATATAAACTTGTTGAAAATAAAAATTAAATAATTGTTCATGTCCCCAAACCTTCTATGCTAGAAATGTCATTGGTACATAAATAAATATTTATCTATTGTAGCAAGAAAAATGATGGAAATTGAAGTAGGATGAGCCATGTTACAACCCACCATATTCTTCAATGTGCTATAGCTTTTCTCACAAGTGACCACCATTTCTAATATCATGTGGATTGATTGATATTTTCTGAAGAGTGTATCCAAATAGTATTTTGAAGGGAACTATATGAATATTTGGGTGAAGATATTAACGTATTAGCTTCCTTGAGTATTTACTAATTTATAGCTTCAAGTAATCTTCCATTATTTACATTGTACCATATAAGATCACTTTGACATTTAGGATGGTCGTGTGATGACATAGATCCATATTAATGCATATAATATTAAGCAATCAGAAAGCCCACGTTTAACATAAATGTATGCTATGATTTTTTTCTTTAATTATAGGATTGGATTTTTATGATTCCTAATTCCCTTCTATAGATTTATGAGCCTCTAGGTGGAGCATGAGAGTTTGCCATATGGCTTCATTGCTAAATTCACTACAATTATAGATAGAGTGTGATGTTATTTATGATCTATAATGTTGGAGAAAAAAATAATTTCACACCTTAAAACACTATACATGATACTCTCTACCAAATTCTCAATTAAAATCATATAATTAAAACTTTTTTATTATACATCCTATTTATTCCATATTTAAAATATTAAAATAGACTAATTTCTCTATCATCTATTTAATAATAATAATATGCATTTTGAACTCATATGTACAGATAAAAAAATTGTGATTATAGAGATTTTAATCTACTTGTCCAACAACCATAAAAATGAGTTGAGCAAAGGTAAATACAAAAATATAACTTTAATTTCACTATTTCCAAGTCAAACCTATATCCTATCTTCTGCCTTCTAAGTTTTCTCAATATCTCTATCTTCAATGTTTTCACATATACACTCTCATCCCATAAATTATAAGAGCAAAACATGTAGAAATAAAACTAGCATCCTCTCCTCGAAATTACATAATCAAAATCTAAAAAATTGAATTAACATTTACAAATTTGCATAAGACTTACCCGGATGCATATGAAAAATAAATTAGTATCTTAAAATTTCATTTATTAGATGTGAAATTTCAAACTTACTCTCTATTCCAATATAAAAATTCAAGGAAAAACACTAGTGAAATTTGGAATATAAATTAAGAAATATTTAACCCATGAATTTAAATGTCAAACATATTAAAATGATTTGTAAAAACACACGGACGACATTAGATTCGAAACAGATGGCATCGGTGGTCGTGAAGGCACTAAAATATCTTAACCTTTTGTCTCGGGTCTAAATTAAATATCAGCTTAGAGTAGGTGTGAGTCTTGAAGCCCCAAATATGCGGCCTCTTGTCTACGGTCTAAATTGAATCAAACCCACGAGTTGGTGTCCTCAGTGCCTCAAAACCCCAACTGTATTAATCCCACATGAAAGTCCGCGTGACGTTGAGCAGAACCCGAAAGGATTGAACAGCGGCAGAAATACACGTGAAAAGCTAGCCGTTTCAGGGTCGCTCCCAATAAGAACCCACAACCTTTGTCTCCTAATTCATCTATTCATTCTTCCCCTCATTTTAATTCTTTTCCACAGTCCATTAAGTAACCTCTCTGCTGCACAAATTCCCTTGTCTGATAAGTTACTCATGCAACGGTGCAATCCATCGAATATTGCAGATTTCATTGGTGCTCCTAGTAAAGGATTCGCTCTGCAAAATCTCTTTGTGTAAGCAGCGTTATGTTTCATTAATTATGGGTAACTGTCTGCCATCTCGCGGATCCGGAAACCTCTCTGCATATTTCATGGGCCTGAGGAATTATACGCGTAGTCTAAAGAGACGGAGGAGTTGTCTGGAAAGTTATGGAAATTTCTCTTATATTTAGAGAAAATTTTGCAAAGAGTTTTGTAAATCTAAAATATAATTGTTGAATTTCAAAATTTTAAGTATTTTTGAGGGTGCTGAATCTATTTCCACCATCAAAAACACTCTTCAAACACTACCTCTACAAAAAAAATTGAAATATTTTTGCTCAAATTCCACTTACTTTTGGCTGTGCGGGAATTCCTCAGCCTCGTTCGACGACTCCATTTATAATGGTCACCAAAAAAATTTGAAATATTTTTGCTCAAATTCCACTCACTTTTGGCTGTGCGAGAATTCCTCAGCCTCGTTGGACGACTCCATTTATAATGGTCACAAGATCTGACGGAAAGATAATGGAATTCACGGCTCGCCTTGTCGTCAGAGATCTCATTTCGGCGTACCCACAGCGGATGCAAAATGCGGCTTTCTTTCACCGGACAAGAAGTTGGTTCCAGGGCAGCTTTATCGGCTGCTACTTCTTCCTAGTTTGTCTTCTCATTCCATTGACGGCGTTTTATCAGGGTCGAATGCCCGATTCGCGAGCAGAATTACCAGTGAAGGGCCTAAGAGTACTTGCCCGAATGGCAGCTGTATTATTAGGGTTCAGATGGTAATCTCGAAACAAGAACTGCAAGCTTTGCTTTCATATCCGTGTATGGAAAAATCATTGTTGCTTCAGCTTCAGTGTGAAGCCCGACATGTGAAAGAAGATTATGTCGTCACAAGAAAATGCAGCAACAATGGATGGAGACCATCGTTAGAGAGCATTCCAGAGGTGAATTAATTTAAGGCCACATATTCTTTTCATCGTGAGGTTGCAATAGTAGAATTTTTTTTATGAGCTGGGATGGCACATCTGAATTTTCATTTCCCATGATACAGGAGCTCAATTCATATACTGTATATTATTGTGAATAAACACACTTTTATTTATTTTTTAAATTTTTTAATAAATTCAATTGGTTAATAAATTCGTGAATTTAAGTTATTTTATTTATTTATTTATTTTCACACAGCTTTTTAGAATTTTTAATAAATTCAATTTGTGAATAAATTGGTAGATTTGAGTTATTTTATTTCTTTACGCAAGCTTTTCTTCTTTATATTAAAAAAGCAAGGATATATATAATCCAAACATTTCTAATAAACAATATTTATGGTTAATAATTTTGTATTTAATTATCTTATATTTTTTCTTAATTCAATCAAATACTAAATAATTTATCTTATAAATAACTCTGTCCACTTAATTTATACACAGTGTGAAACTCTAATGTTTATATTGAATAATATTTTGAAAAATCCAATGTTTTTAACGGCGGATAACACTATAGTTAAAAAACACCCATTGTTACTACACTAGAGTAGTTGTAATGATGGGACTTAATAATTATTATATAAAAAAAATGGTAATTAGCATTGGGTTGATGTTATGTTTTACCATTATATTATTGAATTAAAAATAAATTAATAAATATATATATATATATATATGTGTGTGTTAGAGATTATATATAAAAAAAAAAAAATTAAAATAATTTACATATTTGTTTTATAAATTTACATTTAAAATAGTGAGGTTGATAATATGCAATTTTGAGGAGGATTGTTTTTAATGCCTTGTTTAGTATGACTAAAATTAATTAATTAATTAATTTATCTTGTATGGAGAATTTAATGTTAATGGTTGGATATATATATATATATATATATATATAAAGTAAATGAGACGAAGTGATGCTGGACAAGTTCTTTGATCATTGTAAATTAGTTCTACTTTAAGAATTGAAGTTGTAAATTAAATTGGTTTTAACAATGTAGTGTTTTTAAAGTCATAAATCATCTAAATATTGTATAATGAAGAGTTAGTTAATACAAGGAGAAAGAGGGTTATGGTCCTCATGCTAGATATTCTTCCTTCATTAAAGGTTTTTTTGGACACATACTATTGTGTATACCATTATTATTCTCATGTTTTTTAATATTATTTTATTATAGCCTTTCTTGCCTTAGTCTATTAAAATCTTAAGTGGAATTTGGGAAAGGTTATTATCTCAAAGTGGCTCATCTAATGCCAAGGTTTAGGTAATCAGTATAGAGCATGGTTATCTTTAAGAATAGAAAAATTTAATGATCAAAGAATTTAGTTATAGAAGACAAATATGGAATATATTCTTGTATATATAGTATTTTTCCTCAAGTTGGCATATATTGAGAAACAATGCCAAGGAACCCTATGAAGGTTAGTAAAATCCCCTTGCTTTAGGTCCCATGCTCGCTCTTAGACTAGAGGGGGAAAATCTCATTGTCCCAAATAATAATTGTTTTAAGTCACCTTAAAGAAACTTGTTAAATCCCTTGAACACTAGATTCTAAATGGATAATTTAATAAAGAAGTGAAAAATTATTACAAAGAAACACTAAAACATTATATTGAATCAAGACTCGCTAATAGGTAACTCTACTCCACAATGTAGACACCTTAAAATTAAAGTATGGAAGATTCATAAGAAAGAAAATTTGATGTGAATGTCAAGAGCATTCTCTACCATCGAGGACAAATTATATAAAAATGATAATTGGAATAACATGAATGTTTCTTAGCAATTTGATTATAGAGAACACATATTAGGAATCTAGATAAATTCATAGCTTGCATACAAACTTATAACAATCTCACATGAATCTAGTAGTTTAACGATAATCATAAACCCTTGCTTTGATTATTGAGAAAATAAACCCTTTATAACAAATAGGAAACAATGAAAACTAAACCTATTAAAAAGTTAAACAATAATTTATCTACTTAAAGTATTGATAATCAACCAAAACAATATAGAAAATAATCTAGAATTTACAAGTTTATTAATTAAAAAAAAATCAGAACAATTAAAAAAAAATGGCTTTACAAAGTTTATAGCATGTTTTAATTTCTTAAAAAAGTATACAATATCTTTCCTAAAAGGCTGAATCAAATAGTACAAGGACTCACAAAACTTTAAAAAATAAATTAGTTTAAATTATATAAAAAGACTGAATCTATATTATAAGTGTTGAATATGTTGACTGGTTAGAGAGTCTACCACAAAAATATAACGATTTGGGCTACTTCAAGCTCGAAGATATCTTCCTTGCAATCAAACTACAACCACTATCACATATTTAGGTTGTCCTTTTATTCATATCAAAATTAGTTTTCCGACCACTACATTATATGACTAGTCTTTTAATTATAAACTTAAGGTATAATAATTTATGTGAAATAATTAATCCCGTTTTTACATGTGATAATTTTAACAATAAATTGGAATTGATTTCATATTAACAATTTCATTTTCAATAACATCATCTTCCTTAGCTCCGATGTTATTTCTTCACTTCTCAATTTTAAGTGAGGCTAATGGTAAATGGTAAATGAGTCATTAGGGACACATTTCCAAAGGACCATAAACTAAAATGAAATTCCAATGAAAGTCTGCTATAATATTTTTGTTTTGTTCAATATTCACATAACACTTCTCTCATATCCATTGATTACCACCATTCAATTTGCTACATGAATTCCTTCACCTTCGATTATATGGCTCCATAATGGCACAAATCCTTAAAAAAACTTGTTTCTATTCAATATTCACATAACACTCCTCTCATATCCATTTATGATCACCTTTCCATATGATACATTAACCTGTTCACCTTCAATTATATTACTCCATAATGGTACAAATCCTTTTTTAAAGAGACTTGTATGCTCATGAATTGTCTCCTCTATAAAAATTTATATTTAAGGAATTTTCTATAGATAAAATGTTCAGGAAAATTTTGTACAAATATTCAAATTTCTGATGGCTTTATATTTAAATGTAAGATAAATTATACTACAAATAAAAATTTCTATTTTTATTTGTAAAAAGACTGGAAAATAAGCCTACTTGCTAATAGTAACTCCTAAAATTTCCGTAAACTCATATCTCTTCATAAAAAATAGTCATTAAGTATCACACTTCATAGAATTTTCCATTCAAGAAATATTCAATGGATAAAATGTTTGGGGAATGTTTTGTAAAAATATTAATTTTCTAATAATATATTTAAAGTAAAATAATTTCATTATATATATATATATATATATATATATATATATATATATATATATATATTAAATAGTTTAAAAAATTAATCCACATATTAATATTAGTTCCTAAAATTATTAAACTCATATTAATCTATCTCTTTTATATAGAATCATCATTAAATATTCATTAACAATATCTTAGGATGGAGCCTTCTCTTCCTTTCAAGACATATGCTCTTATAAACTATTATGTACACTCTTTTCATATATTCTAAAAGGAAATCACTATCGATGGATACATCTCTTAATTCCCATTGTGAAGACTTTGAGCTCAATTGTTTCGAAATGTTGTACATATCATCAAGAATCATGATAACACGAAACACCTATGCAAATTCAAGTCCAAATATTTGTACCATCTTACGATATATTCTAGCTCTTTCTTTTGCAAGGATTGAAAGATGTTGAATTGTAATTTTGCATTTTCCAAACGTTTTTTTATTTTTTATTTTCATATATGACTTCATGTTCGTAGTGTATTTTTCCAAAGATGTGGATAGAATTCTTGGCTTCCCATGTTGCAAATATGCGTGCCAACCATATTCCAAGACATCCACTACCTCTTGGGAACGATTGGAGACTAGGAGCTTTATAGAGATTCATTTATATATTTTGTTAATAAGATTTCATCCTCCTCAATAACTTTCTCACTCGGAAATGCAATGAGAGAAGCTTGATATAAATTGACAGAGGCAGGATTTTCAAATTATACCGATTATTTTCATTTCGTGAACATTTGGTTATTCCTCACAATTATCTTCTTGTGCATCCTACGACGATATACGTTGGAGGAAAATATTTGGGTCAATCAATCCATTTATCCCCTTGCAGGGTAAGTATCATTTGTTATTTAGTTCCTCCGCTTTGTTTTGTAATAATGCCACAATCTGTAGACTCTGTTAATTTAGATTAGATTAAGTTTATTGGTATTACATAGTTGGATGTACGATTAATTAGAATGTTATTTAAAATTCAAGTTTAGCATTTAGAGCTTGATACTTTTATCAAAATTGTAAAGTAAAATCCTTATTATCTAAAAAAAAGCTTACTAGCAGCATCAAAATTAGTTATTCGTAGCAACTAATGAGAGTAAAAGGATGACGAACAATGTGATGAATAACTTATAAGAGGGTAGCTATACATTTTGTAGACTAGGTTAGAAGTAATATAATTAAGTAGCTCATTTTATTGGACAATCGTAATACTGCAGGGTATTAGTGAAATAATGAGTATGGTATTTTTTTTGTAGTTGTGTGTGAAATCATCCTTGAAGCACTATTATATATAACTATAAATGATGATTTTAACCTTTGTTCTATTAGGCATTGAGATCTATTAGCTGTTGAGAGGATAAAAAATAAATGCATGGCATGAAGTTGTGGGGTAAAAATGCCTATTGATTTAACATATTTCCACAGACAAGACACATTTTAGATGTATTCCAATATAATGCAAAACAATATTTGCACCAATAATAACAAAAAATAGAGAAGGGACATTCCATTCATCCAGATAAGAATGGTTTCAAAATAGATGAATTATAAGAAACCATATATATTTGGAATGTGTTTCCCAAACAATGTAAGCGATCAATTTAAGTAGTTGCTCCATCACTGTGATAAGTTAACAAATGTGATATGCTTATCCACAAGCTATGAATACATAAAATGTCAAAGTTTTTGTTGTTTTTTAATTTTGTATCTTACCTTCGATCTTAATGAGATTTAAACATTGGTGAATCATGGCCTAGTCATATGTTACATCTCTTTCTGTTGTATTTGGATGAATTATGGATTTCATTTCCTCTATTTTTTTCACTTCCACCCACCAACGCAATATTTTTTCAACCTATAGCACCATGTACTCATAATAGTTGAGTGGGATTTTGATCATAGTGGATATCATGACGACCCACCTCTTTTATTGTTTTAGTAGTTTTCTATGTTCTTAAGAGTTTTTCTTTGTTTTTTGGGTTCCAAGCTCACATGGTTATTTTAAGTCTCTAGATGTTATATTTGGTTAATTTGGGGAGTCAAGGGTAACCATAGAATGCCTTCCTTTGGTCAAAATTTGTATTCCTCGAATTGTTCTTTTGGATATCATGTACCCCAAACATATTGTAAACAATAGTTGTTCCTCATGGAAGTTGATGTACTCGGGGATTACAAACCTTTTGGAAATTCATCTTCGAGTTAGGATTTTGGACCTCTAAGGTTATTTATTTATGCTAAGGTTCCATTTTTTAATCCCTTGTAATAGATTTTGTGAATGAACATATAATCCATCTCTATTTATTTGGAGATAGAAACCACCATTCTAACCAGTTTTTCTTCTACACACTATTTCATTTATTAACAGAATTTTGGTTTTCACCATATTAATCTACTTTCTATTATATTTCTCCATGTGTGCTTCACCCCCCTTCCTGGCTTTCATTTCACTCCTTGTAGAACATACATTAGTGGTATTATAGAAATAGTATCCTTTGTGTTTCTCATCGCATGTCTCCAATCAGGTCAAGGTACAAAGACCTATTTATCAAGCTACTTTCACATGGAAACCATCGCTATATCCAACCCAAGCAGCCTCCCATTGAAAAATGAAAGAGAGATGATAGAGTGAAAGATCCTATCACGTTGTTTCTCAAGGAAGCACCTGTTTGATAGAGGAATAATATGATGGAAAATTATTCGTAGATAATTTGATGACTTGTGACAATAGGTGAGGTACCTTCAACCAATGGAAAATTTGGAGGCACAATGCCATTCAATTTACATGTCAACTTTGGTATCCCCATGTTTAAAGGCCAAAGAGATGTTGATTCTTTCAAAAAATGGTTAAATCTATTAGAGCATTATTACTCCATCCAAAATATTTTTAACAGTGAACATATCACATCCATGCTCTTGAAATCCCTTCCCCCATGTCAAATATTGGTGGAAAGGATACTAGTAGAGACTCAAGGAAGACAAATCTAGGGTATTCAATGCAAGCCCCAATTGGGTTGCTCTTTTTTATTACTATAAGGAGGAATTATACTCTATAGGAAGTATAATGACCAATATATGATATGGACAACCTTGTGATAGGAAGGATACTAGACAATTAATTAGTACAAAAATATTTTCCATACCTTATGTTCAAGATTGGGCATTAAAGACTCTAAGTGGCACCTAGTTTTGACGTATTGCAATAGTATATGGATTTAGTGGACATCTTGTCACTAAGATATACTTATGAATATATGTATCAAAATTGAGTAGAAATTCAAGTACACAAATAAGAAATATTTTGGGTCTACAACTCCACTGCAAAATAAGCATATAAAAGGTAGCCCAAACTCATAAAATAAGTGATAGAGCAACGAGATCCAACCTCAAGACAACCATCCCATGTCACATAAAAAGAGGGATCATGGGAAGTCGGAAAAATACATTAGTAAGTGGTTTGAATTACATAAAATCCCTTGAAAAAACATTGATGAATGCAACTTGAAACAATCGTTGTTTAAAAAGCTTAAAGAAAAATAAACAAAATCTATCTCTAATTATAATTTAGATTAGGATAAAGGAAAGTGGATTATTGATTCATAATGTATTGCTACCATCTAAACCATAAAATATACCACCAAAGGAGATTGAGGATCCTAAAGAGGGGGAATGCCTCTTCCATTCAAATATGTGGGTGAATGGGGCACCCGTACATTTCATCATTGGAAATATGTGAGCCACAAAAACCTGATATCAGTCAAGGTCATTAAAAGATTAAAGTTACCTACCATGCCACACCCGCAACCACACACCATTGGTTGGTTGAGCCATGGAGGAGACATTTGTGTTAGCTATCAGTGCCACCTATCTTATGGAATCAAGCACTTCAAAGATGAGGTAATCTGTGATGTTGCCCCACTTGAAGGTTATGATTTTCTTTTAGAACAACCTTATATGTGGAAATTCCACAATGTTTATGAGTCTCATACTTGTATTTTCATTATTACTCTCATAGGTCAATGCTATAGGACAAGAGAGCTAGTCCAAACTACTATAATTTCATTGATTAGAATAACAAAAGTTAATATGTTATACTGCACAATTTGTTGTCACTATGATTTTGTCACAATGTGGAAGAAGGTCACGATAACCACAACTCGCTCTGCGCAAGGTCTCTCTAAACAAAAAAAACAAGTGGACAATATTGTAGATACATACAAAGATATATTAGGTATACCTTTGGGAATTCCTCTACACTATTAGGTCAAACATTCAATTGACTTCACACCTAGTGCTACTTTACCTAGTGGCCCAATATATGTACGATATTTATTTGGTAATGAGGAAATAAAATTTTAGATTTATGATCTCATCCAAAAGGGCCACATTTGACCAAGCTACTCGCCTTATGAGAGACCAATTGTGTTGATGTAGAAGAAGGATGGGACATGGAGACTATATTTATTATAGATCCCTAAACAAAATCACTATCAAGGAAAGTTATCTTATCCCTAGGATTGGTGATCTTCTTGACTAGCTTAAAGATGCCAAGTTAGTAAGATTCATTAGAACAAATTGATGTATAGAAGATAACATTCAAATCTGAAGAAGGAATTTTCGAGTAGTTGGTCATGTAATTTAGCTTGACTAATTCTCCAGAAACATTCATGAGGATAATGGGTGATATCCTAGGACTATTTACAAACTCCTTTGTAGTTGTATATTTTAATGATGCACTCATCTTCAGTAGAAGTTACACAAAAAAATTATGACGTATTCAATAGGTCTTCAGCAGTCTACAAAATTACAAGTTGTACTCCAATCTAGAGAATTTCTCATTTGGCATGCAACTAAATCACACTTGGGATATATTATGTATGAAAATGGGGTGCATGCAGATATAGCCAAGATCCAATTAATTTAGGATTGGCAAGCCCTGACAACTCTAATATATCTCCATAGCTTCTTGGGCCTTGATAACTTCCACTAAATGTTCATGTTAGGGTTCTCTCATTTCACTTAGCCCTTAAGTCAAGTGACAAAGGGTGGAGATTTTTTTTTTTCTAGCATGAATCATAGTAGAAATCATTTAAGGATTTCAAACAACATATTTCCTTTGCACCAATCCTCACCGCGCCAGACCTACAATATCCATTTCAGATTGAGATAGGTTCCTTTAAATATGTTATGAGTGTAGCCCTTACTCAACAAGGACATTTTATATCCTGCCAAATTAAAACACTCTCTGACACTATCATAAGGTACCCCACTTATGACAAGGAGATTTACTCCATCGTATAGCCTTATCGACAATGGTAGCATTATATTTTAGGGAAGGAGATGATCATCCAAATTGATCACATCCCTATGAAATTTATCCAAACACGAGAAAATTCACATAATGGCTACCATGAAAAATGGTTGGCATTCCTATAACAATTCTACTTCAACATCGAATACAATAAATATATCACCAAACATGTCACAAAACACCTCAGTCGGACCCAAATTGTGGGTCTAAACATGGTTCTTAAATCTTGTGGGAATGATACATCTGGGCAACGATGATCAACATTTAGATTTTGGTTCTAACAATAGTTCTTAGCTCTTGTGGGGACAAGAAATTTAGCTTATCTCTAATAGCTAAAGCTTCAACAAGATGTTTAGAAATATGATCATGCATTACTTGTGCCATTAGTAAACCAATGATCAAGAAGAAAGGGTTAGACACTCCTCTACCTACCACAGACAAGCACCAGGAGTCAATCCCCATGGATTACATGTCAAATTTTATATCTATGAAGCATGGTAATGATTCTGTGTTTGTGGTTGTTGATTAGTTCTCTGAGATGGCCATTTTCGCACCATGTGCAGACAGTAACAAAATTAAATTCACTACTGAGTGTGTTTGGATTGATTTAGACTACTTGGGACCATTATTTTAGATATGTACAATTGATCTGAATGGAAAATGGCATCAACCCATGGTACTCATCCACCCATATTATTCATCGACCCATGGAATTTACCCATGGTATTGTAAATGGCATCCGCCCGTGGTATTGTAAAATCCACCCATGGTATTCACCCATGGAATTTACCCATGGTATTGTAAATGGCATATGTCCGTGGTATTGTAAATCCACCCATGGTATTCATTCACCCATGGAATTGACCCGTGGTATTGTAACTGAAAAATACTATAAGTAACAAGTCACATTTTGTAAAAGGACAGATTGTCCGCGACAATGTAGCCTTTACAGTTCAGAGGCATGTAGCCACACATCTCTTCTCAGAGATAAGCTACCATTGCCCTAACTAGTTTATTTCCACTTGGGTTTTAATAAAAAGTCTCTTTGCGGTTTTTGTTTATTGGGCATTCTCCTATTTTTCTTCTGGCAATTTCAATTTTTCAGATCTTGGGGGTCTCTCCCCCCAAGATCCATTTCAATATTTTAGATCTTGGGGGCCTCCCCCCAAGATCCGGATCAGTGGTATCAGAGCAGGTTATGATTCCATGGGAATGAGGATTTGATGCATATTTCAGTTTCAAATTTTGCAGCAATATTCAACAAACTTCAGGCATGTGCTACAACCTCCACAGAGCACTTTCTTGGGTCTAGCAGGAAGAATTTTTCTCTTCTCAATTTTTTGCAGGAATTTTTTTGGGCGGCACATTTTCATATCAGATCTGAAACATTTGGTACAAAATTTACAAAAACAAATACCAGATCTGGATTCCTCTCGAAAAATCACCCAATTTCAAAAAACAAAATGGGTCGAATCGGAGTTCGGATGTGGAAGATATCGCTGATTTAAAATCAGCTATTTTATCAGAATTTTTGTGACGACAGAACTGTTGCAGCGCGAATCTGAGATCTTAGAGTGTCTAAATAAGGATTTCCAACTCATGGGAAGATGCAAAATGATCCTTCTGCTTCTAAAAACAGGTTATAATAAATATAATGAGTTATATTGGCCGAGTTATGTCCATTTTAATTCCGGAGCAGCATTCGGAGTGGGTTCCCATTGGAGACGTGCCCTCCCACCCCACTTTAGTAGGCACCTGCTTCACATTCATCACTTTCAACATAGCAGCAATCGGCTTGGGTTATTTTGAGATGTGCCCTCCCACCCCAGGCTATGTAGGCACCTGCTACTTCATCAGCAACCAACATCACGGTTGTGGGTCATCCACAAACCCACACTTCATCGAAGTCCATTTGCTAGGCCGTACACTGTTAGTATCACAGTTGGTCACAAGCATTACAGGGTATCTCTATCCTCGGATCTTCGTTCTTCATGGTTATGGGTCATCCACAAACCCACAGTTCAGCGAAGCCCATTTTCTAGGCCACACACTGTCAGAATCACAGTTGGTCACAAGTATTACAGGGTATCTCTATCCTCGGATCTTCGTTTATCAGGGTTTTGGGTTAACCACGTAAAACCCTTATCTTTAGTGGCTCTTCATATTCAACAAAGGCTTTGCAGGAGCGAACTTTACGTAATGGGGACCATTGCTTCTTAAGGAGGGAGGAATGATCCAAATGGAAAATGGCATCAACCCATGGTACTCATCCACCCATATTATTCATCAACCCATGGAATTTACCCATGGTATTGTAAATGGCATCCGCCCGTGGTATTATAAAATCCACCCATGGTATTCACCCATGGAATTTACCCATGGTATTGTAAATGGCATCTGTTCGTGGTATTGTAAAATCCACCCATGGTATTCATTCACCCATGGAATTGACCCGTTGTATTGTAACTGAAAAATACTATAAGTAACAAGTCACATTTTGTAAAAGGACAGATTGTCTGCCACAATGTAGCCTTTACAGTTCAGAGGCATGTAGCCACACATCTCTTCTCAGAGATAAGCTACCATTGCCCTAGCTAGTTTATTTCTACTTGGGTTTTAATAAAAAGTCTCTTTGTGGTTTTTGTTTATTCGGCATTCTCCTATTTTTCTTCTGGCAATTTCAATTTTTCAGATCTTGGGCGTCTCTCCCCCTAAGGTCCATTTCAATATTTTAGATCTTGGGGGCCTCCCCCCAAGATCTGGATCAACAATAAGTTAGCTCCTTTTGGTCTAGCCTATGGTCTCTCATGTATATCAAGTTGATTAAATTAAGTGTCTTTCATCCTCTATCATATGGGAAAATATAAGTGTTCAACAAGATGATTTTGCATATATTTCACATGCACAAAACCAAGCATCGATTTAAATGAGATGAAATCCTTCCATATATTCAACATAGATAAAACAAATCCCTATGAAACTCTATTTCCCATAATCCATTTTAGATTAGGTTGGGATTCCAACCATTGGCCTCAATTAATGTATATATACCCATGACATATTCATGAGTGGATTTCTCACATGTTGATGTCAAGGAAAATAGGGAAGCCATTTTTTTAATAGATCCAAGATATCCAAAAATATGTCTATGATATCTAGTAGAAATCCAGTGCCACGATCAAACAATGACCAGACTAGCACAAGACTCTACATATGTTTCAGGTTGGTGATAAAGGGTGGTTATGTTTAGAAATAAAAACTTAAAAAACCCCCATAGGAAGTTCATACCACTCTGATATGGTTCTTACACAATCATAAATGTTGTGGGTGAAAATGTTTTTGAATTAAATTTTCCCCTTTCCATTGCATGTACTGAGTATTTAATGTGCAGCCGCTTTGACCATATTTTCCAGCCCTCTTGGACACCTCAAAGATAAGTGAACAATTTTTCCTCGAAAAATAAATTTTGACTAAATTTAATATTCTATATTGTACCAGATTGTGAACAACATGACAAAGGATACCCTCCAACAACAAATAAAACTCTACTAGGTTTCCAAAGCAGGGTCACCTCTTCACCAAGGAAAGTGCCTCACAAGGAGCCAAATTCGACAGAATTTTCCCCATATGATGAGGGAATTTGAAATAATGGAGATCATTTATTCCTAAGGGGGGAGGACTAATTGAAGTGTATATTGGTGGCCACTCACCTCTTCCACTTCCTTAATGGTTCTCTATCTTCTTGGCTATTTTTCTATGATTTTTGGGTCCCAAAATTTTGTTGATATTTTGTGGCCTTAAATGATATGTTTTATAAATTTGGAGGGGGCGGGGGGGGATTGGCTACCATAGCATTCCATATACCCTGTCAAATTGTTTAGTCCTCATATAGTTCCTTCCAACATGATATGATGCATGCCAAGTGAGTATTCGGGTTAGGGTTTTCAACCTCTAGGGTTTTTTATTTATGTTAAAATGCCACCTTTTCAGGATATTGTAATATGTTTTATGAATTCATGTAGTAACCTTCTATTTAGAGATAGCTACAAACATTCTAACAAGTTCGTTTTCTATGATATTATGCTATTTCATTCATTAATAGAAGCTAGATTTTCATCATATTACTATTCTTTCTATTATATTTCTCTATGTGGTTCATTTAAGGATTCTTAAAAGTAAATGAAATAATTATTTTTCCTCATGTTCACTTAATCATTAGCTATAAAATATTTTGTGGTTGAGAAATTTATCATCTTGCTCTTCATCATATATGAATATTGGTGAAGCTACTTGCCAACTTGGAGTGTTATGACAATATGCATTTTAATGATGTTCTTATATATTGCGAGTGACTAGCCCATACTCTAAAATCCATGGTGATTTACCATGTTTTATGTACCTAACTAGAATGTAATAAAAATGCATTTGAAGAATTGGGTGTAAGTAAGAGATTCATTTCCTAACTGCATATATCAAATCCTCATTCTAAAAATGCATATAAGAAGAAGAAATTAAAATGTTGTATACTTGAAAAGAGAAAACAAACTCTCATGCATTTTTTGTCTCACATACGTTTATAGCTATAGCTATTCAACTTGGTGGTTGTTGATTAGTATTTTTTTTTTTATTACAGTGGAATTGGCAACAGGGGTAGCCTCGTGACTCACGTTACACGGGGTCGATTCTGACCGGTACCTCTATAACCACTGGGCATTGCGCCCGCCCCTCTATACAGCTCCAGGTTATGTCTGAGGGATTTGAAATCGTGACCTTTAGTATAGAGCCCGCCTTTCTAATGAACTTCACCACATTGTGATTACCAACTCGCCTACCCCCATGGGGCTGGTTGGTGATTAGTATTAGAACCAAGGTTGCATGTTATTTATATTTAGCATGGTCTAGTATAATTTACAGA
Organism: Pinus tabuliformis; assembly: GCA_031772625.1. NCBI lineage: Eukaryota > Viridiplantae > Streptophyta > Pinopsida > Pinales > Pinaceae > Pinus > Pinus tabuliformis. Next base: position 886,063,771 of record CM062804.1, on the reverse strand, counting down.
TAATATTCTTTATGATGAATGGATAATAATAATATTGGATTCAAAATGAAAGAGATTTAATTTTTTTATTGTATTAGCTATAAGAACTACAAAACAAATGGTATTGATCAAGTGAGTGTTGACATAAAGTGTGTTAAAGCTTTCATGAGTGTAATTTAACTTTATAATTTTTCACTTCTAAATTGCATAAATCTAGGAGGAGGATGCAACAATGTTTAAATACCATTTTAAAGGTGATATATATATATTTTCAAGATTTATACTTGTTTTTGTTATTATATATTATGTAAATTTGACACAATAAAAGAGGCAAACTTGCTTGGTCAAATAGTGGTGGTCTTGGGAAAACAATTTTTCTTACCCATGGTTTTATGCCCACGGATTACATGTAATGTTATCTTTAAATTCATGGGAGTACTTCATTGCAATGTGCAAGGGATGTGAAGGATGAAGGATCACCTACTTGGGTTTTCTCTGAAGCGATATTAATACAATATTTTTTTTGCTAGCTTTTCCATATATTAGGGTTTTCCAAGATGAATTATGTGTTTATAATTTGTTAGTTGTTGTTTTATTTAATATTCTCTTAGTAGTTATACTTCTCTCCCATAATTTTAACATGGTATCATAGAAAATGGTTTTATTTGTCGTGGTTGAACATATAGAAGTATCCATGCATATTTATGAGCTTATATATGTTGATATAGGGTGTATATCTAAGGAATATGTTAGGTGTGTAGTTGGACCTATTTTTAGGTGACAGATTTCCTAAGAATTGGGTATCAACTAGGCCTTTTTGTTGCACATAGTGTTGTCATTGATGACAACAAGATGTCACTGACTTCAAAGGGAATGTATGAGAGAATAGCAACATGTCTCTTTATGAAGTGATATGATAGTTGGATCTTTCAGAAAGTCTCATTACATGAAGATTTATGTCCTTGAAGTTGTTTTAGTTTTTGACGAAGTTATGTTGTTCAAAATAGTCTGCAAATAGAATGGCTGCATAGATATCCTCAATAGATTTCCAATGGTATTTCCTTCTTAGAAAAACCCCTCCGAGATGAGAGGTTATAGCCAATTGAAAATCATCATTAGTTGTATTGAATTAAAAGAACCAAAGTGTTAGGTCCCTATAATACTATTGTATTCCCGTTATTGTTATTAGTGTATCCCCCTATTGTTATTTGTGTGGCCATGTATCCCCCATGTTGTTATTTTTGTGCCCCATAGAAGCCCACTATTGTTACTGTTGTGCCCTTACATTATTATTGTTATGTAGTCTCTAATTTTATTCTTACCCCTTAGACTTCTATATATACCAAGGTGGTATTGTCATTTGAATCATCCAATAATTGTTCATTTTTTTAATGTAAAGGATATTTCCCCCTCAAAGAGGATAATTTTTAAGTTGTTTATCTATATTTTCTATGAGCTGGTTGCATAAAATTTGGTATCAGAGCTTTGGATTATAGGGCTTCGCTCCTTCAAATAGGCCATCTTGGAATTTTTTCCATAACTTTATCTATATGAGGATTTAGAAGCTGAAATTTCGACCACATGGAGTTGAAATCCTGGTGAAATTCTTGCACAAATTTCAGATCTGGGTTCGCTATATTTTTTTATATATGAACTGTGGAAGTCACGTTTTTTGCAAGCTCCAGAATTTCATCTCAGACAGGCGACCTAGGGAAAATCATCATAACTTTCGTTTTAGGAATCAGATTTGAATTTTGTAAAAGTGGATAAAAGTTCATATACTTTAGTCTTTGTTGTAGTAATTTCAGGTTTGAATGTTGAAACATGGACATGTGGCATCACGTAAAACTTCACTTTACTGAACTAGTCCATAGTCAAGTCATCATGGGATATCTGGCATAACTCTATATTGAATAATCCAATATTTCTCTGACTTGTGGAACTGTAAAGAAGATTCATAAGGATGAAATAGGAATCAATATCAAACCATGGAAATACGAAATTATAGAGATACAACAATTACAATATCGAGCTCCAAAAAAAGCCAATGAAAAGGTGTTTATTTTTTAAATATTGTCATAAGTTTTGTTTGAAAAATGAGTTTGAAGTGATTCAAAGGGAATATTGAAGAACATATATAAATATTTGGTTCTAAAATTCCTCCAAAACAAAATAATTCTACACCCATCAAGCCCTCAGAAAGCTTTATTTTGATCCATGAAGAAGAATTGCAACATGATATATCAAAATTACGTGACCAAATGCAACAAATTTCGCTCTCACAAAGAGAAAACAAAGATGACATGGATGGTTTAAAAGTAGACATCGAAGGTTTGAAGGATGGCTTGGAAGCTAGGATGGATGGTTTGAAAGTATACATGGAAAGTTTGATAAATTTGGTGTAAGAAAGGCTTCTTGGCGATGACAAAGTAATCAATAAAAATCATGATGAGGACAAAACTAATATGAATTTTGATTTTAGAGACTCGAATGTGGGGTTTAAGAATCACCACATTCTAAATATAGATATGAGTAAGTTTGATGGCAAGGATCTGGTAGCATGGATACTATAGATGGAGAAATATTTTGACCTAAATGATGTGAAACACACACAAAAGGTACACATTGCATCTTTATATTTAGAACCCAATAAATTTGTATGGTATCAATGGACTTTTGCTCATAAGACACTTGTCACTTTGTCAATTTTTATGGAGGAAATGGTAGCATGTTATGAGGATACAAAGAGTAACACCCTCGTTAGCGAAGTGATAAATCTCAAACAAAAGGGTTCAATGGTGGAGCAGATTGAGGACTTCCAAAAATTGAATATTAGGATAATTGATATTCTAGAGGAGCATAGGATTGATGTATTCATACAGATTTTGAAGCATAACATCCAACATGAGGTTAGCCTTTGGAAACCTGATTCATTAGAGAAGGAATACAGGGTGGCAAGAAAAGTTGAAAGAGACTTTATGGAAACAAGGAAGTATACCACTCACAACTATAAAGATGGAAGTGTTGTTACTCTTAGCCTTCAACAACCTGTAAGTTTAATGCGACAACAGTTGTATGGAAAAAGTGAAAAATTGATTTGTTACAGTTGTGATAGAAAATACACTAAAGGTCATAAATGTGCTGAGAAGAAATTATTCTACATAGATTGTGAAGAGGAGGAAGAAAAGGAACAAGAAACATGAAAATATGAGGATATACACTAGGAACCAACCCCAGAGAAAGAAGAAATGGATCTGACCATATCTTGAAATGCATTGGTAGGAATTACCACTCCAAAAAATGTCATGATAAAAGGCTATATCAAGGAGAAAAAGTTAATAGTTCTTATTGATTCAAGCAGTACTAGTAATTTTGTTCACTGTAAGATAGCCAAATAATTTAATTGCTTCCTATATCCAACACCCGAGTTTCAAGTGATGGTTGCAAATGGAGGAACTATAAATTTCTCTGGAAAGTGACATAATATCAAGCTAACCATGGGGGGATATGTATTGAATATTCAAATGCTTTCCATTCCAATGCGTGGTGCTAATGTTGTACTAGGAATCCAATGGATACAATGTTTGGGGGCATTAGCTTTTAATTTTCAAGAACTTTTATTGAATTTTTTTTGGAAGCAAAGGAATTTGAATTAAGGGGTATTCCAGGAAAACCAGGAAAGATAATAATCTCTAATGGCATGGAAAATATTTTAAAGAAAGAACAATCAGGTGTAATTGCACAATTATGCTCACTAAAGGTTCAAACATCAAAATCATCTATTTCTATAGATCTCCAAAAAGTATTGGACAATAATTCCAAGGTATTTGAGACTCCCAAAGGCCTCCCACCTATCCGTGAGCATGATCATGCTATTCATTTGATTCTAGGAATTTTTCCTAGAAACATCAGACCTTACAAATATCCCTATGCCCAAAAGAGTGAAATTGAACGTATGGTTACAAAAATTCTAGAGTTTGGTATAATTCAACCTAGTCAAAGCTATTTCTCTACTCCAGTAGTATTGGCGCATAAGAAGGATGGATCATGGTTTATCTTTCCATATTATAGGGAGCTCAATAGGGTCACTATTAAAGATAAATTTCCCATTCCTGTCATTGATGAATCGTTGGATGAATTACATGGAGAAATGTACTTCCACAAGCTGCATCTTCATTGAGGATATCATCAAATTAGAATTAAGACTAAAGATATTCTGAAAATAGCATTGAGAACTCATGAGGGTCATTATGAATTTTTGGACATGCCTTTTGGCCTTACTAATGCACCTTCAGCATTTCAAGGTTTGATGAATTACATTTTCAAAACATTCCTTAGAAAATTTGTGTTAGTATTTCTTGATGATTTACTAATCTACAACAAGTCTTGGAAGGATCATGCTCAACATGTTGACACAGTGCTAAAATTATTGGAGGAGAAATAATCATATGAAAAAACCTGCAATGTTTCTTTGGAGTACAAGAGGTGGAATATTTCGGTCATATTGTATCTCATGAGGGTTTTAAGGTAGACCCTACCAAATTAAATACAAGAAGGAATGGAAAATATCCACAACAATAAAGCATCTTCGAGGATTTCTCAAGTTGACAGTGTATTATTGCAAGTTTGTTAAGAATTATGGGAGAATAAAATGACCTCTAACAACACTACTAAATAAATATGTAGTTTATTTGACTCCAGAAGCACTAAGGCCTTTGAATATCATATAGGCGCAATGTGCCAAGCACTGGTCTTACCTACACCTAACTTCACAAAAACCTTTATTATGGAATGTGATGCCTCAAGAAATGGAATTGGTGTTTTTTTAATGTAAGAAGGAAGACGCATTGCTTTTAAAAGTCATTCAATCAAAGGAAAGTATTTACACAAACCTATTTATAAGACTGAAATGTTTGAAATACTACATGCACTAACGTAATGGGGACCTTACCTAATGGGAAGACACTTCAAGGTAAAAATGAATCATGGTAGTCTTAAATAATTTTTAGAACAAATATTATCTTCAAAACAACAACAAAAATGGGTCACAAAGATATTAGTATATGAATTTTAAATAATCCACAAAAAAGGGAAGCAAAATGTTGTTGCAAATGCACTTTTAAGAAAGAATGAGGGTATGGAAGAATTTCTTTGTGCCATTTCTATTATCCAACCTGACTGGATAACAGAAGGAATAGATGAATGGAAGAATGATGAAAAGCTGTGGGCACTCATTCAAAAGTTGTAGCAAGATCCTAGTACATATGATACATTTAGCTGGAAAAATCATTCAACATCATACAAAGATTTTTATATTTTTGTAATAATTCCCAACTGAAGAAAAATATACTTTTGGAATTGCACACCTCCCCATAGAAGGGCACTCTAGATTTTTTAAAAGTTACCACAGGGCCAATAAGGATTTTTTTTGGTATGACCTTAAATTTGATATTCATAAGTTTTTGGTAGAATATTTGGTTTTCCAACAAAATGAAGTTAACACAATTAAGACCCTGAGTTTGTTACAACCTTTAGCCATTCCAAATCAGTGTTGGGAGGAGGTCTCAGTGGATTTTATCACAAGTTTACCCAAGTTTGAAAGAAAGAGTGTCATCATGGTGGTACTTGATATACTTACCAAGTATGCACACTTTTGTGCATTATCTCATCCTTTTAAAGCCAGTAAAGTTTCTAATACATTTATGGAAACAATTCAAAAGTTACATGGAAATCGAAACATTATTATAAGTGACAGAGATCCCATTTTCAATGGAAATTTTTGGATAGAATTATTCTCTTGTCCTAGTAATGAACTAGCTGATAGCTCATCTTATCATCCTTAATCTAACAGGAAAACTTAGATAGTGAGCAAATGTTTGGAAGGATATCTTCGTTTCATTGTATTGGACAAATAAATACAGTATGGCAAGTGGGACCTCTAATTCAATGGTGGTATAAAACATCCTTCCGTATTACAACAAATATGACCCCATTTATGGCACTTTATGGATATCATCCACCATGCATCACATCATATTTAAGAAAAAATTATAAGGTTCAAGTGGTGGAACATCACATCGAGCATCAACAGCAAGTTCTCCAACTCGTAAATGATAACCTCACTCTGGCACAAAATCAAATGAAACAACAGGTAAATCAACATCACAGTGAAATAAGTTTTGATGTAGGTGACTGGGTATTTTTACAACTACAAACATACAAACAAATCTCCCTCAAGAAAACTGACAATGACAATAAATTATCACCCAAGTAATATGGTCCTTACAGGGTGTTGCAAAATATTGGTACTATGGCATACAAATTGGAGCTACCTGCCTCTTCCTGAGTACACTTAGTTTTCCATGTTTCATGCATAAAGAAGATTATCAGTGAAAAGATCCAAGTTCAAACTGTGTTTCCAGAACTTAACGAAGAAGGAAAAATAAAATTTGAGCCTCAATTAGTTAAGGAAACAAGAACCTAAAAACTAGAGAATTTCTTAATTTCAGAGTATCTCATTAAGTGGAAGAACTTACCCACTGAAGATTCCACATGGGAGGATGAAAATTTTATACAAAAGCATCCTCAATTTCTCAAGTGTTTACCATGGTCAATGCGGTTAACACTATTGATATTTAGTTAAACATTGACAACTATGGTCAAACATGTTTAGCCATAATTAACCATAATTGACCATTGTCAACCATACCCAAACATGTTCATCCATGGTTAAATAATGTCCACATGGTTGAGAGACCTCCTGCTTTGGCATAGGAGTGGGACCAAAACCTACTGGTAGAGGAGAGGTAGAATCACTACTAGAAAAATGTAACTCGTGAAGCAGTTGAGGTGTATCACGAAAGTCTTCGAGACGAGGATAGTAATGATAATAATGGTCATAGTTATCACACAAAGCACAAGGATGATTCGTGCATAAGTATATCTTCTCCTTAGCTGACTCGGGTAAGGTGACATGAACCTCAGGAATGGTAGAGTTAGGAAAGTTATCAAAGACCACATTGTTGATATGAGGGAGCTCAAGACAAGTGTTGGTGGCACATCCAACAACATCACACAAATTGCATGGATGAGTAGGCTTTGGTGGATTACGAGGAGTTGGAGTTGGTTGTGGTGCCTTGTCTTTGGTTCCTTTTTTTTGGGCTTTATTCCACTCACCAGATGCTTTCGCAATAGGATTAGGTTCTTGTTGAGGTTGTTGTGTAACTAAATCAAAGGAAAGGGAAGGGACAATAGGTTGAGCTAGGATAAATGTAATATAAGGTTTGAGTTGATTAGGAGAAGTGGTTGAGGGAGGACCAATGTACGAGACAGGGATCCCCAAGGTGATGTTAGGTAAACTGAGCATAGCCATAACATGTGTAGAATATGTTCTAGGGGTGGGAATAAGAAAGGTATCTGACTAGAAGGGTAATGACCTTGAGGAAATTCTCATGGATGGCTAGGACCTAGGGGAACAATTTTGAGCTGGAAAGGACTATGAGAGATACTAGGAGAAGGAAATGGACCTTGAGGAATTGTACCTGAAGCCTGGTTTGAGTTAGCAGCAGTAAGTTTCGAAGGTGTTAGGTGCTGTGAAGGTGTACCTGACCACTTATGGGCAGCCTGTGATGCTTGAAGCATGCAAATGCTAGAAGAGATAGGCTTTGAGGGGGTAGGAAGTGGACCATAATAAGCACCAAGTAGCGTGGAATCTTTGCAGACTCTAGGTGAAAAATTGGTGAGGGACGAGACGATCTTATTTCCAGTCATCAATGGGATAATAAACTAAGGGATCATAGTAAGTCAATAAATTGATATTGATGATGTTTCTGTTATGATGAAAACACATCTTTAAAAAGACTACAAATGGGAAAACTAACATGGGATAGGTGTAACTCAGATCCAAGAGGATGTTATCATATAATGGGGCATCAATGACCTTGATGTCAATGGAGACTATCTTGTCAACAACAATAATTGGAAAGTTGTGATATAATCTGTGGGGCTACGAGGGATGATTTTCCCAAGCCCAGAGAGTGATGGTGGATGGGGACAAGTTAGGTGAACCAAGTTTCTTCCAAACACTAGCAACCAACACATATGTGGAGGTTCCTTCTTTTATAATACATAACATAATAGTGGTGTTTCTTATGGATACTAGTATTTGAAAGGCAACAGATGAAGGAAAGAGGAGATGTTTCTCTTTGTCAGTGTAAAATATACTCATATGATCTTTCGAAGGATCCACAACACCCAAAGTAGATAGCAGAGATTTCCATTGGGAGGGTCAGTTATGGAGGACTTCCATCGTTGACATGGAAGCAAGAGACTGTGCCAACTCATCTTCTATGATACAGGTATGGGCCGCTTTAGAAGATGTAGCGTTTTGATGTAATGGATCTTTGGAGATCTTAGGCACAACCTCTACCTTAGGCAGAGGAATCTGTATGGCACCATTTGATGATGACAAAAGCTCGATGAAAAGTTGAGTTTGGGAATTGGTTGCCAGCAGGAGGTTTGTCATATTGGTGAGACTGAATCTGAAGGTTGAATTATTTTGTATTCACTTAGTCAAAATTCATCATAATGATCTGGAAATAATTGTGACCAAATTGTGAAGGTTGGGAAGTTGCACGACCTTATGAAAGTTGAGCAATGATATATCCTTGATGAAGAAAAGGATTGGTAAGAATAGTCGGTTGAGATGAAGTATGAGGAGGAGGAGGTGGAGGAATGGGCCGAGGACCTCTAGAAATAGATGCTCAAGCTTGCCATACTTGGTGTATTCGAGGTAAAAGGGGAAACTCATGAGTATAATGGAAAAATACACTACAATAGGAATAAGGTTGGTTTGTACGAAGAGCCTTGTTCTTCTTGTGTTGCCTGCCCTATTGTTGGGTTGTGGGATTAGGATCATTTTCCTCAGGGGCACTAGGTGGTTGACCCTATTTATCCTTATTACCTTGAGATGGCTAGTTTTGATTAACTTTCCCCTTATTCATTTTATTGGGATTGGGAGGATTGGTTTCATTTTGAGGAGCATACACTTGAACTTCAGGAGGAGGTTGCTTTTATGGAAGAGGTGGAGGAGGCATCAGGGGCTATTGCCAGAGGGTCTGGAGAACTATGTAGTGCATACAAATAGTAATAATAGGGGGAAACATTAGGATAAATAAGTGCAGAAATAGTAATGTAGATGGGGATATGCATTTGATGTTCTTGGACCTGGATAACTATTTCCATGTGAAGTATTGGGAGGGGGCTAGGGGTAAGAGGAACTGATCCCCCTTAGGGTTGACTTGAACTCATCAAAGGTGGAGCATATGGTTGAGGTTGAGGGTGTTAAATGGATTGAATGATACCATTAGTGACATGAGATGCCCCAGATTGGGAATGATAGTATAAAAATATCCTGATTGTGCATAGATGAGGTCATATTTCAAGGCTACTTTTAGAACATTTTCCTCAAACTATGGGAAGTAGGAGGCAACATATTTCCAATGTTGTCCAAAAGAGATCTAAGGAACCAATCCATGTAGACATGGTCTTTGAATTTAGGAGCTTTACATAAGCTCCTTCTTCTACGCCGTTCTTGAACATGGTCAGGTAAGTGGGTGGCATAATTTTGATGGAAATTGGTCAATAGTTCGGTACCAATGTCATATCGAATGGGTAACTAGAAGTTGGGGAATACGCCGAGACAACAAGTGAACCAACAATAATAGATGATGAGAAACCCTCAGCAGTTATTTCCATATCGACAGAGGAGGCAAAAGATGTTGAGTTCCTTTAGGTTTCATTGTCACATAGTATGATTTCTATTGGAGATTTAGAGATCCCAATTATAGGGACAAACATGAGTCTCCTTACCAGGATGAGGCATGAGGAGGAAAAAGAACTTCTTGTTAATAACCAAGGCATAACTCAACCATTGGAGGTTATGCAGAGACCTCAATTTTCACACTTAAGATACACCGAAGGAGAATTCTGAAAGGTGTCAGATGCTTTCGGGATATCGTCGCAATCATCGAGGAAAGAGAATGATGGGAACACATCCCCATCATCCCATGGTAGTTCCCATGGTAGGGAAAGAGCTGAGGCCAACTCTCATCACCATACTTACACCAAAGACGGTAAGGAAAGGTATAACCAGTCTCGACATTCAAATGCTCATTTCGATTATAGTCATGTTGTTAATTATAAACAAGAAACATGGCATCGAAAAATATGTACCTTTTATGGATTACATAGCCATACATTTTCTAAGTGTTGGAAAATAATGGTAGCACACAAAAGGATGAGGTGTGAAAAACCCTCTCAACAGTAAGTAAAGAAGATATGGAGGAAGAAGATCTATTGCAGTCATTGCAATAGAAATGGCCATCAGAGAGCCACTTGTTGGAGGCTCCATCCAGAGCAGCACCTTAAAGAGAACTTTTCGGTGCATGAACCTGGTGAAACAATTGTTCAGCAAGAAAAAACACCACATGATAATGAACCATTCACTGTGATAAGTGAAAAATGCTTTTTAGATATGTTAGCATTTCATATGCTTTTGTAAATCATTTTTTTGCATGTTAAAATGTAAAAGTGATGATGTGTTTCCATCACTTGTTCAACAACAATTATGTCTGGTATTATTTTGAGTAGCATGATAAACTGTGAAAGTGATGTCATGTTTCCATCAGTTGTCGAAAGCAAAAATAGTTTTTGGCCTTATCTTTGTAAATCATGTGTCACACTGATGAATTGTTTTGCATCACTTGTTGAAGCAACAATGATATGTTGGCATTGTTTTCGTAGCTAGGTTATTGCATCCATATTGATGTAAAATTGACCGCCAAGTATGTGTTATAAACTTGTGGCTAGTATGGGATGCTTGGGTCATTAGTTGGTCATGAAATACAAGCATGTAATTTGAAAAATAATGTACTACAGGTTGCAGGTGTCAGCTCATCACTTAAGGCTCCGAAGAACAAAATTGAAGGAGAGGGAAGCAAGACCTTTGAGGATGCTTGTGGTGTAGAAAAGGTACAGAGAAGTTGCAAATTATTTTTCATGCTTTTGGAGGACCAAAAGCTCCTCAGTGGGGAGGATTGATACAGGTGGCTCCAAGGACATAAACAGGACAAAGAGGGTTGATGGAAGCTTGAAAATAAAAGTGATTGGAATGTTTTTGAACCAAAACCAAAGCATAGATCTCGTCGTCCTGATTGTGTTGGTACAAACGGTTCGTCAATCTGAGCTCGTATGAGGGAGAACGAGCCAGTTAAAGTTTCCATTGACTTTTGCTGATTGGGCAGGCTTAAGGAGGCAGCATTTTGGACAAAATCTGGCCTCCAGATTCCGGCCAACCTTGGCTAGATTCCAGGTGAAATTGTAGCCTGTTTAATTTGACTCATTCGGTCAAATTTTGAAATTTTCGAAAATAAATTATTATGATTAAAAACAAAAAAATATATATAAAGGGGCGTGGTGGTCCACCACCCCCACCACCCCACGCCTCTCTAAACCTCTAACACATATGGTATATTTCAAAACATATCAATGCATAAGGCATCAGTTAAGGTGGGGCCGGCGAGGATTGAACCCGCCCAGCCGACGTGGGCCAAGCCCCAACAGGCAGCCCCATGTAAAGTAACGTCTCCAACAAACTTTAATGCAAACTAAACAATGCTACCATTAAATCAACAACGTAAAAATTAATGCAGAGCGTATGGGGTGGGCTGCCCAATGCGGACCCGACCCCCAACAAAAAACATTCATGATTTTTTTTTTTTAAACTATAATGGTTTAAAACGAGAGTGGCAAGGATTGACCACCCGACCCCTCCTCAACTAATGGCTAATATTACCATCACACCAAACGAATTCTTTGATTAATCCACACGAAAATTTATATTAACCTTCATTTCATTAGTGCATCGAGGTATGGGGGAACAAGGAGCGGGCATTGAAATCGAGACAAATGTTTTTTAATTAATTTACTGTAGGTGGAACCATGATTGAGTGAAATTTCCAGGAAGGTGAAATTTTTGGAGTGTCGAAATTGGACAAATTTTATGTCGATCTTACACCTCTCAGCGACATGAACCGGATGGCATTGTCAGTTTCCTGATTTGAGCAGCCAATTTGTAGGGGACACAGAGGAGGGAATCTTTGAGGAATCTAAAAGATTCCTTGAGCCCCATATTTTCATTTTCTCATAATTTAGAAATTTGATAGCCGATTTTGCACTATTCTATGCCAAAAATCTGATGGTGCATTCAGATTTTTTATTTGCTCATTTCATTTTTTGGCCACTTTTCTAAGTGGAGTGCAGGTGTCAACATTCATGTGCGAGCAACCATTCCATGAGATTCGACACCGCGAGATTGATGGTGCGACCAACTTCAACATTTTGACATCATTTTCTTTAGATGGCCCCTGGATGTGAGGTATATGCAGTGTGTTCATGTACTTCTTTTGCAATGCATTGTGCTGCACAGATCCCTGTTTGATGTTTGATGTGGGATCTTGTTTCTTACTTGTTTTCATGATTCCTGCTAGATGTGATGCGGAATCATTTGTGGGATGTATCTATTGTCATGATTCGTCATGTTTTATTGGAGATCCCTTTGTCGTCATGTCGATGGGATACTCATGTTGTCATCATGTATGTTTTCATTGAGATCCCTTTTATGCCATGTTGGCGGGATCCTCATAATGCATGAGTTTATGTCATACTGATAGGAGTCCTTTTGATTAAGAGTTCCTATAGCGGAACATATCTTGGTGCTACTCCTCCGTAAGGGAATTTTCCTTGTATGATAGTGACATCACCTTTTGTACATCATCACTATTTACAGCACTTAATGTAGTGGCCTACACCATCTTGACATCGGGGCCCAGAGATGTAGTCCCTCCTGGACGAACTCTGTTATCAATGACTTATGTTTTCATGTGCTGATGATTTTCATGTTCCTTCTTCCTTACAGCATGCACATGTATTCGTTTATGTTCTTTTAAAAATTAAATTTAACACATAACGAATGTAAAATATCTTTTTAGGGTCCTTTGTCACACCGAGACTTGGATCAATGAGGGAAGCATGGCAGGAATAAAAAGTCAACTGGGTTCATGGAAAAGAGGTTCATTGATGAGCTGGGTGAAATCGGGTAGGCACAAACCAACCATAAAAGGATGCAATGGAGTAGGACCATAATGGTAGAGGTTCCTCTTGTGGGGTTACCTTAGTTATCGCCTGGGTTTCCTGCACCCATGTTGGTGGCTGACACGGTGTCAATACATGGTTGGGAAGACACAAAATCAAAAGAATAACTAGAAGAATTATGAGAACTAGAGTCAGAACGAGGAGCCAATGGAGGACTAGGAGGACGAAATCTAACTCGACAGGGAGGAGTAAGATGTCCTAAAGGAAACCGGGGGTGAAGGCCATGAAGTCTCTGTGACAAACGCCTAGGTGGTGCAATGATGTCAAGACAAATATGACTCAATAGGCTAAAAGTGGATGATAGGAGAAAAAGGGAAACAAAGAAAAAGAAAACACCTACTACAGTGGTGCCAAGTGTAAATTAACTATATTAATATGCTACTCTAATTAAAGAAAATGTCTTATAAAAGAAAAAATACCTCTAGTCTATAGGTGATCTAAATCCTCAAACAAGTGCTAAATCTATTATTTTATATGGCCTTCCAAAAGACTTCCTACTTTACGGAATTTGGTCCCCGCAAGTAGATTTGTCAAGAGAAAGGTGGGGTAGAGAACCAACTCTTGCCCACAACCAATCTTATAGGGTGTTTTCCTAAGATTAGTCACTTTGGTTGTGTTCGCTCCACGATGGTGGTCAAGTATTGAGCTTCTTGGTTATTAGCCACCACATTGGATTCCCTACCACAGGTTGGGTAGCCCTAAGCAGAACCGTTAATGTGATGACCTAGCCTAACCCCCTCTTAATTGGGTTTCTGATGCACTCCAGTGTTGGACTATGGGATGGTGAAGGATTTTAAAGTCCCTAATATTTCAACTTTTATTTCTCAATTTAAGTGATCAATGGGTGTTATAGGAAACCTATACCACCCATCCTACTCCTAAGCTACACAGATTGTTTAGCCTTGGCACCCAACTGGGCTTAATCTATGTGTGTTGAATTATTACAGTGTAGTTTTTTAAGTCTAGGCTTGGTAGTGTTAACCAAGCTCATGTTCACTTAATGTGTGAGTGTGTGAGAATGATGTGTCAACTGGATGAGTAAATTGAGCATGTTTTATGATACCATATGTTGTTGAAAATAAAGTGCTTAAATATTGTAAATAATGCGGAAAATGTACAGGAAAATAAAGTGGAAAGAAAGCATGCAAAAACCCACCCAGAAAGGTTATCAAATAGCTAAGGAAGAGAAAGAAAACAAGCTACTCAAGGACACATAAATGGCTTAAATATATGAATTCAAAGGGATTGTGATCTATAGGCACTAATCTGTTGTAAATGGTGCAGAGAAATAGCAAAAATCAGAGGTGAAAAAATATTGCAAAGGATAGGAAAGAAGCTCCAAAACCTATGATACTCAAGGGGCTCCTAAGGGGGAAAGGTAAAACCCAAAATATAGAGGGAGAAAATAGGTGAAGGGGCCCATCCAAAAGGACTATAAATTAATTGATTAGATCCCACAAAACAGTGGTTGAAAATGTTGTACCCTAGAATCCTCAACCCAACCAATCTATTCCTGAAAAGGTAGAGGTGGTGTCTAAACCCTGGGGGGATTTTTCCTTCATCAAAGAGCAAAACTATCAAAATCTACGCCTATGGGAGACTAAAAAAACAGAAAACAAACCCTTACCAATACACACATAGCACTCTCAGCAATTTTGGAAAAATTCTGAAAACAATTCGAAAAAGTACAAAATGTAGTTATTGAGCTAGAATCCGTGCAAAACATAATAAACTGGGCCAAAAGTCTGTTCTAGAATGCAGAAAGGGTGTTGAAAATTTCTTTTTTCTCTTGAGACTCTCGGTTGACATATCTTTCCAAGATTGTGTTGTCTCCTTCTCTGCTGGTACCTGTGACCTACGAAAAGATTTAGAAAACCAACAGAACCCATGAATTTGATAGTAAACTAAAGGAGCGCTAAAAGTAGCTACTGAAAATACTGAAAACCACTTGGATGATAGTCACCAAGGATCCCAATTAGTACACTAGTGGAGTCACCATTTCTTCATAACAAATGTAGCTTAAAACCAAATAGAGTCACCATTTGTTAGTATGAAAATTCTTAGCAAGTGTACCAAAAATAATTCACTTAATTCATTGGTGAAAAGTGACCATAACAACAATATGTGGTTGTGTACGCTTTAGATCTACAATAATAAAACTAGAGAACCCTGTAGTAAGAAGATAGTATACGATCCAAAACAGAAAACAATAAGAAGTATCCAATGTAATAACCCAATATAATAAGACTTGTATATGAATACTATTTTTATTAATACACCTGGTGAAGGATATCTACAACAAGGAACTACAAATCCTCCTCTGTGGGATGGGTCCTTTGACGTCCTTGTATCTCAACGATCTGTTCTCTCTCTCAACGTGTAGAAAAACCAAAACAAAGAATGGAACACAAGTGGGAGCTCAAATGTGAGAAGCTGATAATGGTGGCAATGATAATGATCAAGGTGAAGAACGAAAGGAAAACCCTCTTATTTATAACAAAGTATTGGGTTGATGTTGAAAATAAAAAATATTAAAATAATATTAGCCAAATCAAGATCTAATTGTTATGAATACTTTATTATGCTTTTTTGCAAAGGGAAAAAATATTCAAGGAATAATTATCATGTAATGATTTAATAATTATTCCCAACTAAAATTAAATAATTAATGATTTATTCAATTATTCCCATGGTTTTTTTTAATTTTAATAAGAAATAATTTAATAAAAATGGTTTACTAAATTATTTCCCATGATGAAAGTGATTTTACTATGGTAAAATTAATAGTGTTGGAAATACTGAGATGGGGGGGTGAATCAATATTCCTTTTAAATTGTTATTTTTACCAGTTAAATCATTTTTATTTAGAACAGAAAATGAAGAATAGGAATAAACAATTTTATTAATATAATCTTTACAATAGATAAGATACAATATATAAGGCTCCAACACGTTTCCAAGCACCAACTTTGACCTTTTGTGAGGATGCAACCTCCAGGGCACCAACCTTGTCTTTTCAATGGACCAACCTTGGGTTTAGGAGCACCAACTCTAAGGACACCAATCCTTCCAATTCTGAGGCACCAACCCCAAGGGCTCCAACCCTTTGCTATATATTGTCTGGATATGTTTGGTAGTAATTCTCTACTCAGAGAATCTTCTTCACTGAATTCTGTCAATCTACAGCTTCATTGTAGTCTCCATGCTACACCATCAATGACAACCTGTCTTCATATGAAGAAGTCTTCACAACTCTTCATATTTCCCACACAGAGTCTGCAAAGTTACCTCATGATGATTTCAAATAGCCATCATGATCTCCAATAATGTCTCCAAGATCCGTTGATACTTATCAACAAGATATCTACGCTAGGCCTCAATGTCTTTTCAAAACAACTCTATTTTGACCCTCTGTTCTTACTATCACAGTAACTGCTTCGGGAGTGAGGCTTCAGGAGTAACTGCTTCAAGAATGACTTCTTCAAAGGAGTGACTGTTGTAGTTTCATACTGTGCATTTAATTAAAAAAACAACCTTACCCTGTTCATAATCAGATAATCTTCTTATATCCACGGAGCATCTTTTTAAACTGTTATCTAAAATCACTTCGAGACACAGGTCTGAGATTTTGAATAAATAACCCAATCAATAGAATGTTTGACGTTTGGTTTCGTTCTTCTTCCACCAGACCCTTCGGCTTCCTTCTTCGCTCATGTTTTGGCTTCCTTTCTTCTTCTGCTGAACCTTTCGGCTTCCTTCTTCGAATGCTTGATCTTTGGCTTCCTTTGCACTCACTCGACCTTCTTCGTTCACTTGATCTTCGGCTTCCCCTGCGCTCACTCAACCTTTTGGCTTCCTTGTTGGCTTGCTTGATCCTCGGCTTCTTTTTTCACTCACTCGACCTTCAACTTCTCGCTCTTCACCTTCCTCTATCTCTTCGAGTTCACCAATACTCAAAAGACACGTTCATTCGAAAGAGAGGCCGAATTACAATAGATGTTTCATATTAAAATTATATCAGAGAGGCCCTTTTTTAATATTCATACAATAGACTCATTATTTACAAAGGATTTCATAGGGGAGACCATACCCAATGACATCCCACATCCACGTCATCAATCTCAATTGTAACTTTTGGAGGTCCCGCAATCACAAGTCTAAACATCAGCGATGTAGCATGGCTGATATTCATATTGCCGATGAAATGGACGTGATATAATATTAAACATTTGTCAATAGATTCGTCGGGTCCATAGCTTCATCGCAATCGGCGGTCTGTCGGGTCCACCAGTCTTATTGCAATCACAGTTTACCATTGTTACATTTCTTCAAGGCTTGCGATATGCAACGGATGCGATATTTCTTTAGGACATATTATAATGGTGCAACGGGTCCACATACATATTGTAATTGGCAGACTTCAATGTGGCAAGGCTTTAAAGAGACTTGTGATGTGGCGAACGCGATATCATCTTAAGGCGTATGTAATGGAACTATCGGGTCCATATTACATATCGCAATCGGAGGTTTTGAGTGGTGTCATAAAATAGAACTGTCGATATCATTTATGCCAATATTATATACTATCGAAAGGGTTCCCATGGTTTATTACTTCCTCCATATTACATATCGCAATTAGAGGATTTCAGTGTAACAACAAGGCTTCAAGACTCGTGATGGGGTGGATGCGATATTTCAATAAATAATTGTTAATAAACCTGTTGGGTGCACAACCTTATCGCAATTGATAGGACTTCGACTGCCACATGGATTAAAAACAACCTTAACCACCGCAGTTGACCATGATCTAAGGGTTGACTATGAGATCGATGGCTAGGATAGAGTATGGGAATTCAACCACGATCATGGAAGTTCATACTTTCCTACCCCCGCTCTTCCGATAGTTGTTTCTCCTGTGACTTCTCTTCACTCTTCCGCTCTTCCAATAGTTTCCTTCTTTACTCCTCTATTATCGTTGTTGCTCTTTATTCTTTTGGTAACACTTACCCTTGGGCATATGTGATGACTTGCTTCTCTTTCTCCGATGACTTGTTTCTTTGATGGCTTTCAATAAACTCTTCATCTTACTCTTTGGCTTCTTGCTCATGTTGCTTTACTGGATCTACTACGTCATTTTCTATTATTATGTTGATCAATTGACCTCCTGCGTCATTTTCTATTCAATTGTTGTTAAATCGTTGTTCAATTTCTATTCAATTGACCTCTCACATCATTTGGTGTTCAATCGACCTCCTACATCATTTGTTGTTCAATTGTCCTCCATCTCATCATATCATCATATATCAAACTTTCATCACTATGAGAACTATGATTAATGGGAATCAATGGGAAATCATGTATCAAATAATTTTCCATTACAAACACTGTTGTATTGACATCAATGACAACCTACATTAACAATCTCCCCCTTTGTCATTGACGGCAATATTCTTCTTCTCTCCCCCTTTGACATCAATGGAAAAGGAGTGCACAAGGACTTCCCCTATCGAACTGCTTCCGTTCTTTATGAATAGTATATTTTTATGGGTATGTTACTCCCCTTAACGTGGTGCTCTTCTTTTTATACTCAAGATAGAAGGATTGTTTCCTCATCATCAACTAGCACATTATCCCTGCTTCATGTCTCAAAACTTCTTCATAATTCTTTCAACAATGCTTAAAGATGCTCGATTTCAATGCTTCCAAATATGCTCAAAATAGTCATACACCAAATGTTCATGTCCAAGTTTTTATGCTTCTGCAATCCGAATTTTGTTTTCTTCACAGTCAGAATCAAGGAGTCTTTATAGTCTGAATCAGGAGAAGATTCCACTAAAATTGTCATTCTCTCTATCTTTCTTCAAATTAGGATTCCTTCAAAGCATCAAACCATATTCTCTTTCACATGTTCATGTAGTTTCAAGCCAGTACTGCTACATCCACATTGTATACTTAGTATTCATTACCTTCCAGCAGTGGAAACCCACTCACACTATATTTTTGCATCTACCCATTCACAAACCTTCCTATGAAACATTTAAACGTTGGAGAGGGACACGTTCTCAAAGTACTATGTAGCTATGCTATACTCAACTCAGAGAAATAAGGATGCAACAGAGCACACTTGGCAGAGATTCTCTTCGAAGGGTCACATACTAGTAGTTTTGATAACAAATCGAAAGCATCATCATCTAAATTCAGGACTTCAGTTCTGATATCACATGGCTCCCATTGAGGAAAAGGATGCCAATAACTGAGTTGTGAAACTCTCGGCCAAACTTCTTCACTTGGAGTTCTGAGCAAGCTAAAGATCGCTTGAAGAATCTTGAAATCATTCCATCCGACAAAGAGAGGCTCCCTTTTATACAATTCAACTAAAATGCAGTCAAAATTCCACATGGCAATAGAAAGACAGTAGGTATCCTGACCCAAGATCAGCTCGGGAGATACATACCAGTGCACCCCTACCCTCTTCATATAAGCCTTGACAGATAAATCGATAGCTCTTCCCAGAAAAAACTTTGTGAATTTTAGTGACACAAATTCCCTGTCCTCCATTTCTATCCATATAGCTTAGGATTTAGTCTTTTTTGCATGACACCATCACCGTGCATAGAAGAAATGGCTTTCACAAGCTCGTACATAATTTTCATGATAACCACAGGTGGTATTATGAGTGACCGCATCTAATATCTGTTGATAAATAAAAAAACATTCAGCTTCATAACATCAAATACTATATGAATGCAAAATTGGCCGTGTCGACTCTTTTGGTGTTCCACATCTCGCAACTTGATGATGTTGTCGGCGCTGTCGGACAACATCCGTAAAATTGATATCTCTCTGGTGGAAGTGGGGGGAATTCCTTCCGTAAAATTTGTGTAAGTGACCTTGAGAGTCACCTCCTCCCCTGTTTTTGGAATTATGCCCTTATAAATCCTTCCTTCCAAATCTTCCTCTAACAACTGACACCTCATATACTTCAGAATCGTATAAAGATTGATATTACTACTACAAAATTGAAAACTATAAGTTGATTTTCCCTTCAAAGGAAGCCTCTATTACTGTCCTTCATTTACCTGTTATCACATTATATCCCCGAGTCGAGACATTCAACTTCTGTAATACCAACAACATAGTTATTAGCCCTATTTCTCTAGCATTGGATGGCCTTCTCTGCTGCTCCAATTTCTACTTAGTGATCAATTGGAAAACATTTTCAACAACAGTCGAAAGAATGGTTACAAGATCATGTTCTTCAATGTAGTGCTCCTGAGAAATGACCTTTATCAAAGGATGATTAATATAGCTCAACAAGGATTTCATAAGGACCCTTTCATGAAAAACTTTTGCAATAATGATCAAGAATCACAAGCTACCCCTAACTGTATGCATGGTCTCTTTTTGGCAGAATCCCATCATTAAACACTTGAAATATCAAGAATATCTTCATCAAGTCAACAACATGAGTTGTGGGCTGAAGTGTTCAAGATATTTTCAGATTGTATTTGCTTTATTCTCCATACTTGTATAACTTTCTTTTATGGCATGGTTCTAGTTTGAGAAGGTGCCCAAATAAAGTTACAATTACATGCCATATGAACAATGTTATGACACTTGAATCATTCTATGTTATTCATGAATTTTTCTTGTGAAATTGCTTCTCGGAGATTGACGGGGATCATTATAAGCTCTACAATCTTTTTCCATGTGTCCAAAGTTTGTACAAGAATAAAAATAACCAAGAAATAAACTTTGGTACCTGGGAGATGGATATTTCCTTGATGTACATTTGAAACCTTTCTTCCTTTAGATTCTTTGATGATAACTATTACTTCTCGCATCCTTGACAACATCTACATTTCTTCTGGGAGCGTGATTTCTTCCATTGTTTCCTTGAGTCTTCTCCCTGCCTTTGCTAGAACTAGGAGCATCAACATTTCTTTCTGGCTTCCTCACATCCTTTTTGTTTGAAGCATTATCATTCTTTCTTGAGGATTCACCTTCATACCCAAGACCTGATTTATCAAATGGACATCTTTGATGGCTAAGCATGTCATCCAAGGCTTGAGAGCTCTTCAAGGTTTTGTCCATCCCTTCAACCTTTTTCATGAGGGAGACTATCTCTTCTTCCAATCTTTCGCAATCATTATTTTTCTTAGAAAGTTGCTTCTGAATTTCTTCCTTAATACGTATTGCTTCATTTGCTTCTAATTTAAGGGATATGATATCTGACTTCATTTTGAAGATTTCTTCATTTTCTTTTTCTAGACTTCTCCCCATTTCTTCCTTGATCCTTGTAGCATTACATGTTTCGGCCTTGAGAAGGTTGATATTAGATTTTAATTTGAATATTTCTCCATCCTTTTCTTTTAGTTGGCGAATCATGGTGTTTTTCTCCTTTTCTGCTTGATCAACTTGTCCTTCTATGATTGCCAATGCTTCCATTGTCTTGTCAGCTCCTTGTGCTTGTTTCCTTACTTCTTCTAGTTGTGATCTAAGGGAGGAGACCTCTTCCTTTTATTTACCAATCTCTAATTTAAGTTTGTTCAAGCTTTTGTGCCTTTGTTCAAGGTGTTTTGACAAGGAATCTTCCAATTTCTTTGCTTTATCCAATTTATTTTTCATGGATATGACTTCTTCATGATGCTTTCTTTTGCTTTGATGAAATTCCTTCTTAAGATTGGCAAGCTCTTCATCTCTTTCTTGTACTTGAAGCTTGACAAGGTCAACTTTCTTCTTTGTTTGTTCTTGGTCACTAGCGAGTGCTTTCTTATTAAGTTTCTCATTTTCCTTTTTAAAATTGATAATCTCGTCCATGGAAGCCATAGTTTTAGCAAGGAGATCTTCTACAAAATCTTTTTCATTCTCTTAATCTTCTAGGTATTCTTTATCCTTGATGTCATTATTCTCATTTTCAGCTTCTATGATGGGTTCTGGATTTCCTTCTTGGTTTCCATCATCTTCTTTACTGGTGGTCATGGTCAATGATCCTTTTGAGTGAAGGTCATGAAGTCTGTCCCATATACCCTTTGCTGATGAACATTTTCCTAAATTGTTCTTTATAGAATCTGGTAGCCCATTCAAGATTGCCTTCATTGCTTTTGCATTGTACTCCTTGGATTCTCTATTCATCATGTTATCAGTAATTACTGATTCCCATACTTAAATGTCTTATGTCTTTAAGAAATTACTCATTCTTGCCTCCCATATATCAATGTTTCAATCGAACCATGGAGCCTCCACAAATTGATTGACTTCTATTTCAGTGGTAGAGGGAGAGACATTTTTAGGAGGATTGGAGACGTTCTTCCTTGGCTTTTCCATTTGTGTTCTAATGATCAACCTTCAAGATGTTAGGTTTTGAGTGAAGGTACTAGCTCTGATACCAATTGTTGGAGATACTAGGTGGGGGGGTGAATTAGTATTACTTTTCAATTGTTATTTTTACCAGTTAAATCATTTATATTTAGAACAAAAAATGAACAATAGGACTAAATGCTTTTATTAATATAATCTTTACAATAAATAAGATACAATCTATATAAGGCTCCAACATGTTTCCGAGCACCAACTTGGAGTTTTTGTGAGGCTCCAACCTCCAGGGAACCAACCCTCTCTTATCAAGGCACCAACCTTAGGTTTAGGAGCACCAACTCCAAGGACACCTATCCTTCAAATTCTAAGGCACCAACCCCAAGGGCTCCAACCCTCTGCTATATGTTGTTTGGATATGTTTGGTAGTAATTCTCTGCTCCCAAAATCTTCTTCACTGAATTTTGTCAATCTACAACTTCACTGTAGTCTCCATGCTACAGCATCAATGAAAACCTGTCTTCATATGAAGGAGTCTTTACAACTCTTCATATTTCCCACACAAAGTCTGCAAAGTTACCTCATGATGATTTCAAATAGCCATCATGATCTCTAATAATGTCTCCAAGATCTGTTGATACTTATCAACAAGATATCTGCACTAGGCCTCAAAGTCTTTTCAAAAAAACTCTATTTCGACCCTCTGTTCTTACTATCACAGTAACTGCTTCGGGAGTGAGGCTTCAGTCACAGTAACTGCTTAAGGAGTGAGGCTTCAGGAGTAACTGCTTCAAGAGTGACTTCTTCAGAGGAGTGACTATGGCAGTTTGATATTGTGCGTTCAATTAGAAAAAAACAACCTTGCCCTGTTCATACTCAGATAATCTTCTTATATCCACAGAGCATCCTTTTGAACTGTTACCTAAAATCACTTCAAAACATAGGTCTGAGCTTTTCAATAAATAACCCAATCAACACAACGTTTGACGTTCAGTTTCCTTCTTCTTTCGCTGGACCCTTTGGCTTCCTTCTTCGCTCGTGCTTTGGCTTCCTTTCTTCTTCTATTGGACCTCTCGGCTTCCTTCTTTGATTACTTGATCTTTGGCTTCATCTGCACTCACTTGACCTTCCTCGCTCACTTGATCTATGGCTTCCTCTGTGCTCACTCGACCTTCCGGCTTCCTTCTTCACTCACATTATCTTTGGCTTCCTTTGCGCTCACTTGAACTTTTGGCTTCCTTCTTCCCTCGCTTGATATTCGGCTTCCTTTTTCACTCGCTCAACCTTCGGCTTCCCAATCTTTAGCTTCCTCTATCTCTTCGAGTTCACCAATACTCAAAAGACATGTTCATTTGGAAGAGAGGCTGAATTACAATAGACGTTGCATATTAAAATTATATCAAAGAGGCCCTTCTTTTATATTCATACAATAGACTCATCATTTACAAAGGATTTCATAGGAGAGACCATGCCCAATCAGGTCCCACATCCACATCATCAATCAAAATCAAAACTTTCTGAGGTCCCGCAATCGTAACTCTTAAGATCACCGATGTAACATGGCCGATATTCATACTGTTGATGAAATGGACGTGATATAATATTAGACAATCATCAATATATCCATCGGGTCCATATCTCCATTGCAATTGGCTATCTGTTGGGTCCACCAGTCTTATCGCAATCGTATTTTACTATCATTACATTTCTTCAAGACTTGCGATATGCAACAGATGTGATATTTCTTTAGGATGTATTATAATGGTGCAGCGGGTCTACATACATATCACAATTTGCATATTTCAATGTGGCGAGGCTTTAAAGAGACTTGTGATGTGGCAGACGCGATATCATCTTAAGTGGTATGAAATGGAACTATCGGGTCCGTATTACATATCACCATCGAAGGTTTTGAGTGGTGTCATAAAATAGAACTGCCAACATTATTTTTGACAATATTATATACGGTCGAAAGGGTTCCTATGGTTTATTGCTTCCTTTGTATTACATATCACAATCAGAGCATTTCGTGTAACAACAAGGCTTCAATACTCGTCATGTGGTGGATGCAGTATTTCAATAATAGTTGTTAATTAAGCCATCGGGTCCATAACCTTATCACATTTGACAGCTTGCGGGGCTTTGACTGGCACATGGATTAAAAACAACCTTAACCCCCATAGTTGACCATGATCTAAGGGTTGAATATGACATTGACAGCTAGGATTGAGTGCAGGACTTCAGCCATGATCAAGGAAGTCCATACTTTCGTACCACTACTCTTCTGATAGTTGTTGCTCCTGCGACCTCTTTTCACTCTTCCATTCTTCCAATAGTTTTCTTCTTTACTCCTCTGTTATCATTGTTGCTCTTTGTTCTTTCAAAAACACTTACCCTTAGGCATATGCGATAACCTACTTCTCTTGCTCCAATGACTTGTTCCTTTGATGGCCTTCGATAAACTCTTCATCTTACTCTTTGGCTTCTTGCTCATGTTGCTTTACTAGATATACTACATCGTTTACCATTAAATTATTGCTCAATTGCTAATCAATTGATCTCCTGCATCATTTGTTGTTCAATTGTCCTCCATCTCATCATATCATCATATATCAAACTTTCATCACTATGAGCATTATGATCAATGGGCATCAATGGGCAATCATGTATAAAAGAATTTGCCATCACAAACACTACTATATTGACATCAATGACAACCTAGATTAAAAAATAGTACATGGTTTATTTCGACCCACCTAGTTAGAAAGGTCTAGGTGATCTTTGTTTAGGTGATAACACTTCAGTACTAGTCATCATATTTGTTTTTCTATGTTTTGTTTTAGGGATTAAGTTTTAGCATAAAATACATACTTTTGCAAAATTTCCTTTTAGGCATTGTTGGCTCTTGCTAGTGCTTTACTCTTGGTTCATATAAAATCATATTTGTAGCTAGATTGAGAGTGTTCTAGATTTTTGAATTAGTGTTATGACTGTAACCCCCAATCCCAGGGAATTGATAGTTGAGTTACACCCATAATGGCTCATAAAATTAGCCATTGACGAATGAGGCAACACCTCCAGCTCAACACACCAGTGCATCACCAAACCCGACCTTCTTCTTCCTCCATGATGCCTGCTAAAATATCTTCCCTAATATCTAGATGTTGGAAAACCTATAACAAATTATGACAACTGGACTAAATCTTGAGTGTTAGCTCATAGATTTGCTGCAGGATAACTACAATTATGCTTCCAAAGGAAATGTATATATTGAAGTCCATATTTACATAATATATTGAATCTCTTATGTTTATATATTATGTGAAATAATAATAATTTTTGGGGTAAATTAGATTTATTCCATCATTTAGGGAGATGACTTCAAGAAATGCATCTCTATTGCACAAATAGATACTCAATTGTATTGAGATGGACCCAAACTCTCTCTTGGTCCCGCATTATATAATTACAGATATGCACATATATGAAAATGAAGGTTTTTTATAGAAAAAATTATTTAAAGGAAGCCATGGATTATTAGTGGTTTGATTTCATTTTATATTTACGTACTTACATATTTGATTAGACTTTTAAGATAGCGAAATGAAGAAGTGGGTGAGTACATAATGAGGAATTGGTTGAGCAAGATGAGGTTGGGAAGATTTATTACATTGCCAAGAGATCATTCCTATGCCTGGTTAACCCTGACAAAAGCTGGAGACTACACATTATCACATTGTTTTCAAATGAAAATCAACTTATTCATCCTCACTGACACCATGAGGTATTTCGTTGGTGTATTTTTTTCATCAACCCAGATGAACTGATGACAAATATTTTTCTAGTTGGTTTGATTTGATAAATTGGGAGTATTTGTTTTATTTTTCTGGCGTGGAAGGATTTTTTTTGTTGTAGGTGGGGAAGACCCATAGACTCTGTTCTCTCTTTTCAAATATGGAACTCATAGGTTACAAGCATTGATTCTAATTTTTTCTATCGATTTTAAGAAAAATTAGATGTTTGAGACAATTCATTACACACCTAATTCATTGATCCATTGCTCTTCCTTTTCCATAAATACATTGAGTTTAGCAAAAAGTTCAACAGAACCATCCTTCAACCACTCATTTGGGACCTCATCCATTATATGTAGGAGCTTCCAATAAAAACTTTGTCCATATTACCATGAATATCTTCTTACCAATTCTCTTATCTCTTATGAAAAAAATATCTCTTGACTATCGAGGTCACTTCCCCTTGACTTATATCTAACCATATCGACCAAGCTCCTCTTTTGAAATATGGTGCAACCTCTTCCTTTGGAGCAATCTCACTTTTTAAAAATATGGTACATCACCCTCCACAATGGGCTTACTCCTTCCTCAATTTCCTTGCTCTCATCTCCCCCTCCTCTACCTCAAGCAAGGTTACATGTATTGTTTTTGGGCTCTATTTCCATTTTTTCATGAAAATTCTTCTTATAGTTCCCACAATTTTTTTTCTTGGATCCTCCCATGGTCGATGTCTGTTAATTTTCCCTCTGTAGAGAATTAGTCTCCTCACTAGCATGATTTTGTATTTTAGCCTCAAGAACAACCTTAGTAGGTACTCGTGCATCCTTCCTTTCTGATCATGCCATTAATTTTTAGTATGTGTGGCACTTTACCTTATCTATATAGCATTAATTCAACCGAAACCAACTATCCATTGGTAAGGAAAGTTTGCTATCCACTTTTGAAGATAATATCCCATACGGATTTTGATGATATCATCCCATAATATTAAAAACAATGGTGATGTAATTTTAGGGCTATTTCCATTCAATATGCATCCCATATTCTAGGGACACTAGTCTCGTCTTCTAGGGCTAGTTCCTTCTTCTATGGGATAACAAGAGGATTTCATCATTTTCGTGAGATATTTCCTTACTTTAAGGCCATTGGCCCTTGTTTCAATAACAATAATCCACTTTTTAAAGTTATTTCTATTAGTATATTTTTATAAATGTATTGCTATTGGTCTCTTCTTTTATGGTTACTAGTCTTGTCGATAAAATTGACAACATTTTTCCTATAATGCGACAATGGTACTAGTCCCTGCTATTCCTATAAGCCTATTTTTATAGGGTTATTAGTCTTTTTAATTTCGGTGACAACATTCCCCTATAATGCTACTAGTTGATTATATTAGTCCGTAGACCCTTTTTCTAGGGATACTAGTCTCGTCTTCTAACATTAATGAGTTTTGTAACAATTTGCATCACAACATCTCAAATTTCCAACCTCTCACAATTTGAGTCACAACATAATTTAATGACTAACATATCATAATGTTGGTAACAACATCTACCAACATTTTATTAGTTTAGGGCCACTAGTCTTATCCTCTAGTTGATGAGTTTTGTATGAATTTTTGGCAAAATATCTCACTAATTATTCACTCAATAAATTTTTCATTCATTCAATACAATCGTTCAAAACTCAAGAATAGAATTTCATCGTTGGGTTGTCTAGTTGTCTCCTTTGAATACTCTTCTTGTATATCTGGGCTGTCCATTGCCTTGTATGGCTTAGTATTGTATGAGCTAACCCTATCTCCTATGACTTAGTTTTGTATGAAATGGCCTTATCTCGTGGGGTTTTCCAGCTGTGTCCTTTCAACACTAGCCTTGTATATATGGGATGTCTCTTGTATCTACATTATTATTTTAGTATATGTTGATGGTCCTAGACCTGCCAACGTTAAGGGGATCTCCTCGATATGAATTCCCAACTAGACCTCACACCGTTTGGTGTGGAAGTCCCATCTGGTATGATGGCCCAGTTGCCATTTTCTTAAGGATTTGCCTAAACTCTTGCTTGTAAACAGAGGAGAGGGGTTTTCTTTGTCTTCAAGAAGTGAGGGTCGCGTGCTTGGTGAGTGTAAGTGTAGCTTGTGTCAGTGGTTCTTCATTGTCAAGGTAAAGGGTGAGAATGAGTTCCAGGTCGATTGGGAGTAGTCCGGACACTGCTAGGAACACATAACACAACAGGACATGCACAAATTTTGGCAGAGTAGTCCACATGGATGTGGCAGTCACAACATACAAGGTAAGATAACACATACAACATGCACGGATTAGTCCGAACGAGTGCAACAATTGTTATAGCAAGCTTCATGTGAAAGGTTTGTCTGATGTCTGGAAGAGCAGTCTAGGCAATCAAGACAACATTAATAGCATATACAACACATTTCCATCAATAGATTATGCATTACAAAAAATGAAACAGTTCAGATATAGAACACAGGTTAAGGAAACATGCATTACAAGTTTTAAGGATCAATCTTACAACAGATACAATACACGTGTGAAAACGTGATGGCCTGTTAGCAAGCTTCTAAATTAAGCGAAAGTTCCAAGACACATCGTTACACCATACATCACTAACCCTGAGTGCGGGGAGTTGGAGCCACTAATTACTCCTCAAAGAAAAGATTACAGACTCTCTTGGCTATGTGAGAGGAGCTAAGGTCAAAAGTCCTTTAGATGTACAAATGAGGGGGTATTTATAGCCAAGGGTGAAACTAAACCTTGTGGCTATTCAACTACACTCATGACCATTTGAATTCAATGACTTTTTGACTTACATGACTCTTTGTTCAACAAGTGGGTCTCTTGGACTTCCACGTTACATCAAATTGATTGACAACAAGCCCGTAGTGGAGATGTGGGCGACATGACTCATGATGTGACTTGACATGACTTGACATGACAATGTCGGTACATTCGTACTGCTGCTGGAGTGCATGTCAAGTTATCGTGTCGCTGGGTAATGGATATCTTCATGGTGTATCATAGCTTCACCTCCACATGGCGAAGTGCATAGAGTGTTCAATGGTATTTTGTTTGCTTGATGACTCTTTAACATGTTATTCCTCGCTTGCGTGTTGGAAGGCTTGATAGGCTCATCTGTTCGCGAAGGTGCATGTTCGTCACATTCTTCCACTTCGTATGCTTCATTCGTTTTTCCATTGGTGAACCTGTCATTCTGCATTTTCTCCCTTCGTTCATCCCATTTGTCATCTTGCCTTGTTTGTTGGTGTACTTATACCTACAGTCACTCATGAAGAGACGACATCAAATCCAAAACCTCCTAGTCTACCATGACACATGATCATTTTGGATTCAGGCAACCAGGAGAGGCATCAAGGTTGTAAAGTGGGATGATGGCTCTAGGAACTGCTGATGAAAACTGTGTAAGAGTCACTGAGTTATGGAGGCGAACAATCTGAGATGACAGTGACTGCCTACAAGGTCTGGCTTGCTTGGGAGGCAAAATTGCGCAAATTTTGGGAGGGACAGTCCAAGCTTTTAGAAGGAAAGGCAGGCATGCCCTACGCATTTTTCAAGATGAACGGGCAATGGGGATGGATAACCTAATTTGCAAAATTTTCTAGAGGAACGGTTTGGGCTGTATGAAGGGTCAGCAAGCAGGGATTACACAGCTTTTTGGGTGAACTGCCCGGGAGACTGGAAACCAAAACTGCGCAATTCCCAGAGGGAACTAGCAGTTGGCTACTAGGTTTCTGGTAGCCAAAACTATTCAATTCCTAGAGGGAACTTCCAGTTGGTCGCTGGAGTGGATGGCAGCAGAAAATGCGCAATTCCTGGATGGGATTGGCAGTCTGCTGCTAGGGCCTGCTGGCAAGGAAAACTGCATTGAGGCAGGGAGGTCAGCCTATTGATAATCTCTACACAATTTTTGAGCTGAGTTGACTAATGGGCAACAGAAGGCCTGCTCATTAACACTGCATAATTTTTGAAATAAACAGTTGGTCGACTGTCGGGATGATTGAATGGGAAAACTGTGCAATTTTCTGAGGGAGATAGGGATGGGCACTTGATGTCTGTCCAGCCTATTTACGTAATTTCCTTAGTTAGTTGAGCAGGTGAGGTTAGTGGCCTCTGCGTAATTTTTGAGGGGATTCAATCCCGAATTGACTACTGGGTCCGACTGTCTAGGTGGCCACCATGAGAGTTGATTGAATTGCTTGTGGGCAACACAACTTGCAAATACTAGCTTGGTGCTTCTGCATTGTTCTGGTTGACAGTCGATTGAGTCAATGGCAGGGTGATGCTATGGTTGTCAGAGGGGAGTTTTGTCATCAGAACTTCAACAAAAATGGCTAAGTGTATGAACAATTGAAAGATGCATAGGTGATCATACGAACACACACTCGCATGACTTGATGATGAAACGACCAAACCATTGAGACACACATGTTCAACATGATTGACAGACGGTGTAAGTGACAAGAACGACACTCATGATTGATCATTCATTGATTGAGATGACGCTTGTGCGACAGTGAATGTGACTTCATGTGTGATTGTGATAGATGCTTTGATAGAGACATAACAAGCACATAAAAAGCAAAGACTTTGAGCATAACCAGAACATGGTTGCAAGCACGACTCAGACATCAGCATGCAGAGACTTGAATGTAATGAACAAGCAAGGAAGATGTAAAGACTCACATGAGATCAGGGAGTAAAGTAAAGTGTGTACAGTCACGAAGAGAAACTCTTCAAGGGAGGCTCCAAAATTCATGCAGGCCAAAATTTTGGAGGGTGGTTGTAGCCGCTACAACACTTGGTGACACAATGGTAGAACTCTAGCTTCTCTATTTCAGTTCATTGCTATCACAGGGCCTTGGTCTTTTGGGGAGTATTGAATTGTTTTGTGGGTTACTTCGGTTTCCCCACTTACCCCATGGACATAAGTGGTTCACCCTTTGCCACTCAATCAAGCACAATAAAAAATTCAGCTTATATCTCAGTGTTTTGAATCTGATACAGGTAGTTTAGCTCGTGAGTTGAATATTTTTAGAGTATAATTTTTCATCTCTAGTGTTGCTCCACTACCAACAGGCCTCGACAGTACCCTAGCAGAGTCACGTAGGAACACATACAGTGCTCCACTACTAGCAAGACTGGTCAGTACCCCGATGGAGTTGCACGCTTCATCTCTCTGCAACCTTTCTCTTCTTTCACCTTTGTATTTTTCAAGAGTACTGTGCATAGGCACTTATTTATTTTTATGGCCGAAAAGGGATCCCAACTTATTAAGAGAAGGAGAGGTTGTTCCTTCAAAGAAGCATGTAAGACCTTTGACATAAGTTTTCTCATTTATATCCCCCTCTCCGTTTCTACTAGTTGGATGAGCTTGAACACACAGATCAAAAGGTTGAGTACAAGAATGGGGCTTCCTAGTGTGGACATAGGTTCATGGTTGGAATGAAACTTCCCTTGCAGATGGTTCGTATTTTCCATCAAGACATCATCGGCCAAAAGTTACAACCAAGCATAGAGAAGGTAGACACAAGATTGTCTAAGTGTTGTAGTGTCACGAGTTTCCTCAAATTTTAACCACATACTCCATTCAAAATCCAGGACATAGTAGTTGGAAGCATTTATTTCTAGAAATAAAAATGGTAATAAAAATCAAACAAAGAAAAATCAACGATAATAAGCAAAACAAACCAAATGAAACAACAAGAAACAAGCAAACTATGTACATGGCACAGGCGTGGACCGACGTACTGAAAATAATGTTTGAGACCTTAGCCATTGGTAGGAAGGTTGTCAATCCTCCTGCACAGTGATTTTAAATGATACGTGTGTGCGCCAAGCCTCTCGTAGACTAGTGCAAGTCCACTGAGCTCTGATACCAGAACCTGGTGGCATTACAGAAGACCTTCAAGTGAAGACAACACCACTGTTTCAGGTACTGTTTGCAACACGAGCTCAGATGATGGCATAGGGTAGTTATTTTTATTTCGGGAGGGGTTCAAGTTTCTGAAGTCAATGCATAAGTGGATTTTCCCAGATTTCTTACATCCACGGTTTAAATTAGAAAACCAGGTATGATGACCAACTTTGCAAGTAATCCAAACACTTTAAATGTTAGTTAATCATTTTTCTGAATGGAGTGCAAACAACATGTATGTGTTACCTGTTCTTTGTTGCAATGGCTTGTCTCCTGCTTTACCTAGCATCTCATGTTGGATTGCTTGCGTGTAGTGCGTACTCAGATCATCATCTACTCGTGCAGACCTATCCTGGTACTTTTCGATCCAGTGGTCAACGATTTGTTACTATTGTAGTGTGTAGCTTGTACCGAGATTGGCCATATTCAGATCATGGTAGTTTCCCAGGTTGCTTTGTTCATTCATAGTGTTGGTGTTTTTTGTGTTTAGCATGAGTTCTTCATACATAACATCATTGTTTGTGCCTTTGAACTTCAAAAGGATCGAAATCATGCATTTTTCATTGTTTTGAATGACTGAAATACACTCGTCCCTTGAGCCATCATGTGTTCCCGATTTGTCAAGACTCATGGCCCATTACTTGTATTTATATAGACCATTTGGCGTGTTCATACTGCTGCTACTAATATTTTTCATACTACTACTACTATCAAAAAGAAAAAATTGTACACGTTTCATTATCATCAGTTAGGCGAGGAAGGAGTCCCAACTACTTGTTCGATGAGGGTGGAGTTGGCCATGCAGGATAATGCTCCAATGCCTTTTCTAGGAGGGAGTTGCCAAACATGAGTTCTCTGAAGGCCAATGGTTCATTCTCGCCATTGAGGGGAGTGAAATTATGCTTCATGTACCTCTCAGACTCTACCTGGATTTGGTTTCATTTTCCCTTGCATGGAAGCCACATGTGAGACCAGTCTGTAGCAAAATATCCGTCTAGCTTGCTGGACCAATCTCTACTGAGTAGTAGACCATATGCTTTTGGGATGTCTACAACCACTATGTTGAATCATTAGTGGACTCGACCATCATGAGATAGTTAGATTATCACGTCCTGTAGTTCACCAATGGTAGGTACCGATGTTCGATAAATTTGGATGTTTTGTGCAAATGTTTCGCTCCATCATGCATGGATCTTTTTCACAATGGAGAGTGGCATGGCGTTGGCTTCCATGATAGAATCATCTAGACAGTTGTGAACATTGCAGTTGAAAACTTGACAAGATAGCAAGAATGGGGGGCAACCTGAGTGTGCTTCTTCCATCCAGAGTGTATTGAGCACATTGGAAAGTGATTTGGGAGGTGGACTTGCTCCCTTGCTGGTAGAGGTTGCGTTGTCTGTTGTTGTCTATCCCAGTACGTGAAACAGGATATCTCACTGACTCTGGATCTTAGCCAACTCAAACAAACTGATGTTTGCTCGAGTTTTCTTCACATCATAACAATTTTGTAGTCCATAGGAGGTAGACTTACTAAGGTGTCCGGGGTAGAATAGATGTTCATGTTGTCCTGTGGAGTGTTTTGCAGTTTGCTGCTCATGGAAGTACTCTTGCCCACCGTTGTCTTCCTAGAATTATTTTTTGTTTTTTGCTTTGGGGTAGCTGGTGGATCAACCTTCCTTATTAGTAGTCTAATCTTCTCTTGCATTTCCCCAAGTGTAGGGGGGGGGGGGGTGCTTTACTCCTAAGGCTGTAATGATCATTTTTTCTTGGGGGATGCTTCTCGATGTTTGTCTTCGGCACTGCTTCCAAGCACTGATATGCGTTCACCACATGCCCAGAACTTGATGCTTTAATAGGTGCAATACCTTTGTCATAATCTTTGTCATCTGGTTGCTTCTACATATGTTGTCTGCATCAAGTGTATGACTGTATACTGAGTTTGTGACTCGCTTCTAGTCTGAACAGAAGTTCTCGGGATGATGTTCTTCGTGGAACAAGCAAAACTCGAGATATGCACATTGATCGACATTGAACACAAAGCTCTACGCATTTTCTTGATAGGACCAGTTTCTCCCTAATAAGTTGCTTCCCTATCTCTGTCTAGGCAAATAGCTCCTTTCAAATGTGTATGGTTTTCATTGTTTAAGCTCAGACACTTCAGTTGTTGAGTTCCCGACGAGGCGAGTGGGGCTTTCAATATCATTTGCTTCCTTGTCTTTACCCTTGCTCGTCATATCTTGGGACTTCCTGCTCGTGTCTTTGGAGTCCTTTGCTGGTTCATAATCCTTGATGAGTCCAATCACGTGTGGGTCTTTTTCGACAACAATAACCTCTTCACAATTTTCCAAGAGTGTTGGTTTCGCGGCTCACTTGACGAATTGTAATGTTGGTTGGCAATGCAGACGTGTAGTAATGAACAGTGATGGAGTCATGAGGTTTGGTGTCTCCTGCAAATTTTTTCAATATGCGGGTAAACCTCTAGTTGAAATCTTTTACCATTTCTTTCCCCTCCATCTTCATGCTACCCGATTATTTGAGTAACATAGTTGGGGTCTTGTCATCAGCAAAATTTTCAAGAAACATGCATTCGAATGCACCCCAGTTCTGTATGGATTTTGGTGGAAGGCTGTGATACCACGTAGCTGCACGACCATCCAAGGTACATGGGAAGAATCTACAAGCTATGTCGTTATGCCATACCTCAAGGGTCTGCAACAATAGGTAGAAGTTTTCCAAATAATCTTCTACCTTCACCGTGCTATCAGGGTTGAACTTGATGTTCATTCTCTCGTTCACTTCGACATCTTGTGCAGAACAGCTGGCAGAGCCAATGGTCCCTGAGTCATCCATTCAATGTTTGGGTCAACCATCGCTTCTGCTTATTCCTCTAGTTCGGAATCTAATGGTTTCAGCTCTGAGTCGGTTCGTTCATCTCCACCTCCACCTCCTCCGCTGCTTTCCCCTTTGCCTCCTATACCGGAGTTTGATCCTAAGATCACAAAAGTGTCTTATTCACCTTGCCGAAAGACTAGAGGTTCCTCTTTGTCTTCAATAGTTTCTACTAGACCTTCAAGTGTGGCAAGGACTGCTTCTTACACTGATGACAAAACAACTCCTGTGGGCGTGGCTTTTGAATTTTTTGATGCGTATGGAAGGTTTTGTTTTCTTGAGATCAGTTTGACTACTTTCACGAACTCGCGAGTGATGGGACGGACTAAGCGAAGGCGTTGATATGGAATTTCGTGTTCAGTTTTGGGAGGTGAGAAGTAACCAACTGTAGAGTTTCATGTAGGTTAGAGGGAGTGCAAATTATTACCTTGACCAGATGGTTACTGAGACAGTTTGAGGGTAATTTCAACCATGTACAACTGGTTGCCCTCCTTGTAGTGCCAGAAATGTTGATGGTACTGGACCCGCCAGCATTCAAGGGATCTCCCCAGTATGAAGTCCCAACTAGACCTCACACTGTTTGGTGTGGGAGTCCCATCTGGTATGATGGCTTGGTTGCCATTGTCTTAAGGATTTTCCTCAACTCTTGCTCGCCAGCACAAGAGAGTGGTTGGCTTTGTCTTCAAGAAGTGAGGTTCATGTGTGTGGTGAGTGTAAGTGTCACTTGTGTCAATGGTTCTTTCACTTTCATTGGAAAGGGTGAGAGATAGTTCCAGGTCGATTGGGAGCAATCCCAACATTGTTACGAACACACAACACAACAGGACATGCACAAATTGCGGTTGAGCAGTCCCAACATTGCTAGGATCACACAACACAACAGGAAATGCACAAATTCTGGTGGAACAGTCCACATGGATGTGATAGTCACAACATACAAGGTAATATAACATGTACAACACTCACAGATTAATACGAATGAGTGCAATGGTTGTTACAAGAAGCTTCATGTGAAAGGTTTGTCTGATGTCTAGAAGAGCACTCTACATGGGCAAGACAACATTAACAACATATACAACACATTTCCATTAATAGGTTATGCATTACAACAAATGAAATGGTTCAGATGTAGAACACAGGTTAAAGCAACATGCATTACAAGTGTTAAAGATTAGTCTTACAATAGATACAATACATGTGTGAAAACGTGTTGGCTTGTTAGTAGGCTTCTGAATTCAACGAAAGTTCCAAGACACATCATTTCACCATACATCACTAACCCCGAGTGCGGGGCATTGGAGCCACTACTTACTCCTCAAAGAAAAGATTACAGACTCTCTTGGCTATGTGAGAGGAGCTGAGGTGAAAAGTCCTTTAGACCTACAAATGAGGGTGTATTTATAGCCAAGGGTGAAATTGACCCTTGTAGCTATTCAATTACCCTCATGACCATTTGAGTTCCATGAATTTTCAACTACATGACTCTTTTTTCAACAAGTGGGTCTCTTGGACTTCCACGTTACATCACATTGATTGAAAACAAGCTCATAGTGATGATGTGGGTGACATGACTCATGATGTGAATCAACATGACTTGGCATGACAATGCTAGTACATTCATGCTACTGTTGGAGTGCATGTCAAGCTATAGTCTTGCTGGGTGATGGATGTCTTCATGGTGCATCATAGCTTCACCTACTTATGGCGAAGTTCACAGAGTCGTCGATGGTCCTTGGTTTTCTTGTTGAAGCTTTAGCATGTTGTTCCTTGCTTGCATGTTGGAAGCCTTGACAGGCTCATTTTTTCACAAAGGTGCATGCTCGTCATGTTCGTCTGCTTCGTATTCTTTGTTCATTCATCCGTTGGTGAACTTGTCATTCTGCATGTGCTCCTTCGTTCATCCCATTTCTCGCCTTGCCCTGTTTTTTGGTGTACATGTATATGAACTCACTCATGACGAGACGACATCAAATCTAAAACCTCCTAGTCTACCATGACACGTGATCATTTCAGATGCAGGTGACCAGGAGAGACATCAAGATTGTGAAGCGGGATGATGGCTCTGGGCACTACTAATGAAAATTACGCAAGAGTCACTGAGTGATGGAGACGGGCAATTTGAGAGGATAGTGACTGTCTCCAAGATCTAGCTCGGTTGGGAGGTCTAGCATAGGAATGTATTGTAAGGGAAGCATTTCTACATTTTTACCCTCACATATTACTTCAACAAAATTTGTAATATGATTTTTTTAAGATTTTGGTCCAGGGATTTCCCCTTCTTCATCCATTTGATTTGAAACTTCATATCTATTGCCTTGCCTTGGAGTATTGAGCCTTTATTCTTTCTAGAGGAAAATCCATTATCCAAGGAGGTTGATTTCTTTCGTGAAGTGGAAGCATTAAAGTTTGATTTGTGATCTGAAGGGATTTTTGTAATCATAATTTATTTTTTGTGCCCTCTTACATCTTGACAACTACCACTCATCTCTATCTTCATTATTTTTCAACTTGTCTTCCACTTTTGGGAATATTTAAGTTAAATTCCCATAATAATGATATATTTTTCATTTAAATGGAAGTTTTTCATAGTCTAACTCCTGTAATCGAGTCTAGTTATCTAGTTGGAGGTTGATTGTTCCTTGAGAACCCCCATCTAGAACTCCTTCTGCACATATTATAGAAAATTAATACATTCCCTCTCATGATTTAGCTTGATCAATGTAATGAACTAAGACATTACCAATGGATTTGAAATTTTCTTTATTCCAATAGTGAAGGGGAAAATAGAGAAATTTCACCCAAACTAAAATAGATGAAGGGACATCATCATATATATATATATATATATATATATATATATATATTTGTATAGGATTTATTTATCCATATACAACACTTGATCTAAAATATGGTGAGGACCATTACAAAAGATGAGATCTCAATTTTTTTTATTTATAAATTGAATTTTAAAGAAACCTCTACTATTGAAGGAGTATCTGAACTGTCCTTTAATTTTAAATCTCCAAATCCTGTTGATCAACATATTTATTGACTGGGGTAATGTACAAACACCTGTGAACATGCCACATTCAACTCGTCATAGTGCCATTATGCATGATTGATTGTTATGGACTGGTATTTTTGGACACTCATGAATTCTTTGAAAAAACTTATCTACCTTGAAGCATTGAAACAATGGGACTCAAGTAATAAGGGAATTGAAATTAGTGTTGTTGGGGGTAGGAAGAGGAAGGGATGGAAAAGACACCTAGATCTTGAATCCGTTAGAGAGTACGTGCATGGTTATGGTTTCATTAAATATTATTAGAGTTAAAAGTGAATATTTGTTTTTTGAAATAAACAGAGAGATTAATGGTATTCTCATATTAAACTGAGAGTTATGATTCTTTTAAGAAAAATAAATAAAATCTTCTTTAAATTTTATCTTTTGCTTATCTCCTTATATGTTTATTTAAATCACAAGTGTAAAAACCCATCAGATGTGGAGTGAAAATTCTCATCCAATGAGTATACACTTTGCTACAATTGAGTACACCCACTCTCGAAAAAAAATGGATTTGAAAATACATGAAAAACATGTGTTTCTTTCAAGGAACAATTTTTTTCATGTATTTTCATTTTTTTTTTGGTGTGGGTATACCCAAAATAATGTAAAGTGGTAACTCACTATGCAACCAATAGGCGCCTACACTTTTGATTAAACCTGTAAGGAGATAAACTAGAAATAAAAATAAAAATAAAAATGGTATTTTTCTTCTACTTACTCCAAAGATATTTACCCATAGGGATGAAATCATTATATTGAATATTATTCTGTTCTTTAGAGTTTTTTTAGTTAGAACATTTATTTTTATGGTACTCAATTTTCAACACAAAATTACTTTGATGCCAAGGTTTGTGTAATTGGAAAACCCTCGCTGGTGGATAAGGTTTTTTATTTTGGTGGAAGCCATTTTGTCCTAAGTTATTGTGGGTAAGCAAAAGTGTGGTTAACCTAGTTATAAACTATAGCTTAGTGTTGAAAGCCTAATTTCATCCTAAGGACTCAACAAAATCTAGAGTTTGGGCAAAACATTAGAGGAGTAAGTAAACAATCGATCTATGTAAGGTTTTATATTATTTACAAAACCTTGTTTTCATGGAGTGCTTGATGTGGGGACAATATAAGGAGATTATGGTGTCAAATTTCTTATTCTAGTGAAGGAGTCCAAGGGGACCTTGTGGTGTTATCTAGTGTCATGTTGTGGATCTTCGTGTAGTAAAAGCATTTCATTGGGAGAGATTTTTTGCTACGAGGAGTTGAAAGATGAGGCTAACTGTAGAACTACAAAATGAAGTGTATCTTCTTGAAGAAAATATCTATGCTGAAAATTTAAGTGGCTTGATTCAATTTTATCATGTACATCTACATGTTGGTAATGAACTATATTTTTCACTAGTAGGAAAATATTTATGTGTTGTGGTGGAAAATGATGTTACATATGTGGAGATAAAAGAATATTGCTACATGTAAATTGTTAGATATATATTGTCCACTTACAACCAATAGAGATATCTAGTTATGGATGTATACATGTATTATATGCATTATATCCATGCCCGAGCTAACTATGCCATATCAAGAGATTTTACTATCATAGCAATTGAGAGCACTAGGAGAATTAAGGTTTGAGGTTTAGTGTGGGAGAGATAAGAAGAAAACAAAATGTGTATTGGTGCAATAAAGGATCTTGCTACGACCTTTGGCATCTTTTTTAGAGATATGAAGAAGCAATAGATTTAAACTTATGAGAAAAAGAAGCACATCTCCTTTCTAAAAATGTAGGCATTGAGGTGATGATAATGTTAATCAAATCTTTAGACATAAAGTGAGTGTAATATTTGAAAATGTGATAATAAATATGAAGTAAATTAGAATAGGGTTTGATAATGTGATGCTAGTTCTTTTTATGTTAATCTAAAGCATGGCATCAAAATCGTTAAATGCATTTCAATGTTGAATGGAGTGAAGTATTCAAACCTAATGAAGAAATCCATATATCCTTGAATGTGAAGAGTTACACTTGTGTATATAGAATAAATCATGAACCTTCTCAAATTGGCATAAGATATATGCATATGTAAATGCACATAATGGAATGCCTAAATAAATGAATCATTCAGATGATGAATTGATGTACAAAGTTTGGAAGTTACCAATATCATATTGATACCATAGTCTGAGCCATCCCAAACCTACATTTTTTACAACCATTCACATGGTATATAAAAACACCATTTTTCTTATTAATGAGGCTTTGTGTGATCATTATTCATAAATTAACCTAGGCACAAGAAATAAAATATAGCTAGGCACTCATAAATAAAAAATAGGATTCATATATAAGATAATTGAATAGAAAAATATACAAAAGATAAAAAACAACTCATGTACCCTGAAATAGAATAGAAAACAACAAACATACGACATTCCTAACTACTAACATATGGTCATCCAAGTGCACCATTAGGGTCACTTATAATACTAATGGTTTATAGTAACTTCTCATGATCACATGAAATATCATAACATTGATGTCTTCTTCCTTGATAAGCCTTGTAATTAGAGGTTTGTACGAATAACTAAATTTGTATAGTGGTATACAAAATTACCTAGTCTATAATCTTCAAATACATACCTTTTTTTTCATTTTCTCTCACTCAATGTTAGATACTATCCTTTGATCACCATTGACCCAATAATAAAATCAATTCCTTTGAAGCTGGCTAATGAGATATTAGGGGTCTAATTTCCCTATAAGAAACATACCATATAATGCTTAGTTCCACATTCATACCCTTTTCGTACAACCATTTCATATATGTTTTAAAAAAAATGTGGAGTGAAAACATGTGATTCAACTAAATAAAGAAAGCATGCTCAATTGATGCTAGTTTCTCAAAATTATTAAAATATCCGTCAAACCTTATTTTTATGTGATATGAGATGTGATCATAGTATATTTAAATACTTGATTGTTCCTCATACGGTTGAGATAATTCCATATTTATACCTTCACTAATGGGGTGGTACATTATCGTGAGTATTAACTAGGCTTATGGATTCACAATTTATCCAATTCACTACGAGTAAATGAAGCAAATAAAAAATTAATTTTCTAGTCTATATTTCAACTATAGCATTGCATGGCGTTTGAAATTATTGAGATAAACAAGTTCCCTAAAAAAAATCATTCATATAACTATGACCAATCCACATTAACCACCTCGAAAAATTATGTAATCATTCATATAACTATGACCAATCCACATTAACCACCTCGAAAAATTATGTATGTACATGTGATTTTGTGGTTGATTGGTACTCTCTTGATATTTCTCTCTACCCCATAACCAAAGAAAATTTAAAAATGGGTTTTATATCTAAAGTAAGGGAAATAGTTGTGAAATCCATTTCTTTCATATGTAATGTAGCTTTCATACACATACCCACTCCATTAGGTTCCTTTTTCTCATGTCTAGTATACATATAGTTCCAGATATGTGGTACCTTGTGTTTTTCTGTGTGAGATACACAACTATTGAGATACACATGCATTTTGGACTAGAAGGAAAAAAAATTGAGTCAAATTAAATGTCAATCCACTTGATTTTTTTCTCCTTCAAGTGATTGTAAAAAAAATAAAAGTAATGTTGTACATAAGCTAGCTCATGGCAATTATCATCACTTATGAATGAGTGATACTTATTCTATATAACTATGTTGTGTTCACTACTATATATCACATACCTATATGTGATATAAAACATTATGTTGACTTGCTCTAAGGGATTAAAAAAATTTGAATTTCGTTTTGTAGACGAAGGGTGTAGTTTTGAACAAATTCAATAATTGATAAGATAGGGCCAACTAGAAGCGTGTCTCTGCATATTATAAAATGATGGTCCTACCGTCCAGTGATGTGGATGCATTAAACATATTTTTTTGATAGTTTCAATTAATTCCTTGATGCAATAACATACTCATACTTGCCACTTGGTAGAACAACAATAAACACATACATAAATGAATTGTTAGATTGCTTCCCCCGATCACATTTGAAAGTCCAATATAAAGGAAAAGAATATTATTTGAGTACTCATTACTAACCTAGGAAGTGACCAACTGTATCATTTTTTGTTCAATACATCCCTCAACATTGTACATGACATAATTGAATATTTGCAACTTAACCACCTTCCATAGCAATTTAGAGTCATCGCTCACATGGATGCACTTACTAGCAATTTCATCCCACTACATGTTGGACTTGCTCCATCTAAAAAACATTTTTGATAAAATGTACAAACATTCAACCTTCTCCATAATATGCTATGAAGAAAGTCTCTAGATGATGTCAATGTCAATATAGGAGAGCTTTCCTACATAAGGGTGTTATGTAATACACATTGTCTGTGTGGATATGTGTGTCATAATAATAACCAGAATAAATGTGGTATTCACAAAAACATTTATGATGTGTTGTGTTTATTTTGAAATACCAAGTCTTACCTTTTTTAATGATATTTGGTCCTCTTAACTATGTGCAATCCTAAACAACTCATACAATTTTATTTGTGCCATGCAGGAGAGTGTTTAATCCGGGGTTCACAATCCCTTGAACCCATTCTAAATCTTAGTACGTATTTTTGGTTAGACAAATTTCTAGCCTTGACATGACAAAAAAATTCCACTATCCCCTTAATTACTCCAACTGAGTTCATATTATATTGTGGTAGGTGGTTAGTGAAGGCCCACAA
This sequence comes from Pinus tabuliformis, assembly GCA_031772625.1. NCBI lineage: Eukaryota > Viridiplantae > Streptophyta > Pinopsida > Pinales > Pinaceae > Pinus > Pinus tabuliformis. The sequence goes on along the minus strand of CM062804.1, from coordinate 886,020,806 downwards.
ATCTATTTCGCCACCGGTGTGAGTGACTTCGACTTTAAGAATACTTTCAAAGGGTTTTGAAATTGCATTTAATGAGACTGAATATATGTTACATAAAATGATGTTTTCTCATGAACTTACTAAAAATAAATTATAACAAGATATAATGGGTTGCATTATGTCCTTTAAAGTAAGTTGTCTTACCAATTTTTTGAAAAGGGCTTACAAGAATTTTAATGATATTTCTTTTCTCTAAATTTTTAACCATTTTAATTCCTAGAGTTATTATATTTCTCGTTCCCTCTCTCTCCACCTATTGTCTCTCACAACACTCTCTCCCTTCCCAACACGGTCCCCCATAACTCTCTCTCTCCCTACCTACAATTTCCCATCTTTCCCTCTTTTTCTTGCGCGCACACACTCTCTCTCTCACTTTCTTCCCCTCAGACACTCCCTCCATCTCCTTCCTCCCCTCTTTCTCACACACTCGCTCACTCTCTATCTCTCACATAGGTCGTGAATGATAAATTATTCCTCAATAAGGATAACATAATATGGGTGATTAATGATAGATTATTTTCTAGCATGCATTCAACTAAATATACTAAGTGTTAAGATTCATAAGTTTTGTTGTTTGATACTAAGTCAAAAGATCGATATAGTTCTATTGTTTACCAGCTATCTCCAATGCTATCATCAGTACCCATGATCCAAGTCTCAAGGCACGCTGAAAATCCTTTGGCAATAGTCCCGCAAGAATAATAATTCCTATACTTTTAACCATAATTATATGAATAATTAATTTAAAAAAAAGGTATACCACATATACATTTTATCTCTCAAATACGGCCAAAAGAAACGACTTTAAGCCACACAATCTTAATTATTGTTCACAACTCTCGGTCTCCCCTACGGATTCGCTGTTAGAGAACTTTCAGAAACAAATTTAACAAATTTTCATATATATAAATGAGTTTTGGGACAATTGTTAATTTGAAAAGGGAGGATTAGGTAGCAAAATCAAATTTTTTTGTTTAACTATGCAAAATTTTGTTTGTCTCAGGATGACAGTTTGAAGTGTTCATCAGAAACTTTAAACGCTTCAAAAACATAACACAGTTTTCTTTCTAAAATATTTGATAACAAATATTTAATATTCATATTTTGAAAAGGTAGGGTGAACTCATCCCAAGCAAAACAAGGGTGCAAGCAGAGGCAGTCCCGATCGCGTCTGAAATCTTTAATTGGTTATAAGTGTGTGTTATTAATCATTTGTAGTCCAAAGACCTGATGAATGCATCTCTGGTAGAAATATAATTCTAGACACCCGGAGTTATATGATCCTCCGATTATACATTTAAAGAGTAATTTTCAAAGAATGGTATTTCTATTTTAATTTTGTACTCCTAAATATTTATAGGCTTATTTGTTAGATTATTTATCAACTTACCATAATTGTATTTATAGGGTTATTTAGATTATTGTTAGATTATTTATTCGGCCAAATCCAAGTGTGCAACCCGAAATCGACATGTCCTTGGATATTTCGTTAATCAACTCCAATTGTTTAATCCTAGGTGATGGAACTTTAATTAAGGAACCTTTTCTTCTTAGTAAGAACAATTACACAGTAGTAGAAAAGTTACACAGTAGTACCTGCTCAGGTTGTCAAACCTTTAGACACGAAGTCGTACAGTAACATTTCCATGGCATAAATGACCACTGCTTTCACGCGATGTCATAAATGATGATTCATTTCACAACCAGTACAGACTACATAAACTGTTGTGAGGTACTATACCACTGGGTTTGCCTCTTCAAATTGGAAAATGTTTATCAAACTTGGGCTCTCTCATCTTTCGCGAAGAGGATTATTTGTATAGCACGTAGGTTATACAACAATTTATACAGGATTCATAATTATTCCATCATAATGACTTGATCCCCTGTGAACGCTAGGCTAGAGGGCATGCAATTGAGCAGGAGCGAGTTACTTTTCTAGTGTAGCATCGGGCTATGCCATAGATTATGCGCTTGCATATAATTAAATTGCACTGCCTAGGCCGGATGCACCATGGTTGGAATTACTTTTCCGCCTGCAATAAATTCAAAATTCCCTGCATCCAAAAAGTTATTTTGTGTTCAAAACAATGTGTCATGATGTGTTTGGATTGCTCTAAATTAAAGTAGTTATCCGTTTTTGAGAAAAAGAATGATGATTTGATGTTATTCAATCTAGCCAAAGAGAAAGAATCGAAATGGTGTGAAAGGTACAGAAAATTTGCTGAAAAACTGTCTGGATGTCGTCACATAATTTGTAGGAAAGAATGGAAACAGTGTGCGAGGTGGAGACAAATTATTGAAAAATTGTATGGATGCCGTCACATATTTTGTAGGTCAGCAAATTGGTAAGGATAATTTGATATTTGAACATAATTTAGCTTATTCATTTTCCTAATTTTAGCAACTCTGTCATTATTGAACGGAGCCTGCACCACCAGCAAAGCCAAATATGAATCCAACCCCAGTTTTCTTATAGGAGGCAGAGCCAATCGCTAATCCAGTAACCCATGTAGTTCATTCAGTTCCATGATTTCCTCTCCCCAAGAGGAGAAAATGATGTCAATGAGTATTTTTCGCTGTAGGGCTTTGTCTTTCTTACACCATGGGAAGTTAAAAATCAAGGAGTTGGGCATTAAGGCCTCGGTCTCGCCAGCTATAAACCTAAATGTGACCAGTTCTAAACATAAATGTTAAATAGATGTGGATACCATATGGGGCCTAGACTCGAATTGAAAGGCTTTTTACTTGGACGAGCTAAAAGGGTTGCTACTTGAAACCTTCTGTTATACATAAATTGGTCTTTGAAAAGCACTGATTTTCATCATGGGTTGTTCTAGTGTTGTTTTTCTTTCTTTTATCATGGCCTTTGAGGGGCACTGAAGTCTTTGGATAAAATGTGTGGCAGGTACTCTTGTAGGTCATATCTTGGTCGAATGTCCATTATCATATGCGATGGAGATGTATCCAACCAAGATCTCCAAGGAAATCTTCATAGCAACATTCACTCCTTGAAATAACAAGAGCTTCCTTCTCCTTCTCAAACCATTGTAGATTCTTCAAAACTAATATAGGGTTCCAAAATTGGATTTTCTAGTTCTTCTTCTAGCTTTTTTAGTTCTCATTCTTCTATCAATGGTAATTTAAATAAGTTTCTTCATCTTCTTCTTCACTAGGGATCTCTAGCTCTTTTCCTAGAAGTCTTTCTCCAGTTGAAGATAGGAAACTACTCCTTCTGTTCGGGATGTAGGATCTTCTTCTTCTATTACTGCTTCGGTTGATGAGGTTAGTGAATCTATGGATTGGATTTCGGGTCTAAGTACCTCGGGAAGTTTATGTTTGTATGAAAATGATGAAATATGATTTTCAGTGGTTGGTGTGACACTACGAGGTCATGGTGGGGTGAGTTATGATGTTGGAATTAAAATTTTATCTCTACCTACAAAAATACCTCTAGAATCTCTTTCCCTATGCATATCATTTTTTTTAAATAAAAATGAAAGAACTCCTATTTACACTTCCACGAAAATGACTCCAAAATGTTTGCTAATTTAATTAGCCTTTAATTACTTCAATAAATTATTGTCCAGGGCTAGTAAGCTGATGAAGTATAAGTTTACTGTATATACTAGAAGCATTTCATTATTCACACCATTTTTAAATTAAGTTGAGTTATCGAAATATAAATTCTATATTAAGTTATTGAAATGGACATGAGAAAAGTAGTTATTCCTAGAAAATAAAATAATCACACTCTTTTACTAAAGGCTACTTATGGAAAATGTCACACTCTGGTTTAAAAGAAAATTTCACAATTCTACATATAAGTAAATCAATCACACACTTATTTTAAATTAAAATTAATTTCATTCTCATAAAAATTATAACTAATTATGAAATCCACACAACCAATAAAAATATTAAACTTATAAATCAGTCTCACACTTGTAAAATAAAATTCAATTCATAAAACACACACACACTGCTATATATCTAAAATATGCTCTATAAGAATCAATTCATTTATCAATATAACACACTCTTGCATAAATTGAATCTCTGCTTAAATATGCTCAGACTTTCACATTACTTATAAATCACTCAAGTTTGAAATATAACCTGCAAAAAAATCCTCTGTTTTACGAAATATAGTTTTACTCTAAGTACAAACTCACAGTATTGATGTCACTACTATTAAACTTAATTCATGTGCATCTATAAACAAAAGAGGATATTAGTAAAACCGTCATAATTTGAATCTAAAGGATAATTAAAATGCATCTAGTCAATTGAACATAACACAAAGTTGATGAAATTATACAAAAACTCCATATCCTGAAACTGAACAAAGATCCTTACTGCTCAAGGGGGCCCTCCATGAGAAGCAAGTAATCAAGCTATCGGTCAAGCAATTAACCACACATGGAAATGAAAAGGTTCTTCATAAACTACATTAAAATCAGAGTTTTAAGTCTTCAGTGTGCATATCTAAAATCATTATGTTTATGTATGTTGTGAGGTCATTTTATAAATCCTATATCATTAAGTCTTCAGATATTTATGCCTAACCTTGCTAATAGAATGCAAAAATTAACTATGAAAAGATAATATCACAAAATTCGCCCATGATTTTCTATTAACAAAGAAAACCGTGAGGCGTATATCTCGTTCCTCGCTTTCTTATTATAGCTGACATATTTGACTTTATCATTGGCCACGTAACTAGAAGCTTCTTTTTTCAATTGGTTTCATGAAGGTAGGAGGGAATCATTGAGTGCATTGATCTCAACCTTTCCATATATTTCACTCTCCAGCTAGAACCTTGGAATCTATCAAACTATGGACTTGGTTGTGGAATTAGACATTAGCTGCAGAATTATCCCAATTCAGTAGCTAAAGAAAATATTACAATAATAATAAAGAAATTTATCAACTTATGAAATACAAGACAATTATATATCTGTCGTACCATAAATCCTATGATTTGATGCCCATTGAGTGATTATGATGGTCAAAGAAGAATAATGTAGGTGAAAATGTGTGTCAAAAAGAAGCAATTATGAGGCTCAACAAAGAATACTGAAAAATATCATGGGTTTGATATTCAAAAGGAAAACGAAGTCTTTATGGAAGTGAAGAGAAGTTTTCTAGATGCAGGGTCTTCCACATCCATCACACAACAGAATCAAGGAATAGCTGCAAACTATCATCTTCGACACAAGGTCAAACCCTAACAATACACAATTAAGATGCAGTATATCAGGTAGATACTCTAAAATATTTTCTTCAAACTTGTATGAAATTGTTGCGAGATCAAAGACTTGTAGAAGGAATTTAGGAATCAACAAATTTTTGTGCATCTATAGAAGAACCATGGATTAAGATGCAGGAAGTTAACAATTTAAAGCACCAAAGAGAACTGGAATAAATGAAATTTAGTGCATAGGAGAATATGACATGCGCCAAGCTATTTTAGTTGTGGGATCTGAAGCTAATGTCCCAACAAAGCAAACATAGGAATTAATGGTTAAGTCAAAGTTGCAATGGTCACCTATTCAGCTAAGAATGACGAACCAACAAAATATTATTCCTCTAGGAAGATTATCAGACATTATAGTATACATTGAAAGGGTGTGCACTACTACTAATTTTGAAGTGATAGATATTGTGGATGACAGTAAACCCTATCCTACACTACCTGGATAGGATTGGGAATTTTCTAACATGGATATAATCAACTTAAAGAAGAGGAAAATGATATTTGAAAGAAACAATATGAGAGTCATTGTTCCATTGATCCATCAGAAGGAGCAAGGTGTATTGAACAAGTTAAAGAAGAGTACAACACAACAGACATAGAAAACATTTATCAAGTAACAAACAAAGAAGAAAAATGGATTAATACCACTACAAATAAAAAATTGGGCTGGTAATAAGACAGTTCCTGCACTTCAAATTCAGAAGAAGAATTGGAAAATTGGCAAAACAGGTTACATGAATTGTCTACAAGGTGATGTCCAAAAATTACTAAAGCAAATCGTTGTATGACAGCTGAGGCATGTGACTTACCTTTTTATGATGGTTTGGGAAATATAAATAAATTTGTTCAAGAATATGAAGAACAGGTACCATAGAAAATTTTAGGGGCGAATGTTCGCCCTTTGGCGAAATTAAGGGGTTTTAAATTTTTAGTGGGCGAATATTTTGTATCATAGTACATTTTTACAAATCACCTCAAATAGCCCACCTTATTTTAAGGGAGAGGGTAAAAAAGGTAAATTTAGCCCTTGAAATTAGGAGTTACAACCTTCCATTCGCCCATTTTCAAGAATAGATTTTATTTAAGTGAATCCATTCGCCCATTTTCAAGAATAAGTTTTATTTAAGTGAATCCTATGGGCCAAATACCATATTTATAAAAGAGGTATGGTAAATTAATAAAAATATAAATAAATGAGAGGTATGGTAAATAAATAAAACATTTTTTATATTTACTCCATAGGTCACCTTATATACATGCAAGGGTGCAAACAAATAAAAATATAAGTAAACTGGAGGTATGGTAAATAAATAAAACTTCTTTTTATACTTACTCAAAAGGTATGGTAAATAAATAAAAATATAAATAAACTAGACGTATGGTAAATAAATAAAACCTCTTTTTATACCCTCATTCTATTTATCAAGGCTCACGAAAGAGGTTTTATTTAAGTGAATCCTATGGGCCAAATACCATATTTGTAAAAGAGGTATGGTAAATTAATAAAAATATAAATAAACGAGAGGTATGGTAAACAAATAAAACATTTTTTTATATTTACTCCATAAGTCACCTTATATTTAAGAACACTCAAAAAATGTGTTATATTTAGGTGAAACCTATGGGCAAAATACTATGGGACAAATACCATGGACTAGATTGTTATTAATACCATACCAAAAAATATTATTAACCCTAATATTAGTATTAATAAAAATAAAAATGGCACATGGTATTGACCCATGGTATTCACCAAAATGGCACATGGTATTCACATAGAATGTAGCCTATTTAAATGGGGGAATTGAACCAGCATAGAATGCAAACTAGCATAGAGTGAAAAAATATTTGATACCTCTCGGTGTTTGGTAAATCAAGTGTAAAAATGGATGTTGTAATTTAATGTATGTTAAACATTTTAGGTTGGTTAAAATAAAAAATAAAATAAAAATCAACTATTAATTTTATTAATTTTTATAAATTACTAATAGTAATTTTTAAGCTCCAGGTTTAGATAACCCATGGTAATACCAAGATCTTACAAGATTTTATAATTGAGTAAAATATTCGCCATGCCTTGGTGAGGAATTCACCAAAAAATTATAAATACATATTATATTATTGATAAAATCGCCTTCCATTTTTCCTATATACCATGGAGATTCGCCCATTTATTATATATATAAATTTAGGGGGGGTTCTTAAAATTTTCCCTGACAGGTACCAGAATGTCAAAGATTATTAGCTTTAGATCTAGGATTAAGAGCTACTCCTGCTAGATGGTGGGGTACAAATAAGAATAATATAGGAACTTGGAAGGAATGTCAAAGGTTGATATGGATAAGTTTTGGTTATGTAGAAATAGAAATAGCAGATAAATGTGATGGTCAAACTGACCCTAGGGAGCACATCCAACTTTTTATGATAGTATTGAAGGAGATTCCATGAGAAGAATGGGTGCATGGCTTCATTCGTACATTGGAGACAATTCCTCTAAAATAGTACTTGGAAACAAAATTTCGACATGGTACTATGAGATGGGCAGAGATGGTTGATGGGATTATATTGACGTTTAGTTTCAAAGATGATTGTTCATATATAGATTCAGCCCTTCAGATAGTTAAAAAGAAGATTTTTGTGAACAAAATTCCACTCACTTGGAAGTCTCCTTGGGCCCTGCAACTACATAATGTACTGGAATGCTACAACATCACTGTAGAAGAAGATGAAGACCCTCGCAATATTGACATAGAGGAATCTGAAGGCTATCACAAAGTGAATTGAACTGAATTAGAAATGCATGATATAACAAAGCCATTAAAGACAAGGAAGGTGAATATAGGGTCAGAATATGAGCAGAAGTTTGCAACAAGAAGAGATTACTAGGATGAAGAAACAATCAGAAAAGTAACATATATTTTACATGAATACCAGAAGTTATTACCCACTAAGTTCTCATATATGAAAGACATAGTAGGAGACTTGGGAGTTACGAATATTCTTTTAAAGCCTGATGCGAAGTCTGTTAAGCAAAGTCCATTTAGATTGAATCCAAAATATAAGGAAAAAGTAAAATAAGAGTTAGATAAAATTATAGCGTCAAGGATCATTGAACCTGTGTAGGAATCAAAGTGGGTAAGTCCCATGGTGGTCCAGGAAAAGAAGGATAAAGGAGAAATAAAGATTTTTGTGGATTTAAGGAAATTAAATGATGCATGTCTGCATGATCCCTTCCCTACACCCTTTACAGATGAAGTGTTGGATAATGTAGGTGGACAAGAGGCCTACTCATTCACATATGGATTTTCAAGATACCATTAGATCATAATTGCACCAGAAGATTGACATAAGACTACCTTTGCTACAAAATCATGATCATATCAATATAGAGTGATGCCTTTTGGACTGAAGAATGCCCTTGCCATATTTTTGAGAGTGGTGGTTGCATCTTTCAATGAATACATTCACAAGATATTAGAAGTATACTTTGATGATTGGACAATATTTTGTTTATTGAAGAAAGATATTGTAAGATTAATATTGATGCTCGAGACATGCAGTCAGTATGAGGTTTATTTAAATATTAAGAAGTGCATATTCTATGTACCTTTCGGTATATTAATAGGACATATTGTTTGCAAGAAAGGATTGATGGTGGATCTTGCAAAGATTGCTATTATTGTGAATTTACCTCCACCAAAAATATCGAGGCAACTTCATATCACTTTCGTATATACAGGATATTACAAAAAATTCATCAAACGATATGCATAGATCACTGCACCTATGGAAAAATTGCTGAAGAAATATGTTACTTTCCTATGCAACGAAAAATGTCAAAATATCCTCGAAAAACTAAAAGAAAAGATGGTAAGTACTCATATATTAGTGTTTCCAGCTTGGAATAAGGAATTTCATGTTCAAGTGGATTCTTCATGAATATATTTAGGAGTTGTATTGGTGCAGCCAGGTGCAGAGTAAATTGATCACCCTATACATTTTGCAATTAGGAAACTGTCTAATGAAAAAAAGGACTATACAACTATAGAAAGAGAAGGACTAGCTATGGTATATGCTTTGCATAAATTTAGACATTATTTACTGGGATCACATTTTAAGATGTTCACAGACCAATCCTCACTAAAGTACCTGGTCAATAAGACTATTTTAGGAGGAAAAATTTGCAGATGGCTATTATTATTTTAGGAGTATGTTTTTGAAGTTTTTGTCAAGCCAAGAAGGCTACATGTTGGACTTTATCGTTTGTGAAGGTTAGAGACACAAGAAAAACCAATGAATATATAGGATACTCTTCCTAATGTGTATTTGTTTGCAATTAGGATAACAAATGATCACTTCACTGATATTATTCAGTTCTTAACAACTGGGATGGCTCCTTCAGAATACACTACACAGCAGAAGAAACAATTCGTGGTTAAGGAAATATATTTTTCACTGGTAGTAGGACATTTGTATAAAATGGGACGAGATGAAATACTGCGCAAGTATGTTCCTGAGCACGAAAGGTAGATAATTTTAACACAAGCTCATAGTGGCACAACTTGTGGACATTATGAAGGGAAAGATACTACACAAAAAATTTTAAGAGCAAGACTATGGTGGCCTACATTGCACAAAGATGCAAAGGAGTAATGTCAAGCTTGTGATATCTACCAAAGAACAAGAAAACCTTTAAGGAGGGATGAGATGCCATTAGTACCACAAGTAACTTTGCAGCATTTTGACAAATGGTCTATTGATTTTGTCGGATGTATCAATCCACCAGGGAAAATGATTGGTGCGAGTTATATAATCAGTCCAGCTGATTATTTGACAAGGTGGGCCAAAGCACAACCAGTGAAGGATTGCAACGCAAAAATTGCTGTGAAGTTCATCTTTGAAAATATACTGTCCATATTTGGTGTCCAAATATATTGATGAGTGACCAAGGGTCACATTTGTTGAAGGAGACCATTGAATCATTAACTAAAGAATTTCAAGTTTACCACCAAAATATCACTCCTTATCATCCTCAAGAAAATGGAACTATGGAAGCATTCAATAAAATTTTGTAGAATGCACTAACCAAGATATGTAACGTGAAGAGGGATGACTTGGATCTTAGAATTCTAGTAGTATTATGGGCCTGTAGGACTACATGCAAAAGGTTGATAGATCAGACACCCTTTAGGTTGGTTTATGGGCAAGATTTTCTGATGACCATGGAATACATTTACCCTAGCCTAAGAATTGTAGGTTTTACAAAAATGGAAAACCCCGACATAATGGAATAAAGGATGTTATGGTTACTTGCTCTAGAAGAAGACACGTTCATAGTAGGATTTCATCAATAAGTGAAAAAAGAAAGAGAAAAGGCTGGGCATGGAATGCACATTAAGCAAAAGAAGTTTCAAGTAGGAGACCTTGTTCTCCTCTATGATAGTAAGTTTGTGAAATTTCCAGGGAGATTCAAAACGCACTAGTTAGGCCCATATCTTATTAAGAATATTACTGATGGAGGCACAATAAAACTAGCGAAGTTAAATGGAGAATTAATTCAAAGAAAAGTGAATGGAAGTAGATTGAAGTTGTATAGGGACAATCATGTCTCTACAACTTCACCCTAAAGAAAAAAGAAGTAAAGTGGACTCTAGACTATAGACTATGTTGCATAAAGAGCTTCGACGAAGAAGTTATTTCGCTACAATCAGGAATATGTCGAAGTTTGCAGGATGTTACAATGCAAGACAGAGGTGTGCTGCAGTAGGGGACATGTCAAAGTTCACTAGAAAAGTAGAAATGTGACTGTTGAAAAGGAAAATATAGGAGTCAATTTGCATTTAAGATGACAGTTGGTAGAATTTGACGATGCATACACATTTAATGACGCAATATTCAGCGAATGGAGACAAAATAAAATCTAATGTTGAGGTCGAAAGACTAGAATTGTTATGAATAGCTAACTCCCTCTCAGATTACGAGCTTTGTTGAATGTAGAGCTTGAGAGAGTAATAGTGCGAAGCAGTTGCAGGGGTTTCTTGCATGAATATCTTATTGACTGAAGAATTTGTGTGAATTTTTAACGAGAAATGTATACAAGGATTTATGGAAGTAGTCACTGCAACAACAACCGATACACCAACAACATCACTAGTATCACCACCTGTAGCAGGAACATCCATAGTAGCAACACCATCGAAACAGAAGCCACGGACATCACCAAGGCAGAAGCAACCTAAGGAAGTTAGAACCAAGAAAAGGAATGATAATAAGTTTGCCAAACCTTTGAAGTCATAAAACAAACCTCAACAGGTTGACATTGAAGAAGAAGTGGCGGAAATTCAGGTGGAGGAAGGTGGTGCAACGTTCATCTCACCTTTTCTTGCATATATCCTGCCAAGGAAGTTGAATGTTAAGCTTGTAGAGGATTCCAAAGATGCAAATTATGGGACGTTCACACCTCTATTGTTGGAGAAGGTGTCATTTATAAGAGAGCTTTTAGGAAAAATCACACAGCTGAAATTCACAGAGAATGATTTTAATGATCGGACAAAGTATGCACAGTTCGTACCAAACCAATACTTTTAGCAGGTTCACTAATGAGATAGCAAAGAGACAAGTTAGAGCCACATATATGGGAAAATGTGTTGGTTTAGTAAGGACTATTAAATCAGGAGATCTAAACATGTTAAATGTGCCACACTTTGGCAAAAGTTCATCAAGAACAACATTTGTTCAACAATTGTTGATGTTAGTACATGACAAACACCTTCGGATGGGGAATTAAATCCCCATAGACTAAATGTTGGTTTGGAGGATCACGATATTACCATACCAAGGGCGGAACCCTGTAGAGGAGTTTGTCAGGAAGGACTAGGACCATGCCTTGGGAAAAATCATGAAGTCGAAGTATGGATTGGTGAAAGGTAATAAGGGCTATGACAAAAACTCCATCAATGACCAACCATTCCATTTTGCGCACATATTCTTCCTGGAAAGATTATGAGGAAGTGCCATGAAAATGATGTCCCTGCGTTGGTGGTGGCTTTAGCTGTGTAGTGTGCAAATGGAGTCCAGTATAACTCGGCTGTGTGTTTATGCAAACAATTCCTCGAATACTACCATGAGGCCTAGGAGAAAGCTACATGTTTTCATTATGTGTGGTTACTATTTATCAATTCTATGTTGATATGGAAGGAACTCAAGGATACATAGTTTCCTTTGGTAGAAGAAGATGTATGTGAGGCTGCGAGGTATGCTTCATTGTGGAATACCACTCTACCATCATGCGCATAAGAAAATGATATATTTTTATATTATACCAGATGGATATGAACATTCATGTAAACCAGTGTCCACACCTCTCACTAATTTTTTACAAACAGTAAAATGTTGTGGCGAGGTTCAAGGCATATTTTCATAAATTATACATATAGGCATGTAGATATGCGAAGAAGAAATGGCATACATTTCCATATATGGTCAAAGAGGATGATCTACTAAAAGTAGTGTAGACATGGCCTACAGGTTGGATTAGTTCATTGAAGGTGGGAGGAGACAACGCAACAAAAGAAGAAGAGTTGGACACTTTGCACTAGGGCAAAGGTAATGGAAAAGAAAAGGGGAAGCAAGTAGAGGAAGAGGACGAGGAACAAGCACACCATGAAGAAGAACATCATGATGAAGAGGATCCTCAAGGAGGTGAGGATACAACAAAGCATATAGTGAAGGCAGAAACAAAGAAATCTGTCACATAGAAAAGGAAGAGCCAAGGTGAAGCTTCTACCAAGCCCATAAAGAAGCGTAAGGCAGATAATTCAAAGGATCTCACACCAATGGTTCTCACTAATGGAGACTTGAACCAAATTGTAGACAAGGTTCAGGAGATCACAGCAGAATCTTGGAATAGGGTGGAAGTGTAGAAAATTTGTGTAGGTTAACCTGAGAATGCAATATAAATCAAAGCAGAATACTATAACCTACTTCTACTATCAATTTGTGGAAGCTTAAAGATCGAGCTGAAAAATATAACCAGAAGAAGAAGAATACATGGTACAATACACATGAAAATACTTTTGGGAAATCGTCAGATAAAATCCCCACACTATTGTATTATCATACATGTTGGAAATAGATAGGAATTATACAAAGCCTTAGCTCTCGTATCTAGCCAGCTCTCTATACAATCCTCATAGATGTTCACAGGAAATCTTGGCTTCTCTCCAGCCTTCCTCTCTACCCTCCAAGCTCCTATTTCCTTGCATTGTTCCTTGTGGACGATTTTCCTTTTACCAAGTGGAAAACTCTCCTCCAAAACCGTGCAATCCTCAAGGATAAATCCTTGACTGCATGTATGAGTTTTCTCCATGAGAAAGCACATGAAACTAATAGTACGTTGTCCTTGAACATTAATCTCAACTGAGTCTTTCTCAAAATAGACATGTATGACTTTCTGATGAGGGAATCTTCAGTTAACTGGAGTAGCATTAGTTGAGTGCATTAATGCATCAACTGACTATTAACTCACTATTAGTTCCTCAAACAATTTGGAACTAATTTAACTGGACTTAAATAAGTGAATTGAGTTAGCTAATTACAACTCAAATATAACTCAATCTTATCTCCTTAATTTAAGGGATAACTCTTGCATGACTTCACAAAGACTTCTAACTTGAATTTCTCCAACTAATTAATTTAAAATTAATTAATTAATTATTTCCAAGTAGTTGTTAAGACTAAATTCAATTTTAATTCACAATTTAATTCAAGGAAAAATTAAATTGGAATATTCTTCTTGCCACATTTCAACACTCCCTCTCAACACGAAGGGGATTATCTACCACCCCAATCCTATCCCTATGGAACTCGAATTTACACTTTGACAATGCCTTTGTTAAAATGTCAACATATTGCTCCTCTATCGAAATATACTACAACAACATGATCCTCTCGACCTGTGAAAATCCACGGGAAAAAAGTCTTGCCTTATGCTTCTCCACACTACCATTAGCAACATTCTTTACCTTGTAAAGCCAACGGGAACTCACAACTGACTTGTTCTCCAGTCTCAGAACCATGTCCCAAATATTGTTATGAACTATGGAGTCATACTCCTCCATCGTAGAGTCAACCTAAATCAGCTACTTCACTGCTTCATCAAAGGAAGATGGCTTGTTCTCAATAAATTCCCCAGCAAGGGCCATGTATCCAGTGTACATCTCAGGTTATCTCCTATGTCTGCACTGAGAAGATGGTGCTCCCACATTCTCTCTCGCATCCTCCAACAATCTGTCAACTTCTCTTCTGCGATTTCGTCCATCTCTGGAAGACTCTGCTTGAGTGGATGTCTGCACTCCTAGAACCTCTGCATGCGGCTGCTCTGCATTAGTCTGACACTCCTCCCCCTTAGGAACCAATATTTCTTCCATACCCTATAGTTGGATCTCCCTCTCAAGGGAAACTCGCATGAATTTCTGCTCATCAAACTTGAGATATTTGCGAACCACTATCCTCCAACTAGTAAGCAAGTACACCCGATAGTTGTGAGGTGTATCAGTGTACCCCACGAATATCCCCAACTCTGTTGTCGGCTCAAGATTCTTCCATACATCCTTTGTCAGATGGAAATATACAGATGAGCCAAAGATCCATAAGTGACCCACATCTGGTCTCTTACTGGAGAAAGCTTCCTCTGGTGTCTTTATTCCAAGTATGCGATGCAGGCTTCTATTCTGCAAATAGACCACTGTGTTGCATGCCTCAACCCACAAGTGAAGTGGTAGGCCTTGGCATTGCATCATTGCTCATGTTGCTCCTACAATAGTTCTGTTCTTCCTCTTGGCCACCCCATTCTGTTGTGGGTTATGAGGTGCAATCAACTCTCGTTTAATTCCTTCCACTACACAGAAGTCCTTAAACTCTTGAGAGACATATTATCCACTATTTTTGCTTCTCAAGGCCTTGAGCTTCTTCCCTGACTCTTTCTCGACCAAATATTTGAACTCACAAAACTCTGTGAAGGTTTGGTCCTTCTTCTTCATGAAATAAATCCAACATTTACGAAAATAGTCATGAATGAAAATCACATAATAACTTTGCTTCACTATGGATGCCGTCGAGAATGGTCCACACAAATTAGTATGAACTCACTCTAAGATAACCTCTGCTCGATTATCTCAATCATGAAAGGAAGACTTGGTGTACTTTCCCAAGGTATAACCTTTTCATGTGTCAGCTTGCTCAAGTTTAACTTTGGGAAGTCATGTAGATATCTACTGGATTATCTTCAAAGCCCCATGATGGAAATGGCCCAACCTCCTATGCCATAACTCGCCAATGTCATGGCTTTGCACCAATTCTGCTTTGTACTCAATGCTGCACAATCATCTACCTCTAGTTTATAGATATTATACACCCGAATCCTTATCCTCTTGGTCTAACTCATGGCTATGTGTCTTAGGAACGCCTTTCCTTTACTGAAGACAACATCGTGGCCTTTGTCCTCCAACATCGTGACCGATGCCAAGTTCTTCTTCAGTATAGGCACATACATCACATCTGTCAAGGTGAGAGGAGCTCCATGATCCCTTTGAAAGGCAACTGTGCCCACCCCTGAAACACTATACCTTCTGGCATCGCCCATCTCTATGCGCATCTTGATGTATTTCTCCTCCAAGGCACTGAATAAATTTTTATCACTAGTCATGTGGAATGAGGTTCCACTGTCAAGATACCAGACACAACCCATCATCGATGACACCATGCATATGATGAGGGTAAAGTCCATTTCGAACTGAGAGACTAATGTGTCACCTTTCGATCCTTCTGAGGATCCCTTCTTGGACTTCTTTGATGGGCAATTAGTCACATAATGTCCCATCTTGTGACAATTAAAGCATCTTACTTTAGCCATGTCACCCTTCTTCCCTCCATGAGAAGAATTCGATCTGAAATGGGAGGCCTTCCCCTTCTCTTTCCTTGCCTTACTTGCTAAGGCCATATTTTCTTCATCATCATTCTTGGATGAAGAACCATCTCGTGTGCTCCTACCGATCTCCTCCTGCATAAGATATGACCACAGTTGTTCCCAATCCGGCAGTTTCTCCCTTCCATTCATAGAGTCCTGGTAGCTATTCCAACTGTTTGGAAGGCCAAAGAGAGTGAGGCTCGCCACATCATCATCGATAGTAGTTATTCCCACACTACCAATCTCACCTCTATAGGTGGTGAGCTTGTTCAGATATGTGGAAATAGTATCGCCCTTCTCCATCTTGATTCTTCGAATCTTATCCTTGAGCGCCAATTTCCTGTGGTCACTACTGTTTTAGTAGAGGTCCTTCAATGTCTTCCACATTGAAAACGGAGTATCCTTCCCATGGAGACTCGAGACAATATGGTCTTGAACTCCCTCAAGGATGATCCATCTCACCTTCGCCACACATTTCTTCCACTCAGCACCCTCTTTTGCATTAGTTGAAGCTGGCTTTGGGATTTCTTGATCAATGAATTCCTTCAAGCCATTGTCTTCTAATACAACCTCCATTCTATCTTTCCATGCTATGTAATTCGAGCTACCTTCCAAGGCATACTTGAGTATCAAGCAATAGAATGCCATTGGCCAACCTTGAAGTATGATATGAATTTGATTTGCATCGGCAACCCTGAAATTCAAACTTCGAATTCTCTTCTCAGTATACAGTTCACAGCTCTGATACCATGTAGGAAATCTGTGTAGGCTAACCCGATAATGCAATATAAATCAAAGTAGAATACTATAACCTACTTCTAATATCAATTTGTAGAAGCTTAAAGATCGAGCTGAACAATATAACCCGAAGAAGAAGAATCAATGGCACAATACACATGAAAATACTTTTGGGGAAATCCTCAGATAAAAACCCCACACTATTGTATTATCATACATGGTGGAAATACATAGGAATTATAAAAAGGCTTAGCTCTCACAGCTAGATAGCTCTTAGTACAATCCTCACAGATTCTCATAGGAAATCTTGGCTTCTCTCCAGCCTTCCTCTCTACCCTCCAAGCTCCTATTTCCTTGCATTGTTCCTTATGGATGACTTTCCTTTTACCAAGTGGAAAACTCTCCTCCAAAATTGTGCAATCCTCAAGGATAAATCCTTGACTGCATGTATGAGTTTTCCCCATGAGAAAACACATGCAAATGATAGTACACTGTCCTTGAACATTAATCTCAACTGGGTCTTTCTAAGAATAGACATGCATGAGTTTTTGATGAGGGAATCTTCAATTAACTAGAGTAGCGCTAGTTGAGTGCATTAATACATCAACTAACTATTAACTCACTATTAGTTCCTCAAATAGTTTGGAGCTAATTTAATTGGACGTAACTTAATAAACTGAGTTAATCTAATTACAACTCAAATATAACTCAATCTTATCTCCTTAATTTAAGGGATAACTCTTTCATGACTTTAGAAAGACTTCTAACTTGAATTTATCCAACTAATTAATTTAAAATAAATTAATTAATTATTTCCAAGTAGCTGTTAAGACTAAACTCGACTTTCATTCACAATTTAATTCAAGGACAAATTAAATTGGAATATTCTTGTTGCCATATTTCAACAGGAAGATTGCTACGATGAGCTTATCACAAGTGTGCAGGAGAGGATTATGGAGTTGAAGCTTTTGGCATTGTCAATTAAATTTCCTGCACAAATACAAGAAAGTATTATAGAAGGAACGATAATTGTGCCTGCCCTTGCAGCGAGGCTGACACAGATACCTGTAGGGGCTCTACAATTCGATTGAATATAAATTCAGCAGTAGGCGAAGGAGTGGAAACGTATAAATATGAATATCGTAGCATTTTCGCTGCCAACGTTGCATAAGCTGCATGAAGAGATTATAGAGTAACTAAAGCTAAGGGAAGAGCACACATCACAGCTCAACATATAGGTGGAAAAGGAGGTGGTTGTGCTATCACAGAAGATTTACCAAAAAATACAAGAGAGAGATCAGAGAGAAAAAGAATAACAACAATTGAAGCACGTAGTGGAAATAACATGCAAAGCAATTCCAGACATGGAGGTCCGTGAAGTGGAATCAACATAAGAAAAGGTCACAAAGCTCAGTTTTGTAATGAAGGAGAAGAATGATGAAGCTATGATGGTACAGTTTGAATATAGAGTCAAAATCATTGAACTGGAATTGAAGCTGCGGCTAGCTATGCCACGGGATGTAAGAGACTAGAGGGAGGCTGACATAAAGTTGTTCATGGTTAGTATCTCGATAGCATTGGCGGACTACAACAAACTACTGGATGAGAGCATTCAGATTTAGACTTCACTGCAGGAAGATTCCAATCGTTCAGACACTACATGAGGAGATGCAGCAAAAGTAGTAGCAGCCAGAGGAAAGTCTAGCAACTACGAAGAGAATACCTATATCACAGAAGCTCACAAAGATCAATGAAGTGAACGTTCTACAAAATAGGATCGAAGAGCTGAAGAAGGAAGAGCAGACATTAATATAAATAACATAGCTTTTGCAGGATGAGGCCCTTCAACTCTCGTAGACAGCAGATGAGAAGCTTCAGGAGTTTCGACAAAAGGAGGTGGCATTTCTACAGAAGGCTACAAAGCATGTAATAGAAGCATTGTTTGAGGAAGCACGCCACGAGGATAGACATATGACAGAAGTGCTCCAATTGTTCAAATAGGCCTATAACAACATTGTAGGAAAGATCATAGGCACAACAGTTAAGTGACTCGGGACAAGTTACAGGTGAGCATTGGGGGCCTATTGGACGCAGCCCAACTTGGCTAGATTTTAGGCAAGAAACCCGAGTTTTGTGGATCATACAGTAGAAAAGATGTCGCAGAGTACGAAGTGGACCCTGCAGCAGAGCACAATGAATACCTTGTAGCAAGGTCACTGAGCAACATAGGGGCTTCGCGGTGATTCCACTTGCTTTTTGTAAAAAGAATATAATATTGTAAAAATGGTTGGTTTTGGGCCATAATACCTTGTATTTTGGAAACCATGGTATAAGGTCCATGGTAATGTAGCAATGTAATCCCTCATGTAATAGTATATATAGGGATGAATAATAAAGAAAGAAGGCATATATTGATCCAGATCTATGTTTAGGTGATATTTTTGTGATCTGTACTTTAGCGAAAGGGCGAGGCTTTGCAACTGTGTGCACAGAGGCCTTGGTCTATAGCTGAGTGCGCAAACACCCTACAACTGTGTGCATAGGGAAGAACTGTTTGTTGTACAAATTTTATATTATAAGCAACATTTCATATGGATGTAGTCCCACATTGCGATGAACCATGGTAAAATTTGTGTCTCATGTGTTTATTTGCTTAATATATGCACTTTAGTCCTACGAATTTTATGGATGATTACATTATGTTTAAGTGATGAATGTAATTCTACAAAGTAATATATATATGCGAAGCAATTTATAAGTGTTAAAATATAAAGAAAATACAAACGTACCACATTGCAGCATCCCTCAAGCTCCAGAAAGTTGGTTTTGTAACCTCCCATAATCACTTCGGATGAGACAATGACTTTCTTCTAGGTCGTTGCCAAGAGGGCCAGTGGTAGAGGGTTTTGTTGGTGTGCAGTAAACTTTCAAGCTAGGTCAGCCTAACCTAAGCCATCATAATCCCTTGTTTATTATTTTCTTTTCACATTCTCTTATGGAATAATATAAAGAAAATGGTGTTTGAGGAATCTTTAAGAAATAAATATTTTTAATTTAGCTTTTCCATCTATGTTGAAGTTTCCAGAGTATGCAACTCCAATATGATGAAATCAAGGCCATGTTACCCAAATAGTACCAAACTAACTATATGATCATGCCACTAGGTAGTTCAAAGCTTCCTCATAAGGAAAATGACACTAGTTAAGTGATATTGATTGGTACCAAGGTTATTGATCTGGCCGTAGTTGTTGGATGTTAATCTCGACACTTTGAAAAAGGTTTCTCATCATAAAATGGGTATGTACTATGTGGTAGAGAAGCTCACCATGTCGGGGTAAATCTAGGGTTCAATTCCTTCCATATCCATATTCCAACATGGTATCAGTAGAAAGCGCTTGCAAATGGATATGAGGCTTATATAAATTTGTTACGATAATAATCCACATATTAACATCATACTAGTAAGGGTGCCTAGCCTTGGGATCTTTTCCATTGAGCTACATGCCCCTCACGCAAGGCACCCTTATCGATTCGATACAAAGGTGCATGTTTCTACTGCCTAAGATAAAGTGTGGCTTGATATCTGGTATTGAGGCTTCCTCATGTGTAGGTTTCTCTACAACTGAGGTACATGGTTGTCCTATCAGTTTGATATCAAGGTGGAGTTTTCTAACCCTAAAAAATAATGTTCAATTATGTCATCCTATGTGTTATCACAAAATCAGTACTAAGGGCTGCTACCTAGCAAGATCTCATGTAACTATTTCAACCAGGCTTTAGACTAAGGCTTAGCCTCCTTAGTCAGAGAGGGCTCTCTCACAAATTTTTGATAAGATTTAATTACAAGAATAGATGGCTAACTCTTCATACAGTTCATGAAAATAAAGCTGGTTGGAACAACAAAATAACACTTCTTCCATTGGGCTCATGTCGAATTTAAAATTTTTGAACCATTCATGTCCACCTCTAGGAATCTCAGTCACATTAGAAATGGCTTCTGGGGATACAGGGAATTCTAGCATTGACACCTTAGAGTTTAAACCAGTAAAATTCAATGCAAAAGCTTTTGTTACCTTTGCGTGCCCTCCTTGCAACTTCTCACAAAACCTCCAGCAACCAGCACTTTTAAAAGCTCTTGCCACACCTTCATCTTTTAATGTAATATCAAGCCCCTCCGGTTCTGTTCTTTGGCACCTACCGGATCGATGTTCCCTTTTCTCCATTTTTCTTTAAAAACTTTCGGACAGAGAACTAACAGCAGCTTCAACTCAGAATGCAACTTCAAACTTTGGAATGCAGGCTCGCTTGCAATCAGGTCCTTTTAAAAGAAAACTCGGGCTCCCTTTGCGCTTCAACAGTCTTGTCATACAAGCAAATCCGTTTACGCACAAATAACAAATATCATGACACTACCATACATCATAAAATCACTTTGAATGATGTTTATGTGCGTGGTTCTGAACCTCATGGCGGAATGATGACCCATAATGACCTGGAGAGGACATCAACTGACAACATATGGACGGACCTAATGACTCATCCCCCGAGACTTGACATTTCAAGAAAACGCGCTGCAAAATCCCCGAATCCCCGATTTAGTAGCGCAGACAGTTTAAAATTAACGAAATGCGCTACGAAATGGCTGATAGATGACACGCTACGAAAAAACAGAAACATCATTGCTCTGCCAAATTGGCCAATCAGACTGCGCTGCGAAACTGCGCAAAGGACCAATGATGCAAACAAGACAAGACATGCCTTAAAGAATTATGATGGAGGATGACTAACGGTTTTTGAAAATGATTCACATCAATACCTTTTTAAAACATAACCCCTAAGTAACACACATAAGACCATAACCATTTGACACATTTTTTGAAAATGAAATTTTTTGGACAACATTACATACATTGACTGCAATTCTAAGTGATAACAGTGGCTCCACTTGGGATAGTGTGCTCCTGTAGTGCACTAAGAACTCGTAGAACCAGTGCCTTTGTCCATTTTATTACACTCCCACACGGCTGACAAGCATTCCCTTCAAACTTTGTGGGCCTTCACCTCGGGCTAAAGTTTTCTTGTTCAGCTTGTCATTTATTTTTAACAGAAAACATTCACAAAATGGTTATATACAATGCTCATGAGATACTTGGTAGACTTTTACTGATTGTAATGCTTTAAGAACCTGCCATTAACAGGTCCTCCAGCATATGATGATCCATCAACTTCTTGCAAAATATAGGTGTTGTTCCCATGGAAAGCAGAAATCAGATATGGTCCCTTCCATAAATTCTCAAATTTGCCATGCTTACCTTTTTCTTCAATTCTAGCTTCCCACTTCAAGACTTTGTCATTAATCTGAAATGTAACATCCTTAATCTTCTTGTCAAAAGCTCTCTTGACCCGATTCTGATTCTGTTGATGGCCTTCAAACACCTCATTCCTTTTTTCTTGCAAAGCTATCAACTGGTTTATCCTTCGTTGTATGGCATTCGGTTCCTCTTCTAGCCCTTGAATCAGCTTCATAACTGGTACCCCAAGAGATGTTGGGAAAATAGCTTCTGCTCCATACACAAGCTCATAAGGTGATGTTCCAATAGATCTTTTTGTGCAAATGCGATCAGCCCACAAGGCATACTTCAACTTTAAGTGCCAAGCCTTTTTGTTTTCTTGCAGCAGTTTTTTGATAATCCTCACAAGACTTTTATTTGAACTTTCAGCTAGACCATTACCCTGTGGATAATAAGCTGTGGAGTGACCAAGGGAAATATGGTATTGATAACAAAAATTTATCAGCCTTTTAGATTTAAAAGCCTGGGCATTATCTGTGATAATCTTGATTGGACAACCAAACCTTGATAAAATGTTATTTTCTAGAAAAGATATTATCACTGAATCATTAGCTTGCCTGGTAGGTATTGCCTCTATCCACTTTGTAAAATAATCAGTGGCTGTGAGTATCCACCGATGTTGTCCTGATGAAGGAGGATGTATCTCACCTATAAAATCTAACCCCCACTGTTGAAAGGGTGCTTCTACATAGATAGGAACCAATGGCATAGGCATAAGCTTTCTTTTGCCCTCAAACATCTGACATTCATGGCAGGCTGCTATTTTCTTGTAAATGTCTTTGAACATAGTGGGCCAAAAATACCCAGCTCTCAATATTTTATTTGCAGTGGCCTTCCAATAATGATGGCCTCCACAATCTCCCTTATGAAATTCATCAATCACCCTATCAGCCTCTTCTTCAATCAGACAATTTAATAGAATCCCTCCAACATCCTTCCAAAATAAATTCTGCTCATATACAAAGTATCTAAGGGATTTCAGCTTGGTGAACCGAGCTTTAGACTTGGAAAGGTTATCAGGAGCTCTGTTGTGTTGTAAAACAAATGACACATCCCTATACCATTCTGATGTCAAAAATTTTTCATTGATCTGAACCAACTCTTCTTCTTCTTCAAAAATTTCTGATATTTCTGCATTAAAATTGATATCACTGCTGTCCAGATTTGAATGAGTTAACAACTCTGCCAAACCTTGACCCTTCACCAACTTGGTGGGCCTAATTTCAATGTCATATTCTAACAATTTGGCTATCCATTTTCCTCTTTTTCCATCCGGGTCTGCTTGTGTAAGGATGTCTTTAATAACAGCACTTGGCACATATGCAACAATATGAGAATGTAACACATAAATTCTAAAATCCTTGATTGCCTTTACCAATGCATATGCCTGCTTCTCTAAAATGTTATACTTCAATTCAGCATTAGCCAATGTCTTACTAAAGAATGAAATAGGCTGTTCAGTACCTTGACTTCCTTTCTGCAATAAGACTCCAGCAATTGTATCTTCAGAAGCAAATGTGAAGATTAGAAATTCCTTAGTGAAATCAGGGCTGATGAGGACTGGTGCTTGAGTAAGTGATTTCTTAATTTCTTCAAATGACTTCCTTGCCTCAGCTGTCCACTTAAAGTCTGCTCCTTTCCTTAGCATTTTTGTGATATGTTTAACCACTTCAGCAAAGTTAGGGATAAACCTTCTAACAAAATTAACTTTACCAAGGAAAGATTGAATCTCTTTCTTGCTCCTTGGCAAATCTAACTTTTGGATAGCACTGACTCTATTAGGATCAATCCTAATTCCTTCTTCAGAAATAATATGCCCAAGCAATTTACCAGAAGTCAAAGCAAAGATACTTTTGGTTGGGTTTAAAGAAATACCAAACCTCCTACACTTCAGTAGTATCTTTTCAAGGTGCTTTAAATGATCTTCCTCCCTCTTTGAAAAGACTGTGATATCATCAAGATATACCACAACTGATTTATCTTTTTCCTCTGCAAAAGCAATGTCCATAGCCCTCTGGAAAGTCGCCCCTGCATTCATGAGGCCAAAAGGCATCTTTGCATACATAAATGTGCCCCATGGTGTAGTGAAAGTTGTCTTCTCCTGATCATCTGGATGAACAAGGATCTGATTGTACCCTGAGAAGCCATCTAACATTGACATTCTTTGAGAGCCAACAATATTCTGCAAAATAAGATCCATTTTAGGAAGAGGATAATTGTCTTTCAATGAAGCCTTGTTCAAATTCCTGAAGTCTATGCAAATCCTTATCTCTCCATTCTTTTTCCTAACTGGTACCAAGTTAGCAAGCCAATTTGAAAATCTGATTGGAACAATAATCTTTGCATCAAAAAGCTTCTTCACTTCCTTTTCAATTAATGGCATTAAGAGAGGATTAATTCTTCTTAATTTTTGCTTAAAAGGCTTCTCATTTTGCTTAATTGGGATAGTATGTTGTATGATTGAAGAATCATACTGCTTCAAATCAGCATAGCTCCATGCAAAAACATCAATAAACTTCTTCATCAGTTCAACATATTTGACTTTTATATCAGCTGATAAAAACTTTGAAATTTTGACTAATTTAGGCACAACTGAGTCACCTAAATTGCAACTCTCTATTTCTTCTTCATCGGCTTGCAACCTTGGTGCTTTAAACACATCATTCTGATCAAATAGTTTCTCAAGTGGAATAAGACCTTTAGGAATTAGATTATTTTGCAGCTGCAATACCTCAGGCTCTTCTTTTGTCTCCACTAACATGTTCTGCTGATCAATTTGACTATGCTCAAATTCTCCTTTCAACTCTAGGAAGCTTCTCACCTGCTGATCATCTTCAAAGACTTGCCAATGTAAGATATTATCTGGGATGACTGGCCTATGACGAACTTTCACTTCATAGCTATCAGAAGAATGCTTAGGGATAACAAAAAGACTAGCTGCAACAGCAAGGGAATCTGCAATTGAATTCTGATCTCTGGCTTTTATATTGAAAGTATAGGACTGAAACTTTTCCAACAATTCCAACACCAAGTTTCTATAAGCTCTCATCCTTGCATCCTTTGTTTGATAAGTGCCTTGAACTTGCTTTATGACTAATTCAGAATCTCCATAAACAACAATGTTTTTTGCCTTCAATTCTATCAAGGTTTCTAAGCCTAATACCAGAGACTCATACTCTGCCATATTATTAGTACAATCAAAATTAAGTTTATATGACAGAAACTTACTTTGTTCAGTTGGACTCATGACCCAAATCCCAGCTCCTGCACCTTCTTTCCCTGCTGCTCCATCAAAGTATAAAGACCAGCAACCAGTGATGTCTTCTTCATTACTTTGCTACACCTCTTGACACTGATTTTCTGCATGTTCTTCTTGTGGTTCCTTTCCAACTGCTTCATTGAAGAGAATGGCTGATCCAAGGCCTGTATCACAAGAATAAATAGGGAAATTCTGTGGTTTGTCCTTGCTGCTCACCATATATGCCATCCTTGTCTCACGATATAACCTTCTTTGCTCACCAAACACTGGAATGGTAGCATAAGTCAGATCCATTTGCATGGTACCCTTTATTTTTGCTGCCCATGACCTTGAGAGTAACATCCCAAATTTAGGTGGAACATCTGCAACAACAATATCCATGACAATGGTTTTGACTGGGATTTGTGTGAGTGCCACAACCACATCCTTTATCAACCCAATACAATGAACCCTCTTTGAATCAAAAGAAAATAAGTCCTTGTATGGTCTAGTCACTTCCAATCCTAACCTTTCCATAATGACTTTAGGCATGAGGTTATGGGATGCCCCTGAATCCAGCATGGCATTATGTAGAGTAATCTCATGTATATTGATGCTTATATAGAAAGGAGGAAACTCATCATTTTGCTCATCTTCCAGTCTTGGACCTAAACAAATAACAGGATTATCCTCTTGCACATTCAAAATATCAGCCCCTCCTGGTGGAGAATTAAGCATTTCCACAATCTTACTTCTATACTTGTCTACTTTCAAGATTTCATTAAATGGGACTGATATTTTAATTTTAGCAATCTCATTTTCTATATTAAACACAGAAGTAGACCTTTCAATTTCTTTAGGAGGAGCAGGGATTTGATTATCCTTTTTCTCAAGAGGAGAATCACTTTTTCCATCAGCTTGTTTTGGCTTTTCCTTTTTGTCTTCCACTGCTTTTGAAACATTTTTCTTGGGCTGAGCCTTGTTTGCTGTAATAGGGACATCTCTGTTTCTGAGGTTGTATTGCTTTTGGATTTCAAATATGGCATGTTGATAACCCTTTAAGAAATCTGAGGGTTCCTCTTCGGCTTTTAGTTGGCTGGACTCATCATGTTCCTCCTTTGTTAAGAAGATCTTTGAATCTTCTTCACCAAGACAATGAATAGATTCCTCAGGTTCCTCAGGTTCTTCTTCCTCATCCACCATGTTTTGTTGAAAAGGAGGTCTCACAGGAGGATCAACTTGCTGATTTCTATTTTCTCTTGGCCTTTGCTGATTTTGAGGCCTTCTAAATTGAGGATTCCTGAACCTAGGTTCTTGTTGTGCTTGAGGAGCAGCAGTATTCCCAAGTGCTAATTGATCCATCAATTTCTCCATGGTCTTCATCATGGTTTCAAATTTATCTTCTTGAGCAGAGGTAGAAGGCCTCTCCTCTTCCTTTATCTTAGCCTTAGCCATCTTGGACTTTTTAGCAGCAAGTATATTCACCTCTACTTTGATAGCATCATTTTGCATTTCAGCTAAATTTGCAGACTCTCTTTCTCTGAGTAACAGAGAGAAATCCGAATCAAAAGACTCAGCATATCTCAACTGTGCCAAGGCTCCAGGAGGTTTCAAATGTGCTGGAATGGAATTATAAATTTTGTTAAACCTCTTAGAAAAACTTTGAACAGTCTCATCTGGAGCTCTTCTTAAATTATTATATTCAGTGAGGGCCTGAACAGGGTTAGTTCTATTTCCCCACTTCCTCAAAAAACTATCTTCAAACTCAGCCCAACTATGAATGCTACCAGCTCCCAAGGCTTTAAACCATTTTCAGACTTCTCCAATAAAAGTTTGTGCAAATAGTCTTAACTTTACATCTTCATCATCCACCTCTTCTCTGTCAGCAAAGTCATTGAATCTATCCACATGTTCTTCAGCAGTAATGTCTTCATCTCCTCCCCATGTTGGAATCCTAGCAGCATATTTGCTAGGAAGATCATGCAAAACAGCAGGGAGAGCTAGAGGAGCATACCTAGCAGGTACAACCATAATTAATGGAGGAACAGTGACAATAGGTACTGTATGACCAGAGGGACCAGAACTAGTATGAGATGTTGTCTGAGGGCTGTTTGGACTAGCAGAAGCAGAGGACAAAGTATGACTACGAAAAGGACTATTGGGGCTTTGTAAACCACTGACAAAAGTACTCCAATTTGGGAGAGGTAAACCAGTCTTTGAGTTAAGCAAAATTTCAAAAGGGTCAAGCTCCTTGAGCTGTTTCAAGTCCTCTTCCTCTAATAACAATTCAGCAGTAACAATTTCCCAAAACTCCTCTTTATCTTTTTGTGATACTAGAGATGAAGTATCAATACCTCTCTTTTGTAGATCCAAAATGATACCAATCAATTCTTCTTCATTCTCAGACCTTAATAAAACCTCTTGAACTTTATCATCAACAAGTTTATCCTCAGGACTTCTAGAAAACTCAGGAAATAAAGACTTTGAAATACTTGAAGTACCTGGTATATCAGAGAATCTTTGTTTACTCCTTGAGATGATATTAGGATTCTCCACAGGACTAGGTGGGTTTGGGTCAGGATTGCTCCTTGTATATCTTCCTCTCGAAGCCACCTTTAAGCTTTAAGAAACAATGGAGTCACCAAGGTAGAATGCAGCCTCGAAAATCATTTTGAACTCCTGCTACCTTCAGAAATTCAATCTTCAAACTTCGGGAATAAGTAATCATCAGGCTCCCGGCAGACGCACCAAAATGTTATCACAAAATCAGTACTAAGGGCTGCTACCTAGCAAGATCTCATGTAACTATTTCAACCAGGCTTTAGACTAAGGCTTAGCCTCCTTAGTCAGAGAGGGCTCTCTCACAAATTTTTGATAAGATTTAATTACAAGAACAGATGGCTAACTCTTCATACAGTTCATGAAAATAAAGCTGGTTGGAACAACAAAATAACACTTCTTCCATTGGGCTCATGTCGAATTTAAAATTTTTGAACCATTCATGTCCACCTCTAGGAATCTCAGTCACATTAGAAATGGCTTCTGGGGATACAGGGAATTCTAGCATTGACACCTTAGAGTTTAAACCAGTAAAATTCAATGCAAAAGCTTTTGTTACCTCTGCGTGCCCTCCTTGCAACTTCTCACAAAACCTCCAGCAACCAGCACTTTTAAAAGCTCTTGCCACACCTTCATCTTTTAACGTAATATCAAGCCCCTCCGGTTCTGTTCTTTGGCACCTACCGGATCGATGTTCCCTTTTCTCCATTTTTCTTTGAAAACTTTCGGACAGAGAACTAATAGCAGCTTCAACTCAGAATGCAACTTCAAACTTTGGAATGCAGGCTCGCTTGCAATCAGGTCCTTTTAAAAGAAAACTCGGGCTCCCTTTGCGCTTCAACAGTCTTGTCATACAAGCAAATCAGTTTACGCACAAATAACAAATATCATGACACTACCATACATCATAAAATCACTTTGAATGATGTTTATGTGCGTGGTTCTGAACCTCATGGCAGAATGATGACCCATAATGACCTGGAGAGGACATCAACTGACAACATATGGACGGACCTAATGACTCATCCCCCCAGACTTGACATTTCAAGAAAATGCGCTGCAAAATCCCCAAATCCCCGATTTAGTAGCGCAGACAGTTTAAAATTAACGAAATGCGCTACGAAATGGCTGATAGATGACACGCTACGAAAAAACAAAAACATCATTGCGCTGCCAAATTGGCCAATCAGACTGCGCTGCGAAACTGCGCAAAGGACCAATGACGCAAACAAGACAAGACATGCCTTAAAGAATTATGATGGAGGATGACTAACGGTTTTTGAAAATGATTCACATCAATACCTTTTTAAAACATAACCCCTAAGTAACACACATAAGACCATAACCATTTGACACATTTTTTGAAAATGAAATTTTTTGGACAACATTACATACATTGACTGCAATTCTAAGTGAGAACACTATGTATAGACATGTTTGGTTGGGATTCTATTCATAATGGAATGGAAGAAACCCCAAGGTGGATGAGCATGTTTCACTCGATAGTCAGTTGCCATGTTCGACTGCATTTGTTATTGGCAATGGCACCCAATTACTATTCTCTAGATTAAATATTATTCTAAGAGAAAATGAACCCACATTATTCATTATTGGGCTGTAATTTCTCCAGGGTATTTGGTGTTCCATGTACTATGTAGTATTGTCTAGGTAATTGATGATTTTCTTGGACAATATATTTGTGAAATGTTTGTTCTTGATGTTTCCTTTTAATTAGTTTTCATGCACATGGTTAGTAAATGTAATCCTACTTTCCTGAGAAATACCTACCCCAAAGCTAATACTTTTGAAATTGTTCTATCATTGAGTCACTTGCCTCTTTCATGACTAATAACCTTTTTAGACAACCCAAATTTTTGCTTGACTCTCCTTTTCTAGAAAATCACATCAATACCTAACTCTCATATCATTTTGACTACTAGACATATTAGGAATGAAATCCAGGACCCTTATGATATCAATGAAAAATAGGGCATCTATGATGTTCAACCATATATTCCTATTTCAAGTACTTTCCTTGAAGCCACCCTTTGGCTCGGGCATTTTGGATATTTCCAACCAGTTTGAACACCTCGCTTTGGTATCATGTTGGAAATTTTATGTGTTAGAAATAAAATACATAATTTTTCCTATGCATGCCAACCTACTTTGACACTAAGTTGTATGCAACTTTGATATTAGGGTGTGGATTTCTTTTCCAATAAATTGTTGAATCTACCTATGAGATTATTTCGCTTGCTACCACTTTCAAAAAAACATGTTCACGCAAGGCCATATAATTTGTCTAGAATAGAAATTTGTCTCTTAGGTAAGATCAATAAGATACATAGTTTAATATATTATAAATGACTATCTTGATTTAAATTTTTTAATGGTTAGGATGGGGAATTTTCATGAAAAATATTCAAAATAAAAAATTAGTAACGAGTAGAGTCTTTATGTGAGGGAAGGAAAGTACTTGATTTCCAATAATCCCCTCAAACCACTCTTTGGTTGTCTCTATTACCAATCACCCTTACCTATCTTTCGTAGACGTTTTGCAGGGTAAAAATAAAGAATAAAAAATGCCCTCAGCAAGGCAGATTACTCTACCACAAAAGTATGTCCCCCGTTGATATGAAAGTGTGATATGATTTTCGCAAAAAGTATTGAATCTATTAATTTATCTTTAATAATTAAAAAAAAAAACAACGGTTTTCCCCCTTCGGGTTACTATGTTTTCGTCTACCTTAAAGAAATATGTTCTTTCAAGGCCATGTAAGAAATCATTTGGATATTATGATAGATGGTGACATTGTATTTGGGTTGTGGCTTAGTGGTTTTCATAGAGTTTCACCATGTAAAGAGTTGTCGTTCAAATCAATTGATGTAGATAATGGTTTCATAAAAAAAATAGAGAGATCTTGAACACTCTAATGGAAACCATTATGGTTTAATATTCAACACCCAATTAACATGGGAAAAGATTGATATTGGAAATTTTGACAACTTTTCATTTGAGAACATAAAAAATGGCGTTATTATGCATATATTTCTTCATTAGATGAATATTTGGTGGTCAAGGATGATGACTCTGACAACACTTTATAATATCAGGTGCATCATCAAGCCTTCTCAATAGTATTTTCATATTTCCTTGTTCCTAGATAGAATATGTACATCATAGGTTATTTGTTTTAGATACTCTCTATATTCTCATCGAGCATCATTGAGCTATTCAAAATGACACTTCTTCTTGGTCCACCTGGTGTTGGAAAAACCACATTGCTAACAACTGTGGCTTGAAGTCCTAATTGTGATCTCACAATAAGTTTAGGATCTTTTGAAATAAGATGATACTATGAGAAATGTAATCCAATTTTAATTATGTGCCTTGACAGATTCATCATTTTTTACTGTTTCCAAATGTTCCCAAAGTATTTGTTGTTTGTATTTTAGTGAATCAAAATTAAACTAGTTTCCTATAATTAATTTTAATTCTTATAGAAAAATTGGTTCTTTTTCCTCTTACTGGTCACCAAAACTATATCCGACAATGGGCACCCAATAAATAAAGTTCTGCCTCGAAAAACATCTGCTTATATTAACCAACATGACTTGTATCTTTGTGAAATGATGGTAAGGAAAACATTGGATTTCTCAGGGCATTGCCAACTTGTCGGGGCAAGATAGGGTGAGTGTTTCTTTACTTTTTTCTCGAAGTTACAACATTTCCCCATTGAAAATTGAACCCGTGCGTATGCACTACTTTCTACAGATGTTGCAAGAAATTTCAAAATGTGTAAAGGAGGCTTGCATCAAACTATATTCAGATGTTGATGTCTTCATGAAGGTAGGAATTTTAGCTAAAGAGGAGAGGTGTTATTTAGTGCCTTAATTAAATCTTGATGACTATTGCATTATCAATGGAGTTTTGGTTTGATGGTAAAATTGGGTGTTTATTACCAGATTTAAATCAAAGACATAGTCTTGCCCTTGGTGGGTCATTTTACCCATTCAAGCTAAAGTTATTTTTCATACTGATGCAGGCCCAAAACAATTCTTGTGATTTTCAATATGTCACTTATTGGAAAACTTAAGCATTCTTATTGCATATAGGAAAATTCAATGCAAGGACAATGGATTAGCATTATCACAGACTATATGTTAAAGGTTATATTTCTAAAACTTATGGGACAAAATGCATCACATTTTTAAGGCATGTTGATTATTCACATAGTTTGCTATGTCTTTGATTTCTTCTAGATTCAGGGCTTGGATATATGTGCAGACACAATTTTTAGAGATCATATGGACTATGGAATATATGGAGGATAGAAGAAGAGAGTTACCACATGTGGGCTAAGTTAGAATAATTCCTTGGTACCACTGAAAAGTTGCATTTGCATAATATAGTAGTTTCAAATCAGTTGTTTGATTATTTAATAAGAATTGTGCAAGATAAATGTCAGTTAGTTGTGAAAGAGCTATTTTCATGGATGAAAGTTCAACAAGGATTGGACAATGCTATGACTTTCCAAATCTTCAAATGTCTCCACCAAATTATCCATCTCTTTAATAAGATAGTGTTGATCTCTCTTTTGCAGCGAAGCGTGGAAACATATGAGCTATTTGAGGATATCATCTTATCGTATGAAGGAGAGGTGGTGTATCAAGGACCTCAAGAGTATGTCCTTGATTTCTTTAAGTACATGGGCTTCAATTTCCCAGAAAGAAAATGGGTTGTTGATTCTTACAAGAAGTAAGCATCATTTATGATACAATCATGTTTTATATGGTGGTTTGTAAGTGCTAGTTTCAAAATACCATCTAGATCTCAAAGTGAAAACGTTTACAACATTTTCATAGATAATATGTCTGTAGAGCTTGATAACCTTTAAAATGTGACATGGCATAGTTCCTTTCTATCTATTTAAAACCTTAATAATTAAATCGATTCATTTAATTTTTGCAAACTGTTTGTAACAAAGTCAATACAAGTTGAACAATTATGTGTACCATCCACCAACTCAACATTCATATCTTTGATGATTTTCATGAGGTGAATTAAAACATTTTCATTGATCAATCCACATGATATGAAACAAAAATCCTTTTTAATGCTTCTTTGTTTGGCTTAACAAAAGGAAAGGGTTTCAAAGGGATAGAATAAGATAGGGTTCCATAGAACCAACAATTGCTAAATTTTTTGTTTTGTTCGTTACTGAACTGCAACTCTTACACCTGAAAAGGGGTGGCCAAATCATCTATGCGGGTCATTTTGGTCATCATTCTCATAAAATCATTGAGTGGTTTGAGGTAGGAGTGATTTCTTGCACCTTGTTTTATAGGATATTTATTTATCGATTGTGCTTTCTATTATCAATCCATGGTAAAAAATAATGATCTTGTTTGATTCTTGTTTCTTTGACTAGGTTGTGCCATGAGTACCAACAATTATAGAAGGATACAATCTAATGGCATGGGCCCTGGAAGTGAGTTCCATAGCTCTTGTTGTGTATACTATGCTAAAATATATAGAAATTCAAGACACTATAAGTATGTCTAACATAATTTTAGGAACTTGTTTGAGGAAGAGATTTTTCAATGTGCATCTCTATCTTTGTTACCTTATCTCTAATAATATAATTCCTCCAAAGAAGAAATTGCAAATTTTCTAAAACCTTATTTGACTTTTATGTTGTTATGATTTCAGATGCAATCAAACTTTTATTAAAGAGCTAAGCACTCAGGCTCCCGACTGGCAAGATCTGAATTTTCCAACATAGTATGCACAACCCTTCAAATCTTAGTGCATGGCTTGACTTTGGAAGAAACATTGGTCATATTCGAGGCATCCAAAATATATTATCATGTGGTTTTTCTTCACTATAGTGGTTGGGCTACTATTTGGGACCATATTTCAGGGCCTTGGAATGAAGAGGTTGGGCTCTCTTGATAGACATAATAGACTTGTTTGCAAAATTGGAAGCTTGACATTTTGTTTTCTCTATTATTGATTAGATTTTTTGCTATTACAAGTTCGAAGTCCACTGATTCACTTAGCATGTTGAGAAATCTACCTGACATATGTTTTCCAAGTGAGCATATAGTATTTTGTGTTCTCATGAAAGCTTTTTTCTGTTCTCTGTAAGAGTAGAATAAATTTCTTGTTTTTTGAACAAGTTTTTGTGAACTGGTCAATTCTGTCTAAGTATTCTTCAGTGTCCTTTTACAGAGACAAACAATAAGATCTAATTAATATTACGAGATCAATGTAATATTATATGCTGTTTCTTGGTGTTAGTGATTCATCGATAGTCCAGCCAGTTGTTATAGAATGTAACTACTTCTAGGAGTAAATGAGATACTTCCTGGATTAACCCTAGATTAATACCATAACTCCTCACATAATTCATTAGAGGGTGTTCGCTCAATGGAAGAGCACCTACCTTATAAGCAGGAGGTTGGTGGTTTGATTCCACTGCCCCCTCACATGAATTAATCAATGATATTGTAGTTTATTTTAAATTAAATGTCTTTTATATTGCTTTATTTGAATGGTGAGATATTTTTATGGATACGTTGTATTATATTTCCTCTAAAGATACAAAAACTATATTTTATTGTCTTTGAATATAATCTTTCTATTTTCTCTAGAGAGACAATAGATAGGATTAAAGACATATTGTCTCTATAAAGAAAACCTCTTTAAACCCAACTATTGTCTCTAGAGAGACAAAAAAGAAATTGTTTCCTATGAGACAATAATGCTTATGTTATATATTTTCTTTATAGAGACAATTTTTTAAGACAATAATGCTTAATGAAGATATGTAAGACAATACATAAGTTTTTTTTTCTCACAAATTAACACAACTTACCCAAAGATTGTGTCAAATATTATGTTAAAACCCCAACTACGTTGTAGTGTGCTCATCAACAATAAGCAACATGGTCAATTATCGTCATCCATAACTTGACCATATTTAATTGTAGTCAACCATTCTCTACTAATCACACGCCAATATGGATCGCACAACCACATTCATAAAGTGGTCGATATACTCCAATTGATATAATTTTCCATATTTTAAAACTAATGGCATCAATTGGCATATGAAAAGTGAAAAATAATACTAATCTAAAAAATTTATTTTACTTTAATTTTTATGTGTGGTTCACAAACCCATAGATTAGTGACTGCTACATCCACGGTATATTACCCAACAAATCTATCCAAAGTAGTCACTTCCTTTCGTTTCAACCATGAAGCCTAACCTACAAATCTATCCAAAGTAGTCACTACCGTTTGTTTCAACCATGAAGCCTAACCTCAAGAGTGTCGAGAAATCTATCCAAAGCAGTCACTTCCTTTCGTTTCAACCATGAAGCCTAACCTCAAGACTGTCGAGAAAATTGAACCTGTAACCTCTCAATAACAAAAATACTTTAACAACAAAGACTCAACCAATTGAACTAACCGTCAAATACAAAAAATACTTAACGACTAAGACTCAACCAATTAAACTAACCCTCAAAACTTTTATATTCATCTAATATACATCAACCATTTTATTAATATAATTATACTAATTTATATAGCACTATCTTCATAACCATACAATTTTGACACATATATTCACTGCTTATATATTCACCTCTCGTAAACACTCTTTACAACATCTCTATTCACCATTAAAATGATTAAGTCCAAACTCCCTTATAATTTCAAAACTATTTTAAACCATTGATTCACGTAAAACACTCTCATTCTTTACCAACCTTAAACTTTTAAAACATTATTAACCATTTCAATTATCAACACTTTCGATATAGTAAAGAAATCTGTGAGTCGAACAGTTTAACGAAACCTTTCCAAAAATGAATGTACGTGGCATGAGCAGCGTGTATGATTATCTTTCTCTCCGCTGCATTAAAATGTTAGAACGATTTTGGAGGCCTTCATAGATGCGTATGTTTACTATGTGAGGAACGTACCATTATTAACGGGCGATAAGGTAATCCTAAATGCCGCTATTTTCACCCATTTTTTCCGCTCTGATCCAACCACATGACCCCAAAATAGATAATCACACCATCCACTAAATCGATTAACGGCAGACTCCACTCTCGCTGTAAACCCAATTGTATACAGCCGCATGTGAGATCTCGTTATGGTGAAGAGAGCCCGGAAAGGAAAAGAAAACGACACATACACGTGAAACGCCGGCTATTCCGATGTTTCTTTCCATTAGAAAGCCCACGCCCTTCGTCTCAACCTTCATATTTTCATTCATTTCATTTCCTTCCAGCAACGTTCGTTCTTCAGAGATCTCGTTTCTCATCATTTGTTGTAGTAACAGAGCCACAGATTATAGATTTCACTATCAAGCTTCCGAAATAAATCGCTCTGCAAAATATCATTGTATAAGAAATCAGCAACCGTTGGCGTTGATGAATTATGGGTAACTGTTTATTATCTCATGGATCCGCAAAGCTCTCTGTAGATTTAATCGGTTGTGAGGAAATTATAATGGTGATGAGATCGGACGGAAAGATAATGGAATACACGCCTCCCCTTCTCGCCCGAGATCTCATGGCGGCGTTTCCACAGCATTCGGTCATTCATTCCGAGGATGCAACATGCCGCTCTCTTTCCCCAAACCAGAAGTTGGTTCCCGAACAGCTTTATCGGCTACTAATTATTCCTAAATTGCCTTGTCTTTCCGAAGACGCCGTTTTAGCAGAGGCCACAAGCATCGATAATGGCAGAATTGTCAGTGAAAAGCGTGTACATACTCGCCTTACTTCAGTTAAGTGTGTGCTTCCTTCAATTAAGTCTGTGCAGGATGGCAGCGGTATTATTGGGGTTAAGATGGAAATCTCGAAACTAGAAGTGCAAACCTTGGTTTCATCTTTGCCTCGGCTTCAGTGTATAGCCGAGTACGACGATGAAGATTATGTTGCCACACAAAAATGCAGCAATGACCGATGGAGGCCATCGTTAAAGACCATTCCCGAGGTGAATTAGTCAAGGCTCCATATTTTTTCCATCATAAAGTTGGAGTTGCAGGCGGTTCTAAGTGTTTGTTATCAACACCGTTGTTAGGTAGTTAAGTTTAAATTCTTGGAGGAGTTAGCCATGAGTTTTTTAAAGTTTTTTTATTTTAGTATAGGAGGATACAAGTAATATGAAAGTTCATCAATAATTCTGCTCTAAGGTCATCAATAATTCTAGTCTCTTGAGTTTTGGTGTTTGGAATCTTAAGATTTTTCTTAAATTTATAAGTTAAATATATAATATGTATATAATGTTTGAATTTTTCAAGAGCAATTTTATTAGTGATTGCTTTGATATGAATTTTTTGTGAAATATATGATTAGAGGCTCAATTTTTTCTAACCGGTAATATAACTTTATCTTAAAGCAAGAAACATATAAATTCTCTAGAAATGTGATAGGAGCATCTGAATTGACCATATATCACTCGAGTGACAATCTAACCAAATTACCCCTTCTTCTAAATACCAAGAATGCAAAAGGAATTATTGTTGCGTGAAGAGGCCCATTCTAAGCCCAGGCCTATGTGTAAGTATGTCACGTAAATAATTTATATTTTTTTTGCTAATGTCTGCCAAAACATTAGCTTGAATCTTAGATTATATATAACTTAAATCTTTAAATTATATATAACTTAAATCTTTACATTATATATAAATTTTTCATCTTATTAATAGACTAAGATTAGTTATTAAAATATAACTATATATTATTATATAATTTGAATGGATAATAAATGATCTCATGACTTTAATAGTTTCATTATCATATAGGTGAATTTGAATGGGCCATAAATTTACCTTTAACAAAAAAATTACCACATTAAAATTCCAAATCAGGTAAAATATTAAACATCTTTACTCAGATTTACTAAAGCCAATACCATCTCTTAAATCAAAGGAAAAGGGTTCATTCAACACAAAGAATGGAAAATCCTCCTGAGAAATCCTTTAATATCTCTTTTAATTAAATATTTGAAAAATAAATCTTTAAAGGAAAAACCCATACCCTATAGATATATTAAAGTCTTTAAAGACATAAATATTTCCACATCAAAATTCTAATATTTGAAAATATTAATTTAATGTAGTTTTATTATAAGTTTTGTTATCATGCCATAAAAAAACATTATTAAATATAATATTACTATTATTAAATTTAATAACTTTGGGTTAATAAAATATTAAATTTAAAATGATATTCAATTTGTTATATTATAATATACATTAATATATCATGATATATATTAAGTTTAGATATATAGATGGAGGGAAGAACAAAGACATAAAGTGATAGAGGTGGAGAGGTAGAGGGGGTGACCGGGAAGAGATGGAGATAAAATGAAGGAGAGGGTATAGGAGAAATGAAGAGAGAGAGAGAGAAAGAGATAGAAAGAGAGGAGTGAGAGAGGGAGATAAGGGTGAGAGAGAGAGGGGGGGAGAGAGGGACAAGGTTGGAGAGAGCGAGAGAAAGAAAGAGATGGGGGGAGGGGGGCGGAGAGAGGGAAGGAGGACAGAGGGGAAAGACTAGAGGGAGTACTTTGAGAGAGATGGGGAGAGGTAAGTATGGAGAGGGAGGGACAAAGAGATGGAGTTGATGGTAGAGAGAGTGAGTGAAGAATAAAGAGATAAAGAGAGAAAAATGGAGAGAGAGAGAGAGAGTGATAAGGGAGAGATGGAGAGAGAGTGTGTATGTTTTCGGGTGAAATAGAGAGACAAAGAAGGAGATATGGAAGGAAGGGGGAAGAGAAGAAAAGAGAAGGAGAAAGGGAGGGAGATAGTGACAAAGTTGGAGGGTGAAGGGAGAGAGAGAGGAAGGAGAGAGACATAGAGAGGTGTGAGATAAATGGGGAGAGAGGAAGGAAGAGAGAGGGAGAACATGAGAGAGAGCAGGTGAAAGGGAGGGAGAGACAGAGATGTTGTTGGAGGGAAAGAGAGAGGGAGGTAATAATAAATACATAGATAGAGAAAGGCAGAGAGAGGGAGAGAGAGAGAGACAGGG
The DNA here is from genome assembly GCA_031772625.1 of Pinus tabuliformis. Classification (NCBI taxonomy): domain Eukaryota; kingdom Viridiplantae; phylum Streptophyta; class Pinopsida; order Pinales; family Pinaceae; genus Pinus; species Pinus tabuliformis. Next base: position 885,981,594 of record CM062804.1, on the reverse strand, counting down.
AGAGAGAGTGATAAGGAAGATAGAGAGAGGGAGAGAGGAGAGCGGGAGGGAGGAGAGATGGAAACGAGAGAAAGAGAGAGAGCGAAGAGGAAGAGAGAAGGAGAGGAAGAGGGATGGAGAGATATATAGATATGGAGAAAGAGTGTGCATGTTTTGGGGGTGATATAGGGAGACAAAGGAGAGGCACAGGGATATAGAGATATAGATGGGAGGTGAAGAGAGGGAAGAATAGAGAGATAGAGAGTGGGAGGGAGAGATAGATATGGAGGAAGTGTCTGTGTGTTTGGAGGGGGTGAGATAGAGAGACAAAGAAGGAGAGATGGAGGGAGATATAGATATAGATAGAGGGGTTAGAGAGGGAATAATATTTCTTGTACTATACGCATTGAATTTAGTGTAAATGATGATTTCTAATATTATTTGATTGCTGGCACTAGATGCATTGATTTTGGTGTAGATGTTGATTTCTAATTATATTTAATTTCTTGCACTATGTTAGAGTCGGTCTTTTCATCCGTCCGTCAGCGATCAAAATCTCTTTTGTTGCATTTCATTTTTAGGTGACTCGTTCAGTCCAGTCATTTGCATTCCGTTAGGAGCATCAATTTTCTGATGGAAGGGTCTTGTCACTCATCTCCCTCATGTCATGTGCCTGCCGGTCCGTGTCTGCACATCAAGTCAATTTTAAAGTCATGTACAGTCTTGTTTCGTCTCGTGGTCAACAAAGAGTCATTTTAGTCATTAGGTCTAGGGTTTCACAAGTTTAGTCTTCAAAATGGCTAATAATGCCAACAGGCACATGAGGGAGGTTTGAAATAAGTTTTCATTGCAAAATTTTATCGTAATAATGCTCGATCATGAATTTTCTTCAAAACTCTGTTTTGAAGACAAATCGTCAAAATACCATGTGATTTTCAAAGTTGTTTCAGTTGTAAATTCCTTCAGGCACAACCCTGGTTGCCTTTTCCAAATCCAATGACATCCATCCCTGCAGAACAGAACAAAGAGATCCATCATCAGTTCAAAAAATCACAAGGAAACAAAAATAGAATTCTTTTGTAAAAGTACCAAAATTTTCAAACAGTGGGTTTTCTTCAAATCAAAAATCAAAGTTCACGCCATAAGAGATATGTTCGTGTTTCAATAATCCAATTACATGCCAAAGACATCAGTGAAACAAGGAAAAATCATGGAGGAAGCAAAAGACAGTGTGAAAAGCCAGAACTGTGGTGAAGCCAGCCTGCGTGGCGCATTGGGAGGTAGTCGCAGTGCACTGGGAGGTCGTGGCGCATAGAGACGCCATTCATAGTGTTAAATTGAATGTGCACGGCACACTGGGTTGTGCGTGTGGCTCACAGGGCCGACAAGCAAAAATTTCATCACTGCTTCCAAAAATTTCAAACCAACTCAGTTTTCCTCGTGCCAAGTAAGTTTGTAAGGCTGTGAATTGCTATTAGCTTGTGTTTGGTGTTGTTTGGAGGGAAGAATATGAAAGTTTAAAAGTTGAAAACATAAACCCTCTCATTTTGATAAAAACTGCCTCTTAGGATTTGAATTTGAGTGTTACAATTTGACGTTGGTGCCAAGTATTTGAAATATCATTCCTTTCCTATGGTTCCTTTCTCCTTCACTATCATATTATCATTTGTCAATTCCTTATTCCCTAAACATCCCAAATCACTTATTCCTAAGTTCTATTATCCCTATTCCTAAACCCTACCATTCCCTATCACTCTCCTTCTCTCATTTCACTTATAAAATCCTCAAGTCCCCAAGCGGTCAAGTGACTGTCCTCACACTTTAAATCTCACTTGACAAACTCCATCATTCTCACTGCCCATTTTTTCCCACAGTCCCTCATTTGACTTTGACACATTTGGAAAAATAAAATAAAGCACCAAACTCTTCATTTTCACCTCAGGCGACATAGATGAAGAAGGCATCGAGGAGGCGTGAAAAGACATGATCTTGGCTGAAGCTTCTTTGGCTGAGCATGATACTTGATGATGGACCTTCATTCCAAATCTCAGCAAATTTGGAGAAAATTTTGTCAATTTTGAATTTTTTGGCTTCAAAACAAATTTTCCTACCCAACGCGTAGCGCCACTTGGCGCGCGCTTATAATTGGGAGATCCTCTGGAGGAAAACTTTGCATTTCTAGGTTTTTTATGAAACTTTATGCATGTTCATGAATTACCTAAGGATTTCATCAAGTTTTGGGTTGCCTAAAGGGCCAAAAACACTTTAAAAATGGTCATTCTGCCACCTTTTGCATCGACAGGAAGCAATCTTGGGAGATTGAAGTTTTGGAGGGAAAAATGACATCCAAATCCAGAAATTCCACTTCGGTTTGAAGTTAGACAGGCAGCGCTTTCCAATAGGCTATCATGAGCTCAATTTGGACTTTGGGAAGGGCCTCAAAATCGTCCTCAAAGTTGTGCTACGGATATAGGTTTTAGGCGCGGCGCATAGGGAAATTTGGCCTATTTTTCACTCAGCAGCTCAGAATTTCACCCAGTTTTGATTAGTTTCACTTTTTCATGTAACTCTTGATCTACCTTGATGTAATTTCATGAACATGATGTAATTTTGGCTCATATTTACTTGTTTTAGTAGATTCATTCACTAAAAAGTGAAAAACAACTGAATGAATCAATTTCCTTTTATACAGAGGCAAGTTGTTTCATTGCCTATTTTTCAGTTCCTTGTTTAGATATGGTTGAAATAGCTCCTAGAATGATGAGCTCAACCCCTAGAGACATGGGAAGGAGTTTGGCCTGTCTATATCATGTAATTTCTCAGTCGGTTTTAGGGTTGGACACTTGGGATTGCTTGGCACTCCATTGTACATTTGATTTCTGCATTTTTGGCAAAGGAAAGACCAAGGTTTTGCAGCACTCTTTGGGATTCCTATGGCTCTGTGTTTTGATGGTGTTCTTCTCTATGTAATTTGTAAGTTCATTGATATTTATGTGCACCATTTCGTTTCTCTTTTGCTTCTAAAATTAAACAAATGAGTGACAAAGGTAGAATTCATTAGCTTGTTGTGCTCTGCCCGTCAGTTTTGTTTAATTCTCAATGTTTTCTTCAGTTTGAGGAGGATTCTTAATACCCTCACGCCCTCTTCAGCTTCTCATCAGTTTGAGCCCTCCATCTTTACAAATGAAAGCATCAAAACAATTTCCTTTCTTGCCCCAATCAGAACTCTGCAAAACGGGTCTTCATCCCCGGACCAAAATTTGCCTTTCCCTTGATTCCAACAAAACCCCCAAAAAATCAAATCAAATCCTTGCACTTCATACCTAGCCTAAAATTAGTTTATATTTCAATCATTTCAAGCCCCATCAATTATTTTTGCTGAGATAGACCTGGAGAGAGCCCTCTCCTGTCCTCGTAGGGCTAGCTACGAGGCTGAGCGTGGTTTGATGTTGGCCCCGGATCCTACCTTTTCAGCCTGAGGTAAATCTAGGCACTAACATAGTGGCGACCATACTGGGGAAGAAAATTTTATTTGTTTGTTAGTGATCTTTGTTTTATAGACTACAGACGAAGCCTAAAGTTAGCTAGGTAACCTTCGAAACACTCTTGCTTTGCATTAGCGAAAGTAGATAAAAGCTACTTCAATCAATCTTCAGTCTAGTCTTATAAATAGAACATATGACTTGCAAATTGCCCCAGTAACATGTATCAAGTTTAGATCTGATTGTTGATGGTGGACAATGATCAGACACAACAAGGCTAAAATCATTCACCTGGCAATTCGAAATCATTTTCAAGATCAGATCCAAAGACTCCATTGGAGAATGCACCCGGCCAGCAAAAACATGAAAGGAAAATATGGACAGATCAGGTATTCAAGTTGGAATTTCATCCAACACATTTTGTTCATTGTTGTAAATTATTTCTTCTCTTTTCCGGAAAATGTCAAGAAGGCTTTGCAACGTATATTGTATTTGAGAAAAGATCCTCAACTTGCATTTGATTCCTTCCCTTTGAAGATTGTGAATACCAAAGATTTGCATGCCTTTAAGCTTGATCAAGACCCTTTTTCTAAATCTTGTGATGACCGTCTTCAAACTGATGAACCTCAAGAGACCAAGACTGATTCTACAGCTTTTGTACGTACTCCTGCACCTTATAAAATTACAGATCGATACAAGCCTCTAATTTTACCTCCTATATTCCATGCTTTCCCTAAAAATCATGACCTATATCTACCAAGATTTGATGGTGAACGCGACAACATCACTGCTGAGAGACATGTTCTGAATTTTGAGTCTTTCCTTGACCTTTTTGAAGTTGATGAAGAAGATGTTAGTATAAGGCTTTTTACTCTTTCTTTCCAAGGCAAAGTCAAGAGTTGGTTCAAAACCATGCCTGATGCGAGCATCTCAGATTTCCAGCAGTTCGTCAAAGTTTTCCTCGACAGGTGGGTGGTTAGACAGAACCCTTTCTTGATTATAGAAGAGTATAACCAGCTGAAAAGACTACCTGGAGAGACAGTACAACAATTTTCTGTGAGATTTAACCAAGTTTATTATTCGATGCATGTTGATATAAGACCTCCTCCTCGATCCGCTCTCTTGCACTACCCGAGTGCCTCTGATCTGGAAATGGAGTTTCAGCTGAGAGAAAGGAACCTTGCAACACTTGAAGAGATGCAGAACAGTGTAGTAGATGTAGAGGCTCATTTTCTGATAAGAAGGGAAAAGTTGAAGGAAGAAGAGATGAAAAAAACAGATCCAGAGGAATCGACACCTTCAGAAGAAAAGCTTGACATTTTGGTAAGTGTCGTAGAAGAGATGGTGCGGAAAATGATGTTCATGAACAAGTGGCTGATCCTCCCAATTGTCATAGTGATTGTTTTCTTGGAGAAGAGAGATCTATTGATATGACGTGTATGCTTGGTGATGTCTTTTATACTGATGGTTTGCCTCAGTTTGATCAGTATGATGATGATTATGTTCTCCAAATAGAAGCTAATCTTGCACACAAATCAACAGCTAGTTTGTGGGAGGAAGAAGTTCACTTTCAGTAGCTTGATTACAGTGATCAACCAATGCATGTCAGCTATGACAATGACGAGGAAATTGCAGAAAATTTTGAGGTAAGTGAAGGATCTTTGCCTTTTTGTTTTGCTTCGTTTCAGTTCATTAGAGACAACATTCATGCAATCAGAAATCAACTATCGACAAGTCTTGATCTGGACCATCTTGAGAGCAATGAAAACCTTGTTCAAGACTTTTCATATCCAGATTTGCAGCCCTCGAATGCCATTGATTGTCAAGTTGCAGATGAAGACTTGGAAGCTGGCACATGTGATCAAATGATATAAGATGATTCCATACAATTTTGTTATGAATCATTTCAGTTTTTGAAGGGTAAATTGCATAGTAAATATTCAAATGAACAGCTTGTAGGAAGTCAACTATTTCTCATTTTTAATGTTTAGGATGAGACAGATGGTGAAATTCTTGAACAAGTTGTTAATGAGGAATTTTCCCCTGAAACGACTGGTGTAATCATTTTGAATACAAAACCCTCCCTAGCACCAGATTTGCAACCACCAAACGCAATTGAAGGTCAGATTATAGATGAAGGCGTGGAATCTGAAATACATGATCTAATGATGCAAGAGGATTCTGTACCCTTTTGTTTCGAAGCATTTCAGTTTATAAGGCAGAATCTTCGTAATATCTCTAAAGAAAAAGATGAACAGCCAGTAGGATGTCATACAGTTTTAATGGATACATCGCAGCAGTCTTCTCAAATTTTTTATGATCCTATTGCTCGTGTGTTGGATGATGTTTGCTTTAAAAGTTCTTCCCCATTGGCTAACCATGTGGCAAATAAGAATGTTGATAATAATCTTATTCAAAAGTTGCCTTCATTGTCTTGTTTAACAGATTGTTCATTGCATACCCCATACCAAGGTTTGCAGTCATATGAGGAGATTGATAAAGGAGACTTTTGTTTTGTTTGGAATTAGCAACAGAGGTTGGTTATTCACTAAATTCAGGATCCTTTTGACAACCTGCTCCTATCACCAAAGAAAGACAGCACAGATGTGAGGAAAATCTTAATATCCAGCTATGAAAACTAATTGGACCAGAGCAGTAATGTGTTAATGGAAATCAATAGTGATGTTTATGACGATCCTTTTGCAGTATTCTTGAAGTCATCTAGTCAATTCATGCTTTTCAAGCTTATCAGCAGTCAACTTGATTCCAAGTTTCCATGGGAGTTGCCTTTCGATTCTTCCCTTTTCCTGCGCATCAGAAAGCATCTAGGAAGAAATCAAATACCAGCCAAGATGCTTACGTGGTTGCATTGGCTTTTCCATTTCACTTGATCGGGTGGTGAAAGAACAATTAGAGTAGGTTTGATGAATAAGCTCAAATATGAACATCTTTCCATTTTTTAGTTATGATTTAGTCATGTTTGGTTTTATTATGGTTTTTAGTTTTACCCTTGAGTCAGAGTTAGTCTGCATAATATCAGTTTTCGTGTTTTGACTCTGTTTCCCAATGGATGAAGGCACTGCCTGCTCTCCCAAAGATCTACAGTTCTTCGCACCTCCAAGGAGCTACCATCCCCATTGGAGCCAATGTTAGAGTCGGTCTTTTCATCCCTCCGTCAGCGATCAAAATCTCTTTTGTTGCATTTCATTTTTAGGTGTCTCGTTTAGTCCAGTCGTTTGCATTCCATTAGGAGCATCGATTTTTTGACGGAAGGGTCTTGTCACTCATCTCCCTCATGTCATGTACTTGTTGGTCCATGTCTGCTCATCAAACTAAATTTTAAAGTCATGTACAGTCTTGTTTGGTCTCGTGGTCAGCAAAGAGTCATTTTAGTCATTAGGTCTAGGGTTTCGCAAGTTTAGTCTTAAAAATAATGCTAGCAGGCACATGAGGGAGGTTCGAAATAAGTTTTCATTGCCAAATATCATTGTAATAATGCTTGATCATGACTTTTCTTCAAAACTCTGTTTTGAAGAAAAATCGTCAAATTTCGTCTTTTGTAATAAATACCATGTGATTTTCAAAGTTGTTTCAGTTGTGAAGTCCTTCAGGCATAGCCCTGGTCACCTTTGCCAAATCCAATGACATCCATCCCTGCAGAACAAAAAAAGGAGATTCATCATCAGTTCAAAAAATCACAGGGAAACAAAAACATAATTCTTTTGTAAAAGTGCCAAAGTTTTCAAACAATGGGTTTTCTTCAAATCAAAAATCAAAGTTCACACCATAAGAGATATGTTTGGGTTTCAATAATCCAATTACATGCCAAAGACATCAGTGAAACAAAGAAAAATCACGAAGGAAGCAAAAGTCGGTGTGAAAAGCCGAAACTGTGGTGAAGCCAGCCTGCGCGGTGTGTTGGGAGGTAGTCGCGGCACACTGGGAGGTCACGTCACATAGAGCTACGCGACACACTGGGTTGTGCATGTGGCGCACAGGGCTGACAAGCAAAAATTTCATCACTACTTCTATAAATTTCAAACCAACTCAGTTTTCCTCACGCCAAGTAAGTCTGTAAGGCTATGAATTGCTATTAGCTTGTGTTTGGTGTTGTTTGGAGGGAAGAATATGAAAGTTTAAAAGTTGAAAACATAAACCCTATCATTTTGATAAAAACTGGCTCTTAGGGTTTGATTTTGAGTGTTAAAATTTGACATTGGTGCCAAGTATTTCAAATGTCATTCCTTTCCTATGGTTCCTTTCCCCTTCACTGTCATATTATCATTTGTCAATCCCTTATTCCCTAAACATCCCAAATCACTTATTCCTAAGTTCTATTATCCCTATTCCTAAACCCTACCATTCCCTATCACTCTCCTTCTCTCATTTCACTTATAAAATCCTCAAGTCCCCAAGCAGTCAAGTGACTATCCTCACGCTTTAAATCTCACTTGACAAACTCCATCATTCACACTGCCCATTTTTTCCCATAGTCCCTCATTTGACTTTGACACATTTGGAAAAATAAAATAAAGCACCAAACTCTTCATTTTCACCTCAGGTGACATAGATGAAGAAGGCATCGAGGAGGCGTGAAAAGACATGATCTTAGCTGAAGCTTCCTTGGCTGAACGTGATACTTGATGATGGACCTTCATTCCAAATTTCAGCAAATTTGGAGAAAATTTTGTCAATTTTGAATTTTTTGGCTTCAAAACGGATCTTCTTGCCCAACGCGTAGTGCCAGTTGGCGCACGCTTATAATTGGGAGATCCTTTGGAGGAAGACTTTGCATTTCTGGATTTTTTATGAAAATTTATGCATGCACATGAATTACCTAAGGATTTCATCAAGTCCTGGGTTGCCTAAAGGGCCAAAAACACTTTAAAAATGGCCTTTCTGCCACCTTTTGCACCCACCAGAAGAAGTCTTGGAAGATTGAAGATTTGGAGGGGAAAATGACATCCAAATCTAGAAATTCCACTTGGGCTGGAAATCCAACAGACAGGGCTTTCCAACGAGCTATCATGAGCTCAATTTGGACTTTGGGAAGGGCCTCAAAATTAGCCTCATAGTTGTGCTACGCATACAGGTTTTACGCGCAGCGCATAGGGAAATTTGGCCTATTTTTCACTCAGCAGCTCAGAATTTTGCCTAGTTTTGACTATTTTCACTTTTTCATGAACTCTTGATCTACCTTGATGTAATTTCATGAACATGATGTAATTTTGGCACATATTTACTTTTTTTTAGTAGATTCATTCACTAAAAAGTGAAAAACAACTGAATGAATCAGTTTCCTTTTATATAGAGGCAAGTTGTTTCATTGCCTATTTTTCAGTTTCTTGTTTAGATATGGTTGAAACAACTCCTATAATGATGAGCTCGACCCCTAGAGACATGGGAAGGAGTTCCTGTCTATATCATGTAATTTCTCAGTCATTTTTAGGTTTGGACACTTGGGATTGCTTGGCACTCCATTGTACATTTGGTTTTTGCATTTTTGGCAAAGGAAAGACCAGGGTTTTGCAGCACTCTTTGGGATTCCTGTGGCTCTGTGTTTTGATAGTGTTCTTCTCTATGTAATTTGTAAGTTCACTGATATTTATGTGCACCATTTCCTTTCTCTTTTGCTTCTGAAATTAAACAAATGAGTGACAAAGGTAGAATTCATTAGCTTGTTGTGCTTTTCTGGTTAGTTTTGTTTAATTCTCAATGTTTTCTTCAATTTGAGGAGGATTCTTGATACCCTCATGCCCTCTTTAGCTTCTCATCAGCCTGAGCCCTCCATCTTTACAAATCAAAGCATCCAAACAATTGCCTTTCTTGCCCCAATCAGAACTCTGCAGAACTAGCCTTCATCCCTGGACCCAAATTTGCCTTTCCCTTGATTCCAACAAAACCCCCAAAAAATGAAATCAAATCCTTGCACTTCATACCTAGCCTAAAATTAGTTTATATTTCAGTCATCTCAAGCCCCATCGATTATCTTTTGCTGAGATAGACCTGGAGAGATCCCTCTCCTGTCCTTGTAGGACTAGCTACAAGGCTGAGCATGGTTTGATGTTGGCCCTGGATCCTACCTTTTCAGCCTGAGGTAAATCTGGGCACTAACACACTAGATGCATTGGTTTTAGTCTAGATGTTTATTTCCAATCCTATTCGATTACTTTCTCTAGATGCATTAATTTCCATGTAGATGGAGATTTCTAATATTATTTGATTTCTTGCACTAGATGCATTGATTTTAGTGTAGATGTTGATTTATAATTATATTTGATTGCTTACACTAGATGCATTGATTTCAATGTAGATGTTGGTTTCTAATATTATTTGATTGCTTGCATTATATGCATTGATTTCAATGTAAATGTTTCTTTCTAATCCTACTTGATTGCCTGCATTAGATGGATTTGATGTTGTTAATCTTGAGACTGTAAAATATTCAAAATATTTTTTCAATATTAGATGGACTAGAGAGAGAGCGAAGAAGATTTCTTGCACTAGATGCATTGATTTCAGTGTAGATGATGATTTCTAATCCTATTTGATTTCTTGCAATAGATGCATTGATTTCAGTGTAGATGTTGACTTCTAATTATATTTTATTTCTTGCACTAGATGCATTGGTTTCAGTGTAGATATTGATTTCTACTTATATTTTATTGTTTGCACTAGATGCATTGATTTCAGTGTAGATGTGGATTTATATTCATATTTGATTGCTTGCACTGGATGCATGGATTTTAGTGTAGCTGTAGATTTCTAATCCTATTTGGTTTCTTGCATTAGATGCATGGATTTGAGTGTAGATATGGATTTCTAATCCTATTTGATTTCCTGCACTAGATGCATTAATTTCAATGCAGATGTTGATTTCTAATATCATTTGATTGCTTGCACTAGAAGAATTGATTTCAGTGTAGACTTTGTTTTCTAAACCTATTTGATTTTTTGCATTAGATGCATTAGATGTTGTTATTCTTGAGGTTTTATATTATTAAAAAAAAAATCAAGACATATTTAGTAATATGTAGAGGGAAACTATTAAGAAATAATTAGTTGTAAAAAATGGTGATACCTAGAATTAAAGTGAAAAAGGTGTGCAAAATCAAGCATCATGCAAAGTGAAAATTAATCCTTGATAATATCATCTCCCTTCTTCATCACCAACTAATTACTAATATACAATTACATATATTCAAAATTACTAATAGAGTAGTTGCATACCACAATGCATTCAAAATATTTATAAGATGAAAATGTATATTTATAAACATCAAAACAAATCAAAATATTTTTGTAGGAGATGTGATAATTGTTTGGAGAAAAAAATAATTTAAAGATTTTATAAATTTGGCCACTCATTAAAAGAAAATTCAAAAATACATTATTTCTTGACTTTGAAAATATAGATTTAAAAAATCATCAAAATATTCTTGAAGGAAATAAATTATTTCAAATATAAACAAAGAAATGAATTATTTCAAGAGTAATCTTGATGTAGTCAATTATTAAAACTACTATTCAAGATATATTTTGTAATATTTGGACGAACACTATGTAGAATTAATTAGTTATCAAAATTTGTGATACCTAAATTAAATGAAATAGATATGCAATATCAATCCTCATGCAAACTATTGACAAGATTGTCTCCCTTTTTCATCACCAAATAATTACTATTAAATAATTACATACAGATATAAAAATATAACACAACATCTTTAACCTTCACAAACATTACCATCCCAATCCAAATACATAAGCACAAAAACCACCAAAATCATCCAAACACACACGTATAAACCATTTAAGGAAAGAAACACAAACCAAAATAAAAAAAAGAATGATATGGTCATGTTAAGAAAAGAAACATAATGTTAATTTTCAATTTTATCTCAAAAATATACATAATAATAATAATATAAAAACGTGACATTATTGCCCTCAACTGGAACCAACATAGATCCATCTAACATTGGATCTACCATGCGCTGAGAGGGATCAAATCCCTCGAGGTGCAAACCTTTTGTTGGCTTAGTGGGTCCTGACCCAGGTTTAGTGTTAAGTTTGCTAAACAAATCCCTAGACTGATGGCCCTTTCGGCATCAATCCCTAGAGCACGAACTGAAGTCTCACCCAAAGTAGTATGGGGGGATGTTGGAACCAAGTTTCTGTACCTAAAGATGGTTATGATGTCATTTTATGCCCTAAACCTATCTTCGCGCAGATTGATAGGCCCTTGAGGCCTATTGATATAACTTCCTTTTACTAGCCTCTAGACCTTCACCCGCAAAAGACAGTTGTAGACCTTCGTGAAGGTCTACGATTGTCTTTTGCGGACCCTAAATAGGCGAACCAACCACTTACGTGCCTCTGTAATTACTCCTAAGCCTATTATTACCCAGATCAGCTTAAGTGTCTGATATCTTTAGGATGCATTAAGATATTCTTCGCATAAACAAATATTATTACTTGTGTTCATATAACAATGTAAATTATGCAGAATCACACATCAATATAGTATTAAATTATGAACCCAATGTTCATCATAACATAAACACGTTCATTCATAACAGAAGTAATTGGACAAAACATAGATATCTCCGGAATAATCTCTTTATTGATACTTTAGATTTTCTTACAGACTCAAGGCTACCATGCGCACTCAGCTGTAAGGGTCCACGCACACAGCTGCAAACTCTACTCTAAGCCTTTGTGCATAGAGCTAAAAAGCCTCTCTTCTACTGTAAGAATCTTTTCTCTTCAACTCTAATGACCCATTACATTAACTACGAACTTCATTGAATTTCCTTAGACTCTCTAAGACTCTCCTTTTTATACAATCCCATGGTCCACGGACCATGGGTAGGTCTATACAAGCCGACAAAACTAACATAAAAGGAGGGAAAATCTCTTTATGACACTTATTATCTACGTGCTCCACGACCATAACTTGTGGAGAATTTACACTTTACATCACAAAATCTTGGGCTTTTTGCCCCAAAACTTGGGATTTTTCACTAAAAGTGACTGCAGGGGACCCTATCCCAACAAGCCCCCAACAAAAATATCGTTATTCTCCCCTGAGTGACTCTACTGGCATGGATATCTTGCTATGGAGACCTCCCAACTTGACTTGCAATAATTCTACCTCAGCCGCTCTTTTTGTGGCTTCTTTCTTGAGTTGCTCGACCAACTGCTCGGTTGCTGGTCCTGCATTGTCTTCCTTGACCTTCTGTTGTGTCCTCTATAGACCTGCCAACTTCTCTTCAATGGTGGCAGAGATAACATATGCCTCGTCTAACCAAGGCCCCAATCTAGCATTGAGGACTACCTCTTTTTATTGTGCTACCTCCACGTACTCAAGCAACCGCTTTGTTTCATGCAGCTTAACTAGCCTCAGTGATATAGTGATGGTGCGCGTTGTCACTCTTGCTTTGTCATCTTGTTGCTAAAATTTCTGGGCCTTTGTGTTCAATCTCTGTAGGTTGGGATCCTCCTGCAGAGTCGTAACGACCTCCATTGAATGTTTAAAGAGAGCGGTGCAATTTGCCACGATGGCATCCACTGTTGCTAGTACATATTTTACAGTGGCTTCACATTGTGCTTTGGCCTCTGGGGAAGTTGAAGGTTGTGTCTTCAACTCAAGCTCTGTGATTTTAAGGTTCAGCTCAAACTGAACCTTGGCCATCTCTGTCTTTGCATCGCGCACACCTGTAGCCAATTTCCTAATTTTGGCCTCCACTGGTGCTTCTTCTAGGATATGCAGTTCTAGAATGGTTCTACATGCTTCAGCTACTACTGCTGCGGTGTGATCATTCTTCTCCTGAACCTTCTTCCAGGCTTCTAGCACAATTGGGTTGACAAAAAATATATGTTCGTTGTTTACTTTCTACTCACTGATAATGCTCATCGCGTGCTGCTCTCAAGCCTTAAGATCTTCAATCACACCTACTTGTAGGGTGTGAAGGAATTCACTGGGGAGCGCAGCCAAGTTGAGACCAACATTCCTCAATGAGCTGATAGTAGCCTTATCGGATTCTGCCTCCATGCTCAGAGCTCTATCAGCTAGCACGACTGCTCGGAGATCCAAGGATTGAACTAACTCTGTAGCTTGAGTGGCCCCCGGCACCACACTAGTTGATGTCACACTGTCGTGCCCTGCACCTACCTGTAATCTAGTTATTTGAATCTGTAGCTTGAACAAACCCGTATGTATGGTATTTAATGTCTTCTTATGCTACTACTCAAAATGCTGTAGTAGTTCTGCAGTCGTACCTCTTACTTTGTCTCCGATATTGTCCAAGTCACCCTCCATCAAGGTGATTAGATCTAGCGATGATTCAGAGGCTTTATTATTCTCTTGCTGCCCCTCCTTTTCATGTTCCCTATGTCACTTTATGCGAAAATGAGTGCTCTCTAGATCTCTGCCTCCCTGTTTCAACTATTCATTGTCCTTCGTTTGGGGCAAAGGAGACTTCTGACTCTGGTCCAAGGCGTGCTCTTCTTGCTTTGCTTTCTCCTTTGTGGCATGCTCCACTTTTGCGCATGTCTTGTCCTTAGTCTCCTTCTTCCTCTTGTCTGCCAACTGCTACAACTTCATTCGGGATGCTCCCTTCTTCTGCTTTTCCACGGACTTGCTAGTCCCGATGGTCAAATCCGATGTCATGTGTCCATTTGCTGGTCATCGCCTGAGGACCTTTGCAATGGTTTCATCCATAGATAGGTACGGTAAATCATACCATTTTTGTCTTGGATCCTTTCACACCCAGATGTAAATATGGAATTATGCTTTGAACTCCACGTATTTAGACAGTTGTTCAAAGACGGTTGGTGACAACCACGGATTTTTATTGACAGCCATGTGAAGGCACATCTCCATCAATACCCAGAAAAATTTGCTTTCGCAAATGTGCTCAGTGTCCTTGGTAGCCCATAAAGACACAAATTTTGCTGCTTACAGAAAATCTGCCTCAATCGGAGGAAATTGGTTGTCCTCCGGCAATTCCCACCTTACCAACACAATTGAAAGTTAAAGCCACGAGTATTGAAATGTCTTGTTGTGGTCCTGTGCCTCCCTGCAGTTTGCGAGGAATTCACTGCACAAGTAGCACGCCCAGTTAAACTGTATGCCCTCTACGCACTGGGCCACTAGCAAAATCACTGGTGCTAGCACCTCGTCTACACAATACTTTCGCAATATCTTTCTAGCCAAAATTTGGGTTTCCACCTTCAACTCAAGGTTTGTAATGTTGGAAATTGAATATTTGTTCGACTTTTTGACAAGTTTTAACTTATCCTTCATATTCTCGGTGAGGTCGCATTTGCCTGTCTTTCCACCAAATTCCTTGGCCAGATTCAGTCCAGAATGCAGTAACAATGTGATCTAATGGATCGGCATGTTGGTTATAGGAATTGGCTCACACAGACACCCGTCATGCACTAGGCACATTAATTGCTTGATGACAATCAAATTTATCGTGGCATGGTGGTAATTTGACACCCATAACGGATTCAATAATCCTACCTTGTTCACCCTGTGAATGCACTCCACCAACTCTAGTGCGGTGACACCAAATTCCTTGTAGAACACCCTTTTAAGAAAAGTATCGGTAGCCATGGGGGGAACCTGGTCAATGTCCCCCAAGTCCCAATCCTGAAGCTTCAGATGTGGGATGCATGCCAACCATGGACCTTCAAAATTTATAGCTTTTGGCAATAGACGAGTGTGAAGAAGGAGCTATCCTTGATCTAGGTCCTTTGGGGCTTTCACCTCGCCTCAGCGTGGAGGGATGTACCCTAGCAGGTTCGAGATAGGATATACCCCCTTAATATCGATGTCTTTTGTACCCTCATCACCCTCTACGTTTACCATGTTTCCTTTTTCCTACACGGTTGGCTTTTCCTTTCTTTGGGCCTGTGTAGTTGGATGATTCTTGCGTGACTCATGCACTGGCAACATCTTATTCTATTTATCTTTCTTTGGCTTGGGAATCTCCCTTATAGGATTTGGCCTAGGCGACCTTAGCGACTTAGGAATTGCAGCAGGAACCTCCATACTCAAAACCTCAAGGGCAGCTCCCTTAAAGGCAATAGACCCTCAGGCACTAACGGTCTCAGTTAGTGTGGACATGAAGCTATTAATGAACTATTGGTTTCCTAAGGTAACCTCTCAAATATAGAACTAGCGACCAAGTCCTCAAAGAACACATGGTTCATGCACAACAGATAACATGACAAATAAACTCTTAGAATGAAAAGCGTTTCTTGTTGGATGGCCATCTGTAATTTATAAGAAAATGCGAATTCAAATTTGACCATTTCCCCCAAAATCTGCTCAAAAATGCCAGATTGCGGCAGAGTTTCTTATATCACATTCTTAAATACACCCTTAAATGTTGCCCTCTTACTCCTCTTAGCCATTTTCTCACTGTCAAATCATGAATAGTGACGGTAATGGTCACTTTCTACGCCACATAGTCTCTCATCCTACAGCGCAACTCCATGCGTCTGTTGATACTGTGACACCTGTCTATTCTGGGAAGGCCTCTCATCGCTCAGCTCTACAACCCGGGTAGTGTAGTTTATATTCCCACGCCTCCTTGCAGCTGTCTAGAGTGCTAATACTATGGTAGTGTCATATAATCATTTGGCCGGATCCCTGGTGTATGGCTTCAATCGGCTACCATTTACCCTTCCTGGAAATGGATCTCCATTCAATTTTACAAGTTGAACTGCTCCACCATCGGTAATCTCCTTGATCACATATGGCCCCAGCAAATGCATCTAAAATTTTTAGGAAATTTATTAGATTTGTTGTCATATAATAAAATTAAATCGTTTACCTTGAAGGTCTACAGTTTCATGTGCCGATCATGCCATGCCTTTTCGTGCTCCTTTTGAACTTGTCGATGGAATCCAACCAAGAATATATCTTCCTCCAGCTCTATCAATTGCATGAGCCTTTCTTCTAAGGCTTCACGGCCCACCATTCCTGTGAACATCGCTATGCGTAGACTAGGTAAAATATATTACATTAACATTACTGCTTCTACGCCATAGACCAGCCTAAACGACGTCTATCCAGTCAGCTTCTTAGAAGTAATTCTATAGGCCCATAACACCAAAGGTACGTGCACGTCCCAATAATTCCTTTACACATTGCAAACCTTTGTCAGCACTTTCTCCAATACCTTATTAAATGCTTCCACATCCCATTAGTCTGAGGATGATACAACGTGCTCTTCTAATGATAAGCTTGGAGCTCTTCCATCAATGCATTGATTGTTTCATTAAGGAAGTGCGTACCACGATCACTCACCAAAATATTTAGGAAACCGAACTTGGTCAGCACATATCCAAACAGGAACTTTGCTACTGTTTCCCATGTACAATCCTTTAAAGGTTGCACCTCCATCCATCTAGTCAAATAATTAATCACATGATGATATACCGCGCACATGTCCTGTTTCCTGGAGGCTGAATCAGCCCTAAAAAATCAATTTCCCACTTTTCGAATGGCTGCAATGATACTTTTTGATTCAGAGGTAGCTCATCCCTCTATGATGGCCTGCCCATCCTCTGACATGCATCACATGCCCTACAATATACTTTTGAATCCTTATGCAATGTTGGCCACCACAACCCAACGCGTAAAATCTTTTGCGTTGTTGCTTTTATTGCATAATGGCTTCTCGCAGCCCCTCCATGAGCTTTGGCTAAGATGATGCTTCATTCAAACTCAGGAACATAACATTGCAATATCTCATCCATTCCCATCTTATCCAGGCGACCTGCAATAATAGAAAAATCTGTTGCGCGCACCACTAATTCCTTCTTTTGTTGACTAATGTACCCCTCTGGAGCCATTCTCATAGTCAAGAAGTGGATGATGTCTGCAAAATGATTGTCTATAACATGCACCACAAAGAGTTGCATGTCAGGCAATCCTTCCTCCAAATTAGTGGGCCCCTCACCCGTTTCAATGTGCGACAGATGATCCAGTCCTACATTCAATCACCATGGCTTCAAAATGACTTCAAAATCATACATCTAAAACAACAACAACCATCTCCATATTTCCCCCCCAACACAAGCTTGTTGACTAGGTACTTTAATTTAGAATGGTTTGTATACATCTTAAAGTGTCCGCCTGGCAAGTAATGCCTAAACTTCCTGAGCACGTACTTCATCACCAACCCTTCGCGCTCTACTGTTGATTAGTTCTTTTTAGGCTTAGACAAATTCTTGCTTGCACACACAATAGGGTGATCCAAGTCTCCCTCACTTGCTTGTGTCAGTACTACCCCCCGTGCAATACATGATGCATCCACATGCACATGAAATTCCTTCTTCTAATCTGGGTAGACTAGGATCGGTGCAGTGACCATATTTTCTTTTAATACATCCAGGCTCCAATTACATTCCTCATTCCAACAGAATGTAGTGTATTTTTTCAATAGTTTCTCCATCAACACGGTAATCTGGGTATAAATCTTGATGAACTTTTGGTAATAACCAGTATGACCCAGTGTTGCACGTAGTTGTTTAACACTCCTTGGCACCTCCAAATTGATTATAACTACAATATTCGTTGGATCCACCATTAATCCTTTCCTATACACTACATGACCCACCAAGATTCCAAAAGGAATGAAAAACAGACACTTTTTCAAGTTTAGCGGGATCTGATACCTCTGGCACATATCCAACATCAAGTGCAAACTAGCTACATGGTGTTTGACCAATCCAAACATCATCCAATCATCAAAGTATAGCCCCAAAAACTTGTGAATGAACTCTTTGAACACTGCAATGACTATGCGCCAAAATATTTTCAGTGCATTCTTAGCAATCTTGATCTAATGGCACCCCGAGAACCCATCAGTAAATGAATATTCTTCTTGTCCTCCTACAATATGTAACACTTCATCGGTGAATGAAGTTTCAAAAAGATCATGTACGCAAGCATCATTTTTCTTCCTGAGATCTAGGCATATCTTTATTTCATTATTCTACTTCTTTTCCTAAATGACCATAGGACTTACCGAGTCGGACTCCTCCGCTATTTCAATTATTCCTACTGCAAACATTTTGTTCAACTCTAAGTAAACCCATTCCTTATACTTAGGATTAAGGCGATATTTCCGCTACTTCACAAGCTTTGCGTCTAGTTTCAACATTATCTTCATTAATCCTAAATCACCTATTGTCCCTTTCAGGTCTGAAAATTTGTAGGGAAAAAATCCTAGTAATTGCAGAGCAACTCAGCGACCTTATCCATCATAACATCATCCCAGTAGTCTCTGATCTTCGCAAACATTGGCTCCGCATCTTTCCCAATGTTCATTGTCGAGTTTTTGGTAGCATGGTGATATCTGGATTCTCTACCTGTGGCCCCTCAACTTCGTAGTGACCTTCTGTCTCTGGGATATTAATGTTCCTTTGATCCTCTTAGTAGTCACAATGTAGCACTCTGGCACGTGGCGAAGCCGGGTGGTCGAATATGGTTGAATCAAATCCAAGGCATCCTGTGGGATTCTAAAGATCTCTACCTTGACCTCCTGTAAAACTTCATCAATACACTCGAATACATCCTCAAACACGAATATCATAAGGAATCCCTGCTTAAAATATCCCATTCATCTGTGTCATGGTGGAGCTCTGCCTCCAAGTACCAAGTACCAAGTCCAAATCTTGGAAACGATGCTTCTCTGGTACATCCATTCCAAAAGAATTAAAAAATTTATCAACATCAGTTGAACCATCATAATAAGGTAGACTTCTTACCTCCAACAATACACAATGTAGTGATTTGGTCATCATGTTACATCATAGCATAGACACTTTGTGCAATCAATTTTGCCAATGTTCTAATTCCCCGTCTGAATCTGATGTGAAGGAGCTTTCGTGGTCCCATGCAATACATCCATCAGTTGTTGGATTCACCCAATCTTGATCTCATGCCGTTATCTTATAAATTTGGTCCAAATCATCGTCACTTTCATAATCGTGGACCGGTTCAGTATACCGCGGTCCTTCTGCAGGGTCTAAAGGTACTACTACGCGGAGTGATTTTATTTCAAATGACATCGTTCACTTCCTCAAATTGAACATCCACTTCATCTCGATAGCCTAGTAGATCCCAAGGAGCGTGAGGTATGGATTGCTGTCATCGACAATCTCTATAACTTCGAAATCTGCCAATGCACTCGTGCCTTTGATATCTACTGTCACTCCCTCCAATCTTCCCATGGGGATAATCTTTTGCTGATTGGCCATCCTCAATTGGATAGGAGACCACTGCACCACAGGTCTCCCCATTCTCTCCCATGTCTGTTTCGCCGAAACATTTGCATCTGACCCAAGATCTACAATAACTTGGTCCATTTCATATTGTCCTATTTGCATGTTGAGACTCACTTGCGCCCTGTTCTTTCCTTATGCTTACCAATTTTCCTGACCATGCGCGGTCCCTCAGGAGCATTACCAACAAATTTATTGATCAACTCCTGTAATTATTTACAGCCTTGCTATCACGTAGCAGCTTCATATAGGTCTCCAAAAAGCTAGTAAGTATGGATGGGTCCATTTCGTCAGAATTCTTATCCTGACTTCCTGAAGTAGAAGCTTCAGCGAAGCTTTTCTTTGCGTCCATGAAGGTTTCCTTTGCATGCTCCAAATCAAAGCCGAACTCCTTTTCTAGCGATTTTTAGGCCCATTCACTTTCTTCTAACTACTTTCCCTTATCTTCAGTAGCTGTCATTCCACTTCATAACACAATATTCACATTAGAATCCTCTTCACGGGGTTCAGCCCTCATCATCTCGAGGTTTTGGGTAGGCTGCATCCCCTTTTCATGCATTTTAGTTGTTAATACAATGAAGTCTTCTATCGCGTGGTCAAAATGAGTACAGTATTGGCATGACAGGCACTTCGAGTTCATGCATTCTCGTGCGTAATGTCCTGGCCCTCCACAATTGTAGCAAATAACTTTCCCTAACCTCTCGCAGTTCCTCCTTCGCCTCCGCCTCATCTATGCCCTTGATATCCTCCTCATAACTGCCCAACGCCTTGATCTGAAGGCTAAGTTTCTATCTAGATTTGATACAGGGTGATCTCTCTATCATTATCTCATAAATATGGAAATTGCACTCCTCGTGACTTGCTGATATGCAAAAGTTTCAAAAGAGTTGTTGCGGTGTCTATACAAATTTCTATAGCAAGTGGAAATTATCTGTCACATTTTTTCCAGCTACCTCACAAATTGCACATCATAGTGTGGGCCCTATACTTGGCCCTGCTTGAGCTTCTGGCCTCATAGACATTGGTCCTCCTCCTACAACATAACTCAAGAAGACAGGGCAATGATCTTTATCATGCCCTTGACTCTTATATTTCAAACACCAAACTTCTTTGCACAACTTTGGCTGAGCTGCTCTATCGTTCTTCAGACTTTGGAACTCAAGGAAAAGGTTCTGCAACTCCCCGTGAATTTGACAAACTCCCAAAGCGGCATCTTGAATTGGTGTCTCATGCAATCTCATTGAGATCTCTATGGACTCTGCTTGCATCCCAATATTTTTTTGTGATAAATCAACCCTTAGATGAGGCAAGAGTGAAGCCACAAACCATTCGTGGTGCTGCCCTTTTGTAAGATTCATGTTAGCTTCATGGATATTGCACATTAATCCCTGATCCAGCTCCCATGGTGTCTTGCCAAGCTTCATCATGATCTCCTTCAATCCAATGATTGATTGCGCTTTAGATTTGGGCCTACTAAATTCCTTATTCGGTGTAGTCTGAATATCTGCCAATGGAGCCGTTAGGTTATCAGTGCAATAATTAATGTACCACATTAGTGTGCATTCCTGAAAATCAGTAACCAATATTTCTTTATTCATCGGATCATTTGTAATGCCCTTGGATTCCCACATAGCCTTTGCAATGAACCAAAACTACTCCAAGTCTTCATTCCCCAAGCCGTTGACAAAAAGAAATTTTACAGAATTCGCCATATTGAATGGTTGTGAGGTGGTGGCGGTGTGGGTGAAGGTATATGCGATGGAGGTGAAGATGGAGGTGGTTTGGGTGGATGGGGTATTTGCGGGAACCCTCATCTTATTAACTCGCCAACACTCTGGGGAGAAGCCTGTGCTACTTCTTCGTCATCACTCGGAGGAGGCTCAATCAGTGGGCTATATTCAGGTCTTGTTCCCTTTCTATCCCTAAATAACTTTCCACTTCGCGTAGCGCCAAACATCAAGGTAATTGCGTAACCCTCTTTTCACATAAGAGAATTTTAATCCAAGTATTCAAAGATCTCAAATACTTACCTCGTGGTACTTTAAAGAAGTGTTGCTCTGCTTCATTGTAGCTAATTGGGGTATCGACTACCGCGAACTTTGTCACAAACCATCTAAGGATATGATCAAGCCAGTGATCGACAACGCATGCAATCTTATCTTCAGAGGCTTCCAACCTTTGCACTAACTCTGGGCTCCAAACTATTGGACGTCAAGCATCCACCTTCCCTGGTCATCTGCTAATTTAGTGATCCACTCGTATAACTCGACTGGGAAGGAACAAAATAAAAGAATTTGTGTCTCTCTATGTACAAATATTTGTCCAACCATTGTTCTTTCTTTAATTGTGGATTCATATTCTCTCGCGTCGCAAATTCATGGATCTTGTAATCCAACCAATCTTCAATTTCTTTCATAGTTGGATTCCAGTGATGTGACGTCACATATTTCATTATGTAGATCTCGGTCCCGACAACAAAACCATTTGTTGTCTTAGTGGGCCCTCACATAGGTTCATAGTTAAGTTTGCCAAACAAATCCCTACACTACTAGCCCTTTCAGCATCAATCCACTGAGCGCGAACTGAAGTCTCACCCGAAGCAATATGGGGGGATGCTGGAACCAATTTTTCACATCCAGAGATGGTTATGATGTCATTTATGCCCTAAACTTGTCTTCGCATAGATCGATAGGCCCTTGAGGCCTATCAATATAACTTCCTTTTACCAACCTCTAGACCTTTGTGAAGGTCTACGACTCTCTTTCACGGACCCTAAACAGGTGAACCAACGACTTACGTGCCTCTTTAATTACTCCCAAGACTGTTATTACCCAGATCAGCTTAAGTGTCTGATATCTTTAGGATGAATTAAGATATTCTTCATGTAAACAAGCATTATTACCTGTGTTCATATAACAATGTAAACCATGCAGAATCGCACATCAATAGAGGATTAAATTATAAACCCAATGTTCATCATAACATAAACACATTCATTTATAATGGAAGTAATTGGACAAAACACAGATATTTGTAGAATAATCTCCTTATTTATACTTCAGATTTTCTTACAGACTCAAGGCCACCCTGCACACTCAGCTGCAAGGGTCCATGCATACAGTTGCGAACTCTACTCTAGGCCTCTGTAGAGAGAGTTGTAGAGTCTCTCTTCTACTCTAAGACTCTTTTCTCTTCAACTCTATGACCCATTACATTAACTATGATCTTCCTTTGACTCTCTAAGACTCTCCTTTTTATACAATCCCATGGTTCGCTGACCATGGGTAGGTCTGTACAAGCCGACACATTTTACATAAAAGAAGGGAAAATCCATTTATGACACTTATTATCTATGCGCTTGGTGACCATAACTTTCAGAGAATTTACACTTTACATCACAATAAATTATGCTTTTTGTCCCAAAACGTGGGCTTTTGCCCCAAAATTGACCAAAGGGGACCTTGTCCGAACAGGCCCCCAACACAAATATCTTGACTCGTCCCTAGTTCAATATACTGGCGCGAAGATCTTGCTATGGAGATCTCTCAGCTCAACTTGTGATACTGCTACCCCAGTCGCTCTCTTCGTGGCTACCTACTTGAGCTGCTCGACTAGCTACTCGGTCGCTAGTTTTGAACTGTCTTCTTTGACCTTCTGTTGTGTCCTTTTTAGGCCTACCAGCTTCTTTTCAATGGTGGAAAAGATAACATATTCCTCATCCAAACAAGGCCCCAATTTGGCCTTAAGGACCGCCTCTTTCTGTTGTGCTTCCTCCACTTGCTCGAGCAACTACTTTGCGTCATGCAGCTTAGTCAGTCGTTGTGATATAACGACAATGAGCCCTGTCGCTCTAGCTTTGTCATATTGCTACTGTGATTCCCGGGCCTCTGTGTTCAACCTCCGTAAGATAACATCCTCCTGCAGAGTCATAATGACCTCCATCGACTGTTCAAAGAGCACGGTGCAATCCACCACCGTGGCATCCACAGTCGCTATTGCATCTTTTACAACTGCCTCGTGTTGTTATCTAACCTCTCGTGGAGTTGAAGGCTATGTCTTCAACTCAAGCTCTATTATTTTAAGGTTCAAATCAAACTAAACTTTAGCAATCTCTGTCTTTGCATCACACACACCTGCACCCAATTTCCTGATTTTGGCCTCCATCAATGCTTCTTCTAGGATATGTTGTTCAGAATGGTTCGGCATGCTTTGGCTACTACTGCTGCGGTGTGCTCATTCTTCTCCTGAACCTTCTTCCAAGATTCTAGCATGGATGTCTTCTCAATGAATATATGTTTGTTGTTGACTTTTTTCTCAATGATCTTGCTCAGCACACGTTGCTCTTGGGCCTTAAGCTCATCAATCACACCTGCTTGTAGGGTGTAAAGGAATTCACTGGGGAGCATGGTGGAGTTGAGGCCAACATTCCTTAGGGAACTGACTTTAGCCTTGTCAACTTCTGCCTTTGCGCTCAAAACCCCATCCGCCAGTGCGACTACTGAGAGATCCAAGGATCGAACCAACTTTGCGGATAAAGTGGTTCCTAGCGGAAAACTAGTTGATGATGCACTGCCCTGCCCTTCACTTGCCTGTAGTCTAGTTGGTTGAATCTATAGCTTGCGTAGACCCATCTATATGGCACTTAATGCCTGCTTCTTCTGCTACTCAAAATGTTGTAGAAGTTCCATGGTCATATCTCTTACTTTCTCTCCAATATCGTCTAAGTCACCCTACATCGAGGTGACTAGATATAGCGATGATTTGGAGGCTTTAGTACTCTTTCCCTGCCCCTCCTTTCCTTATTCCGTATGTTGCTTTACGTGAAAAGGATTGATCTCCAGATCTCTGCCTCCCTATTCCGACTCTTCATCGTCCTTGGTTTTGGGTGAAAAAGACTTCTGACTCCTGTCAGAGACACACTCTTCCTGTTCCACTTTCTCATTTGTGGTGTGCTCCGCTTCTATGCATGCCTTGTCCTCGATCTCCTTCCTCTTGTCTGCCAACTGCTACACCTTCAATCGAGCCGTTTCCTTTTTCTGCTTTTCCATATACTTGCTAGTCTCCACGGCCAAATCCAATGCTATGTGCAAGTTTACTGGCCATCACTTGAGGACATTTGTGATCGCATCATCCGTAGATAGATATTGTAAACCATACCATTTCTATTCTGGATCTTTTCGCACCCAAATGTAGATACGGCGGATGTCTGCTTTGAACTCCAGGTATTCATACAGTTGATCAAATACGGTGGGTGACAACCCTAGATTTTTGTTGATGGCCATGTGAAGGCGCATCTCCATCAATACCCAAAAAAAACTTTCACAAATGTGCTCAGCGTCCTTGGTAGCCCATAAAGACACAAATTTTCTCTCTTCTGGAAAATTTGTCTCAATCAGAGGAAATTGGTTGTCCTCTGGCAATTCCCATGCGACCAACATAGTTGAAAGAAAAATCCACGAGTAGTGAAATGTCTTGTTGTGGTCTTATGCCTCCCTGCAGTTTACGAGGAACTCACTGCACACGTAGCATGCCCAGTTGAACTGTACGCCCTCCGCGCACTCAACCACTAGCGAAACCACTAGTGCTAGCACCTCATATGCACGGTACTTTCGCATTATCTTTCCAGCCAAAATTTGGGTTGCCACCTTCACCGTGGGGTCCGTAATGCTAGAAATTGAATATCCATTCAGCTTATTGACAAGTTTGAACTTGTCCTTCATATTCTCGGTGAGGTTGCACTCACCCATCTTTCCACCAAATGCCTTGGCTGGATTCAGTCCAAAATGTGGTAACAATGTGATCCGATGGATCAACATGGTTGTTATAAGAATTGGCTCACCCAGCCGTAGACACCTGTCGCACACCAAGCACATCAATTTCTTGATGACAATCAAATTTATCGAGGTGTAGTGGTAATGCAACACGCATAGGAGATTCAATAATCCTACCTTTTTCAACCCGTGAACCCACTCCACTAGCTTTAGTGTAGTGACACCAGATTCCTTGTTGAAAAACCCTTTCATAAAAGTGTTGGTAGCCATGTGGGGAATTCGCTCAATGTCCCCCAAGTCCCAATCCTTAAGCTTTAGATGTGGGATGCGTGCCAAGCGTGGACCTTCAAATTTATAGCTTCTGGCAGTCGGGGTGCATGAAGAAGGAACTATCCCTGATCTAGGTCCTTTGGGACTTTCACCCTTCCCCAACGTGGAGGGATGTACTACGAAAATTTTGAGATAGGCTCTACCCCCTCAATATCGATGTCTTTTACACCCTCATTACCCTCCAGGTCTACTAATTTTCCCTTTTCCTACGTGGTTGGCTTTTCTTTTCTCTGGGCCTATGTAGCTAGATGCTTCCTAGGTGGCTCACACACCAGAAATGTCTTCTTCTGTTCATCTTTCTTCAGGTTCGGGACATCCCTTATAAGCTTCAGTCTAGGAAACCTAAACGACTTAGGAACTAATGTGGGAACCTCCATACTCAAAACCTCAAGGGTAGCTCCCTGAGAGTCAATAGACCCTCTGACACTAGCGGTCTTAGCTAGTGTGGACATGAAGATGTTAATGAGTTGTTGGGTTTCCTCAGGTAACCTCTCAAACACAGAACTAGTGACCAAGTCATCAAAGAATGCACGGTTCAAGCACACTAGATATCATGACACATAAACTTTCAGAATGAAAAGTGTCTCTCATTGTACGACCATCTGTAATTTATAAGGAAATTCGAATTGAAATTCAAGAATTCCCCCCAAAATCCGCTCATAAATGATAGATTGGCGGCAGATTTACAAAGATCTTGTTCTTAAATTCAGCCTTAAATGCCTCCCTCTCACTGCTCTTAGCTGTTTTCGCACTATCAAATCATGAATATTGATGGTAACGGTCACTTCCTGGCTACCCTATGTAGCCTCTCGTCCTGTAGCATAGCTCCCTTCATGCGTCTGCTGATATTGTGACACTTGGCTATTCTAGGACGGCCTCTCATCACGCAGCTCTACAACCTCGGTAGTGTAGTTTATAGTCCGGCACCTCCTTGCAGCTGCCTGGAGTGCTAAGACTGTGCTACCATCGTATAGTCATCTAGTCAGATACCCAATATATGGCTTCAATTGGCTGCCATTTACCTTTCCTGGAAAAGGATATCCATTCAATTTTACAAGCTGAATTCATTGGTAATCTCCTTGATCACATATGACCCCAGAAAATGCATCTGAAATTTTCCTAGAAACTTATCAAACTTGCTATCATATAATAAAACTAAATCGTTTACCTTGAAGCTGCATAGTTTTATGTGCCAATCGTGCCATGCTTTTTCGTAGTCCTTTTGAACTTGTTGATGGAATGCAGCCAACAATCTATCTTCCTATAGCTCTGTTAGTTGTGCAAGTCTTTCTTCTAAGGCTTCATGGTTTGCCATTCATGTGAATGCTGCTATGCATAGACTAGGTACAATATATTACATTGGCATTACTGCTTCTACGCCATAAACCAACCTAAACGGTGTCTATCTAGTCAACTTCTTACAAGTAGTTCTATAGGCCCATAACATTGTTGGTATGCGCACATCCCAATCATTCCTCTACGCATTGCAAACCTTTGCCAGCGTATTTTCAAATATCTTAGTAAATGCTTCCATTGTACCGTTAGCATGAGGATGTTACAACATGCTCTTCTGATGATAAACTTGGAACTCTTCCATTAGCGCGTTGATCTTTTCATTAAGGAAGTGCGTAACACGATCACTCATCAAAATATTTGGGAAAGCGAACCTAGTCAGCACATATTCAAATAGGAACTTTGTTGTTTCTTTCCCTGTATAATCCTTTATAGGCTACGCTTCCACCCATCTATTCAAATACTCAGTCACAGTGATGATATACCACACACCCGTCTTCTTTCTTGGAGGCTGTATTAGCACTACAAAATCCATTTCCCACTTTTTGAATGGCTACAATGGTACTTGTCGATGCAAAGACAGCTCATCTCTCTGTGATGGCCTGCCTGTCCTCTGAAATGCATCGCACGCCCTACAATATGCTTTCGAATGCTTATGAAATGTTGGCAACCAAAACCTAGTGCGTAAAATCTTCTGCGCTATTTCTTTTCCTACATAATGGCCTCCTGCAACCCCTCCATGAGCTTCACCTGGATTCTTCTTCATTCAAAATCAAGGACATAATGTTGCAATATCTCATCGGCTCACATATTATACATGTGACTTGTAATAACAGAAAAATATGTCATGCGCACCACCAATTCCTTCTTCTATTGACTAGTGTACCACTCTGGAGTCATTCCCGTAGTCAGTAAGTGGATGATTTCTGCAAAATGATTGTCTTCCACATGCACTGCAAAGAGTTGTGCATCAGGCAGTCCTTCCTCCAAATTAGTGGGCTCCTCACCTATTTCAATGTGCGACAAATGATCCGGTCCTACATTCAATCACCCTGGATTCACAATGACTTCGAAATCATACTCTTGAAACAACAACAGCCATCTGCATATCCCCCCCCCCCCCACACAGGCTTGTTCACTAGGTACTTTAATGTAGAATGGTCTGTTTACATCTTAAAGTGTCTGCCTAGCAAGTAATGCATAAAATTCACGAGCATGTACACCATCCCCATCCCTTCGCACTCAGTTGTTGAATAGTTATTTTCATCCTGAGACAACTTCCTACTTGCAAATGCAATAGGGTGATCCAACTCTCCCTCACTGGTATGTGTTAGTACTGCCCAATACATGATGCATACACATACACATGAAATTCCTTCTTCCAATCTGGGAATACTAGGATCGACGCAGTGGCCATATTTTCTTTTAATACATCCAAGCTCTAGTTACATTCCTCATTCCAACATAATGTAGTGTACTTTTTCAATAGTTTCTCCATTGGCGTAGTAATCTGGGCATAAATCTTCATGAACTTTTGGTAATAACCAGTATGACCCAGTGTTTCACGTAGTTCTTTAACACTCCTTGGTGCCTCCAAATTGATTATAACTACAATCTTAGCTAGATCCACCATTAATCCTTGCCAACAAACTACATGACCCAACAGGATTCCAAAAGGAATGAAAAACAGACACTTCTTCAAGTTTAGTGCGCTCTGATACCTCTGGCATGTATCCAACATCAAACACAAACTAGCTACATGGTGTTTGACCAGTCCAAACACCATCCAGTCATCAAGGTATACCTCCAAAAACTTGTGAATGAACTCTTTGAATGCTGCAATGACTATGAGCAAAAAGATTGTCGGTGCATTCTTTAGTCTGAAAGGCATTACAATTTACTGAAAGCATCCCCACTCAGTCATGAAGGTAGTCTTACTCCTGCCTTTGAGTGCGATCTTGATTTGATGGCACCCCGAGAACCCATCAGTGAATGAACATTCTTCCTATCCTCCTACATTATCGAGCACTTCAGCAGTGAACGAAGATGGAAAAGGATCATGTATGC
Organism: Pinus tabuliformis; assembly: GCA_031772625.1. Lineage (NCBI taxonomy): Eukaryota > Viridiplantae > Streptophyta > Pinopsida > Pinales > Pinaceae > Pinus > Pinus tabuliformis. Next base: position 885,952,361 of record CM062804.1, on the reverse strand, counting down.
AAGCATCATTTAGCTTCCTGAGATATACACATATCCTTATTTCATCTTTCTCCTTCTTTTCCTAAATAACTAGAGGACTTACCTAGTCAGACTCCTCTGCTGGTTCAATGATTCTTGCTGCAAAAATTTTGTCCAACTCTAAATGGACCCTTTCCTTATACTTATTATTAAGGCGATATGGCCGCTGCTTCACAAGCTTTGCATTTGGTTTCAACGTTATCTTCATTACTCCTAAATCACCTATTATCCATTTCAGGTCTGAAAATTTTATAGGGAACAAATCCTGGTACTCACAAGCAACTGAGTAACCTTATCCACCGTAGCATCATCCCAGTAGTCCTTGATCTTTGCAAACTTTAGCTCTCCCTCTATCCCAATGCTCACTTGTCGAGTTTTCAGTGGCATGGTAATATCTGGATTCTTTATCTACAGCCCCTCAACTTCGTGGTGACCTTCTGTCTCTGGGATATTAATGTTCCTTGTATCCTCCTCTTCTTCCTCAGCAGTCACATTGTAGCACTCCAGCGCATGGTACAACTAGGTGGTACAATCTGGTTGAATCAAATCCAAGGGATCCTGCAGGATTCTGAAGACTGATGCCTCGACCTTGTGTAAGGCTTTGTCGATGCACTTGAATCCATCCTCAAAGCCGAATGTCATCAGGAATCCCTGCCTCAAATTATCCCATTCATTTGTGTCGTGGCAGAGCTCCATCTCCAAGTATCAATTCATTGGTATTACATCCAAGGTGTGACAAAACAGATTCACCCACTCCGGTTATGGTTCTACTCCATAAGCATCAGTCCATTTTGCTAAGTGATCGCGTGGATCACTCCTGTCATATTTATCCGTCATTCGAAACTTTGGGTAACCAAATTTCTCATCAGTCTTTTGTGTTTGCACCATCCATCAAAATTTCCTTTATGCGTACCCCACCATCTTGCAGGCGTAGTGCGCAGCGCCAAGTCTAAAGCTTCGAAGCAATGCTTCTCTGTCACTTCCCTTTCAAATGCATTAAAAAATTTATCAACATTAGTTAAAACATCATAATAAGGTAGAATTATTACCTCTGATGATACAGAGCACAGTGAATTGGTCATCATGTTACATCGTAGCATAGACACTACGTGGAATTGATTCTGCCAGTGTTCTAATTCCTCATCTAAATCTGATGTGTAGGAGCTTTCAAAGTCCCATGCAATATGTCCATGAGCTGTAAGATTCACCCAATCTTTATCTCACGTCATTATCTTATAAATTTGGTCCAAATCATCATCACTTTCATAATGGCAGACTGATTCAGTATAGCGTGGTCCTTCTGCAGGGTCTAAAGGTACTACTACCTGGAGCAATTTTCTTTCAAATGACATCATCCGCTTCTTCAAATTGATCACCCCATTCATGTCAATAGCCCAGTATATCCCAAGGAGCGTAGGGTATGGATTTATTTCATCTACAATATTTATCACATTGAAATCCTTCAATGTGCTCGTGCCTTTAATATCTACTGTCACTCCCTGCAATCTTCCCATGGGGATAATATTTTTCTAATTCACCATACTTAATTGGATAGGAGACCACTGCACCGCAGGTCTCCCCATTCTCTCCCATGTCTATTTTGGAAAAACATTCGCATCTCACCCAAGATCTAGAATAACTTGGTCCATTTCATACTCTCCTATTTGCGCGGCGAGCCTCATCTCGTACCCTGTTCTTTCCTTATGCTTACTAATTTTCCTGACCATGCACGGTCCCTTAGGATCATTACTAGCACATTTATTAATCAACTCCTGTAATCCTTTTACGACCTTGCTATCATGTAGCAGCTTCATACAGGTCTCCAAAAAGGTAGTAAGCATTGATGGGTCCATTTCTTCAGACTACTTATCATGACTTCCTAAAGTAGAAGCTTCAGCAAAGCTTTTCTTCACTTCCATGAAGGTTTCCTTCACGCTCTCCAAATCAAAGCCGACCTCCTTTTATGGAGCTTTGTGGACCAATTCACTCTCTTATGGCTACTTTCCCTTATATTTTCTAGTCGTCATTCCACTTCACAGCACAATATTCACATTACGATCCTCTTCAGGGGGTTCATCCCTCATCTGCAGGTTCTGGGTAGGCTGCAGAGGCTACGTCCCCTTTTCGCATATCTTAGCTATTAATACATGGCAATCTTCTATTGCGTGGTCAAATTGACTACGGTATCGGCATGACAGGCATGTCGGGTTCGTGCATTCTCGTGTGTAGTGTCCTTATCCTCCACAATTGTAGAAAATAACTTGACCCCGACCTCTCGCAGGTGCTCCTTTACCTCGGCCTCATCTGCACCCTTGATATCCTCATCATAGCCCGCCAATGCCTTGATCCAGAGGCTGAGTTTATGTCTGCATTCGATACAATGGTGTTCTCTCCTTTATTAACTCATAACTACAGCAGTTTCACTCCTCGTGACCTACTAATTTACAAAAGTTGCAGAAGAATTGTTGTGGTGTCTATACAAATTTTTGTAGAAAGTGGCAATTATTTGTTGCATATTTTCCAGTTCCCTCATAGAGAGCACACCATAGTGTGGTCCCTGTACTTGGCCCTACTTGAGCTTCCAAACTTAGAGGTATTGGTCCTCCTCATACAACATAACTCGCAAAGACAGGGAAATGATATTTATCATGCCCTTTACTCTTACATTTCATACACCAAACTTCTTTGCGCACCTCTAGTTGAGCCACTCTATCCTTCTTCAGACTTTGGAACCCTAGGAAAAGGTTATGTAACTCTGTGGGAATCTACTGAACTCCGAAAGCAACATCTTGAATTGGCGTGTCATGCAATCTCATCACAATCTCTAGGGCCTCCGCCTGGGTCCCAATCGTTTTCTATGATAAAGCAACCCTTAGATGAGGCAAAATCAAAGCCACAAACCATTTGCGATGTTGTCGATCTATATTATTCATGTTAGCTTCGCGGATATTGCACTTTAATCTTTGATCCAGATCCCAAGGTGTCTTTCCAGGCTTCATCATGATCTCCTTGATCCAACGATCGCTTGCGCTTCAGATTTGGGCCTATGGAATTCCTTATTCAGTGCAGTCTAAATATCTTCCAACACAACTGTCAGGTTATCAGTGCAGTACTTAATATACCACGTTAGCATGCATTCCTGTAATGTAGTAACCAACGTTTCTTTCTTCATCTGATCATCTGTAATGCCCTGGGCTTTCCACACAACCTTCACAATGAACCAAAACTATTCTGAGTCCTCATTCCCCAAGCCCTTGAAAATAGGCAATTTTACTGAATTCGCCATATTGAATGGTGGTGGAGGTGGTGGCAGTGTGGGTGAATGTGTATGCGTTCGATGTGAAGATGGAGGTGGTGTGGGTGGATGGGGTATTCGGGGGAACCCTCACTTTATTAACTCAACAGTGCTCTACAGAGAAGCATGTGCTACTTCTTCGTCGTCACTCAGAGGAGGCTCAATCAACGTGTTGGGTGTGGAGTATGATTATCTTCTGTATTCAAAGGTATTGCCACATTGGACCCCAATTGGAAATGGGTCAGCAACGCCGCTTGTAAAATATTTGTTGTAGGGTGGTGTTTAGGTGGGGGGTGGCTGCGACCTTTGGGGAGCCCCCCGCTGGCGAGCGGTTTCGAGGGATGCACCCTCGAAGCTAAGAATAGATGTAAAATTTCCTTGTAAAAGTATAGTAATTTCTAGTCAATCTGGGTCATTCATTAGGCGAAGATCTGACGGTAGAAGTTACATTTAATTTAGGGTTTTTTTCCCTAGAAGGTAACCCCTAGCTATAAATGAGGGAATTGTATTGTGTCTATGTAGATCTGTATTCTAAGTAAGAAAGAGATAGGAGATTGAGAGAGAAGAGGGTGTTATAGCGGATCTACTGTAGGTTGTATCTCTTCAGTTTGCTGGATAATATAAAAGGAACAACTGGTTTTTTCTCCGTGACCGTAGCCTAAACTGGGTGAACCACGTATATCTGTGTCTCTCTTGTTTTATGCATTTTCTGTGTTTATATTTCTGCAATATTTTATGTGTTCCACTGCTCTGTAATATATAATTTTCTAACACAGCGAGCAATATTCAGGCCATCTTCCCTTTCTATCCTTGAATAACTTTCCACTCTGCGTAGCTCCAAACATCAAGGTAATTGCATAACCCGCTTTTCACACAAGAACATTTTAATCCAAGTATTCATAGATATCAAATACTTAACTCCCGGTCCTTTGAGGAAGCCTCTCTCTGTTTCACTATAGCTAACCGAGTTATCGACCACGAACTCTATCACAAACCCTCTAAGGATACTTTCAAGCCAGTGATCGACAACACGCGTCATCTTATCTTCAGAGTCTTCGAAACTTTGCACCAACTCCGGGGTCCAAATTATTAGACCATCAAGCCTCCACCTTCCCTAGCCATCTGCCAATTTATCGATCCACTCGTATAATTTGACCATGAAGGAACATAAGAAAATTTCATGTATCTCTGTGTACAAATATTTTTCCAACCACTATTCTTTCTTTCATCGTAGATTCCTGTTGTTTTGCACCATGAATTCATGGATCTTCCTATCCAACCAATCTTCAATTTCTTTCTTAGTTGGATTCTAGTGATGCGACATCACACATTTCTTTATGGAGATCCCAGTCCTGACAATGGAACCATTTGTTGGCTTACTGGGTCCTGATTGAGGTTCAGAGTTAAATTTTCCAAACAAATCCCTACACTACTGGCCCTTTCGGCATCAATCTACAGAGCATGCACTGAAGTCTCACCCGAAGCAGTATGGGGGGATACTAGAACCAAGTTTCCACACCCAGAGATGGTTATGATGTCATTTTTTGCTTGTAGGTTTTAACCCCATACAGAAATTTCCTGCATACAAATTCTAAAACACAGAAAATAAAAAATGCGAGAGCATAATACATAAAACACATATACACAGAGATTTCCCCTGGATCCCAAAACCAGAACTACCAGCACGATTTTTCATTATGTTCCTTTCAATGTTACAATACATATTTATACATGCTGAAGCATCCAATACCATGGACCGAAAACCATCGCATCCAAAAGCATGGATCGAAAACCATCGCATCCAAAACCATGTGCGAAACCACCCAACATAACATAGGGTCCAAAACCAAAATTTTTTGGGGCACTACCCTAGAACCCATAAAGTGGGGTTACCTGCACCCCTCAAATCCCCTGTGACTCCCCTCACTACGCAACAAAGGGGGAGCTCCACTCCCCTTCTAACTCCCCGGTTAACTACGTGGGCTAGTCGTGGAAAGAATATAACACAACCCAACAGTGCTCTAAACCTATCTTTGTGTAGTTCGATAAGCCCTTGAGGCCTATCGATATAACTTCCATTTACCAGCCTCTAAACCTTCACAAAGTTCTATTACTGTCTTTTGTGGACCCTAAATAGACGAACCAATGACTTACCCACCTCTGTAATTACTCCTAATCCTGTTATTACCTAGATCGGCTTAAGTGTCTGATATCTTTAGGATGCATTAAGATATTCTTCACGTAAACAAATATTATTACTGAAATTCATATAACAATGTAAACCATGCAGAATCGTGTATCAATACAATATTAAATTATAAACCCAATGTTCATCACAACATAAATTCATCCATTCATAACAGAAGTAATTGGACAAAACACAGATATTTGAAAAATAATCTCTTTATTGATACTTTAGATTTTCTTACACACTCAAGGCTACCTTATGCACTCAGTTGTAGGGGTCTACGCAAACAGTTGTGGACTCTACTCTAAGCCTCTGCGCACATAGCTGCAGAGCCTCTCTTATACTCTAAGACTCACTGCTCTTCAACTCTAATGACCCATTACATTAACTATGAACTTCACTAAACTACCTTAGACTATGTAAGACTATCCTTTTTATACAATCCCATGGTCCATGGACCATGGGTAGGTCTATACAAGCTAACAAAACTTACATAAAAGAAGGGAAAATCCCTTTATGAAACATATTATCTACGCACTCTGTGACCATAACTTGCGGATACTTTACACTTTACATCACAAAAACTTGGGCTTTCTACCCCAAAACATGGGCTTTCTGCCCCAAAACTTGGAATTTTTCCCTAAATTGACCGGAAGGGACCCTGTCCCAACAACTTTCCTTAAGTTCTACACACCAAAAACAAGGTTCGCACCTTGAGGGATTTGATCCCTCTTGGCGCATGATAGATCCGGTGTTAGATGGATCTAAGCTGGTATTTATCTCCAGCTTTGATGATACATGGTTATGGTCGAATTCAATGATTGTAATGATGTGAATGAGCTTTTTAGAGTTTTCAATGTGTGTTATTTTGCTTGGGATGAGTTCATCAATGATATGTGGTTATGGCTGAATTCAATTATTGTAATGTCGTTAATGAGAATTTTAGTGTTTTTATTGAGTTTTATTAGTCCTTGCCTTCAACAGGACTATAGTGATTGGTAGATCATTGACACTGAATTAATTTGTTAGCTGACAATTTTTTTTAGCCTCATCACCTTTTAAGCAAAGTTTTAGAGTGGAAATTACCATCCATCGAAATTTAACCAAATTTTTTAGCTGAGAAAAAATTGACCTCTTATTGCAAGCTTCCCTTATTCTAATGTAAAAATTTTGTGACAATTTATATTTTATCCAAGTCTAGGAATGTTACTTGGAAAGGCATATTTTATCCAAAGTCACGGTTATATTAGCTTATGCAAAAAAATTATATATCCAAAGTTTTTTTAAGCACTCGTGTTAGATGCTATAGATGCCATGTGGATGCGATCGATGCCACATGTTGGAGACTTCTTGACAATTTTCCACCTTCCACCACTACCTCATTCCACCGCTAATAGAGAGGTCCTATTAGATCGTGTTCTTCCTACCACAAAGACTTAGGATCATAACTCAAGATCGAGCAATCTTCCACCTTTCCACCACAACTTCATTCCACCACTATTAGAGAGATCCTATTATGTGCTATTCTTCCTACCAAAAACTTAGGATCATAACTTAGGATCCATAACAAAGTACAGAGGCCATATTCTTCCTACCACAGAAACATATTCTTCTTCTTCCTACCACAGGAACTAAGTCTGCATCCATCAAAGAAGACATGTAATAATTGTAGAGGAGAAATAATTAGAAAACATGCAATAACTATAGAGGATACATGAAATAATTAGAAAGCATCGCTGCAAGTGCAATATAAAGAAACTCATTCTACATCCTGCAAAAGAGACGTACAATAATCAAAGAGCATAGTTTCAAGTACAATACACTGAGGTAGTGGTTAATACTTGTTAATGAGTCAAGCCCCATGTATATTACAGTATTTTTCTATCTATCTTAGAATGATTTTCTATTTGTTACAATGATTTTATATAATTCTATTTTTCTATGCTACGCAATGAATGGTCTTGGATCTGAGTCTTTTGAGAGCAGTCTCCCAGCCCCCCAAAGCCACCAAATACCATTTTTGTTGGTGATTTCTCTGTCTATGTATGATGAGTAACGTGATTACATAAGTTATAAAAAGATAAGTTTATTTTTGGTAGCGCCCTAGGATGTGTAAGGCTCACGGGTGATAGTTGCTGCTTTGGAGGGAACAACCTATCCCTCATTAACATGACATAAAATCATCTGATACTTCCATAACTCTCCTCAGACAGATTCAGGAGCTCCACCGAGACTGGAAATGGCGTTGGAGTTACAACAGATTGTGCAAGGTTGACGTCCTGTGGTAACAAGTAAAATAGGGCAGAAACAAATTATTCCTCTGTAGAAATTATGGAATAGGGAAAGAAAAGCTATGAAACTATTCCTAGAAGGGCAACATGGTCACATCCCACTATATTTTCACACATAAATCTAATAACATCACGCAGCCTTGTGTTGGAATCCAATAGAGAGAAATTCAAGGCATAAATACCTCTGCAGGGCTCTCGTTGTAGAGATAGGAATTAACATGGTCAAGAACCAGTGAAGCAGCTGTGGGTAGCTCTGAATCTACTTTCATATCTAGTACTAGGACTCCATTTTCCACGAGTCTGGGGAAACTCTTCACACACTAAAAGAAAATCATATTGTAAGACAATTCAATTGACCAAATTCAAGTGATATACATAATAATTGAATCGATCTTTTTTAGTAAACCAACTCTTAAGTTTAAAAGAAAGAAAAATATTCACCACACATTTGGATGTGTAGAGCTAAGGAAGCTCTAGCTCTTTCAAGGAGTAAATGTTGGTATGAAGATTTCATTGGATATCTTGGTTCGATACATATCCATCACATATGATAATGGACATTCGACCAAGATATGACCTACAAGAGTACCTGCCACACATTTTATCCAAAGACTCCAGCGCCCCTCAAAGGGCATGATAAAAGTAAGAAAAACAACACTAGAACAACTCATGATGAAAATCAATGCCTTTCAAATACCAATTTATGTATAACAAAAGGTTTGAAGTACCAACCCTTTTAGCTCATCCAAGTAAAAAGCTTTTCAATTCATGTCCATGAACCATATGGTATCCACATCTATCTCAGATTTAGTCTTAGAACTGGTCACATTTAGGTATGTAGCTGGTGAGACCCAGGCCCCAATGCCCAAGTCCTTGATTTTTAACTTCCCATGGTGTAACAAAGACAAAGACCTATAACAAAAAATACTCATTGACATCATTTTCTCCTCTTGGGGAGAGGAAAGCATGGAACTGAATGAACTAGATGGGATACTCACTTAGCAATTGGCTCTGGCCCCTATAATAAAACAGGGGTTGCATTTGTATTTGGATTTGTTGGTGGTGCAGGCTTCGTTCAATAATGATAGAATCGCTAAAATTAGGAAAATGAATAAGCTAAATTATGTTCAAATACCAAATTATACTTACTATTTTACTAACCTACAAAATATGTGATGACATCCATACAATTTTTCAATAATATGTCTTGACCTTGCACATCGTTTCCATTCTTTCCTACAAATTATGTGACAACATCCAAACAACTTTGCAGCAATTTTTTTGCACCTTGCACACCATTTCCATTCTTTCTCTTTGGATAGATTGAATAACATCAAATCATCATTTTTTTTTCTTAAAACTGATAACTTCTTTAATTTAGAGCAATCCAAACATGTCATGACACATTGCTTTGAACAAAAAGTAACTTTTTGGATGTAGGGAATTTTGACTTTATTGCAGGTGGAAGAGTAATTCCAACCATGGTGCATCCAACCTAGCTAGTGCAATTCAATTATATGCAAGTGCATAATCTATGGTATAGCAAGATGTTACACTATGAAAGCAACTCACTCCTGCTCAGTTGCATGCGCTCTAGCCTAGCCTTTGCAGGGGCTTAATTCATTATGAAGAATAATTTTGAATCCTATCTAACTTGTTGTATAACCTATGTGCTATAGAAAGAATTCTCTTTGTGAAAGTGTTGGGCATGGAATCCCCCCATAGCACATTTTGGGGCTCAAAGCCCAGTTTTGGTCAAATGTATTATATGACTTCGCGAATTACGGGTGCGGAGCATCAAGTATAGGTTAAGTTATAGGGCTATCTACCATAAAGTATTGTAATGTAATGTAAAGTCATTTTGGCCTACCCATGGTCTACAGACCATGGGATTGTATAAACAGAGCGAGGCTCTAAGTTGTAAAGATAGGAAGGGGAGAGATGAATACGCATGGTTTGAGCATAGAGTAAGAGTCTAAGTGTATTGGGTCATGATAATAGGAAGAGGCTCTGCAATTGAGTGCGTGGACCCCTGCAGCTAGGTGCATAGGGCGGTGTCGAGTCTGTAATCTTGATCGAAGAATAATAAATAGAAGTTGATTCCTATTTCTGTGTATCTTCTTGTGCATTTCCTTCTTTACATTTATACTATTTTATTTATCGTGAGCACTGATATGATTGCTGGATATGCTATAATAATCACTAGTCTTACACAAATAAGTTAATTAATCAGGTAACAACAGATTAAATAGCAAGGAACTTGGGTATAATATGGGTTGCGCCCTGAGTAGGGCTGTGTGCAAGCAACATCACAGGTTGCCAAGGAATAACAAGTGTGCGTAGTGACATGTATGAAGGGTTAAACCGTGAACCTCCAGAAGCTCATCAAACATCTCGAGGGTGCGAAAACCTGGTTGTAACACCCTCCCATACTACTTCGAGTGAGACCTCAGTTCGCGCTTCGCAGACTGTTGCTGAAAGGGCTAGTTGTATCGAGATTTTTTTGGCTAAATCACCTCTGAAATTGGGTCAGGCCCATACAATCCAACAAATGGTTTCATTTCCAGGACTGGGATCTGCATAAGGGATGTCTGATCTTGTGCCACAGGAATCCAACAAAGAAATAAATTGAAGAGTGGTTGGATAAGAAGATTCATGAGTTCGTGTTGCAGGAAAATAGAAATTCGTGAGTACCTAAGGAACAATGGTTGGAGCGCTACTTGTATATGGAAATCCACGAAATTTTCTTTGCATCCTTTCCTTCTGAGCTGTATGAGTGGAACACAAAGTTAGTAAACAACTAGGGAAGGTGTAGGCTCAAGAAACCAATAATGTGGACTCCAAAATTAGTGCGCAGACTAGAAGCGTCAAAAGACAAGATCGTTCGAGCTATGGACCATTGGCTTGACTGAATAATAGGAGGATTTATCATTGAGTTCGTGGTAGACACGACCGTCAGCTATAGTGAAGCGGAGCGACGTTTTTTCAAGGGACCATGAGGTAAGTATATTAAATCTTTGAACACTTGGCTTAAGATGCTATTGTGTGAAAGGAGGGTTATGCAAACAAATTAATCTTTAGAGCTACGCGAAGTGGGAAGATCTATAAAAGCAAAGGTAGCACAGAATTAGAAACTAGTCCCTTAATTTCACCCTTGCAGGAAAGCGAGGAAGAGCTCGCAAAAATTTCTCTGAGAAGCGCGGTCAGTTTGATAAGGCAATGAATTCCACGTTTACCACCTCCACCCACACCTCCACCCATCTCACCCTCCTCACCTCCATCTCCACCCACCCCACCTCCACCACCACCACAATTTAGTATGGCGAGTGCGATCAAACTACCAATATTTAGAGGAGTGGGGAATGAAGATCCAGACCAATTTTTGTTCTTGGTAATAGCAGTATTAGAAGCACAAGGCATCAGGGATGACAACATTAAGAAGGCTACGTTGGTGAGTGCACTGCAGGATCAATCATTAACATTGTATATCAAGCATTCGAATGACCACCAAAATGTAGGAATCATAGAAATCCAGGCCACACTGAAGAGGGAATTTAGCAGGCCAAAGTCAGAGACACAATCAATCATTGGGTTTAAGGAGATCGTGATGCTCCTGGGCGAGACCTCCTGGGATCTGGAACAATGGCTAAAGAGTATGATTCGCGAAGCCAATATGAAGTTGATAGATGGACGACATCGTGCATGGGTTTATATAGCATCACTAACACCACACTTAAGGACGATGTTGTCACAACAAAAACTTTCCACCCAGGCCGAAGCTTTAGAAATGGCGATGAGATTGCATGAGACCCCTATACAAGACCCTGGTTTAGGAGTCCAATACATCCACATGCAATTACAAAATTTGTGTCTGAAAATGCAAAGTTTGAAACAGGATAAGACACTTCGGCCAGAGGCGCACGAGGAGGTATGGTGCATAAAATGAAAAAGCCAAGGGCATGACAAGGACCACTATCTAGTGTTTGCGAACTACTTGGTAGTAGGATGATGGATTCCATTAAGACTTAAGGCACACAAAGGGCCAGGAGTGGCGCCTGCATTATGGTGCATGATCTGTCAAATAGGAGGAAAATACACCATGGATAATTGTCATCTATTGTAGAAGTATACACAGACGTCCCAGCAGTTGTTTTGTAATTTCTGCAGGTCGGTAGGTCATGATGATCACACCTGCCAAAGCTACAAACTAATGATGGATCAGACTCCTGCCTATAGGGTGTAGACCTAAACATGAGCCCTTGACCCAAATGCAGGGATGGCACATGCTAGATTTTAGGGGTGCATCGAGGTCAAGGCAGAATAGGACCAGGAAGGGATCGCAGAAAACTAATTTGTTACAATTTCATAGGGCGAGGGCACTATGCCTGCGATTGTACAACCCTGACAAGGAAATCATGTTGGTATTGTCCTTAGTTTGATCATGAGGCAGAAGATTGCCCTTCAATGATAGCGAGGATGCGTGAAAAAGGGGTACTCCAGCCCCCTCCAACTCAGAATTTGGAGATGATGAGGTCTGAGCCACACGAAGAAGACCAAAATGTAAACATGATGCTCAGGAGTGATATGACCATGGGCGATGATAAAGGGAAGAACCATAAGAAAGTGTGTGGGTTTGCAAGGCTCATACAAAGGAACCTGAATTTCATTTAGAACGCACGAAGGAGACATTCATGGAAGTTAAGAAGAGCTTCACGAAGGCCTCCACTTTAGGTAGTAAGGATCAACTAGAACCAGGGATGGATCCTTCAATGCTTAATATCTTTCTAGATATATGCATGAAATTGTTATGTGATAGCAAGGTAGTCAAAGGAATATAGGAAATTATCACTAGGTGTGCGGGGTCAGGAGAACCGCGCGTGGTTCGGAAACTTAGAAAGCATGCATTGCAGACAAGAAGGGAAATGAGATTGACTGCGCAAATCAGCGAGTATGAAATGGATCAGGTAATCCTATATCTCAGATTGGACATGAATGTACTGCAAAAAAAAACATGGGAATGCATGGGTAGAACCGCAGTATAGTAGTCTCCTATCCAATTATGAATGGTGAACCAGTAGAAGATTTTTCCCATCGGAAGATTGCAAGGGGTAACAGTTGATATTGAAGGTGCAAGCACATAGACGATTTTGAAGTGATAGAGATTGTCAATGACATTAATCCCTATCCCACACTACTAGGAATAGACTGGGGCACTGATATGAACAAAGTCATAAATCTGAAGAAGCACAAAATGATCTTTGAGAAAAAGTCACTGCGCATAGTAGTACTGCTATATCTAGCTAAAGGGGCACGATATACTGAACCGGTGCGCGATGATGATAGTGATGACGATCTTGATTATATTTACAAGATAATTGCGTGAGAAGAGGATTGGGTGAATCCAACTACAGATGGAAGGATTTCGTGGGAGCACGAAAGCTCTTGCACTTTGGAGTCAGATGAAGAGATAGAGTGATGGCAGAATCGGCTGGATGAAGTAACAATGCTTAATTACAACATGATGGTTAGATCACTACGTTGCGTGACAAAAAAAGCAAGGGATCTGCTGACATATGATGGTTTGTCAATGGTGGATGAATTCTTGAGCAAATTTGAAAGCGCAGTTCCAGAATAGCAATGGTTCGATGTGCTGAAGTGGGCACTGTGCACAATGCCTACACGATGGTGGGATACGCATCAAGGAAATTTTGAGGACTAGTGCGGATGCAGAAGGTTGACGCACCTATGTTTGGAAAACCCTAGCTCCAAATGAGAGACAGTCAGCAAGGGCGTAACAACTTGCGCGCCCACCTCTCTCGATGGGTACAGACACATGATGTACATCCCACACAAGCACACACCACCACCAGAATAGAGATTCAAAACAACCCGCAACAATAGGAAAGGAGACACGCACTACCAATTATCCATGACAAAGCATTCAATAGGGTGTGCAGAGTACTAAAGAAAGTTCACTATGAAAGACACACTGATTGGGACCTGCGCATACCAGCGGCTCGATGGGATTATAGGACCATGTGCAAAACCCTGACCCCAAAAAAGATTCCAAAGGTGCGAAGTAGAGTAGAGACCATAATTTCTGAACAGAATGTAGCCAGGGATCTGCACGTAATAGCTCCCGCATTTGTGATAGTACACGAAAACCAAGACGAAGAAATCACATGGCTATGCGATGTCGAACACATAGAGATTTAGGAAGCCATTAGATGAGGGAATCTTAGACTTCCCAAACTCGAAAAGCATCGGGTATGAGTGTGGAAGAAAATAATTTTGATGGATGCCAAGATCAAAAGGTTGGAAAACGAGATCAAGCAAGCAAGTCTCGTCAATCAACCAAGGATAATAAGACAAGGTACAAATGATCATACCACCGGATTAGAAGATTGTCGCCAGGAATTTATGACTCTGCTACCATGGCTATGACCGCACCTCACCAAATGCAGTAACCAGTGGAGCGCACTACATATAGTAGAACACGCGGCACCGGTTATCATGAAGGCAATTGAGGAGTCTCTGTGGACTATACTCAAAGGCAAGTTGAAGTCTCGCAGAAGTTGTATGACCACCTGAGTAGCCATAGGGAGCACAGTCTCAGCTCTCCAGGGAGTTGAAAGAGTGCGGGAATATAAAAGAGTCAATTTGGGGGTTGCGCGATGAGGGAGGTGTGCGCAGAATCAGCATGTCACAAGGGTCGCGATCGCACATGGGGGGGCTGCGCTGCCATGCGAGTAGGCTTGGAAGTGACAGTTGGTGCCACTATTCATGAAAAGATGTCCAATTTAAGGCAAAAGGGAGCAGGCGGTTGGCATTTAAGACACAAATTAAGGGAAAGATTTGGGGCAATATGCCGGTAAGAAAGCATTGATCACCCAGAATTGGGGTGAACGATTGAATTTGAATTCAAAAGGCGATATAAAACTCTAGGGGCTAGCCACGAGACAACACTTGTTCACTTGAGATTTGAGCAGCTGATTAGAGCACAGAGTGTTGAGCACCAAGCAATATTTGAGCCTCGAAGTTCACAAATGACCATAGACAGTTCAAACAAGATGACGGCTACCAGGAGATGTTTGGGCTCTACAGAAGGAACTGCTTACGAGGTCACGTAGAACCCTACGTTACATGATGTTCCCAGAGACACTCAAGTCGTGCTAGAAATTGCGAAATCACCTCAGACGCTGAGGCCCATGAAGGATAAGTAGGCAGTAGGACCAATTCGCATGTCTCCAAGGAATCTGTGGTTCGCTAAACTCTCAATGGAAGAAAAGGGAAGGGCTGTTACCATTGATACATATGATGAGGAGGAGGACCTACAGGCTCTCATTGATGAGATAGAGGAAGTTGAAGACATGCAAGAGGGCATCTAGCCAGTGTGCTCTGCAGCAAAATTGCCTGAGTATGTCCCTCCGTGGAAAGGGAAAGCTGAGATACCAAAGGATCCAGATGCCATTAAGAGCTCACTCCAGACCCCACTCCTCCCCCATGGAATTATGTTTGAGGGCTCGCACCTGGGTCATGTGCCCACAATGAAGTTTGAAGATTTGGACGTCACAAATAGCAAGAAGTTCCCACACCTAGAGATGGAGAGTCCTATGAAGCAGAGCAAGGAGGGGCCAGTCACAACACTAGAGCTGCAAAAATGGATGCACAGTATGGAGAAGGCTAGATTACTTCATTTGTTGTGGATTCCACACTTTCACCATGCACCTATCACTATCTTTGTCATTAGGCAGCTATTTTTCCTAGTGTATGATGGGTACTTATGGCTGGAGGACCCTATTCCCATCACGACAGATCTCATCCATAGAATTTCCTGGCTCCCTTTTAAGGGAAAGGACCCCGCGGCGATAATAGGAAAAAGCAGAGATTTGGTGCTGGCGGAGGCCATGAAGAAAAAATACAAGCTTGAGAAGAAAAACAGGGCTTAGACAATCAACAACATCAAAGATAAAGGGGTGCACGTAGACACCCAACTCCTGGCCATGAAGGTAATGATGAAATTCCGTCGTGATGAGGTACCAGTGCCGGTAACTGTGCTGACCGAACAATGTACAGAGGGGGTCCAATTCAACTGGGCTGAGTTCCTCTACGAGGAATTCTTGACCAATTGTAAGGAAGCCCAAGAGTAGGGCAAGACCTTCCACTACGCATGGTTTCTCTTGTCCATTTGCTGGTAATAGGAGAACTACCCGAGGACAGTCAGTTCCCTAGCATTGAACAGGACTTACAAGAGGCCGCAAAGTACGCGTTGCTCTCGGCCACCAAGGACATAAAGTAGATTCATGAGACAAAGATCTTCTAGGTGCTCATGGAGGCGAGAATTTGGATGTGGATAATGTTTACATCAAAGCGTGTAAGGATCCGATGCAGAAATGGACCAAGCTCCCCTTTATCGCCATTGATGATGCAATCTTTTCAGTGTTAGAATCATGGGCCCCCAAGTGGTGCACCCCAGACCTGGCGAAGCTGGATAGGATAGCAGCACAAAAAAAAAGTATGAGGTCAAGTTGTGTGTCACAAAGTTGGCCGAGAAGAGGCATAATGAAAAAGAGATCACGGAGGTAAGGGCTACCCGCGAGGCAGTAAGGGTAGTTGCGGAGTAGGCAAAGGCATGTCGAAGTAGCAATAACAACACAAGAAATAGGGGCCACCACAATGCAGGATGAGGAGGGCTAGGACTTGTCTATAGGACAGGAAGAAGAGGACATAGACCTTGCAGAAGAAGGCATGGACCTGGGCACAACTTCCACCCAAGTGAAAACGCCACACGTCATAGAGAGATCAGGTCCACGAAAAAAGGTCAAGGCATCCAAATTGGCCATCGACCCGATCATGCTAACAGAAGGTGACCTCTACGACATCGGTGACATGGTTCACAAGGTCACCAAGGAAGCGATCCAGGAAGCCATGATGAAGCAATAGATTGTGTTGGCGGCCCTAAGGGTGAAACTGTAGGAACTACAGGTGTGGCCTCCATAGGAAGGAACCATAGCCACCTACGGCATAGCAGGCACACCAGCACTGGAGCAGATGCTATGGGAAAAGATTTCCATCACCATAGTGTTACCGGGAGGAGCGCTAACAGCAGAGAACAAGGACGACAGAGCCATGGTGGGTAGGATCAAGGCACTTGGCCTTAATTTGGCTACCCTTCCACGAGACACATTGTACCAACTATAGGATGGAATAACAGTAGAGCTCTGTGCCAAGGAGGGCCATGTGATTTAGGTGATGAGTGAGCAAAAGATTAAGATCGAACAGCTCAGCCTGCAGCATGACGAACTGTGTCACAGAACCGGCAGATCGTGCAGACAGTTGATGAAGCATGCTGGTGAGTCCCAGAGTTATCCATCGCCGTAGACCTACGAATAGAGATGCGGATCCACTGTCTGGCAAGTAGAGTGAGAAATGAACACGAAGAAACAATGCGTGTGTAGCTGGAGCTGAATTTACAAATTGTCGACCTGCGGCTGAAGGTGCAGCCTTCCACTCCTCTAGACGTTAGAGAGAAATGCGTTAGCACTATTCAAAAAGGATTGGAAAAAATTGGACGGGCAGTGTAGGACTATACTACTATGTTGGACCAAGCCTTTGGCGTCCTCACATCCTTGCAAGAGGACCCCAACATATAGTGCCTAGAAATAGAGGCATGCGAGCTTCAGAAGCAGTATGTTAATGTAAGGGGAACTACATAGACAATTTTCCTCACCCAATAGCTGGCAAAGATGCAGCAAGCAAGGGCACTGAAAGAGTAGGTGGATGTCGTAAGATAGAAAGAGGCACTTCTAAAAGTGCCTATCCAACCATGGATTGATGAGGCCTTCACCATTACGACAGATATTGAGGGAAAGCTTGCACAGATGCAAGGACTCTACATGATAAGGCAGGCAGCTAATCCTCACAAAGAAGCATCGGAAGAGCACATGCAGCAGGTCCAAAAAACCACAAAACAGTGTGCTGCAGAACTCTGAGAAGTACGGGACCAGTTGGAGGGGCTCCGTGTCAAGATCGATACACCAATAGAGTGACTTCGGACGAGTCACGATGATTGTGTAAGGGGCCCGTTGGGCATGGAACCCCCCACAACATGTTTTGGGATCAAAGCCCAAATTTTGGTCAAATGTATTATATGACTCTGGGAATTACGGGTGTGGAGTGCGAAGTATATGTTAATTCATAGGGTTGTCCATCCTAAAGTATTGTAATGTAATGCAAATTCATTTTGGCCTACCCATGGTCTGTAGACCATGGGACTGTATAGATAGAGTGAGGCTCTAAGTTGTAAAGATAGGAAGGGGAGAGATGAATACACATGGTTTGAGCATTGAGTAAGAGTGTAAGTGTATTGCATCATAGTAATAGGAAGAGGCTTTGCAGCTGAGTGCCCAGGGTGGTGTCGAGTCTGTAATCTTGATTGAAGAATAATAAAGGGAAGTTTATTCCTATTTCTATGTATCTGCTTCTGCATTGCCTTGTTTACATTTATACTATTTTATTTATCATGCACACTTATACGATTGCTGGATATGCTGTAATAATCACTAGTCTTACACAAATAAGTTAAGTAATCAGGTAACAACAGATTAAATAGCAAGGAACTTTGGTATGGGTTGCGCCTCGAGTAGGGCAGTGCGGAAACAACATCATAGGTTGTGAAGGAATAACAAGTGCGCGTAGCAACATGCACAGAAGGTCAAACTACGGACCTCCAGAAGCTCATCAGACATCTCTAGGGTGCGGAAACCTAGTTCTAGCACCCTCCCATATTACTTCGAGTGAGACCTTAGTCCACGCTCCATAGACTATTGTCAAAAGGGCCAGTAGTACCACGATTTGCTTGGCTAAATCACCTCTGAACCTGGGTCAGGCCCATACAAGCCAATAGAAAGACGAGAGAGCCCAAGTTTGATAAACATATTCCAAGTTGAAGAGGCAGGCCTAGTAGCATAGTACCTCACAACAGTTTATGTAGTCTGTACTCGTTGTGAAAGCAATCATCGTTTATGTCATCGTGTGAAAGTAGTCATCGTTTATGCCATCGCAATGTTACTGTACACCTTCCTCTATGAAGGTTTGACAACCCCAGCATATACTACTGTGTAATTGTTCTTGCTAAGCATAAAATGTTCCTTAATTAAAGTTACATCACCATGGATTACACAGTTGGAGTTGGCTGACAAAATATACAAGGACATGTTGATTTCGGATGGCGCACTTGGATTTGGCCGAAGAAATATCCAATGAATTTCTTGGTGTGTCGATTTCCTTGGCTGTCGTGGGCATGCAAAGTGTAATCCATGCATGCAGGTGGGTTCTGTTTCTTTTTATGGGCATGCACATGTAATGTGGTGGCTTTCATATTTACACATTCGAGGGTAGGGAGAAACGATCTCAGGTTATCCCTCCCTCATTCTTTCTTCTTAAGGATGTGAGGAGATAGGCAAGTTTACAACCAAATCCAATAAGGACTAGATGAGCGATGTATGCATAGAGGGGCCAGGTTACACAGGTAAGAGAGCTAAGATGGATGAAAGGGAGTTAGAGGGAGGGTGTGTTCCTACTTCCAGTTCATATGATTTCATACTTGCCTATCTATCGTTAGGTATGTTCATTTTTTTGTTTCTGTGTAGTAAATCAAATGTTGAGGAACCTTTCTTTCCCAAGTTCCTCTCATGCTAGGCACAACTTGACAGGGATCTATCTATCCGTGAGTTGTAACTTGTAATGTGCATCCAATCATTGGTAGGCACACTACATAAATCTAATAAAATATTTTCTATATAAGTGCCCTTGCTTCTAGGCAATGCTCTTTCATGAGGCACGATTATAGATAAATGTAAACTCTTTTTTGTTTTCCTTTCGATATATAACATGTTACAACTACCTTATGGTAACCAGGAGAAAGAATATATTTTCCTGAGAAGGAACGTATTAAAACACAATTATTGTGAGATCATCAATATTTTTTAAAACACAATTACGGTAAGTTGATAAATAATTTTACAAATAAGCCTATAAATATTTAGATGTACAAAATTAAAATAGAAATTCCATTGTTTGAAAATTACTCTTTAAATGTATAATAAGAGGATCATATAACTCTGGCTGCCCAGAATTATATTTCTACCAGATATGCAATGATCAGGTCTTTGGACTACAAATGATTAATAGCACACACTTACAATCAAGTAAAGGTTTTAGATCCGACAAGGACTGCTGCTGCTTGCATCCTTGTTTTGTTTGGGATGAGTTCACCATACGTTTTCAAAAAATGAATATTAAATATTTGTTATGAAAGATTTTATAAAGAAAATTGTGTTATGTTTTTGAAGTATCAGATGAACACTTCAATTTTCATAGTAAGACAAACAAAATTTTGCATAGTTAAAAAAAAATTTATTTTGTTACCTAATCCTCCCTTCGAAAACTAAAAATTGTCCCAAAACTCATTTATATATATATGAAAATTTGTTAAATTTGTTTCTGTTCTCTAACACCCAATCCATAGTGGAGATCGAGAGTTGTGAACAATAATTAAGAGTGGATGTCTTAAAGTCGTTGATTTTGGCCGTATTTGAGAGATAAAATGTATATGTGGTATACTTTTTTTTCTTAATTAATTATTCATGTAATTATGGTTAAAAGTATATGAATTATTATTCTTGTTGGACTATTGCCAAAGGATTTTCAACGTGACTTGAGACTTGGATCATGGGTACTGATGACGGCGTTAGAGATAGCAAGTAAACAATAGAACTATATCGATCTTTTGACTTAGCATCAAACAAAAAAAATTATGAATCTTAACACTTAGTATATTTTGCTGAATACATGCTAGAAAATAATCTATCATTAATCACCCATGTTATGCTATACTTATTATCCTCATTGAGGAACAATTTATCATTAACTACCTATGTCATAGATAGAGAGTGATCCAGTGTGTGAGAGAGAGGGGGAGTAAGGAGATGGAGGGAGTGTGTGAGTGGAAGAAAGTGAGAGAGAGAGTGTGTGTGCAAGGAAAAGAGGGAAATATGGGAAATTGGTGGGTAGGGTGAGAAAGAGTTATGGAAGACAGTGTTGGGAAGGGAGGGAGAGTTGTGGGAGACAATAGGTGGAGAGAGAGGGAACAAGAAAGATAACAACTCTAGGCATTAAAATGGTAAAAAGTTTAGAAAAGAGAAATATCATTAAAATTCACGTAGGCACTTTTCAAAAAATTGGTAAGACAACTTACTCTAAAGGACATAATGCAACCCATTATGTCTTGTCATAACTGATTGTTAGTAATTTCAAGAGAAAACATCATTTCATGTAACACATATTCATTCTCATTAAATGAAATTTCAAAACCCTTTGAAAGTATTCTTAAAGTAGAAGTCACTGATACCGCTGGCCAAATAGATTTGTGGGCCTTCACTAACCACCTACCTCAATATAATATGAAATTAGTTGGAGTAATTAAGGGGATAGTGGATTTTTTTTCATGGGAAGGCTAGAAATTTGTCTAACCAAAAATATGTACTAACATTGAGAATGGGTTTAACGGATTGTGAACCCCACATTAAACACTCTCCTAGCATGGCACATACAAAATTGTATGAGTTGTTTAGGATTGCACATAGTGAAGAGGACCAAAGGTCATTAAAAAATGTAAGACTTGGTACTTTAAATAAACACAACACATCACAAATGTTTTTTCCAATACCACATTTATTATGGTTATTATTATGACATATGCATCCACACACCATGTGTATTACATAACACCCTTATGTAGGAAAGCTCTCCTATATTGACATTGACATCATCTAGAGACTTTATTCATAACATATTATAGAGAAGGTTGAATGTTTGTACATTTTATCCAAAATATTTTTTTAGATGGAACAAGTCCAACATGTAGTGGAATGAAATTACTAGTAAGTGCATCCACGTGAGCAATGACTCTAAATTTCTAAGGAAGGTGGTTAAGTTTCAAATATTCAATTATGTCATGTACAATGTTGAGGGACGTATTGAACAAAAAATGATACATTTGGTCACTTCCTAGATTAGTAATGAGTACTTAAATAATATTTTTTCTTTTATATTGGACTTTCAAATGTGATTGGGGGAAGCAGTCTAACAATGCATTTATATATGTGTTTATTGTTGTTCTACCAAGTATGATTATGTTACTACATCAAGGAATTAATTGAAAATACCAAAAAAATATGTTCAATACATCCACATCACTCGATGATAGGATGATCATTTTATAATATGCAGAGACATGCCTCTAGTTGGTACTATCTTATCAATTATTGAATTTGTTCAAAACTGCACACTTCAACTACAAAATGAGATTCAAAATTTTTTTATCCCTTAGAGGAAGTCAACATAATGTTTTATATGACATATAGGTATGTGATAGATAGTATTGAAGACAAAATAGTTATATAGAATAAGTATCACTCATTCATAAGTGATGATAAGTTCCACGAACTAGCTTATCTACAACATTACTTTTATTTGTTTTACAATCACTTGAAGAAAAATACAAATGGATTGACATTTAATTTGATTCAATGGTTGTTCCTTCTCATTTAAAATACATGTATATTTCAATAGTTTTGTATCTCACACAAAAAATACAAGGTCCCACATATTTGGAACTATATGTAGACTAGACATGGGGAAAAGGAGCCTAATGGAGTGGGTATGCGTATCAAAACTACCTTACATATGAAAGAAATGGATTTCACAACTATTTCCCTTTAGATGTAAAATCCATTGTTAAATTTTATTTGGTCATGGGGTAGAGAGAAATATCAAGAGAGTGCCAATCAACCACAAAATCACATGTACATAGATAATTTTTGGACGTGGTTAATGTGGATTGGTCATAGTTATATGAATGAAACAAAAATTACGGAACTTTTTTGTTTCATTAATCTCAAACACCATGCAATGCTATAGTTGAAATATATACTAGAAAAATAATTTTTTATTTGCTTCATTTACTAGTAGTGAATTGGATAAATTGTGAATCGATAAGTCTAGTTAATAGTCACGATAATTTACCACCCCATTAGTCAAGGTATAAATATGGAATTATCTCAATTGGATGAGGACCAATCAAGTATTTAAATATATTATGATCACATCTCATATCACATAAAAATAAGCTTTGATGGATATTTTATTAATTTTGAGAAACTAGCATCAATGTAGCATG
Source organism: Pinus tabuliformis (assembly GCA_031772625.1). Taxonomy (NCBI): domain Eukaryota; kingdom Viridiplantae; phylum Streptophyta; class Pinopsida; order Pinales; family Pinaceae; genus Pinus; species Pinus tabuliformis. The sequence continues at coordinate 885,929,328 of CM062804.1, read as the reverse complement.
CTTTCTTTGTTTAGTTAAATCACATGTTTTCACTCCACATTTTGTTGGAACCATATATGAAATGGTTGTACCAAAAGGCTATGAATGTGGAACTAAGCATTATATGGTATGTTTCTTAGAGGGAAATTAGACCCTTAATATCTCATTAACGAGCTTCAAAGGAATTTATTTTTTTATTGGGTCAATGGTGGTCAAACGATAGTATCTAACATTGAGTGAGAGAAAATGAAAAAAAAGGGTATGTACTTGAAGATTATAGACTAGGTCATTTTGTATACCACTATACAAAATTTAGTTATTGGTACAAACCTCCAACTACAAGGATTATGAAGGAAGAATACATCAATGGTATGATATTTCCTATGATCATGAGAACTTAGTGTAAACCATTAGTATTATAAGTGATCCTGATGGTGCACTTGGATGACCATATGTTAGTAGTTAGGCATGTCATATGTTTGTTATTTTCTATTCTATTTTAGGGTATGTGAGTTTTTTTTATCCTTTGTTATATTTTTCTATTCAATTATCTTATATATGAATCGTATTTGTTATTAATGATTGTCTAATTATATTGTATTTCTTGTGCCTAGGTTAATTTATGAATAATGGTCACACGAAACCTCATTAATAAGAACAATGGTGTTTTTCAGCACCATCAAAATGGTTGTAAAAAAATATAGGTTTGGGATGGCTCAGACTATGGTATCAATATGGTATTGGTAACTTCCAAACTTTTTACATCAATTCATCAGGTGAATAATTCATTTACTTAGGCATTCCAATGTGTGCATTTACATATGCATATATCTTGTGCCAATTTGAATAGGTTCATGATTTATTCTATATACACAATTGTAACTCTTCACATTCAAGGATATATGGTTTTCTTCATTAGATTTGAATACTTCACTCCATTTAACATTGAAATTCATTTACAAATTTTGATTCCATGCTTTAGATGAACATAAAAAGCCCTAGCATCAAATTATCAAACCCTATTCTAATTTACTTCATATTTATTATCATATTTTCAAATATTACACTCACTTTATGTCTAAAGATTTGATTAACATCATCATCGCCCCAATGGCTAGATTTTTAGAAAGGAGATGTGCATCTTTTCCTCATAAGTTTAAATCTCTTGCTTCTTCATCTCTCTAAAAGAAATTTCAAAGGTCGTAGAAACATCCTTTATTGCACCTACAAACATGTTTTCTTCTTATCTCTCCCACACTAAACCTCAAACCTTAATTCTCCTAATGCACTTAAATGCTATGATAGCAAAATACCTAGCTATGGCATAGATAGCTAGGGCATGGATATAATCCATATTGTACATGTATACATCCATAACTATATATCTTTATTATTCGTAAATGGAAAATATCTATTTAAAAGTTTAAATATAGCAATATTATTTTATCTCCACATATGTAGCATCGTTTTTCCGCCACAACACTTAAATATTTTCCTAATGGTGACAAATGTAGGTCATTACCAACCTGTAGAAGTATATGATAACATTGAATCAAGCCACTTAAATTTTCACCATATAAATTTTCTCCAAGAAGATACACTTCATTTTGTAGTTCTACAGTTAGCCTCATCTTGCAACTCCTCGTAGTAAATAATCTCTCCCAACGAAATCTTTTTACTACATGAGGATCCACTACATGACACTAGATAACACCATAATGTACCCTTGGACTCCTTCACTAGAATCACAAATTTGACCCCATAATCTCCTTATATTGTCCCCATATCAAGCACTCCATGAAAACTAGGTTTTGTAAATAACAAAAAACCTTACCAAGATCGATTGTTTACTTACTCCTCTAATGGTTTTCCCAATCTCCAGATTTTGTTGAGTCCTTAGGATGAAATTAGTTTTTCAACACTTAGCCATAGTTTATAACTAGGCTAACCACACTTTTCCTTACCCACAATAACTTAGGACAAAATGGCTTCCACCAAAATAACAAACCTTATCCACCAACTAGGATTTTCCAATTACACAAAACTAGGGATCAAGGTAATTTTGTGGTGAAAATTGAGTATCATAAAAATAAATGTTCTAACTAAATAAACTCTAAAGAACACAATAATATTCAATATAATGATTTCATCCCTATGGGTAAATATCTTTGAAGAAAGTAGAAGAAAAATACCATTTTTATTTTTATTTTTATTTTTAGCTTATCTCCTTATAGGTTTAATCAAATGTCAAGTGTAGGCACATGTTGGTTGCATAATGAGTTACCCCTCTACATTATTTTGTGTTTACCGACACCAGAAAAATTGAAAATACATGAAATAAATTGTTCCTTGAAAGAAACACAAGTTTTTCATGTTTTTTCAAATTAGTTTTTTTCGAGAGTGGGTGTACTCAACTGTAGAAAAGTGTATACTCATTGGATGCGAATTTTAACTACACATCTGATGGGTGTCTACACTTGACATTTAAATAGCCATATAGAGAGATAAGTAAAAGATAAAATTTAAAGTATATTTTATTTCTTTTCCTTAAAAGAATCGTAACTCTCAATTTAATAAGAAAATACCATTAATCCGTATGTTTCTTTCAAAAAAAAATATGTACTTTTAAATCTAATCATATTTAATGAAACCATAACCATGCACGTACTCTCTAATAGATTCAGGATCTAGGTGTCTTTTCCATCCCTTCCTCTTCACACCCCCAACATCACTAATTTCAATTCCCTTATTACTTGAGTCCCATTGTTTCAATGCTTCAAAGATAAGTTTGTTCAAAGAATCTATGAGTTTCCAAAAATATTAGTCCATACCAATAAATCATGCCTAATGGCACTATGACTGGTTAAATGTGGTATGTTCATAGGTGTTTGTACATTACCCCAGTCAATAAATTTCTAGATCAATAGGATTTGGAGATGTCAAATCAAAGGACAGTTTGGACAATCCTTCAACGGTAAAGGTTTCTTTAAAATTCAATTTATAAATAAACAAAATTTGAAATCTCATATTTTTTAATGGTCCTCACCTTATGTTAGACCAAGTATTGTATATGGATAAATAAATCCTATATTTTAATATATATAATGATGTCCCTTCATCTATTTCAGTTTTGGTGAAATTTATCTATTTTCGCCTTCACTATTGGAATGAAGAAAATTTCAAAATCCATTGGTAATGTCTTAGGTCACTACATTGATCAAGGTAAATCATGAGGGAATGTATTCATTATCTATAAGATGTGTGGAAGGATATCTAGAGGGAGGTTTTCTAGGAAAAATCAACCTCCAACTAGATAACTAGACTCAATTATAGGAGTTGGACTATGAAAAACTTCCATTTAAATGAAAAATATATCACTATTATGGGAATTTCACTTAAATATTTGCAGAAGTGGAAAAATAATTAAAAAATAATGAAGATGGAGATGGGTGGTAGTCGTCAAGATGTAAGAGGACACACAAAATAAATTATGATTACAAAAATTCCTTAGGATAACAAATCAAACTTTTACGCTTCCACTTCACCAAAGAAATTAACCTCCTTGGATAACGGATTTTCCTATAGAAAGAATAAAGGCTCAAGAGTCCAAGGCAAGGAAATAGATATGAAGTTTCAAATCAAATGGATGAAGAAGGGTTAATCCCTAGACCAAAATCTTAAATAAATTGATAAAGAAAACAAAAAGTCATACAAAGGTGGGATGTAGTACCAATAATGATTTAAGAAGTGCATATGAAAACAATATAAAGAATTGGAATCACAAACGTATGTAGAGGTTACATTGTGAAACACATCTCGACAGTCTAGGAAAGGGAGTGGAAAATCCCCTATGTAAGGGCGCCTTAAATCTACAAGTAAATAATGAATATCATCTCCTAGATTTGAAAAGGATTAGTATGAAAAAGAACTAAATATGTTTGATCTCGCTTCTCCATGGGACAATTTTTTTTTTTTTGGGGGGGGTCATCCATACATGTTTCATTCCATGGAAAGGAATTAAAGTTAATATATTTAGTTATCAAATAATGTTAGGGGCTTCATATATACCATGGTTATCCATCCATTTTTAATTTACTCTCATACCAAAATTTGGTGCATTGGTTGGAAGTTTGTCTCGTTCATCTACCTATTCAACATGTATGTTGTCTTGTTAATGTCTTATTGTTGATGCTCCAACACCCTCCAAAATTTTGGCATACATATAAATTTTGGAGCTTGATTTAACCTTGCATGTTGTTGTTTCTAGTAGTAAGAGTTATTCCATGTGTTTTCCCTAAATTTTCTAGTACCTTTTGGAAGAAAACTCGAGTATCATATTTTGGAATGGGAAGCGTTGCACATCGAAAAATAAGAGTTACGGTCATTTCAAGGTGTAAATTTGGTGTCAATGAGTCCTTTTTATCATATGGACATGTATTCCATTTATTCACAAATTTTTATGCATTGTCACACAAGTGTCGTCACTATAATCACAAAGTGTATCTTAAGTGTCGCACTTGGCGGAGGTTGTTGTATTTCCCTTGCATTATATTTCTCTTAAGCGTCACACTTGGAGGTTCTTCCATGACTTGTTTATATAGGAAATTTTGAACCCATCTTCCATCTCTTGGTTCAAGAATGATAATGACTCAAGAGCAGGACAAGATGATTCGATTGAGGGTTGCATATCTTTAGGGAGACTCCAAGTCGGCTGTCCTTGACTAGAAATGTCAGGGAATCATCCGCCAAGTGTGGGAAGTGTTCCAAAATTTCTAAGTCACACTTTTCCTCCACCACATGAATTTCGAAGAAAAATCCGCACGGTCTCACTTTTATCCTTCTTTCCTAGTGCACGGTCCAAATTTTTCCTCAATAAACTTAGGAGAAGTTAAATTTTTCGAATTTCCATAATTTTTTCAGCTGAAAAATATTCATTTGTACTTTCTATTAGAAAACCTTAGTTTTCTTTTATAGTGTATGATTTTCTGGTGTTAACAATTTCCCCCATATGTATGATGTGATGAGCATGCGTATAGATGAAATACATCATGTTTTTATGTTTTGACTGAGATTCTACATAACTTATTTGAGAGAGAGAGAGAGTATCTTGTTGCAGAGATGAGTAGAGCAATCCCTTGACTGAGGATAAAAGGTAACCATGCTCTAAAGAAAACCTGAGTGATAAATAAAAAGGGTTTATATGAGGTGGGCATGTCCCATGGTTGTTATGATGACTTAGTTAATACAATCTGAAAGATATATGTTTTGTCAAGTCACACTATAGTAGGTGACATGTTGATGCCTGGTGATGATAAGTGTTGATGTTATCAAGGGCGTTTCTTGAACAAAGAGACTAAATAGGGTGCCCCCATGCATCGTTTATGTGAATCACTTCTTGAGAGGGGTTCTTATGGATGTATGGGTCTTTACCTTTGGGAGCCTACCTTGCATTGTGGTGTAACTACTACTGAATGAGGTGCTTAGTGATGTGTGAGTCTTTGACTAAATGATAGAGCTGCAACTATTATAAAGTACGACACCACCCTAACATGAAAATTGGTGTTGGTGTTGATTGCCAGGGGGACTAATGACACAAATGGGAAATGTTGATTCCCATTGTGCCACCCAAGGTTGTTTCTTAAAAGGGTAATGCACCCAAGTTACAACCTCAATCATGGAATATTAGTGGTGAAGTTAACATGAAAGAAGTGTCAAGCATCGAAGAAGTGTTTATATGTAAAATCAAGAAATCTACTAAATCAGATTGTAACATGGTGGGTCAACAAGGCATGATAACGAAGTTGGATATACTTAATGGATATGGACAACTGGTTTGACATTGAAGTTGTAATGCAAGTGGTGGAAGTCAAAACGATTTTGCTTATATGGATGGCCCCGGAGTTGGTAGGATTTCCAGGGTGGGTGTAAGTATGTTTTGACTGACATGATTATGGTAAATTGATGTGGGTGACGTGTTAGCTCCGACCAAGGGTGACTAAACATTGCCTCCAGGTAAAAAGAGATGAAAATATGAGTGGGAATATTTTTGCTAAAAAAATTTTTTACACTTGCCAAAATAATATGAAGGTGGTTTGGATGTACATACACAAAGATGGGTTCCCCATAAAAACTGACTTGTGTGATGATGGAGGTAAGGTGTGTTTTGCGAAGGGAGAGGGCCCCATTGGATGGTCTCGGTGTGGGGTTGATGATGTTGATGAAGTGATACAAATGGCCTATGTTAGTATGGGTGGATGGTAGGCCTAGTGTAGCATGCAGTTCGATCTATCTGTGATGAAGGATGGCAGCCCAAGAGTAGGGGAGGAAAGCAAGGTGAAAATAAGAGAAGTATGAGGTTGATATTTGATGCATGTGTGTAAAATGAATCCCAGGCTTGGGGGGGTGAACATGGATACCAATAATGTGAAGGGGACTATGAATGGGGGTGATCCATGCATGTGGGTCTCTATTGACTGACATGGACACTTACCATGCAGGTAGAAGGCGATGGTAAGTGTGGTTGACATGGTCAACCCTATGGTTAATGTCAAAGATGTGATGTAAGGATATGTAAGGAAATGGAGGAAGCCTATCATGTTGAGTGGAGGATGTTACCTTAACTGTCGATTTCCACTAGGGGAATGAGCTTTTTGTGAAGGTGTTGATGTCCTGCAACTTCAAAAGCCAATACACCAAGTGAAAACATCCATCTATCAAAATATGCAAACTAGAAAGAAGGATGTACCAAAAAGACAAGAAGGCACATTTCATGAGTTCCCTGAATGAGTGAATCTGACGTTGTTTTCTTCCTAACTGGCTAAGCATCATGCCACATATTGGTGTGGTGCTCCATGATTGAAGGACTAATAACGAGCATCTCAGAATATGGTCACACGAAAATGTCCTTATATTTTAGAGATAGGGATTTGTAGGAGGTTACCTATTCTAGGGAGCATGCTTCCAACAGAGAGATATCTTCAAAAGTTCTAGGTTGGATTTAAATATCAACCTTAATGGTAGGTGATATATTTGACATTTCCCCTCCTTGAATGCAGCTAGTGTCGTGATGGAGTTTTTAGATCGATATACTTGTCCTAGAGGAATGAATTCCTTTGTTTCTACTATTCAGATGTTGTGACTTGGTGCAGTTAGCTCTGCAATATATTTTAGCGGTTAAAGGTGTGCTTAAGGTCAAATTCAGGTTTGGTCGCTGGTTTGTGCCAAGAAAGCAGCGCGCAGTAGTCTTTTCACCTTCCTCTCCTTCGGTTTCCTTAGACTCTCTTAACCTCTCGCTGCTTCTATTTTCTTCTAAATCCTTTGTAAACCTTAAATTCCCTTCTACCCCACTGTTTCTGTTTTATTCCAAAAACCCACGTAAATACTTTTTTCATTTAGCCACAGGCGCTAAGGTGTTAACACATATAACCGTGGCACTTTCAACCCCCATCGCAGCCGTTGATCTGCCGTGTCTAGATCTAACGGTCTCCATTGTTTATTCTTGCATGTTAAACGTCGTTCACTTTCCCATCATTGATATCATCCATCGTGAGATCTAGTGGCAGTCGCAAGCCCCGATCGCGCAACCTACATACACGTTAACTCGCGGGGGCGGTGGTTTTTGTTTGCCACGTGTCGTGATCTTACAGGATCACGCCATTGTATATGGATATCGTCGAGCCCCGATAAGCGGTGTGGGGAAACTGCTTACCACCCACATGTACGACTCCCGCCTGTTAACCATCTCACAGCTTCCACGCCCGTCCACTGTCCAATCATCCATCTTGTGATCTGACGGTCCTCGATTTCCCTACTCACCTGTCTTCCGATAGCTTCTGTAATCCAATCTCTGCCATCTGATTTGCTAGATCTAATGGCTAGTATTCCATCGTGCTTCCATTTTTCCCCAACGCTGCCCACCAACAAATCTCAGTCGCCCATCTGATCTATCCAATCGCTAGCATTCTTTCTCAGCTCCTAGTTCATTTTCAATGCAATTTTCATGTTTTTTGGTGGTCCTGTGCACCCGAAGGGGGAGGGAGACCATGATCCAACAATCTGCACATTAATTCCTTAGCTGCCACATTCAAACATCAGCACAACCAAGGATGAAAAGGACACTCGAGCAGTTCAACCATTTATCAGTGATGGAGCATGTTCCATATTATATGCCACCTATTCAGGAAGGACAACAAAGTACCAGTAAATGTCAAACTGGTCCATTAAAGCAATCAAATTGTATCAAAGACCATATCTTATTGTAAATGCGGTTGGTGGTCAGTTATGACTCCTCCATGCATATGTTAGCAGATATTTTTTGTAATCAACCTCCATATATACCCTGAAACACAATGTAATGGGGTTGATGAATGTTATTTTGTTGTAAGCTTCAACTTCTGGAGACTGTAACTACTGTGATACCTGCAACGTCTGGTCTTCATTTTCAGCTAATGCAAGCTTCTTTCATTTTTAATTGCTCACTTTCCACTTCTTCTTCTTTGTTCCAGGCTATGCCTGTTATGAATTTATTCATGTGCTATAGATGTTTAACATTAGAGGGGCTGTCATCCCACCTCTGTGTTGGAATATAGTTAGTATTATTGAATGTGTATGCAGGTTTCTGTTGTTTTAATGCCAGAGAGCTATCATCTTGTCTGTGCATTAGAGAATAGATTTACAGACCTTTAAACTGGTTGCAGCTGGCCATCACAGGGTCCTATGCATCTACTGGTCTGATCAGTATTCTCCATCATCACATTTTCCTTAAAACTGTGAGTAATTGGTGGTCTAAAGCCTTGTAGTCTAGGGGTTTTCACCGATGTCTGGGTTAAGCATAGTAGAAGTGGTTATCTAGCTTGAATATGTGGATTTATTTCATTCATCCACCATTTTCAAACATTTTTTGTTGAGTTTTTAATGTTCCTGAGCATCTCCGATATACAACCTAGGAGAGTTTCTTGGGGTGATAACATTAATTGGCGCCATTGCAGGGGAGAGGAGAATTGAAGCTCAGCTTCCCTGGGAGAATGACACAGTTATAGATTTTGATGATAGACAAGGTCTGGGCACATAATTTGGTTATAATCATCTATCTCGCGACTCCACTGGTGGAAGAACAACCTTTGGCGACTCCACATTGCAGTTCTGGCGCAGTTTGTGAGGCACATTTAGAGATATCTTCATAAATCATCAGCTGAACCAGTGCCTGATCCTGAGAAGATCGGTTAGCAGAAGAAAATATCGCAGTAAGGAGCATTAGGACCAGGTAAGCCTTAGAATTCCCATGTATCTCTCTTAAGTGAAAATCACTTTCAGAGATTCATAAAGCTCCTTAGTCATTCATTTCCCTTTCGGATTCCAGCTCAAAAAAAGAAGTTTTCCATGTTTTCCATCATATTCCTCTATTTCTGTCATTCTTTTCATTGATTCATACCACTCAGTCTACCAGTATCCTTTTACCTTACCTCAGTCATGGCAAGCCAGCAAGCTCTTACAAAGATAGAAAGAATTGTTGCTGCTAGGTATGGACCCTTAGTCTTGCCTACCCCTTTGAATGCCATGCCTGTAGGAGATTATCAAGAATTTATGCCTAATTTTACTGGTAAAGAAGGAGCAACAACTGAAGAGCACCTCAAATCCTTTTATTGTTATGCTGATAATCAAGATATCAATGAAGAGAATGTCTAGATGAGGGTTTTTGTCCAAAGCCTAGATGGGGAGGCTAGAAAACGGTTCAGACAATTACGCCTTAGGTCTATTGAACACATTGAGGTCCTAGATGATGTGTTCCTAAAGCGCTGGGGGAATAATAAAGATTTGCTCTTTTATCACACTGAATTTGGGAACTTGCAGAGAGAAGATGGTGAGTTGTTGTTTGAATTTAACATCAGATTTAATCATATGTATAGCAGAATTCCAGCTGAAGTAAGACCCACCCCTGCTTCTGCCATGCTTACTTATGCCAATGCCTTCAATTCTCAGTTCTGCCTGCTATGAAGAGAAAGGATATGTGCTTCTCTAGCTGATATGAAAGATGCAGCTTTTGAAGTTGAATCGAACATTCTGGCTGAAAAAAGACTTGAAGGTGATGCTGAAAGGAGAAGATAGGGGGGTGAATCCTCATCATCCTCAAATCTTCAGATCGACATATTGGCTAGGATGATAGAGGCATTAGCCTCTGAAGTTTCCAAACTAAAGGCTGAGCAGTATTCTAAAGAAGCAGGAGCTCCTTATGACTTTTCTTTTTCAACTCCAAATCCATATAGAGGAGCACATGAACATTTCCAAATTTTGTAAAGAAATAAAGTTACAAATCAGGATAAAGGGGTAAGGCCCCTTTGTCATACTATAGTCATGGAAGAAGAGTAGCCTGAAGGAGAGGAGGAGGTCCATGGTTTGGAATGTGCTCCCTTCTTAACCAGAGCTGCATATGAAGAAGCATTATCAAGAGGCTCTTCTTGTCAATGTGTTGTGCCTGCAAAACAACAAGCTGATCAGCAGAAGAAAGCAGCAGCAAATCCCTTCATCCTCCGAGAATTTGTGCCCGAAGCCATCTCATCTTCACATAGCTATGCAGATTTGCAAATTAGCCAGTCTGCTTTTGTCCCCAGCCTAGCGATCAATAAGGGAGAGGAGAGCTCCCTATCATCTTTTGCTTCTCTGTCTCTTCAAGTTAAAATCCCTCAAAGTTTCCCCCTGAACACTGAGACAGAACAAAATTCAATGCTCAAGGCTGAAGCTGACCATCTCAGTCTTGATATTCTAAAGCCTGCTCAGGTGGCCTCCACTCAGATTGAAAAGGCAGCTTTTCAGATGATAGAGGAAGAGGATGTATAGTTGTGGAACTCCTCCTTGGATGATGACTGTTCAAAGAAAAATTCAGGAGCAGATAATGTTTCTGTGTCCCCTTCACATGAACATATTGGTACACCATTCATATTTTTTATGCAGGCCACAAATGAAAAAAACAGGTACACAACAACCATGATTATTCAGCAGGTGTACAATGGCTCCCATGAAGAATTTCCAAGGAGGAAAATACACAGAAGGGAGATGAAATTTGATCCATATCTACCTATCAAACTCAAATGTCCTAAACTGTTTGAGGTAGAGGATCAAATAAATATTGTTCTGCAACTCTATGATGAAGGGGCCGAGAGCAGGAGAAACAATTTTGATGGCCTATCAGTTGGCCAATTTTTGAGTAAATGTGTTGATTGTGAGCAGTTTCCTTTTCAGTTTTAGGAGTAGACTTAATCTGACTCTATGCCCAATGGATACTAGGCAATTGTATTTAAAGCTGGTTTTGTATGCAGGAATTCGTCTGCAGGTTCTTGAGACCTCATATGGAGGATCTCATCCCTAGAAGGAGATAGTGTTATCTATACTCTATACTTCAGTGCTTAAAGGTGTGCTTAAGGTCAAATTCAGGTCTGGTGGCTGGTTTGTGCTGAGAAAGCAGCGCACAACAATCGTTTTGCCTTCCTCTCCTTCGGTTTCCTTGCACTCTCTTAACCTCTTGCTACTTCTATTTTACACTAAATCCTTTGTAAACCTTAAATTCCCTTTTACCCTGTTATTTCTGTTTTATTCCAAAAACCCACGTAATTCCTTTTTTCATTTAGCCCTAGGTGCTAAGATGTTAACACATATAACCATGGCACTTTCGCCCCCCATTGCAGCCGTTGATCTACCACGTCCAGATCTAACGGTATCCATTGTTTCTTCCCATGCTTTAAACATAATTCAGTTTCCCACTATTGATCGCATCCACCGCGAGATCTAACAGCAGTCGCAAGCCCCGATCACACAACCTGCATACGCGTTAACTCGTAGGGGCGGTGGTTTTCGTTTGCCATGCGTCGTGATCTTACAGGATCACGCCATCGTATACGGATACCGCTGAGCCTCGGTAAGCGGTGCAGGGAAACCGCTTACCGCCCACATGTACGACTCCCACCCGTTAACCATCCCGCAGCTTCTACGCCCGTCCACCGTCCGATCGTCCATCTTGCGATCCGACGGTCCTCGATCTCCCTGCTCCCCTGTCTTCCGATAGCTTCCGTAATCCAATCTCCGCCATCCGATTTGCCAGATCTAATGGCTAGTATTCCATCGTGCTTCCATTTTTCCCCAATGCTGCCCACCAACAGATCTTGGTCGTCCGTCTGATCTATCCAATGGCTAGCATTCTTTCTCAGCTCCTAGTTCATTTTCAATGCAATTTTCGTGTTTTTTGGCGGTCCTGTGCACCCGAAGGAGGAAGGAGACCATGATCCAGCAATTTGCACATTAATTCCTCAGCTGCCACATTCAAAGAACAGCACGGCCAAGGACAAAAAGGACACTCTCGAGCAGTTCAACCATTTATCAGTGATGGAGCATGTTCCATATTATATGCCACCTGTTCAAGAAGGACAACAAAGTACCAGTAAATGTCAAACTGGTCCATTAAAGCAATAAAATTATATCAAAGACCATATCTGATTGTAAATGCAGTTGGTGATCAATTATGACTCCTCTACGCATAGGTTAGTAGGGATTTTTTGTAATCAACCTCCATATATACCCAGAAAAAAAATGTAATGGGGTTGATGAATGTTATTTTGTTGTAAGCTTCAACTTCTGGAGACTGTAACTACTGTGATACCTGCAGCATCTGTTCTTCATTTTCAACTAATGCAAGCTTCTTTTACTATTAATTTCTCACTTTCCACTTCTTCTTCTTTGTTCCAGGCTGTGCCTGTTTTGCATTTATTCATGTGCTGTACATGTTTAGCATTAGAGGGGCTGTCATCCCACTTCTATGTTAGAATCTAGTTATTATTATTAAATGTGTATGCAGGTTTCTATTGTTTTAATGTCAGAGAGCTATCATCCTTTCTGTGCATTAGAGAATAGATTTATAGACCTTTAAACTAGCTGCAGCTGGTCATCACAGGGTCTTGTGCATCTCTTGGTGTGATCAGTATTCTCCATCATCACATTTTCCTTAAAACTATGAGTAATTGGTGGTCTAAAGCCTTGTAGTCTAGGGGTGTTCACCCATGTCTGGGGTTAAGCATAGTAGAGGTGGTTATCTAGCTTGAATATGCAACATTTCTTTCATTCATCCACCATTTTCCAACATTTTAAGTTGAGTTTGTAATGTTCCCGAGCATCTCTGATGTACAACCTTGGAGAGTTTCTTACGGTGATAACAGGTGCCTTAGTAGGTGAGAATGTTTTCTCTAGTAATAAGAAAGAATGGTGATGTATGACATCCCAAGGGAAATTTGATTTTGTCATGGCCATTAGAATATATTCATCTAAGTGAAAAATATGATCTAATTTTGAATTGGGTTTTGTAAGGCCTTGAGGGTGGAATTCAGGCCTAGTTGCACAGGTCGGCAACAAAGAATATGATTCGGTGGTTAATGTCATAAAACCTGGTGAAGTTAACAATGTGTGACTAGAATTATTTTGAGAATTCCCTTCAGGGGAGTTCTGATGTTGTTAGGAGTGTTCCTACTGGGTATTTACCACTCTTTTATGGGGGAAGGGATATTGCATTACTGAGGGTTGTTGGTGCCCCCCCCTCCCACTGTCCTGTATCATTTTCAACTCAAGGAGTTGAGCACAATGATGGGTATAATTACCATATTCCTCGAAGATGGTGTAAGAACGATTTGTCCTTAGAACCGTGTTATTTTTTTTCCTCTGTGGGTTGCTATTTGCCTGACCCTGGTTTTGATTCTAGTCAGGGTTTCCCATAGCCGGTGCTTGTGGGGGTTATTGTTGTTTGCTTCCCCTTTGTCTAATCTCTCCCTTTTGTTTACTCTTATATTTTTTCTTAACAACATTAGGTGGATTTGTTGTTTTCACATGGTCAAATGATGGTTTTTGTTGGGCACGAGAGAGTTGCACTAGATTATCCCATGCGTTATTTCCTTGCCCCTAATTGGTATATGGATTCTAGGAAGAGGGAATTGCTTCCATATTCCAGAAGGGTATTGGTTTCCCTGAGGGGGAGTGTATGGACCTCCATGTAGGGGCTGATATTGGTTAACCCTACTAATCATATTCTTCATTGACATGGGTTGACCAGGGTAGTATCATGTATGCTACAGTGATGGTGCATTTTGCGTAACATCAAATTCTTGGCCATTGAACGAGTATCTAGGGTACCATTAGGTGTTGTTGAGTTGGTTTTTGGTTATGGACCCAATCAATCCATCAACTACACTGGATGTGCCTGGTGTCTCTTTATAAGTCTACAGGCATGAGGAGTCTAGAAGCACATGATAGATGTATCCAAACTATGTGTATATAAGCTCTAATTGTTGAGCTTTTCTAATGTTTTCTTCCTCGTTATGTGGGGATCAATTTTCCATGGCTTTTGAAATTTCCGATGTTAGCCTTGAGGGATCTCAAAAATAAGTCGAGGAGGACTTTATCTTCAAACTGTGCTTTACACAAGCTACGAAATTTCTTCCATTAATGCATATGATCCAATATGTGGGTAGCATGTGTTTTTTTGAAGTGGGTGAAGAGTTCTAGGCCCAAATCATGACGAACCGAGAGTTGGAAAAATGTGAGGAAGGTTGTAGCTAGTGAGCTGAAGTTTCCATGTTATGTAGAAGGATGGTCAATGTACCATTTCACTATAGGCCGAGTAAGGTTTCATTGAAATAGTCATAATCGAATAGTATCATCTATGATACTATTAGATAAACACTACAGGTGAAAATTCACGACATGATTTCCTAGATATTCACCTTATTTCCCTTCAAATTTTGGAATGTCCAAAGGGAGATTGATGGGCATAGCTGACCAATTCTTGCTATGGGCGACCAATTCATTCGTTAGCCTACTTAAATCTGGTAGTTTAAAGAATCTAAGAACAAGATCTGTGATTATCTACCATTGCGAAACGATTTTGGATTGCTATATGTAAAAGGGTTCTCTTTGGGAAGTTTCAAGGGAGTTACCTTGATGGGTGTCTCGTGGATGATTTGGAGGAGTAGTATGTGGGCTTCCAAAAGGGGTAGTACGTGGGTACCCTTGTGGGTTCATGAAGGGTTTTCTTTGATGGGTAGCAGTCTCCAACATGGATGCACCAATAAAGGAATATCCTATAATGGTGTCTACGTGACATCTTCAATGCCTAAATGGCGAGAGTAACGGGGGGAGGTTTAAGAAATGCCTAGATAGAATGGAAGTTGTGGGGTCCCCTATGGTGTCAATTAGTGTGTGTGATAATTTTTGTATGGTGAGGGAAGGAGATGATTCTTCAAAGAAAATCAATCACATACATAAAGAAAAGAGAAAAATAAGAAGATTACCTTCCCCTTAACTTGAGCCTGTGTGATCAATCAAACGAAAAATGGTTTTGTTTTGGTTTTTAGTGTGAAAAAAAATCCTAAGAAGACATATTCATCCTTACCACTCTCATATTAACTGGGCCTTGCGGAGATGTCTTCTTATGGGGTTCTGGGACAATGTCATGAAAGAATAGGCGACACCTTCCAGTAGCTGAGGAATCAACCAAGGTAATGGAAATGAGGCTCATGTCTTTCCCACACCATCACCTATAGGTAAAGGATGCCCTAGATTTTAGCCACTAAAGTACCTTCTTCCCATGTGAGCATTCAAGTCTTTAGCTTCTTGTTATTTAGTTACTAGTACCAAGCACTAGATAGGTTAGGCAGCCCCAAAGAGTACCACATGCATTGGACCTAAGCCAAACCCCCTTGGAATCTAGTCTATGCAATGTTCGTTTATGAGGGATGACTGAAAAATTTTAAGCTCCCTAAAAAGTGAACAAATATGTTTCAAATATGTAACATAACCATAGTGGCTTATAGGATGTCTACCCCTAATGGTCCTAACGTGAACTTAAAAACAATTGGTGACCCCTATGGGGAATTCAGTGGGTTCATGTTATGGTTGTTTTTAAGGGTCTTAATTTTCTTTAGGGTGTGATATGTAAGCTAAAATAAACTAAGTATCAAAAGGTTCAAAAATGGGATGCCTTCTAATACGAATTTTATAGAATCTTAGTGTGTGGTGTGTAATTGTGTGCAAGTGACGAAGTGAGCATGTAAAGTGTGAGAATATGTGGATATTCAGAAATCCATTCCAATATTCCCCTATTGATACTATATTTCAATTTTTCCTTGCACGAAAAACAATGATACGTAGATAATGGGTCACTTACTCTTCTTCCTATTACACTATGTGAATTTCAAAACAGGGAGATGGAAATTCAAATTCTTTAAGAAAATTTTCATATACACGCCAGGTTCATGTAAAAGACGCAAGGGAAGCAAAGATTACTTATTTTCTGTAATAAAGCTTTCTCTTAGTCCCATTAAATGCAAAAAAATGAATTCTTTAGTTAGTAACAAGATTTGTCAATGACGGGTCGCTTACTCCTTTACTAATTAAGCTATGTGAAGATTTTGAACAAAAATCAAAGATAATATAATTACTCTACTAATTTTGATTAATAAAGAAACTAAGTAATCTAAACTGAATGTAAATAATTTGCAGAGGTGAAGGAAATTCACTAAAGGTTTCCATTCACCTAAAAAATGTGAAATTACAAGGTGTTTTTTTTTTTTTAGAAAACTGCATAGGTTTAATAGTGCATAGATTCAACAATAAGTCTCTCAGGGGAAATGTCGTGGAGTGCACGTATGTTATAGAATAAGCTGCATTGTCAACAAGAAATTGTAAATTAACAAGCTTTTCTACCCACCACAGGTTCATTGAGTCATACAAAAATTATATAGAGGTACTGAACGTCTTGTAGGTAAACTATGCAGAGAGAAGATCCTACAAACACAACCTTTAGATTAAAGAAAAGACAACATCATGGTTACAATTCATGTGGTAGTGTTTTTGTGGCAATGGTGTACCAAAAGAAACCTCCTTAGTAGTTGGTTGTTCCCTGCAAAGAATCACAGACAAAGTTAGTGTTGTTAATGAACAATCTTAGATAAACAAAGAATTCCAAATAGTGAAAAAAATGCATATACAAACATAAACTAAAACAAAGAGATAAATACAAAAGAAATTTTCAATGGAGCAAACAAGTCAACGAAATAATCGAAAAAGATGCCTTTATTGATTATTGGTATTCGAAGTTGAATCGGATATATGAATCTTAAACACTTGAAGTGAATTATTTGAGATGTGGTGCTAAAAAATCCTCAACAAGGAGGTTCCTTTCCTCAATCTCTTTGCAAGCTTTACCTCTCTCTCAAAGAAGCATGAACACTCTGCAATGGTTGAATCTTCTTCTCTCACTTAGATGATGGATTTATTAGAAGAAATATGGATAACATGTTAGTGCTCTTACCTTCTTTGGCTTCAACAATGGAACATTGGTTTTCTCTGATAGTGATTTGGCCATCATAACATTGTCTCCTCTTTTGGTTCTCCCATGGCTTGTTTATATAGAAAAATTTTAACCCATCTTCCCTCTCTTCATTCAAGAATGATAGTGACTCAAAAATAGGACAAGATTATTCCATTGAGGGATGCATATCTTTAGGGAAAATCCAAGTCGATTATCCTTGACCAACAATGTCAGGTAATCCTCTCCCACGTGTGCGAAGTTGTCCCAAATTTTTGAGTCGCACTTTTCCTCAACCATGCAAGTTTCGAATAAAAAGCCACGTGGTTGCGCTTTTAGCCTTCTTTCCTGGTGTGCAGTCCAAATATTTCCTTAATAACTTAGGAGAAGTTAATTTTTTTGAACTTCCATAACATTTTCAGCAAGAAAATTTTTATTCGTACTTTCTATTAGACAATCTTAACTATATTTTATAGTGTATAATGTTCTGGTGTTAACGGATACTATTGTAGCAAAATCTTGCAAAATTACCCAACTAATATTTTTTTATGCTTGGGGAGATAAGATATTGGAAAGTGTAAGGTTTCTAGTTTTTATTCCATAATAATTGACCATATGTTACTTTGTACAACACGCCCAATAAAAGAACAAACATGCCAATGCTTGAAGCATCAAGTGTATATATTAGTGGGCTTCCTCCTGAAGGATATCTTCTGGGAAAAGTTCAAAGAAAGATTTGTTTCTTGGAAAAAGTTGATACAACCTTTTACTAAGCTTTTGAACTAAATTAATGTGATTCTTAAATTATGTTTTACTCAACTGGTTTTCCTTTTCAAGGATCTGTCTATCTCATGCTCCTTCCAATACAAATCCAAGAGTACACTTAATGGATAAAATGGTGAAAGTGAAACTGTTTCTAAATCTGTATGAGAAAATTTGCCCCTATGGTTATTGTTTTATCCTAATGTTGCACATGCCACAACTTTAGGACAAGAAAAATCACTTACTCATGAATCATAAGGATTTTCAGGGAAAATTATTGTCACCCCCTACTTAAGATTGTAGAGAAGTGCTCCGAAACCATGTTTTATAAAAAAAAATTCACCTTCTTGTTTAGTTTCCATTAGTTAGAAATTCCAAGGGAATTTCTTATATTTTTGCAACTTTATGAACCTAGTTGGGATTGGTATATTAACTTCCACCTTGATCAATTAGGAGATACTCTGGTGAAACTACATAACTATGTGATTGTTTCCTTACAAATGATACATCTTAAAGTGCAAAATGCTAGTGTAGTAGCTAGAGATGTAAAAAGTGTTGATGATTCAAATGGGAGCCTTGGTACTTACTTGATTATCCTTTCTAATGATAATACTAGTTTTATGCCATACAAAATTAATAACATATGTGCACATTTACTTCCGAACGATGCAGAAGCAAAAACTTTGGAGACTTTTATGAAAATTGTGGCATACATATGAAGAATTGATGAACACAGATTTAGTTTTGCACTTATTACAACTTCTATATCAATTAATGGCTTAGACTTCTACATACCCAAGAGTAAATTGAATCGATGGTATTCTGTACCCTAGCCCTAGTGAAGTTTAAAGGGAAGGGGGCCTTCTCATTTGATGGCTTTTCAAAACAACACATCAAAGGATAAATGATCTAGATCAAATGCGGAGGGTACCCCTATCATTTCTGAAACCACCAGAGAGGGTCCCACATAGCTGTTTCTGGTTTCTTAAAACCACTATGGCACATGATCAAAGGTTGTGCCCACATGACCCATTATCATTTTAAACTTTTATTTATATCTTTATTACAGAGTCAAAGACCCAAAATGTAATTTGAAAAAACAATCTAAAGTTTGTAAAAAGGGTCAGGAATTAGCTTTGTAAGAGAAGGGTTTATTTTAATATTATATTTATATATAGATAATATTAAATTATTATATTTTGTAATTTTTATTATAAACCTTCTCAAACAAAACCAATAGTTTTGTAACTGAAAACATAATAAGTTTTAATACTGATTTTGACAACTAATTCTAGGGAGAAATAAAAGCCTAGCATAGAGACAAAGGAAGGGTTCAAAGACTTGGAGTTTAAATTGTAATGTAATGGAGAAGTCTTTGAGAAACTTGCCAATTAAAATTAGTTTAATTCCATAATGTGAGAAAATTCGCAACATTTATCTTGTTTTCTCTTATACTTTTATTTTGTTTTCTTAGACTAAATGAGGTGTATGATTCAACAAGATTTCTCAAATCAAGTTTGTATATTTGCCTATGCAATAAGATGTTTCATATGACACATGTAAGTTGGGTAAGAGAACCTTAATGGGTGCTCCCTATCTTTCATAAATGAACTCATATTATTTTACTTCTTTCATCCAATTCACTCCCAGCCTATCTCTTTAAGATTGCTTCTTATCATCTCATGAATTTTAAGCCATGAAACCCTCAATGACCTGGCTACTCTAGTTGTAAAAAATGGGTTTTTGAAATAGAATATTTGTTTCATCCCTCATGATCCTGTTCTGATCAGTCATTTAATTTTTTCTTCAATTTAGTAGATATATTGGTCCCTGACCTCCTATAGCCAAAGGTTATCTCCAGGGAATAGTAGATACCATCATCCACAAATATCACTATCCACTATAGTATTTTCAAGCCCATAGTAAGCTACAAAAAATTAGGCATTACAAGTGGATAGGAGTTTTTAACAATTTCATCCAGTCATTGGGTATAATATGGGCAACACAAATAGGTTAAAAGAACATTATTTCAAGGCCACCCACAATTGTGACCAAAAATTTGGGAAGTCCTATGCACATCGAGCAATTTCATCATGATGCATACAAAGAGGCATACACAGAAGGTGAGGACTTCAAGGAGTAATTTTAATAGCTATAAGTTCAGATTCATGTAGGATGCAGTGAAAAAAGGGATAATTATCATCTCCAAAATTGTTTACTTGCGACAAGCTAGAAAAACTTTATTTCCCTAAAGGTGGTAAATTTCAATTTATCATAGAGGCTCACACCTCCATTGTTATAGGAATTTTTTGTGTTGGGAATACAATTTCGAACTTCAGAGGTTCATGTATTAGCTTAATATGCAAGAAGATGTTGTATGGTATACCAGAGAATGTATACTTTATTGTACCATCAAGCCCAGTAATAGGAAGCAAGGTCTATACCATCTCTTATTGATACCCATTAGAACTTGGGAAAGAATTTCCATGGATTTTGTGAAAGGCTACCAACAACTAGGAAGGGACATGACAACCTATTTGAGGCAGTTTATAGGTTCAACAAGATGCATTCTTATGCCTTGTAAAAAGATCATCAATGGATAAGAAGAAATAAATGTGTTCTTTGAATAAGGTTGGGTTCACTTTAGGATATGAAAGAGCATTATCTCAAATAGAGATACTATATTTCTCAATGCATTTTGGACTATATCGTGGGAGAATATGGACAATAAATTAAATAACTCTACAACATTCCATCCGTACATATATGGGTAGGAAGAAGTCATCAACATGAATATGGTGTAGCTTCTTAGGGTTTATAATGAGAAGCATCCAAAGATAGGATAAAAGTGTGATATATATAGATATATATTTAACACTTTTATAGTATAGTATTCCACACTTCTATTATTAAGTCACATGTTGAAACTTTCATTTCATATTTTCCACCTTCACCATTGGATGTGGTATATGGATAATAGGGAGGAGAGAGGGAGGATCTCACATGAGATGCATTAAGAGTAGAAAAAAGTGTTGAGAATATTACGTAGATCCATTGGCAAGTATAAGAGATGAGAAATAATTCATAGAAAAATATAAGGCTAGACATGCCCAACATATAATAGAGAAATAATTTATGGTGGGAGATATAGTTTAGTTATATGTGAATAAGCAAATATTATAGGGTATTAATCATAAGATCAAGGCTCTATAGTACTGTCATTTTGAGCTACTGGAGAATGTGAGAGATAACACCTATAGATTCAATCTACCCCCTTACATGTGCATTTACTCAATAGTAAATGTGGAGAATCTCAAACTCTGTGAACCCACCATGATGGATAAGGAAGAGGAATGTTATACCTTTCATAGAGGACCTAGCACCAAATTCTTAGTAAGAGTTGATAGAAGAGATCTAGAGCTATAAGAAATTAGAAGTATGACCTTTAGAAATTGGGTTGAAAGGACAACTTCCAAGAAAGGGAAAGTGGTAATCAAGGGAGGAGGTAGAAGAAAAAATGTATTCCCTCATTCATTAAATATTTTGGGGACACATATCCTCCCTAAATATAAAGGTATGGTCTATATTGGAACAATATATTATTTTTCATCTACCTTAATGCTTTAAGAGTGGAAAACTTGGGGGAATAACTTGAAAGGTCATTTTAATGATAGATCCCAATTTGGACGTTGATGTTTGAAACTTCCAGGAGCCATTTTGAGGTATCACACAACATTTTTTTGTCAATAATTTTCCTAGCTTTAGTTGGGATCCATTGACACTGATATAAACTTAGAGACATTTTTGACAACGGAAAGATTTCATTAATTGAAACTTGTATGTGAAATTTATGCCTCTTGCAATTTGATTAGCCATAATGACTGTCATGGTAGGAGAGGATGCCACTTCATCTCTTGTTACTAACACATATGGGGCTAGCCACATGTTAATTTGCAAGAATATTCTAGAAGGTATTAAGCAATAACTCTAAAGTAACAAAAGTACCACTAGTTGGATGCTAGATAATGGTAAATACCAAACCAGTAGGAGGAGAAGGGTGTTGGTAAATCTAGGGGAACCTAGATAGATGATTTGTCTTAATTTGATAACTCCTTGAGAAATATTTTTACTTAGATTATTCTTCAACTTGATTATTATTGTGTTCTCTTCATCAAACAACTACCAACCCATAAATAACAATAAGACAAACGACACAAGATATAGTCAATCAACAAGGGCCAAAACCTCTCCAACTTGAGAGGAAAATGTCGAGCTATAAAAAGGGTCTCTTTCACCTCTAATTACCTCACATTAATTTGTCAATCTAGGAACGTTTTGTTATTTCTAAGAGTGTCTCAGTCTGAGGCTAGCATTTGCCAGAGTAGTGCTAGTAGTACAGTGCTTAAAAAATAAAAGAGTAAATGGATGCTTGTTTACAGCAAACTACCTCAAAAGATCAAACTACACATTTAGAAAACTAAGCAATTTATCAGTCAAGGGTTCAGTAGTAGCAACCCATCCCTTTGTAAACTGATGGAACTAAAGTAAATCAGAGAACAAATCATGGATCTAGGAGTCGGCCAGTAAATGTCAGTGCTCACTACAACCTTGGATCGTTCTTCACACCAAAATAACAAATGACAGGAAATGGAACGACAGATAAGAAATGGAACAGCAAAATAAGAAATAGAACAACAAATCTGAAATGGAACAACAAACAGGAAATTGTAACAACAACTAAGTCTAACAAGCAGTAACACCTTAATCTACAAGATCAAATGCACGAATCGTGACCTACAGGAATCAAATGGCAATCCTTCACTCTTAAGGACGAATTGAACAACACACCAAAATGGAACAGCACTGATTAATGACGAATTATAGAACAACGCTTTGAAAACCATATATGCACACGTCACACCTTAACAATAACCTGACCTTGGTAGACTAGTTATCAATCTCAGTTATAAAATATTACTATTGTGTTTCAGAATGGAATAACAATGTCTATAGATCCAACAATTGCAAAGAATATAGTCACTAAGATGAATTCGGTAATATCAATGAATAAGTGCACAACACAGAGGCTCTGTAATTGAAAAGCAACAATATTTTGTAAAGACCGATAGTATTATGTCAACACTTAAAAGAACAGTGATATCTTTCTAAGTTAATGCAATAGTTTTGTCTTTAGAAACTTTAACAAATCAAACATAATAGAGCATGTGATGTAAACTAACAAAACATATCAGATTACCAAATAATGCTGATAAGCAAACCACGCATAAACCAAGCATAATAGTATAGGAGCAAGTGTCCTCTAGGGCCAGACCCTTAGCCTCTAGGGGTACACCGCTTGAAGTTGATCCAGACTCAGAGATGAAATAGCAACCGATTTTGTATTAATGCATAAAATGGAATTACAGTAGATCAGTTCTCAACGAGACTCGATGATCAAAGTTTCAATCTTCAGAGAAATTACATAAAAATAAGGACTTGACAGACCCCTCAAGCTAACAGTGCTGCCCCTTTTATAATGGTGAAGGTAGAGATGTCTTGGTGCAAGAAATAGTTAAAGCAACGATCCCTCAGGATCAAGGGATCCTGAGGGATTCGCTGAACCGTTAGTCCTTAGTTATCTCTTTTCTTTCCTGCACCGAGCTGATATCTCCACTTCCTTTCCAGGGCTGATTCGCTTTGATTTGTTTTGCCTTTTCTACATATGGTTCCCCGTCAAAGGGACAACGGTTAAACTGTCCTTCTCCTCTCGTTTGGAACGACAACCTTTCATTTTTCCTTCTTCCTTCATAAGAGAATGACAATTGTCAGTGCTTCCGTTTTTCACATTAATCTTACAAGTTTTATTACAATCCCTTATCATATTCCTAGTTCATGATGCAAAAGGTTTGTAAGTTCTAATGAAAAGATGCTGGAATAATTACCAAAAACATACCTTCTTTAGTACTCCACACACCCCCCTACTTACCCTTTTTCATGCCCTCATGAAAACATTGTACTTGACATGTAAGGCAGTGAGAGAGTAGGCTAGAGATGGAATCTCATGTGGACGTCTACAACCATGATGCATAACTAGGTGTTCAAAGAAATGGCCCGTCTGACCCTCACACATCTCATAGAGGGCTTGGTACCCCGGTGCAGGGTGCCAAATAATTGGACTTCGGAGCCTATATCCTAACTAGGATGGCCCTGCCCTCAAAATGACTTCGCCATAGAGGTGCAAGCGGTTGGCGGCTAACTTAAAATTTTCATACTTAAATGGCTCCCTGAGTTGGATATTCGGATTAGAGATCTGATATCGAAATTTAGCCGCATCAATGGCAAGGTCTTTAATAGTGAAAAAGTATTCTATTCCTTGTTGATTGATTGTTGTGTGAATGGGTCCTAATGCTTCAATTACACCTAGAGTCTTCATGAGGTTCCTATGTTCTCTCCACAACTGTACTGGATTCCTAGGCTCAGCTCTTACCCACAAATCTAATCCATTTTCTTGCCTTTGGAAAGCATTATAGGCTTTAAGCCATTTAATTTGATTAACCCCAAATGAAATAAATGCCTGTAATTGGATATCCCCAACAAAAGGGCCAGGGTTTAGCTCGGTCTCCTAGTCTAATACAAGGTTATGTAAATAAAACTCACACAGTAGTCTTTGAACTTTTACCCCGTAGTGCTTACAGCAGTTTATAGAGTCATCGATGGTATTAATTTGCATGGGAGAACTTGCTTTAATAGCCTTTATTTTCAATTGCAAATATCATTCCATTAAAAACAAGGCATAATTCTTAGCAGGGGCTCTACATGCTAAGACGTTATTGTACAAAGAACATAAAGTATCCATTTGCTTGATAACTATATCTAACCTACAAGTTACCTTCGTCACTTTTTCTTCTTCCTTTCACCACCCTTCAAAGGCTTGGCTTTCAGATAGATTGACATTCCTAAGCTGTTGTTGTAGCTCTCCAAACCTTTCCGAGGGACCGTTTGCTCTATGAGCTTTTCTGCTGCTTGTTGGGCTTGCGTCAAACCCTCCTGTAGGGTTACCATTCTTGGATCTCTTTCCCATGCGGTGGTGGAGACAGAGAGTTTTACCTGAATTTTCCTATTGCGTTGTCTTGCGTTCATGGCCCTTATCACTCCCAAGGGTGGTGCCTCTGTCTGAATTTCCTTATTGCAGGTCAATATATCATCCGTTTCTATCTTAACGTGGGTATCAGTCAAGTGTTGTTCCTTTTCAATTTGAACAACAGTCTGCTTCTCAACAACACTTGGAATAGCAACCCACTTTTCGACAGGGTTTTGAATGGCAGGGTGGACTCTGGTCCTCCGATCCTTTGCCTTGAGGGGTTTTGCAGGAGCGATTGCATGTTTCCTCCCCGAAGTCCTTTTTACCCTTTTCCTTGCTTTTAAAATCCTAATCTGCTATCAAAGTTGAACTATTACATTCAGTAGTTTTTGTTGTTCTTTCCGTAATTTCTTAATTTCCTCAATTTCCTTAGAGGGAACAACAAACTGTTTGCTGTGGCCTAGACTATGACCTGGAATAATTTCCTGATTTTCTCTCTGGGGTGCTTCTTTGTTGCTCTGCTCTATTTGCTTAGGGGCAAGAACCCTAGCTGGTTCTGTTATTTCTTGGGTCACTTCCTTTTCTGCCGCCCCTTCTTCTGGAGTTTCCTCTGGTGTCGTCTGGCTAGGAACGGATTGTTCCTGTTCTGCATCTCCTGTCATGTTTTCATCATGAACATGCTGACTCTTCTCTTCTACTTCCTCTGCATGCGATTCTTTAGGTGCATTTCCCTCCTGAGCAAAGTGTTCTTTTGGTTCTTCTTCAGCATGGTGGTCTAATGGGCTGGAAGATTGGCCATATTTGCCCATATTGGCCAGAACTTTGGCCAATTCGTCATCTCTTAATGGATCTTGCACTGGCCTGCCTTCCTGTTGTTCTGTTTCCTCCTCCTGCTCAGATTTCTCGGTTTCTTCCTCCATTTCTGATTCCTCGTTTTCCTGCATTACTTTCTCATTGTCTTCTCCTTCTAATCGTGGGGATTGCTAATACAGCTATGTTCGGAAAATAATATGCATTCATCTTATGTGATTGATTACTAAGGTATAAGAAATAGAAGGGTACTAATAACTACCTATTTGTGTAAATAATGTGATTTCAATACCATTAACAGTGCTATGCTGCCGATAGGTGTCCATAAACTTGGCAGAGTTGTTTATTTAACCTATGGAACCATGATCCTTTGTGTATGCTTAGGAAGTGTTGTGTGATGTCAAAATGTAGGCCATTATGTTGGCTTGGTGACCAGTTAGCCATAATGCCATTCACGAGGAAGGAGCGAAAAGTGGGAGGCTGACTCGTGATGAGACCTCCTGTTCCAAGGGTTATTTATTTGATATACCTTTTGGACAATATCCCTGGTTTGGTGGCCATAGTGGGAATGCGACTTCACTTTCTTCCTCATGATCATCGTAGGCTGGCTCTTGATGAGACCCCCTATCCTGCATTTGACATCTTTTATATAAAAAAATCAGTTTGCTCTCTTTTTTCTTTCTTTTGCATAAAGTACTTTCCCATTTATACAAAAAGGGTGGTTCAACACTCCTTAAGAGTAGGAATGGTGGAAGAAGTCTTAACATCTCAATAGGAAGATATAAACCCTTTGCTCCTATTCCTGAATAATAATCAAAGAGGATTTAAAAAGAACCAACATGATAAAGATAACCAATCAGAGCAGAGTTAGTGAAGCAATGACAGCAAAAGATAATGGGTAAGTGTGTCCTTTCCTCTGTCCTTCTACCAATTCAGAGCAATTTCTTATAAAACTAACGATTTTATAATTCACCTAATTTTAGTATGTTGTGATTT
The DNA here is from genome assembly GCA_031772625.1 of Pinus tabuliformis. Taxonomy (NCBI): domain Eukaryota; kingdom Viridiplantae; phylum Streptophyta; class Pinopsida; order Pinales; family Pinaceae; genus Pinus; species Pinus tabuliformis. The sequence continues at coordinate 885,902,362 of CM062804.1, read as the reverse complement.
TGTATCCATTGCATAAGTGCATAGCTGTATTCCAAAAGACTTGAAAGAATAGGAACAGTAAGCATCCTTAATTTAAAATAGCAAGGGGAGCAAGCATAAGTAAAAGGGATACGAGGATGTTGCTGCTTCAAAGAGGAAGAGCATAGGAATACAAGTGGTGTTCCTTTTGGAAAAAGGAACAACAAAGATCAAAAATGTTGTTCCTTTGGAAGAGGAAGAACAGAAAACACAAATGTCGTTCTTTTGGAAAAGGAACAGCAAAAATCAGAAATGTTGTTCCTTTGGAAAAGGAACAGCAAAAATCAGAAATGTCGCTCCTTTGGAGAAGGAACAACAAAACACACAAATGTCGTTCCTTTGGAAAAGGAACAGAAAAAATCAAAAACGTTGTTCCTTTGGAAAATGAATACCAAAACACACAAATATTGTTCCTTTGGAAAAGGAACAGAAAAACACACAAATGTCGTTCCTTTGGAAAAGGAACAGTAAAAATCGAAAATGTTGTTCCTTTGGAAAAGGAACAGCAAGACACCCAAGTGTCATTCCTTTGGAAAAGGAACAACAAAAATCGAAAATGTTGTTCCTTTGGAAAAGGAATAGCAGAAAGTAAAAATAAGGAAAAAGAACAACAATAAAGCAAAATGACAGCTGATCCAAAAGGTGCCGTTCTTTTGAAAAAGGAGCAGCAGAATGAAAAATTTGTCCCTTTGAGAAAAGGAACAACAAAAATAATAACATTGTTGTTGCTTCGAAAAGTAATGACAAAGCGTTTAATTCAAAAATATGTACAAAAACAAAACAAAAGAAATTATGGACAAAATATGAAAAGAGGTAAATTACTTAATGAATCACAGGTGAGGAAGACTTCTCTCCCTCCCCCAAAATTTCCATATCAGAGTCTTGGCGTAGCTGCTGGCAGAAGGACTCCCGAGTGAGTGGTTTGCAATAAAGGCGAACTCGGTGGCCATTTGCCTTGAAGGTATATCCAGAATCGTCAATAGTGATTAGAGTAAGAGTACCATTGTCATGTACCTTCTCGATTTCGTATAGTCCCAACCAACGAGTCTAGAGTTTCCCGGGAAAGTCCTGAAAACTGGAATCGTACAAAAGTGCCCAGTCTTCTTCGTGGAAGACTTTATTTTTAATGAGAGAATCATGCCATTTAGCTCGCTGCTATTGAATAAGTGCAGTATTTTGGAGTGCAGAGAGCCTGATTTCATCGAGCTCATTAATCTGTTGTAATCAATTGATTTATGCCTCAGTTAAATTTAAGCCAACTTCCTAGGTTGTTCGCAATGTTTTGATTTCGAATTCTATGGGAAAAATGGGTTGCTTGCCAAACACTAATTGATAAAGTGAGTAACCAGTGGCACTTCTCCATGTTGTTCTGTAAGCCCACAGTGCCTCTGGTAATCTGGCAGCCCATTCACGTTTATGTGACACAATTGTTTTTGTTAGGATTGATTCTATTATTTTATTGCTACTTTCTACCTGACCATTTTCCTGTGGGTGGTATGGAGTAGTGATTTTATGCTGGAAATGATAGTTTTTTAGTGTTGCAGCTATTTTGTTCCCAGCAAACTGTGGTCCACCATCTGTAATTATATCTCTGGGAAGGTTATAACGCACAAATATATGGAACAAGAACTGTATGACAGCATCTTCTGTAGCTCTCGGCAACGCCTCTGCCTCAACCCATTTGGTGACATATTCTGTTGCCACCAGAATATATGTTTTCTGGTTTGAGGGTGGGTTAATTGGTCCGATGAAATCAAGGGCCCATCGTTCGAATGGTTCAACGACTAACTATGGGTTCAAGGGCATCTCATCGAACTGACCAGGGCGTCCTCCTCTCTGCCAACTGTCACAAGCTTGGACAAATTTCTTTACATCTTTGAAAATTGTAGGCCAATAATACCCTGTTTGCAGCACCTTATGTCCAGTTCTATGATCGGAAAAATGTTCGCCACATGGTCTGTCGTGGCAGGCTTTTAAAATGTCGAAGATTTCATCCTCTCGAATGCATCTTCTAATATGCATGTCCGCCCTTGTTTGGAACAGGTAGCCTCCAACCCAAGAGAATCGAGCACTCCTCTGAACAATTTGTTTCCTCTCATTAGGGGTTAGATGTTTCGATAGTTTACCTACTACAAGGTAATTGGCAACATCAGCATACCATGGTGTTTGAACAGCCACAACAAACAGATGCTCGTCTAGAAACTGATCTTCCACTACTGCTGCATCGATTGGCTTTGGCATTCTTGAAAGAAAATCGGCTACAAGATTTTCTTTTCCAGGTCGATCCTTGATTGTAATATCAAATTCCTGCAATAAAATCAGCCATCTAGTTATTCTGCCATTTGTGATAGGCTTGTTTGCTAAATATTTGATGGCAGAATGATCTATATACAAGATAACAGGATATCCAATAATGTAATGTCTAAACTTATTGACAGCATGTATTACAGCTAGAAATTCTTTCTCAGTAACAATGTAATTTAATTCAGCAGGGGATAAATTTTTGCTAATATAATACATTGCGTATGTTTTTTTATCCTCTTCCTGCCCAAGGACTGCTCCAATGGCAAATCCCAATTTGGTCCTCGAAGGACTGGGGCTGTGGACATAAGCTTCTTCAGATCCTGGAAAGCACGTTCACATTTTTCTATCCAAAGAAAATCAATGTTACCATTTAGTGCATACAGAGGTGCAACAATATGCAAAAAATGTTCTATAAACCTCCTATAATAACCAGAAAATCCAAGAAAACTGCGTACCTCCATTTGAGTGGTAGGAGTGGGAATAAGCAAAATTATTTGGATTTTGGCTAGGTCTACCTGAATGCCAGCTTCTGAAATAAAGTGTCCTAGAATAAGTCCTTCAGTCATCATCATATAGCATCTTTCATGGCTTAAACAAAGCCTGGTAGCAATGCAGCATTGTAGGACGTTTTCCAGTGTATCCAATGCTGGATCGAAATCGTCTCCATACGGTGTAAAGTCATCCATGTATACTTCAAGTCCTTCATTTATTAAGTCTGCAAAAATGCTGAGGATAGCCCTTTGGAATGTGGCAGGAGCATTGCATAAGCCAAAAGGTAGAACTATGTAGGCAAATGTTCCCCACGGACAAGTAAAAGTGGTTTTGTCTTGGTCTTCAGGGGCAATCTAAATCTAATTGTATCCACTGAAGCCACCCAGGAAAGAAAAAAATTTATTTCCTGCCAAAGTGTCTAATACTTGGTCGATGAATGGGAGGGGGAAGTGATCTTTTTGTGTTGCTTTATTTAGTTCTTTGTAGTCCACACAAATTCTCCATTTCCCATTCTTTTTTGGTACCACCACAAGCGGAGAGACCCATTTACTATCGGAGATAGGATAGATGAAATTGACATCTAAAAGTTTCTGAAGTTCAGCTTTTACCACATCCTTTAGATGAGTATTAAGTCTCCTCTGAGGTTGGTGAACATGTCTCGCATCTTTTTCTATGTAAATGTGGTGTGTACATAATTGAGGGTCAATTCCTTTCATATCAGGATAGTCCCATGCAAATGCTTTTTTATATTTCCTCAACAGATGGATGAGCTTCGTTTCTTGTTTGGAGGTGAGGGTGGCATTAATGTTTAAGGTCTTTCCTGGTTCAATTTCCACAATTTTACTATTTGCAATAGAGGTAACAGGTATCGTTTGATCATGTGTATCTTTAAGAGGGTCTTCTTCTAGTTCATTATCAAATGCTGCCTCTATCATGTGACACTTTGTGTGGGATCTGAATTCAGTTTGACTAATAAATTTATTAATGGCATCGTCCTTTGTCTGATCTTTAAAATTGAGTGCCTCTTGTATAGTTAATGGAGATCTAATGTTGTTAGTAAGGTATGATACAGGGTTCTTAATAGTTTTGATCATTGTGACACTTGGCTGTGCTGGAGGGTATAAGGCTAGGTTCTTGATATTCACTCCCCTCGTTATGGTCATATTGCCTTGTTGGCAGCCAATATAGGCATCGATAGTTGCAAGCCAAGGTCTTCCTAAAATCAATGGGTGTCCATCAAGTCGGCTTTTTGGATTTATTATCAGAAAATCGATTAGATATTCCCAGGAGTCAACAAATACCATGACATCATGTAGTGTGCCCTCTGGCCTAAGCACAGATCAGTCAACCAGCTCTAACAAGGTAGAGGTGGGTTCTAGATATGTAATGCCTAGATTTTGGCAAGTAGTAGTTGTTAAGATATTGATTGCAGCTCTTAGATCAACTAAGGCATTAGGGAAGGTTTGACCATAAATTTTTACTGTGACTATTGGATTTCCTGGGTCTTCGTATTTAATGGGTGTTTCTTTTCCTGATAATAAGTCAGATAGAGTGCCAACTACTTGGACTCTTGGATTATTTGCTGCAATCCTCCTTGGTTTCTTTACACATAATTCTTTGATAGTCTTTGCATATATCGGGATATCTTGAATAGCTTGGAGGAACGGAATTTTTAGGTACAAATTTTGTAATTCTCCCAGAATGTCAAAATCAGGATATTGTGTAGGTCAGGGTATGATTAATTGTTCTGGGAACAGGGGAGAGGATGTGGTTGTTTGGTTATGAGCGTGTTGTTTGTTCACATCCTCTTCTTGTGACAGATGTTCTCTGGGTAACTGATTTTCAACATGGGTTGTCTTATCTTCCTTAGTTTCAATAATACACCCAGATCTTAGCTGAAGATCATTACACTCCCTCAGATCAGCTCCTATTTCTGATGTTTCTACTATTTGGATAGATTGGACCGATATGTTATTTGGATTCGGGTTGGGTTCGGCTGGGAGTTGCAGTCTAAAATTAGACTGGGGATTTTGTTGTAAGGCTGGCAGTGTAGGTTGAGGGAGCGACATGGTTCCTACTGGCTGATGCATCGGTCTTTGCCAGTTTGTCTGCCATACTGAACTTCGTGAAGTAGGGGGAGTCCATTGTGGTGGGTATGTGTTACTTTGCCAATATGGAGGGGTATAGGGAAGATTCGGCCAACCAGATTGGCTTGCTTAATTCAGCCACGGGGTTGGTGAAGGAAACGATTGTGGTGACCAGTTTGGAAACGGGGGTTGGGATTGACTTTGCCACATATTATATTGTTGAGCATTATACTGCGGAGACTGAAAAGAAGAGGTTGGGTCCGAAAACATACCAGATTGTCGTGGCTGCCACTGACGGCGCTGGTTGAGCAAATATACCGATTCTGGCTCTTCTTCTGCTTCCTTATATACTGCTTTTAATCCGGGAAGTGAGGGACAGCTTTCCGTAAGGTGATCTTTTGTGCAGATGGCGCATGTTCGGGCTGCATCTAGTGGACACTCCTTATGGCTATGTTTCTTCCTGCATCGAGGACAGAAGATTGCCAAATTCTGCTCTGCCTCCATTTTCTTCTGCTTGGCCTACATAACACCAAGTTGTGTAGTTAGTGTCCCTAGTATATTAGTTTTAAAATTTTCCAATAAATTTCCAATTTCTACATGCGTTACTCCTTCTGTCGAAATTTTATTATCTCTTACAAACCGATCATGTTCTGCTGGTTTTAATCTTGTGTTGCCTCTCGAGCTCCTGATACATAAGTCAATAATGTCAGCAAAATTTTCCTCATAAATATCTCCTTTTCCCATAATGTTTAATGTTTCAATCCATTGTTCCTTCATGCCCCTAATCAATGTTGTTTTTAACACATTATCAGGTAAAGGTAGTGATGCATAAGGAGATCTTTGTAGATTATACTGAAAACGTTCCACATACTCCTCTAACGTTTCATTTGTTCTAGCTACCATCTGGAATATTTCATCCTTCAGTTCTCTAGACCTGCAATAGTCCTGATATTTTTTTGGAAAAGATTCTTTCATTTGATCCCAGTTATTTATAACCCCCCCACCTAATCCCATAAACCATCTTAAGGCATCCCCTTTTAATATAGAGGGAAATAATTTTAGTTTTTGGGGGTCAGTGGTGTAATCATATCCCCTACACAGCACATCGAACTCAAATAGAAATGCATCCGGATCTTCTGATGTAAGACCATGGAATGTAGGGATATGTTGAAGAGGGATTGCTTTCATGGGTGCATTTGCCGCAGTATCCACTATGGGGTATTTCAATGTAGAGGTTTGGGTGTTTGGCTAGGTTTGAGCCATTTGGTCGAATATATGCCAATAACCTTCTGGGATATCTAGGAGGGTATTCCTAGGTTGAGAAGGAATGGCTTTAATAGGAATGTTTTTAATAACACTTCCTCTGTCTGGGATAACGAGAGTGCCTAATGTCTAAGGAGACTGAGTTTCTTCAACAATGATTTTTGCAGCACTTCCCTTGTCTGGGCTGTTCAATGGCTGAGTTGTCCCAAGAGGAGACCTCGGTTCCTCAGTTTCCCTTGTCTCTCCTCCTCCTTCACAAAGATTGCTGAAATTCCCTTCTTGCAATAGTTCTAGAGTAGAATTTTCAATTTCTTGAAAGTCCTGCTCTTCAGTTTGACTATGCACCTCAGCAAAGGCTACAGATGGTGATCCTGTGGCCTGAAGGGAACTAGTAGGCTGTCTAGAAACAACTTTTCTGGGACCTACTAAAGGGTGAGATTCTGCTTTCTTGAAGATTTCATCTATGAATGTTGATCAGCCAAGGGTCACTGGCCCCTTATCTTTTTTTAGCTTGGTTATAGGTTTGGAATTCTTTTCTGGCTTTTTCTGCTTAGTCATGCACACAAATCAACTGCTAGATTCTACCCAAACAAGACAGCAGCAAATCTATAGGAAAGCGGGCAGGGGAGCAGGGCTGTTACATGCTCCACACGTAGGTTCTTACCTTCCATTTTTAAAACCCAATTCTTCCCTAACAAGTTCTTACACTACTCTGGAAAGAAACAAATGGCTACACTCTTTCCCTGGCAATGGCGCCAAAAGGTCGAGCTATAAAAAGGGTCTCTTTCACCTCTAATTAGCTCACATTAATTTGTCAATCAAGAATGTTTTATTATTTCAAAGAGTGTCTCAGTCTAAGGCTAGAATTTGCCAGAGTAGTGCTAGTAGTACAATGCTTAAAAAAATACAAGAGTAAACGGATGCTTGTTTACAGCGAACTACTTCAAAAGATCAAACTACACATTCAGAAAACTAAGCAATTTATCAGTCAAGGTTTCAGTAGCAGTAACCCATCCCTTTGTAAATTGATGGAACTAAAGTAAATCAGAGAATAGATCGTGGATCTGGGAGCCGGGCAGTAAATTTCAGTGCTCACTACAGCCTTGGATCGTTCTTCACACCAAAATAACAAATGACAGGAAATGGAACGGCAGATAAGAAATGGAACAACGAAATAAGAAATAGAACAACAAATCTGAAATGGAACATTAAGTCTGAAATGGAACAACAAATAGGAAACTATAACAGCAACTAAGTCTAACAAGAAGTAACACCTTAATCTACAAGATCAAATGCATGAATCGTGACCTACAGGAATCAAATGGCAATCCTTCACTCTTAAGGATGAATTGAACAACACACCAAAATGGAATAGCACTGATTAATGATGAATTATAGAACAACGCTTTGAAAACCATATATGCACGCGGCACACGTTAATAGTAACCTAACCTTGGTAGACTAGTTATCAATCTCAGCTATAAAATATTACGACCGTGTTTCAGAATGGAACAACAATGTCTATAGATCCAACAATCGCAAAGAATATAATCGCTAAGATGAATTCCATAATATCAATGAATAAGTGCACAACACAAAGGCTCTGTAATTGAACATCAACAATATTCTGTAAAGACCGACAATATTATGTCAACACTTAAAAGAACAGTGATACGTTGCCAAGTTAATGCAATAGTTCTGTCTTTAGAAACTTTAACAAATCAAACATAACAAAGCATGTGATGTAAAGTAAAAAAACATATCAGATTACCAAATAACGCTGATAAGCAAACCACGCATAAACAAAATGTAATAGTACAGGAGCAAGTGTCCTTTAGGGCCGGGCCCTTAGCCTCCAGGGGTACACCACTTGAAGTTATTCCAGACTCAGAGATGAAATAGCAACCGGGTTTGTATTAATGCATAAAATGGAATTACAGTAGACCAATTCTCAGTGAGACTCAATGATCAAAGTTTCAATCTTTAGAGAAATTACATAAAACATAAGGACTCGACAGAACCCTCGAGCTAACAGTGTTCCCCCTTTTATAATGGTGAAGGTGGAGATGTCTAGGTGCAAAAAATAGTTAAAGCAGCGATCCCTCAGGATCAAGGAATCCTGAGGGATTCTCCGAACCGTTAGTCCTTAGTTATCTCTTTTCTTTCTTGCACCGAGCCGATATCTCCACTTCCTTTCCAGGGCTAATTCGCGTTGATTTGTTTTGCCTTGTCTGCATACGGTTCCCTGTCAAAGGGACAGTGGTTAACCCGTCCTTGTCCTCTCCTTTGGAATGGCAGCTTTTCATTTTTCCTTCTTCCTGCATTTATGTCAGTGCTTCTGTTTTGCACATTAATCTTACAAGTTTTATTACAATCCCTTATCATTTTCCTAGTTCATGATGGAAAAGGTTTGTAAGTTCTAATGAAAAGATGTTGGAATAATTACCAAAAACATACCTTCTTTAGTACTCCACAAAATACCCACCATAATTCTTTCTCTTCTTATAGACCTTCAATTGACAAACTTCAATACCTTTGGCCCTTGACCAAGACCCTCCAAGAACAAGTCAAAACTTGCTTCCAAAAGCTTTTGCAAAATTGATTTCTAGCAACTTCTTTTGTAATTTCAACATCCCCAGCATATTCTTCTACAACTTCGACCTACCCAACAGATTCTTCTGCAGCCTCGACCCACCCAGAAAAGTCTTCTACAGAAACCCTAGCTATGATCAATGCCAGTGTATTCTTGCTCATTTCTTCTTCACTTGGGTGGATTCTCTCCTTGAGAGAATTTGGCTTCCAAATAGCTCGGCTTTATGACCTAATTTTAGTTCTACAACTCACATTATTCTTTTGCAATAGGAGCCCTAAATTCTTCGCATGTGTGGAGAGTATTAGCCCAGAAAATAATCCCCAAAACTTGACATTTTCTTCCTCCTTCGTCCTCTTCTTCACACTCTTTTTATTTCTTGTGATTGAAATTGAGTGTGTGAAGTGTGTCCTGCAAATGAGGTCAAGGTCTCCTTTATTTAGGCTTCTCATTGGGTCGAATCGATCCTTTTAGGTTGCTTGATCATAAGTGTAGACCAACTTGAATATTGCATCATGACTGGGTCTTGGAGGGTTCTTTGACTTGACATTGACTCAATTTTCTTTCTTAACTAATATGTAACATGCCTAAATGCATATTTCATACACGACAATGACTCATAAGCCCTAGAAGCTCTCAATGGGTTCTTGACCTATAAAATAAATTCCCCTTGAGCATTAAACCCATGCCTCAAGAACAATAAATAAATTATTTTTCTCATTACATTAAATACATAAAATCATGACTAGATATGTCATTATGAATATCGAACCTAGTTACATATTTCAAAAAAGGGCTTCCATTCTATGTCATTAGGTGAGTAGATAATGTAGGAGTAGGAAGCTAGATAGTAGAATAGATTGGGCTAATAGTATGCAACAACTTTACATGCTATAAGTCTAAAGTAACTCCACAAAGAGTACCTATTTCTTTCTATTTTCATATTTCCATACTAGAGAAAAGATGGCAGAGTGTTCTCACTTTCTAGCTAGGTTTTCTATTGTGTGGGTTTCCCATGATAAAGCTTTTAGCTGGGTTTTTTGTTGTGTGGGTTTCCCATGATAAATATTGTATTTACTTATAGAGGGTATCTGAGTATTTTTGTATTTTTCTATTCTCAAATTTTCACAATTTTTTTATTTCATACATTTAATCATAAATATCGTAATTAAATAATGTGAGATTTAATAGAAAAAAAGTAATTAAACTCTGTTGTAATTTCTCTATAATCCAGCAGGAGTTTATTGAAATCACAAGTTTGATGCCTAACCTCTCCAGAATCGAAGTGCCCTAGGGGGTTTCATGGTGATGAATCCATATATTCATAGAAAAAACTAGTTTAAATAACAAAAATCAAATTTCACCTCAAAACCTAAAAGATATATTCATAGAAAAAACTAGTTTAAATAACAAAAATCAAATTTCACCTCAAAACCGAAAAGTCCAAAAAGTCACGATGATGGGAAATATTAGGTAAAATGTAATAATATTACTTTTTAATTAGTGATTCACCCAACCCTGTCCACTTATCACTGGGTGGGAGTAGTAATAAATATTGGGTGAAATATAATACTTTAATATTATATTTTATACAAGATTTATTATTAAAAGTTTTATTCATATTTTACGTTCATTGCACCTAGAGGCACTCTACAACCTAGTACAGAAGATATGTGTAGGCTTTGGGTGTAATGCAAGAAGGATTATATGTCAACGTATTTTAAATATTTTATTTTTGTTTAATTTATAATATTTTTTAACTTAAATCTAAAAGAAAAAGACTGTGGGGAGATGTAATAGTGTAAAATAATAATTTTGTAACCATATTTAAATTTAGTTAATAAACACATAAAAACTTAATACTTATAATAAACTTACAATATAATAAGATTCTTAACCATTGATATCCATCCCCATTTACGTGATCTTAGACTATAAAAGAAAATTTTACAAATAAAGTACAAAACCATGAGCTCTAACATATCAATGGGAGAAACTAATAGATTAAATAAATATAAAGTACAAAACCATCACCTATAACCAACCCATTGGCGATGACACTTTTCTCAAAAGCTACTTTAGCACAATTAAATCGAACTACTAAAAATAAATGGTTTAGTAAGTTATAAACTCAAGTGATATTTATATATAATATTTAATTGTATAGAAATTAAAAAATTCATAATGTAATACTATTTTTAAAACCAATTAACATTAATAAAAAATAACTAATATTAATATAGAATAGTTAAATTTGACCATCAAAATCTACACAGTAATGCATTTATTATACAAAATATGTAAATAAAAAGTTTGATGGTTAACCCCTACACAAACGAAGTTCCCTAGGGGTTTTTCACGATGTTGAATCCATATATACAGTCAAAAAACCAGTTTAAATAACACAAATCAAGATTTCACTTCAATTTTTTAGGCATTCCATATCTACAGTAAAAAAACCAGTTTAAATAACACAAATCAAGATTTCACTTCAATTTCACGGTGCTGAATCCATATATACAGCAAAAAAAACCAGTTTAAATAACACAAATCAAGATTTCACTACAATGTTTTCTGCATTCGAATAGTCCAAAAAGTCGCACTAAATACAACTTCCATAAATATTACATAAAATGTAATAATTAAATTTTATCTAATATTTATAGCACCTCCTCCCCTCACCCCAACTCACTTTAATAGTTAAGATTATTCATTTCTAAACTTACCATCCTAAACATACCATTCAACTAGATACCATATATACACATTATGTACTCATCCATTCAACTATAGAAACAAAATATACAAAAAAACAAAGGGTCACATAATATATCCATACAAATTCCATGTGCAAACATATCCATAAAAATGTTTTACCTTTTTCTACACCTAATTATGTATCTAAATATAACATCAAACCAAGATGGATCTAGGCTACTTTAATTTCCCTCTTAAATAGGTTATATTCCACTTAATACCATGTGTCAATACCATGGGTTGTTAATACCATGGGTCATTATCATGGATTATTTATTTATTTATTTATTTATATTAATTTTTATAGGGTTATTTTTATTTTATTTTCACCCAGTTAAAATGTTTACATTATATTACATTACATTAAGTTACACATCTCTACCATATTTTATTTTCATTTTTACACATCTCTAGGGTCCTAGATGGAGAGCATTATATTATATTTTAAAATAAAAATATTATATTGAAAATCTAGAGTCCACAAACTTTAAATTAACCATTTTACTTTAATTATTTCAACCTTTCTCACAAACATAATTAAATTTGATAAACATTAAATGTTAAACATTTACACTTGACATCTACCCATACTAGGTTGTAAAGTGCCTATTGGCGCAATTAAGAGTATATTGATGAGCCAAAATGTATATCTCCCAGGTGCAAAGTCTCGATTACACATTACTTTGTTTGAGGTAGGAGTCCCATCCTGTATGTCGACCTGACTGTCACCATGTTGTTTGGAAGTTTGTTTGGATGAAATGAACAATCATTAAGGAAACCCAGATAACTTTTGATAAACACAAGTTAGAATAGCTTTATGAATACTATGCAAGCAGGATACAAAAGACATAGCCAAAACTAAATAAAATAACATGAATCTTTAAAGGAAGGATGTAAGCATACTTCAATTAAGATACATGAATAAAGAAAAAATTTGTTTATCGATTCTGAATTAGTTCCCAATCAACAATGAGGATGAAAGCATAAACAACATATAACTTCAAATAATATATGTGTTACAAACTAATGGAAGAGTTCGTTAACCATAACACATGGGAATACAAACACATACCATCGAATCAACACAAGAAAAGTCCCACAATTCTCAACAATGCATGCATGAAATTGTTTCCTTGGCTCAATGATCTTCTCAATATTATGTTGAAATGTCTAATGCACCATTACATGAAGCATCGATTAAATCCAATAGTCGAAGAACTATGCTATAACTGAATTTTTAAAAAGGATGCACAAGCCTTCATAAGCATGTGCTCAAATGAGGTAAAAAACTAAAGGTCACTTCTAACTAGCCATGAGGATATATTTATACAAAATGGTCTGACTTTTCACCTCCCATGACCTTTCAACTTCCCTCATGACTCTTCAACTTCCTCATGACTTTTCATTCCTAAATGACTTATATTTCTAAACTCTATTATAACTTGAATTTCAAAGATAACTTTATTTACAAATTACAAGGAATTGTTAGGGGCCTCAACATGTAACTCTTGTGTTAAGTATCTGTACTAAGCTTTGTATTTAGAAGTAATGGATTTGACTTTTTTTTTGACATTTTTCTTTCGAATCTCATTTGGCATTCTATAACATCCAATAATAGAATCCCCATGTCTAGTTGTTCCTAATATGAAAATATGGAGAGTTTAGTGTGAAATTTTGTTGGTCCTACAATATGTTTTGTAATTCTGTCTTTTGTAGGTTCCAAGTTGTTTTGAGCAACAACATGCTTCATTGCATCTAATCTCTGCTAGAATTCTTGTTGAATTTCCTGTTTAGGTCTTATTACTCCTAATAAACCAATTCATTGTGCCTAGTTTGATACACATTTAGTCTTTTGGTCGTGTCTCTTGTAAAATTTTCCTTTGGTTGCATTATCATTCTAATTCTTTCCTTGTCCCTATTAGTGCTCATTGTATATTCCTTGGAAGTCCTGCTAGTGCATCCATATATTAATTTATCCATTAAAAGATGTAATCTATGGCTGAGAAGGCCCTCTTTAGTAGTGCTCTCTTCCTTTCAAATGCCCTTTCAATTCTGAAAGTGGAGATATTGTTTTATGAAGGATGATCATTCCTTCATAAAATTGAATGATAACTTCTACTACTTTGATTTCCTCCAATATTTCTACCTTGAAATTGTCTTCTTAGGAACTTGGGTTGGATAGAATGTGGTTCTCGGCACACAACCTAACATTTTCTTGATGTAGCATTTCCAAATTGTTTTTTAACTCTCTTACTTCATCTACCAATGCTTTATGTTTTGTGCAGTGGCAATAGAGAATGTGGATCCTACAGAAGCTATGAGAAATAGATTGACTATTGTGTCGACCAATTTGATCCTCTTAGTGGTAAATGATGTGAGTTTTTTTGGATCTCTCACTAAGTGCTTTCACCTCTCTTGATATATCTTGTTTTTGAAATGATGGAATATAAAATGTGAGATATCCAATACTTGCTCTTATTCCTCAAAGATAACATCTGTTTCATTAATTGGAAAGTCTCCTCCAGTAATAGGTGTTGGAGGTTGGACATCCATGGAGGGCTTAATTTCTTCTATCTACAAGTTATTCAACCTAGTCTCTTCCTCTTCTTTCTCATATAGTTCTTTGACAATTATTTCTTCCTCGAGCTGCTTGGCCTATTGAAGAATGTAACTAGGTTCAGTCTTCATAAAATTTATTTTTCAAAATATTTTTTATTATTGTTACCCATTCATATGCCCTTTCAATTCTGAAAGTGGAGATATTGTTTTATGAAGGATGATCACACTTTATGTATTTTTCAAAATATTTTTTATTATTGTTACCCTTGGGATGACACTTTATGAAAGGATGTTAAACAACCTCACACTTTATGAAAGGAATCATATTCTCATATGATGAAATTGGGAGATAATAAAAGCTATTAGAGGCATGGGATCAACATCATTAAAACTCGAGAATGGAGATAAGATGAAGGAGGAAAAAGATAGTTTAAGGATCTATTGAAATTAATTCAAGGAACCTCAAGAAGTTGATTAAAGAATTGTATAAGGATACCTTATAAGGAAAGAACCTTATTGATATGAACTTAAAAAAGAATGAAACAACTTACAGATAATCATAAACATATAGATGCAATAGAAAATAACTTCATTTCATTAATAGAAACATACTAAACTATGCTTACAAACATAATGGAAATAAGATAACTCTCGCAATGATAGCTTATCCCTGAGAAGAGATTTGGCAGCTATATGACATTGAACTATATTACAGTGAGGCTCAAGGGCCTATTTATTATTGGAAGACATGGGAAAACCCTAAACAACCAAAACGCTAACCCCATGAGATGTAACACCAAGTGTTTGTGGGCCCCATTAGGGTTAGTTGGGTAGCCAATCTCCCGGGGTTGTAACTTGGTCATATTATCTTCATTTGGAACATACAATACCTTGTAGGAAAGGTCTCTCCAAGTACTACAGGTTTCTTCGCAAGCCCCTACGTGTGGCTACAAGCCTACTGCAGACCCCATAAAACATTATTTAGGGAGTCAAAACTACTCCGAAATTTCAGGACCCAAAAAACTAATAAAACTAGTAAATGCGGAAATGAACAAGGAAACAAATGAAACTTACTGGGGGAGGTCTAGGTTGATTAGGAAGGTGGCCACCAATATCCACCTGTATCATTCCTTCCCCCTTAGGAAGTAATGGTCCCCTTTGTGTGCAGAGCCTCGATGAGGTGAGAAAATTTCTGTTGAACTTGTTCCCTAGTGAACCGCTTACCATCGTGAAGGAGTTGACCTGCCTTGAAAACTTGATATAACTGTATCTTCCATTGGTGAGTGTTCTTGATCCATGTGTCCATGATCTGATCAGTTGTGTCATGTTCCATGCAATGAAGGTTGAGCTCTATTGGTGTGAGCTATTCTTCAATGTCAGATGTGTCCATCAATGGTGGAAATTATGGCTGAAGGTGATCTACATTGAGCACTAGGTGGAGAGCGAGGAATGGTAGGATGTTGAGCTTGAAGGCATTGTCACCGATGAATTTGGTTATGGTGTATGGCCCATATCAAATCGGGTAATGCTTGCATTGGGGTCCAACATGACGCTCCTTCTATAAATGTATCCAAACTTTGTCGCCCACCTAGAATGTGTTCAACACTCGATGTTGATTATGGCGTTGATTTTACTTAGCATTGGATTTATCCAATATATCATGGACCTGTTGGTGGATGTGTTGAATGCGCTTAATGATGCTATTAGCCCTTTCAGTTTCGGACTAAACGTGAGCCGAATCTACCTGATTGGATGCAAATGTTATGGCCACATCAATCAGGCATAATGGCTGAAATCACAGCCTTACCTGAAAGGGGATGTGCCTTGTTGAGCTATAGAAAGCTCTATTGTAGCTGTGTTGGTCATAGGGGATAGTTTCATGCCACATGTGTGGATGCTTCGAGTTGTACATGTGCAGAATGTGTATGATCATCCTGTTGACAATCTCTGTTTGGTCATTAATTTGGGGATTGAAAGTTGTGGACTTAGTAAGTTTTGTATCCAACATTGACCAGAGACTTGACCAAAATGCACTCAGGAGTCTGGTGTCCCAATCTAAGACTATGGAATGTGGGATCCCAAAGTGCACCCACACTCACTCAAAGAACAACTTAGCAGTGGCCTCTATTGTGATTCTCTTATTACAGGCCTCCATGATGGCCATCTTAAGGAATCTATCGGTTACCACAAAAATGCAATCGTTGTCATGCTTAGTAGAAGGAAGGCCCAACATGTTATCCATGGAGACAGATTCCCAAGGCCAGCTAGGAGTAGGTAGATGTGATTACATGCCTTGCCTCTTGATGGTTGGTTTGGCAATGACGCAGGTGGTGCAAGATCTAATGTACTTCCAAATGTCCTGACAAAGTTTCTGCCAATAAAAATACTTCTGCAATACCGCCATTGTTTTCTCTACTCCAAAATGTCCAGCAACCCCACTGTAGTGCGCCTCCAAAATCATCTTGGCATGCTCACTTGAAGGATCACAAATGTGTCCCAGGTGGCATAACAGCACATGCTAAAGGTGAAAATTTGGAACTTACTTCCCTTCCAAGAGTGGCTGGTATATGCTATCGAATTCTAGATCAATCTTGTAAAGATGCAATCACCTAGATGTCTTGTGCCCATAGGAGTCGAGCACAATGATCAGCACCATGATTGGTGGTCAGATGAGGCAATCAGCGACGTTATTGCTTCTTACCTTATTATACTTAACGTTCAAATGAAACTATTGCATATAGGTGGACCATTTGAAATCACAATCATTCTAAAACTCCCCTTATGTCTGTATGAATTGTAGAGGTTGGTGGTATGTGTGGATGACTGTTTCCTTCCCCATAATGTAATGCTTCAATTGACTGCACGCCTACACAATGGAATACATTTCCTTCTCATAAGTGGGGTACTTTTGAAATGTGTCTGAAAGTTTGTCACTATGGTAAGCCACTGGATGCCCATGCTGAGTAAGAACCGTAGCAATAGCATAGTCAGAGGCATCTGTCTTAATCTCAAATGGTTGTTGCAGGTTTGGTAATGTAAGCACTAGTGCAGAACAAAGGTGACTTTTCAACTCAGAGAACATTTTGTTTTTGGGTTTTTGACCAAAAAAAAATTCTTTCACTCCACCCTTAGTGACTTGAGTTAAAGGACAAGTGATATGAGAGAACCCCAACACAAACCTATTGTCGAAATTGGCAAGACCCAAAAAGTTGCGTAACTCTGTTAGAGTGATTGGGGCTGGCCAATCCCGAATGAATTGTATCTTGGATGGTTCCACATGTACACCCTTCTCATCAATGATGTATCTCGAATATTAAACCCAGGTTAGTCCAAAGGTGCATTTCTCCAAGTTATCACACAGCTTGTGTTGTCATAGGGTTTGAAGGACCTATCAAATATAGTGGATGTGATCTTCCCAACTCTGGATAAATATCAAGATGTCATATAAATACACCACCATGAATGCATTGGTGAAGAGTCGTAAGATGTCTTCAATCAGTGTCATGAAGGTTGTAGGGGCATTCATCAATCTAAATGGCATGAAAAACCATTCAAAAAGACCCTCCTTGGATTTTAAGGCAGACTTCCACACATCGGAGGGTTTGATAGGCACCTGGTGATAACCTGATTTCAAGTCAATCTTGCTGAAATATTTGGCCTCTTTGAGTTGGTCTAAAAGGTCATCAATCCATGGGATTGGGTACCTATTCTAGACATTGATCTTGTTCAATTCTCGATAGTCAATACAAAGCCTCCAGTTCCCATCCTTCTTCTATACAAATATTATCAGGCTCCCACATGGTGATGAGCTTGGGATGATGTGCCCTTTCTGCAATAATTATTGAATCTGCCTCTTGATCTCATTGTTCTCCATAATAGAGCATCGATAGATCAGTCTGTTGGGTAGTGGCATGCATGGGGTCAGATCAATGGAGTGCTTGACCTAATAGTGCAGAGGTACCCCTATGGGTGAGGCCAAAATATCCCTATACTACTCCATGACCTTGTCCATTTGTTGTTATTGGGAAAAGGAGCCATGCATAGAAGTCGTGGTCACAACCTTCTTCTTTCCCTGGGGGAAAATCATAAAGAAAACACATTTCCTGGTCTTGGAAATGATCTTAATGCATTTCTTTGCTATTATTAAAGAGATGGCAGTAAGCAGGGCTACCTCCGGTATGATGTGCAACTTATTAGCCAAAGCAATAATCACAGAGTGAGGTCCAGACTCATATATAGCATGTTGCTTCCACAAGTATGGTTGTCCTAACAATACATCACAAACTTCAAGAGGAGCAATGTCACACAATACCTCATCTGTGAAGGGCTTGATGTTGTACAGAAGGTGGCACTATTGGCTGACGTGAGGATATCATCCTTCTTGAACCCACCCGATGGTGTGCGACTATGGTTGTGTTGTAGTCTTTAGGCCCGAACGCTTCACAACCTCTGTTGAAGTGAGGTTCTTTCGGCACCCGTTGTTAGAAATGAACTACAGTGGAGAACCCTTCACCCACATCTGTGAATGGAAGAGGTGTCCCCCCTCCTTTAAATATTTAGGCTCAATATTCTAGATCTTGGTGGTGGCCATGGTGGCACTTGGATCTGCATCAATTATCTTCTTCCTTTTTTCAGTTCCCTTTGTGAGTGGAGCTCTTATGGAACTCACACCATTTTCCTGTGTTGTTCTTCGTGTAAGAGATCTAACCTACAATTATATAAGAATAGA
The DNA here is from genome assembly GCA_031772625.1 of Pinus tabuliformis. NCBI lineage: Eukaryota > Viridiplantae > Streptophyta > Pinopsida > Pinales > Pinaceae > Pinus > Pinus tabuliformis. The sequence continues at coordinate 885,883,563 of CM062804.1, read as the reverse complement.
AAAATATACCTATAAATAACAAGATCAACCCAATAATATAACATGAAAATTCTTCTCTTTATTGGTCAAAAGCTTGAGGTAGAGTAACACCAGAAACTCACTCCTTAAGGAAGAAGAACACTCCACAAACCATATGCTTGTCCATACAATATTCCTTGACATCTCTCCATGAGGAGTCTCTAGCCTCTATATAGGCTTCATACATACAATACCATGGGTCATTACAATGGATCTATTAATACCATATATCTAATACCATAGGCTTATCACATTATTGCTACCAATTTGTGGTCCCTTACATGATGCGGGTTAACCACTTTATTTATTAACTATGGCCCATCTCATTATTATATTATTCCCTTGGGTACCTCCCTCTGTACCCAATACTATCCCCCCTCGATATACTACATTCCACCCCCCTTAAACATGTTTCACCCCCGGAACATAAGAAAAACACAAATAATAAGATCTATTCAAAAGAGTAATCCATTGGTACCATGCACATGCATCTATCCATCCCAGAGACAGGTGATTACTTGATCTAGCCAATGCCTCCCTCGCTTGAGACGGGAGTTGATCTTGGTGGTTCCTCTTTGTTGACATGATGTAGGTGGATTGGCACACCTATTTATCTGTCATGTGGGGGTTGTTTTCCTTCTTGCTAATTTGTTGCCATCGTGTTGGTTGTTTTCTTGCTGGGTGATGTGGATGGTAATATGTTGAAGTTTTAACCAATGGTATATCTTTCTTTAATTCACCACCTAATGGAGCCTGATGGGTATCTGGTACCTATTATGGTTCCTACTGTTGTTTATTATCTTCTAGTATTACTTCAACCATAGATTTGTCATTTAATGTGTCAATCCCTAGAACAACTTCTACTGAACAGCCTCCTTGGACTCTAGTTTTTTATTGATAGAAATATCTTGTAATGTAATTTTCTTCTTTTTATACAAGAACTTCAGGAATTTCTTCTACAGATTAATATTGATAGTACTAACAGATTCCATCCAATGGTATCCCAAGACAACACATATTAGCCATATCTGAAGCATAAAAATCAGAATGCAATACATACTTGTCCATAGAAATCTTCAAATCTTTATACACTTACACCTCTTCATTATTAACCTGTGTGTGCTCCATTTGTTTGGCTAGGACTTGCAATCTTTTAGCCAAATGAACATTAATAGAATTATACTTCTTTTAGGATTGGTAGACACAATTATGTTTTCTTTTTGAATGTATCCATGAACCTGTAATAAGGAGATACCATCAGAAAATAACCCCTTACATGTCTCATTCTCTTGTTTTCTATCATGAGACCATTTGTTTAAGATGAATTTTTCAAATTCTTCCTTAGAAAGGCTTAAATGCTTCTAGGAGTTAGGTGATTCCCACCATATGGCAACCTCACCTCTAAACTAAAACCATGCCAAAGGTCTCCAAAATTGCCCAACTTTTGACTTTCCCGTTGTAGAAATTCTTCAATAGTAGGGCCATCATCTTTTCCTATAAAAATAAAATCCTTGCTAGGTTTTTTGGTTTTCTTCTTTCGAGTATGAAACCATTTGTCCAAAAATAGTTTTTCAATTTCGTCAACACGTCATAACTTCAAAATCTCACTATCAAGTGATTTCCACCATATAGCAGCCTCATCTTTCAAATAATACCCTATTTTGTCCTTCCAACACCATGTGAAGTCACACTTTTGAGATTCTATAAAATTTTAACCAGTCAGCCCATCCTTTTTTTCCTGTAAAGAACATCTTGCTAGAACCATGAAGAGGGTTTTGAAAAAAATCACTTAGCGAAAATTTCAAATGGCCACAGTTTGGTAAATATTGCTCAAAATCCTTATATGACCTATTTTTAGAAATGGAATAGTCATTCTACATCCTCCCATGTGATACAAATATGGCTCTAGGCACCTTGGAATTTTAGATTCGTGCTACAAATGTTCCACCATCACAAAAAATTCTAAAAAAAGAGAAAAGTTTTAAATCAGCGATACCTCCATCATCTGGACTTCGATTCGACCGATTATTTTTTTGAAATTGGGTAATTTATCAAGAGGATCTAATATCTAGAATTATTTTCTCAAAATTTCCCACAAAACTATAAATATTAACTGGAGATCTGTTTTCCACGAATTCTCATCAAAAAGCTTCTGCAACACAGCTGATTTTTAAATTAGGGATATCTCCCTAATCCAGACTCCGGTTCAACCAATATTTTTTGAATTTGGGTATTGTTTTACAAAAAATCCAGGCCTACAATTTTTTATACAATTTTTTCACCAAAAGTTTCAGATCTGATCTACAAACTCGCTGCCCGAAAAATTTCCTGCAAAAAGAAGAATCTCTGCTTTGCCCAAGAAAGTGCTCTGATACCACTTGTAATAGATCTGACCTGCAATTATATAAGAATAGAAATATGCCCAAAAATAACAATATATAAATATATAAACTTTAGATCTTTACTAATATCAAAACCCTTGAGGTAGGGCAACACCATACAATCACTCCTTAAGGAAGGAGAACACTCCACAAGCCATATGTTTTTCCATACAATAATTCTTTACATCTTTCCATGGGGAGTCTCTAGCCTCTATATATGCTTCGTATATACAATATCATGGATCATTACTATGGATCTCTCAATCCCATATATCTAATACCATGCGCTTATCACACTATTTCTAACTACTTGTGGTCCCTTAAAAAAATTCCTAAAAAAAATAAAAAAAACCTCCCTGCTTTGCTCAAGAAAATGCTCTGATACCATTTGTAATAGATCTGGCTCGTGATTATATAAGAATAGAAATATATGCAGAAATAACAAGATCGACTCAATAATATAACATGAAAATACTTCTCTTTATTGTTCAAACCCTTGAGGTAGGGTAACACCATACAATCACGCTTTAAGGAAGGAGAACACTCCATAAGCCAGATGTTTGCCATACAATATTCCTTGACATCTCTCCATAGGGAGTCTCCAGCCTATATATAGGCTTCATAGATACAATACCATGGGTCATTACCATGGATCTCTCAATACCATATATCTAATACCATGGGTTTATCACATTATTGCTAACTATGTGTGGTTCCTTACATGATGCAGGTTAACCACTTTATTTATTAACTATCACCCATCCCATTATTATATTGTTCCCTTGGGTACCTCCCTCTGTACCCCATAGTATCCACCCTAGCTATACTACATTCCACCCTCCTAAAACATGTTTCATCCTAGAAACATAAGATCTACTCAAAAGAGTAGTCCACTGGTACCATGCACATGCATCTAGCCATTGTAGAGACAGGTGATTACTCGATCTAGCCAGTGCCTCGCTCGCTTGAGATGGGAGTTGATATTGGTGGTTCCTCTATGCTCGTGTTGTAGGTGGATTGGCACACCTATTTATCTGTGATGCAGGGGTTGTTTTCCTTGTTGTGAATTCATTGCCATATTGTTGGTTGTTTTGTTGCTGGGTGATGTGGGTGGTGATATGATGAAGTTTTAACAAATGGTGTATCTTCTTTAATTCACCACCTAATGGAGCCTGATGGGTATCTGGTACCTGTTGTGGCTCCTATTGTTGTTTCTTATCTTCCAATATTACTTCAACCACAGATTCCTCATATGATGTGTCAATCCTTGGAACACCTTTTGTTTCGGCCTCCTTGGACTCTACCTGTTTATTGATAGAAATATCATGTAATGTAATTTTCTTCCTTTTGTAACAGAGCTTCAAGAATTTCTTCTGCGCATTAATATTGATAATACCAACAGATTCCATCCAACGGTATCACGAAACGACATCCATATTAGCCGTATCTGAAGCGTAAAAATCAGAATGCATACTTGTCCATAGAAACCTTCAAATCTTTATACACTTGCACCTCCTCATTATTAACTTGTGTGTGCTCCATTTGTTTAGCTAGAACTTGCAATATTTTAGCAAAATTAACATTAATAAAGTTATGCTTTCTTTAGGATTGATAGACACAATTATCTTTTCTTTTTTAATACATCCATGAACCTGTAATAAGGAGATATCATCAGAAAATAATCGCTTACATGTCTCATTCTCATGTTTTATAGCATGAGACTATTTGTATAAAATTACTTTTTCAAACTATTCATTAGGAAGGCTTAAATTCTTCTAGCAGTCAGGTGATTTCCACCATATGGAAGCCTCACCTCTAAGCTTAAACCATGACAAAAGTCTCCAAAGTTTCCCAAGTTTTGACTTTTCCCATTGTATGAATTATTCAATAGTAGGGCCATCATTTTTTCCTATAAAAATAAAATCTTCGCTAGGTTTTTTGGTTTCCTTCTTTCTAGTATGAGACTATTTCTCCAAAAATAGTTTTTCAATTTCATGAGCATGACATAACTGCAAAATCTCATTATCAGGTGATTTCCACCATATAGCAGCCTCATTTTTCAAATAATACCCTATTTTCTACTTCCAACACCATGCAAAGTCACACTTTTGAGATTCTATAAAATTTTCAATAGTCAGCCCATCATTTCTTCCTGTAAAAAAACATCTTGCTAGAAGCCATGAAGAGGGTTTTGAAAAAAATCACTTAGCGAACAAATAAAATGGCCATAGTTCGGTCAATATTGTTCAAAATACTTATTATTGACTTTTTTTCAGAAATGAACAACCATTCTGCATCTTCCCATGTGATAGAAATCACAATATATGCACTCTAGAATTTCAGATTCGTGCTGCAATTGTTCCATAGTAAAAAACATTCTTAAAAAGGCGCTGGTTTTAAATTAGCGATATCTGCCTCATTTAGATGCTGATTTGACCGATTTGTTTTTTGAAATTGGGTAAGGTTTCAAGAAGATCGCAGATCTGGAATTATTTTCTCAAAATTCCCCACAAAACCATAAAAATTAGCTCAAGATTCAGTGTCCACAAAGTTTTGTCAAAAAAATTCTGCAAGACAACTGATTTTTAAATCAACGATATCTCCCTCATCCAGACTTCGATTCGGCAGATTGTTTTTTGAATTTGGGTTTTTTTTTGCAAAGAATCTATATCTGCAATTTGATTTTGCAAATTTTGCACCATAAGTTTCATATCTGATCTGCAAACACGCTGCCAAAAAAAATCATACAAAAAAAATAAAAAAAATCTCCCCACTTTGCCCAAAAAAGTGCTCTGATACCACTTGTAATAGATTTGACCTACAATTATATAAGAATAGAAATTTACCCATAAATAACAAGATAAAAATAGATAAATTTCATACCTTTATTAATATCAAAACCCTTGAGGTAGGGCAACACTATACAATCACTCCTTAAGGAATGAAAACACTCGACAAGCCATATGTTTCTCCTTACAATAATTCTTGACATCTCTCCATTGGAAGTATCTAGCCTCTATATAGGCTTCATACATACAATACCATGGGTCATTACCATAGATCTCTCAATACCATATATCTAATACCATGGGCTTATCACATTATTGCTAACTATTTGTAGTCCTTTAAAAAAATTCCTACAAAAAATAAAGAAAAATATTCCCGCTTTTCTCAAGAAAGTGCTCTGGTACTACTTGTAATAGATCTGACATGCAATTATATAAGAATAAAAATATACCCAAAAATAACAAGATCGACCCAATAATATAACATGAAAATACTTCTCTTTATTGATCAAACCCTTAAGGTAGGGTAACACCATACAATCACTCTTTAAGGAAGGACAACACTACACAAGCCAATGCTTGTCCATACAATATTCCTTAACATCTCTCCATGGGGAGTCTCTAGCCTCTATATAGGTTTCATGCATACAATACCATGGTTCATTACCATGGATCTCTCAATACCATATATCTAATACCATGAGCTTATCACACTATTGCTAACTACTTGTGGTCTCTTACATGATGCAGGTTAACCACTTTATTTATTAACTATGGCCCATCCCATTATTATATTTTCCCTTGGGTACCTCCCTCTATACCTGATGCTATCCTCCCTAGGTATACTACATTCCACCCCCCTTAAACATGTTTCATCCTCGAAACTTAAGAAGGACACAAACAATAATACCTACTCAAAAGAGTAGTCCATTGGTACTATGCACGTGCATCTAGCCATCCGAGAGACAAGTGATTACTTGAACTAGCCAATGTCTCTCTCGCTTGAGATGGGAGTTGATCTTAGTGGTTCCTCTGTGTTGATGTGTTGTAGGTGGATTGTGGCACCTCTTTATCTGTCATGCGGGTGTTGTTGTCCTTGTTGCTAATTTGTTGCTATCGTGTTGGTTGTTTTCTTACTGGGTGATGTGGGTGCTGATATTTTGAAGTTTTAACCAATGGTGTATATTTCTTTAATTCACCACCTAATGAAGCTTGATGGGTATCTGGTACTGGCTCCTACTGTTGTTTTTTATCTTCTAGTATTACTTCAACCACAGATTCCTCATATGATGTGTCAATCCCTGGAACATCTTCTGTCTTAGCTTCCTTGGACACTACTTGTTTATTGATAGAAATATCCTGTAATGTAATTTTCCTCTTTTTATACCAGAGCTTCAGGAATTTCTTTTGCACATTAATATTGATAGTACCAACAGATTCCATCCAAGGGTATCCCAAAACAACATCCATATTAGCCATATCTGAAACATAAAAGTCAAAATGCAATACATATTTTTCCATAGAAACCTTCAAATATTTATACACTTGCACCTCTTCATTATTAACCTATGTGTGCTCCATTATTTCAGCTGGGACTTGCAATCTTTTACCCAAATAAACATTAATAAAATTATGCTTACTTTAGGATTGATAGACACAATTATATTTTATTTCTAAATACAACCATGAACCTGTAATAAGGAGATACCATCTTTAAATTACCCCTTACATGTCTTATTCTCTTGTTTCTAAGCATGAGACCATTTGTCTGAAATGAATTTTTCAAACTCTTCATCAAGAAGGCTTAAATGCTTTTGGGAGTCAGGTGATTTCCACCATATGGAAGCCTCACCTCTAAACTTAAACCATGCTAAGGTCTCAAAAATTGCCCAACTTCTGACTTTGCCCATTGTATGTATTCCTCAATAGTAGGGTCATCATTTTTTCCTATAAAAATAAAATCTTTGCTAGGTTTTCTAGTTTCCTTCCTTCCATTATGAGACCATTTGTCCAAAAATAGTTTTTCAATTTCGTTAGTACGACATAACTTCAAAATCTCACTGTCAAGTGATTTCGACCATATAGCAGCCTCATCTTTCAAATAATAGCCTATTGTGTCCTTCCAACACCATGGGAAGTCACAATTTTTAGATTCAATAAAATTTTCAATGGTCCTCCCATCATTCTTTCCTGTAAAAAATAGCTTGCTAGAAGCCATGAAGAGGGTTTTCAAAAATATCACTTACTTGGCGAAAATTTAAAATGGCCATAGTTTGGTCAATATTGCTCAGAATCCTTATTATGACCTATTTTCAGAAATGGAATGGCCATTCTTCATCTTCCTGTGAGATATAAATTCTGATCTAGGCACATCAGAATTTCAGATTCACGCCGCAACTATTCCATAATCACAAACAATTCTGCAAAAAATGGCTGGTTTTAAATCACCGATATCTCCCTCATCCGGACTCCGATTCGACCAATTTTTTTTTAAATTGGGTAATTTTTCAGGAGGATTTTAGATCTAGGATTAGTTTCTCAAAATTCTCCTCAAAATATATAAAATTAACACGAGATCTGTTGTGCACGAATTTTTGTCAAAACAATTTTGCAACACAACTGATTTTTAAATTAGTGATATCTCCCTCATCTGGACTCCTTTTTGGCTGATTTTTTTTTTGAATTTGGGTAGTTTTTCCAAAGAATATAGATCTTCAATTCGATTCTATAAATTTTTCACTAAATGTTTCAAATCTGATCTGCAAACTCGCTGCCCCAAAAAATTCCTGCAAAAAATGAAAAGAAAAATTTTTCTGCTTTGCCCAAGAAAGTGCTCTAATACCACTTGTAATAGATATGACCTGAAATTATATAAGAATATAAATATACCCAAAAATAACAAGATATAAATAGATAAACTTCAGATCTTTATTAATATCATAACCCTTGAGATAGGGCAACACCATACAACCATTCCTTAAGGAAGGAGAACACTCCACAAGCCATATGCTTGTCCATACAATAATTCTTGACATCTCTCCATGGGGAGTCTCCAGCCTCTATATAGGCTTCATACATAAAATACCATGGGTCATTACCATGGATCTCTTAGTAACATATATGTAATACTATGGGATTATCACATTATTTCTAATTACTTATGATCCTTTAGAAAAATTCCTAAAAAAAGTAAAAAAAATATCATCACTTTTCTCAAGAATGTGCTCTGAAACCAGTTATAATAGATCTGACCTGCAATTATATAAGAATAAAAATATACCCAGACATAACAAGATCGACCCAATAATATAACATGAAAATGATTCTCTTTATTGATCAAACCCTTGAAGTAGGGTGACACCTTACAATCACTCTTTAAGGAAGGAGAACACTCCAGAAGCCATATGCTTGTCCATACAATATTCCTTGACATCTCTCCATGGGGAGTCTCTAGCCTCTATATAGGCTTCATATATACAATACGATGGATCTCTCAATAACATATATCTAATACCATGGACTTATCACATTATTGCTAACTAGTTGTGGGCCTTACATGATGCTGGTTAATCACTTTATTTATTAACTATGGCCCATCCCATTATTATATTATTCCCTTGGGTACCTCTCTCTGTACCCCATACTATTCCCCATAGATATACTGCACTTAGTCTTCGTGGTGTTTTTCTTTCCTTGTGGATTTGGCGGGCTATCCTGGGTGGCCCCGCCTTGGCTTGGTCCTCTGTTCTGTGGTTTTGGAGTGCCTTTTCCTTGCTTTGGATTTCCACATCGAAAGTCTCGTTTCCTCTGTTTAAACTTCTACTCATTCTTGACATCTTATTGATATGTCGTGCCAAGTGAGGAAATGTCCAGGAACTCCATCTCATCTTGGATGTACTTTTGTAGACAACCGCGGTACTTCAGCATCAAATTTCGCTCGGTATCCTTGATACCTAGCTTCATGCGAAGAGTATGGAAAATATTTGTGAACTCTAGCACATCCTGGTCCCTTCCCTGCCATAGCATGGACCATTTTATGTATTTGTCTTCATAGCTCCCGCCAGGGTAATATTGTTCCTTGATGGCATCTCGGAAAGAATTCCAAATCGATGCAGCTGAAAACAATGAGGATTCACTCTCGTCTTTTTGTCCACAATAGGTTTTCCACTAGTCCTTGACTTGTTGGGCACCTTTGAGAAGTGAAAAAATAGCTTTTTCCTGATTGGAAAATTCATGAACTAAAAAATATCCTTCTAGCAGATTTAACCGGTTGTCTATCATGTCTGCATGTGTCAGGCCTTCGAATATGGGAATATTGAAGTTAACTTGTACTGTAAAAGGAGTGCCACCTCTAGAGTGGCTAATGGATGAAGATGCATCACCTTGGGTAGTCGTCAAAGGATCTGGGAAAATTTATCCATCATCATGTCCCTTTGTCACTCATGGGCTTCCTTGAACAACATTTTGAAAGGATCTGCTGCCCCCTCATCTTTCTTTTCTTCCACCATGGGAGGTCATCGGGTTTTGTGAGGCTGACCTTGCAATGGTTTGGCCAGATCAAGTCCTAACTCCTTATACATTGGCCTTGTTGGGGACATGCAAAGGAAAACATAGAAAGAATAGATTGCTCTGATACCACTGATATGAACTTAAAAAAGAATGCAACAACTTATAGATACAATCATAAACATACAGATGCAACAAAAAAGCACTTCATTTCATTAATAGAAAAATACTGAACTATGCTTACAAACAGAAAGGAAATAAGATAGCTTGGGTGATGGTAGCTTTTCTCTAAGAAGAAATGTGGTGGCTACATGCCTCTGAACTATGTTATAATGAGGCTCAAGGGCCTATTTATTATTGGAAAACATGAGAAAATCCTAAACAACCAAAACCATAACCCAAGGAAATGTAAGACCAAGAGTGTGTGGGCTCTATTGCAGTTAGTTGGGCAACCAACTTCCCGGGGTTGTAACTTGGTCATATTATCTCCATTTGGTGCATACAATACCTTGTTGCAAAGGTCTCGTTGAGTACCATGGGATTTTTCGAAAACCATTGCTTATGGCTATGGGACTACCGCAAACCCCAAAAAATGTCGTTTAAGGGGTCAAAATTGTTCCAGAAGTTCAGGACCTGAAAAATTGTCAAAAATAGTAAATGGTTAAATGAACAAGGAAACAGATGAAACTGACTGGGGGTATAGGTGGAATAGGTGAGTGGCCACCAATATCCACCTGGATCACTTACTATCTTCAAGGACAATGTATAACACAATAAAGGAAGAGAACAAATTAGAAGAATCATTCAATTACAATGAATGGAAGGAGAGGATAGATCTCATTCCTGAAAAGAATAAATTCTTAGATATAATAAAAGATAAAATGAAGAAATCGAGAAGTCTAAAGGGCTAAGAAAGAAGGGACATGGATCAAGCAAACTTTGCCAAAGAATTTTCACCAAAAAGAACATCATGGAAGGGCTTGCAGTCAAAGGCCTATTTGCTAGGAACTCTTAAGGAATCTATCCCTTGCATATCCTTCCACTATCCATCAAGCTTGGATGGAGCCCTTACTGACTTCCAAAGATAAGTATCTGACTCCTTTTATTGTATTTTATATTTGGTTTCCCTTACTTATCTAAGTTTATTTATATTAAATACTAGTCACATTTCTAGTCATATTTTTGTTTAGGAAAACCTGTTGAAGACTCAGGGAAGAAGGCCTCACAAAGAAAAAGCATTCGAATTACAAGGTTTGTTAAGAAATAAAAGGTATGTTTTGAATTATAAGTTTTGTTCTCTCCATACTCATTCTTTATAAACTGTTACTAATGTTTCTATGTCTAACTTTCCCAAACCTTAAATATTCTTGATTGGTTGATCCATCATTTGATAAATCTACCCTCCTTATATCTTTGATTATTTTTCGTGGAACCCTAGAAAGGTTCTTTGTGAAAAAACCCTAACTTTATGGTATGTTGATGATTATGTGTGAAGACCCTAACCTACTTATGGTTATGGTTGAAGTCTAGAGAAATTGTTGATGTTTGATGATGTCATGTTTGGGGTTTCGGTATGGTTATGGAAACCCTAACTTATTAGTGTTGAATGGTAATGTCTAAAATCCCGAACCTTTGAAATATTGGTAATTTATGGTTTGCTATGTTTTTTATTTAAACTCTAGATCATTAGGGTTTAGTAGGGTGTATAAGAAAGACCCTTATGATTTCCTAGAAATTAAATCCTTGACATGTGTGTGTTTTTCCGATCAAGCCCTAGTCTAATCAAGTTTGTTATATGTCTAACTCTTATTGATATTTCTGTAGTTGAGTTTAACTAACACATGTTATGATATGCTTATGCATGGAATCCTAGATATATGAGTTGACATAATTGTTGATGGTCACGAGTCCTAGGGTTTGGATCTAAGCCCTGGTTGAAGTTTGATTCTCTAACATGATAATATTTGTGAATTCTAGGGTTTTGTAAACAAACATTAGTAGAATTCCAAATCTATGATATATGATGACAATGTGATAATTTGAGATTTATGGAAGATTGTTGAAATATGAGTTTTAGTTATGATGGACGTTTTGAAAATCTATGGTTTGCAACAAACCCTAGTGGAATCTAGTCATGTTGTTACCTCAAATTGAGTTGTGATTGGTTTTGGCCATTAAATCTCATGTATGAAAACTAGGGTTTGTATGAAATCCTAGTAGGAAGTCTAACATATGAATTCTAAATTTGTTAGATACATTATAGATTTATAAATTAGGGGAATTTTGAGGTCTAAAAGGAGCCTCATAAGGAAATTATAAAATAATAGTGGAAATAATAAAATAAGATTAGATTACATCATCAAACTTTAGAGGGAAAAAAGAAAAAGCTATTTTTTCAACTCATATTTTCAGCTTATCTCCCTATGGGTTTACTCAAATTTCAAGTAGAAACACTCGTTGGATGTAGAATTTGATTCCTCATCCAAGGAGTACCCATGTTGGGTATTTTCAATGAACCCTACTACATGAAAAATAATAAATACATGAAAACTGTGATTGCAATCACGATTTTTCATGTATTTCTCATTTTTCGTGTAGCAAGGTCCATCAATAGTATGTAACATGGCTACTCTTTGGATGAGGGATCAAAGTTTACATCCAGCGAGTACTCTAGCTCGAAATTTGGGTAGAACCTTAAGGAGAAAAGTCGAAAAAGTAATTTTACTATTTTATTATTTTTTAAAATTTTTACTTTTTTACTCCAAAAAAGGTGAATCATCCCCCATGGCTAACATAATAATCTTGAATCCTATTGGTTCTTATAAAGTTTATTTTTGTTGTACATTTTTTTAGGAGGCCCATTTTAGACCTCAAATGTTAGGCCCCTATAATACTAGTGATTCCCCCATTACTATTGTCATTATATCCTTTATTGTTATTATTGTGCCCCTATTGTCCCCATATTGTTATTAGTATGCCCCATAGAAACCCAATATTGTTATTTTTGTGCCCTTATGTTATCATTGTTATTTCAGCTTGATTATATTGTGACCCCTTATACTCCTATATATATAAGGGAGGTTTAGTCATTTGTATCATCTAAGAATTGTTCATTTGTGTAATGTGAAGGAGGTTGCCCCCTCAAAGAGGCTTATTTCTAAGGTGTTGATCTATCTTTTCTGTTTTTTTGTGACATGGTTTCATAACATTTGGTATCAGAGCTTTGGATTCTAGGGTTTCGCTGCTCCAAACAGGTCATCGTGGAATTTTTGCTATAACTTTTTTCTGTGGCATTTGAGAAGCTATAAAAAAACCCATTCGAGACAAAATTGGTCTTAACTTTGGATCCAAATTTTAGAACTTGGAGCGCTATATTTGTAGAGATATGATCTGAGGAAGTTAGGGTTTTTGTAGACTCCCAAATTACATTGCAAACATGTGACCTGGGAAAAATCGTCATAACTTTTGTTTTGAGCATCAGATTAAAATTTCATAAGAAGTTTCAGAAATAGGATGGCCTGAAATTTTCTGTGTATCAGTTTCAAGTACTAAGGTTGAAACAGTGACACATGGCACATCATACAATTTTTCTCTACTGAACTAGTCTATAATCAGATCACCGTGCGAGATTTGGCATAAATCTTCCTTGGAGAATCCAAACTTGATAAGGTATGCAGGGTTTGAAATAGGACTCAAAGGGATACTATAGGAAGAGATTTCAGATATTCTAGATCTGTAGTTACAAAGATACAAGAGATTCAATATCGAGCTCTTACAAAGTGAAAAAATGGTGTGTAGTTTTTTTTAATTTTCATAAGATTGATTTGAAAAATTACTTTGAAGGAATTCAAAGGGAATAATGAAGAATTATTAGCATTAATTAATGCCCCGAAGAAAGAAAATGGAAACACCTAGTAAGTAACCTAAAATATCTAGCATGACTTGTGAAGAAGAGGAAGAAATGCAACACGATATATCAAAATTACAAGTCCGGGTACAACAAATTTCACTCTTATTAAAGGTAAATGAAGCGAAGATGAATGGCATGGAAGCTAATATGAATGGCATGAAAGTTAAGATTAATGGCATGGAAGCTAATATGGATGGCATGGAAGCTAAGATGAATGACATGGATGATAATATGGAAGCTAAGATGAATGGCATGGATGCTAAGATTAATGGCATGGACTATAAGATGGAAGAATTGAAGATAAATTTGAATAAGTTGCTACAAGAAATGGTCACTAATGGTGAAAAGGTAGTAAATGAAACTCATGATGAGAACAAAAGAAATGTTAATCATGATTTCATAGACTCTAATGTTGGATTGAAGACTCACCATGTTCCAAAAAATCAATATGAGGAAGTTTGATGGCAAGGATCTTGGAACATGGATACTACAGATGGAGCAATTTTTTGATCTCCATAATGTGAAGAACACACAAAAGGTACGTATTGCAACTTTATATTTGGAAGAAAATCAGTTTGTATGGTATCGATGGCTTTGCTCTCATAAACAAATTGTCACTTATGCAATTTTATGGAAGAAATGATAGCACATTATGAGGATACAAAAAGCAACACCTTTTTTAGCCAAGTGATAAATCTCAAACAAAAGGGTTCAATGATGGAGCACATTGAGGACTTCCAAAAATTGAACATAAGCATAAAATATATTCTAGAGGAGCATAGGATTGATGTGTTCATAGCGAATTTAAAGGATAATATTCAACATGAGGCTCACCTTTGGAAACTTGATTCATTGGAGAAGACATTTAGGTTATAAGGTTGACACCACAACAATTGGAAGAAAAAAGAGCAAAAGGGCTTTATTACAATTGTGATAGCAAATACACTAAAGGTCATAAGTGTGCTGAGAAGAAATTATTCTACATAGATTGTTAAGATGAGGAAGAAAATGAAGAAGATATGTCAAAAGAAGGGGATATACTCTAAGAACAAACCCTAGATAAAGAAGAAATGAATCCGACCATATCTTGTAATGCATTGGCTGGAATTACCACTCCTCAAACTATCAAGATAGAAGGACATATCAAGAAGAAAAAGGTAATAGTGTTGATTGATTTGGGAAGTACCCATAATTTTATTCATTATAAGATAGAAAAGGTATTGAATTGCTTGATATATCCATCACCAGAGTGTCAAGTGATGGTTACAAGTGGAGGAACCATAAACTTCTCTAGAAAGTGCCATAATATCAAGCTATCCATGGGAGAATACGTATTGAATAGCCCAACACTTTCCATTCCAATGGGTGGTGCTGATGTTGTACTAGGAGTCGAATGGCTACAATCCTTGGGAACAATATCTTTTAATTTTCAAGAACTTTTCATGAAATTTTGTGCGAAAGGAAAGGAAGTTGAATTAAGTGGTATTGCAGGGAAAACGGGAAAGATAATCAACTATAACGATATGACAAAGCTTCTAAATAAGGAACAACAAGGTGTAATTGCACAATTATGTTCGCTAGAGGTTCCCATATCAAAATCACCTATTCCTCCAGATCTCCAAAAATTCTTGGACAATCATTCCAAGGTATTTGAGACTCCCAAAGGTCTCCCACCTATTCTTGATCATGATGATGCTATTCATTTGATTCCAGGAAGTGTTCCTCCAAACATCAGGCCGTACAGATATCCCTATGCCCAAAAGAGTGAAATTGAATGTATGGTTGCAGAAATGCTAGAGGCTAGTATAATTCAACCTATTCAAAGTTCTTTCTCTGCTCTAGTAGTATGGTGCACAAGAAGGATGGATCATAGTGCATGTGTCCGGATTATAGGGAGATCAACAATCTCACTATTAAAGATAAATTTTCCATTCCTATAATTGATGAATTATTGGATGAATTGCATGGATCAATTTACTTCACCAAGTTGGATCTTCGTTTAGGATATCATTAAATCAAAATAAAGACTGAAGACATTCCAAAAACAACATTTATAACTCATGATGGTCATTATGAATTCTTGGTCATGCCTTTTGGCCTTACCAATGAACCTTCCACATTTCAACATTTGATGAATTCCATTTGTTGGCATTATGATGCATATGTTGTACTTGATGGCAACACTCTCATAGAAGATCATCTCACTTATATACATTCAGATGAATCTACAGAAGAGATATCAGATGTGACATATTACAGGATAGCTCAAAGGAATCAAATGGCAAGCTCTTTGTAAGCAGAGGCTCAAATATTGTTGGAATTATGAAGGACGCAGGTACACCTTACAGAAAGTGCGTCCCCGCAGGTAATCCATGCAGAACCCGCGTCCAGAGACGCAGGCCAGCCGTTTAGGGGGTGCGTCCACCCAGTGCACACATATCAAGGCAGAGGAAAGCACGTGGGGGTTTCTTGTGTGGTACCTAGCCGACGGTTTTGCGTTTCTATGGTGTCGGCCCGTGGTATTGTTCCACGCTTTGGGGAGAAGCTTGCCTATATAAAGCAAAGGAGTTCATTTGGATTAAGGATCATCTTGGTTGAATATCTTTTGGTGAGATCTAGTCCAGATCTATGAAGGCGAATCTTCTAATGGACTATGATCGCTATGGCGCACGATCAGATCTGTAGATCTGACTGTTTGGGTTAGTCTTGAAGTCTTAATATCTTTCATATCTAAAGAGACGCAGGTGCAGTAAGGGTTCAGGTGCGTCCGGGACGCAGGAGCGAATCGGTTCAGGTGCGCCGGACGCAGGCGCAGAAGGGTTCAGGTGCGCCGAGACGCAGGCAGTTCAAAAGACTCAGAGCGAGGGACGCAGGCTAGCAGTTGAGGAGAGTGCGTCCGGGACGCGGGCTAGCAGTTGAACAGGGTGCGTCCAGGGACTCAGGCCAGCAGTTGAGCAGGGTGAGTCCGGACTCAGGCTAGCAGTTGAGCAGGGTGCTTCCTTCTCTTAAAATCTTTGTTTATCATTGTTGCATCCTGGGTTTGGTCCTATTATTGTTGATCTAGTTACTACAGTTGATTGGGTGTTTCAGAAGGTTGTTTGAGCTTCAATGTTGTTGTTGGGTCCAGTATGAAAATTGGATGAAATGTGGCCTTTCAAGATTATGAGTTGTGCCTCAATGTATCCAGTATGAAAATTGATGAAACATGGTACTTAGAGGGAGAAGATTGTAGGCCGGCGCCTACGTACTAGTATCTAAGCTAGTACAAGAGCTAAAAGAAATCTTGGAGCATTGTAGCAGGTAGTAGCCTGCGTACTAGTAAATGGATCGGCTAGTACAAGAGCAAAGGGGGTTGTAGCTCCCGTACTGGTATAAGGCTGCACCAGTACAAATATTGTAAAAGAATTTTCTTATTAAGAAGAAGATTGAGATGACTTGCAGCAGGTGGTTTTCTCCCGCATTGGGTTTCCACCTTACATCATTGTGTTCATATGTGTGCCTTATGTGTGATGATCTACTTTATGTTACTGCATCTGTTAACTGATAATATGGTTGATAATGTTCTAATGCACTCATTGAAGATCGATTAACTTAATCATAAGAAGTTGTGGAAGTAGCATATATGAATCTGATTATGGAAATGAAAAAGTTTTATTAATATGATAATACTGATTCACCCCCCCTCTCAGTATTATTTCCAACAATTGGTATCAGAGCCGGTCCTTTGATAGAAGCTTGATCGCTTGAAGGAGATCCGTGGAACAATGGGAAAGAAGCTTAAGAAGAAAGCTAATAAGAAAAAGAAGTCATCTCAGAAGAACTATGACAGTGGAAGAATCGATTGGGGATTAGGCATAAGAAGCTCTTCAGATTCAGAATCAGATTCAGAGTCATTATCAGGTATGAATGTGTTATCCTCTGATGTTCCAGCTATATTTCCTTGTGAAAGAGATGAAAGTGATAGCGAAACTACTGAATTTGCTCTTATGGGTGAACAAGAAAGATATCAAATAGAGGCAGAATTTAAAAGGCTGACAGACAAAATTAGAGATCAACAAGATCTATTGAACAAAAAGGAATGTGATTTCAAAGAAGAAGCTACCAAACTAAGGGCACAACTAGAAGAAGGAAACAAGGTAAGAAAGCTACTCAAGGACAAGGAAGACCAATGTCAAAAATTGCAGCATGAAGTGACATCATTAAGAAAAGAAGTCAACGAAAGAAGCACAACCATCAAGAAACTCAAAGATAGATCCAGCTACTATGAAAATCTTGAAGCTACAATCCTCTCACTAAAAGGAGATCTTGAAGAATCAAAGAAGCAGAATACAGATCTACTCCAAGCTATTGCAAAACAAGAAAACGAAGTCACCAGCTTAAAATCTCAACTGGAATGTGCCTTCCGAGTTCGTCAAATGCAGCAGGATCTGTATGAAGAACAAGAAAAAGAGATTCTCAAACTAAGGGAACAAATGGAAGAAGGAAGGAACGCTGAAGAAGTTTTGAGAGAGAAATCTCTTGAAAAGGAAGAACAGCTTCAGGTTGAGGTAAATATCTTGAAAGGTAAACTAGAAGAAAAGGATAAGCTTTTACGATTTCAAGATAGCTCTAAAGTATTGGATGATATTCTTAGTAGTCAAAGGTCCCCTGCTATAAAGACTGGTCTTGGTTTCCATGAATCTGTTGAAGGTGAATCTAGTTCACAAGGTGAGGCAAGAAACTCTAAAAGGAAATCTAAAGTGATCAACGAAGAAGTGAAAGATCAATCTCATCATCAACCAAGGAAAGAGATTCCTCAAAGAAAATCCTTTACTCCTCCTATGAATAATGTTGAATGTTATGTATGTCATAATCTTGGACATGTTGCAGCTAGATATAGAAGAAGAAGATTTCAAGACCATTATGCAGAAAGGTCATCTCAATCAAGGTACTTTTATGGATATTGCTTTGCTTGCAATATGTTTGGTCACAAAGCTACTGATTGTTACAGGAGGAATATGAAACATGTAAGATGTTATGCATGTAACAAGCTTGGACATATAGCCAAGGAATGCAGGAACAAAGTTTGGGCACCATATCAAAAGGAGAAAATGTCATCATCACGCTTGAAGATATGGAGGAAAAAGGAAGTACAGCCAGAAAAGGATGGCACAGTACAATGTACAGACATACCAGAATCAGAGGAAGCTGAAAGTACAGGACGCAGTGCAGTAACAGGAGACCTGCGTGCGGACGCAGGCCAGACCAGGTCCAGGTGCATCCAGGACGCAGTTCAGTAACTGAAGATCTGCGTGGGGACGCAGAGCGACGGAGGATCAGGTGCGTCCCTGAAGCAAAAGGACGCGGCGCGATAGTAATTTTGGGTGCATCCCTGAGTAAAAGTACGCGGCGCGATAGTGTTTTTGGGTGCGTCCCTGCAGCAACAGGACGCAGCGTAGCAGAAGATGAAGTGCGTACCTGTCTCAAAGCATTTATTAGCTGATTCTTCTTGATATGCATGATCAGATTTAACAGATGGCACTAGTTCAGGGGGAGCATATGTCCTAAATGCATTGTTGGCATTATGGTCCTTGGTGACAATGCTTATGATTCATCTTGCTATTATGAGTTGGTCACATGATCAGATAATGATGCTTGCATGAAGTCTTTATTATCCTTGGCACATATATGGATGAGGTTGGCTGATTTCGTGGATGATTACTCAAAGTCGCATTGTTGGAGACATGATGATGATGAGTTACTCATACGCATTTCATGATGATGTTGACATGAGCATGATGCATGAATTCTTTCTTGGCACAAATGAATGAGGATTGTTGGCTGGATACAGGGATGATTATTCATACATATGTTGATTGATGCTGATGCTTTCATTTGATGTCTCTTGATTCATGTAGATCTGGATGGTTATGAGTTGATGTTGACAGATACTATGGAGCAGATTATACAGTGCTGTTGTTTGTCATGATCTTTAGATGTTTGGAAGGTCGTAGCAAGACTCATGTTGTAATGGTCTATCTATTATAGTCATCTCTTCAGGTCATGTAACGACCTATGTCCCCCCACTATGCATGGGATGAAGATGTAATGTATTTGGTTCTCATATTTCTGATGTATTCCCACTTGGTTGGATGGATTATCCTTATTGTGATGAGTGATGGATGTATGTATTGAGTCTTTTGGTGATAGGAAGGTCATTTATGATATATATAGAGTCATGTTCTTCTTGTAGAACATCTTTTTGCAGACCTTGCTTATTGTCAGGGGGAGTTTGAGCATGAACAAGCACTATACAGCAGAGCAGACATCTCAGCTTGTTCTCAGAAAGACCATTATCAGATTGGAGCACCATGACATATACAAAGGGGGAGCTCATTCAGAGACTTCAGCAGATTTGGCTCATAGTCAAAGGGAGCATGTTCTTAGGGGGAGCATACCCCTTTGCCCTTGATGTCAAAGGGGGAGAGTGATTCGGTATTGTTGCCATCAAGTCCAAAGGGGGAGATTGTTGGCATTATGATGCATATGTTGTACTTGATGGCAACACTCTCATAGAAGATCATCTCACTTATATACATTCAAATGAATCTACAGAAGAGATATCAGATGTGACATATTACAGGATAGCTCAAAGGAATCAAATGGCAAGCTCTTTGTAAGCAGAGGCTCAAATATTGTTGGAATTATGAAGGACGCAGGTACACCTTACAGAAAGTGCGTCCCCGCAGGTAATCCATGCAGAACCCGCGTCCAGAGACGCAGGCCAGCCGTTTAGGGGGTGCGTCCACCCAGTGCACACATATCAAGGCAGAGGAAAGCACGTGGGGGTTTCTTGTGTGGTACCTAGCCGACGGTTTTGCGTTTCTATGGTGTCGGCCCGTGGTATTGTTCCACGCTTTGGGGAGAAGCTTGCCTATATAAAGCAAAGGAGTTCATTTGGATTAAGGATCATCTTGGTTGAATATCTTTTGGTGAGATCTAGTCCAGATCTATGAAGGCGAATCTTCTAATGGACTATGATCGCTATGGCGCACGATCAGATCTGTAGATCTGACTGTTTGGGTTAGTCTTGAAGTCTTAATATCTTTCATATCTAAAGAGACGCAGGTGCAGTAAGGGTTCAGGTGCGTCCGGGACGCAGGAGCGAACCGGTTCAGGTGCGCCGGACGCAGGCGCAGAAGGGTTCAGGTGCGCCGAGACGCAGGCAGTTCAAAAGACTCAGAGCGAGGGACGCAGGCTAGCAGTTGAGGAGAGTGCGTCCGGGACGCGGGCTAGCAGTTGAACAGGGTGCGTCCAGGGACTCAGGCCAGCAGTTGAGCAGGGTGAGTCCGGACTCAGGCTAGCAGTTGAGCAGGGTGCTTCCTTCTCTTAAAATCTTTGTTTATCATTGTTGCATCCTGGGTTTGGTCCTATTATTGTTGATCTAGTTACTACAGTTGATTGGGTGTTTCAGAAGGTTGTTTGAGCTTCAATGTTGTTGTTGGGTCCAGTATGAAAATTGGATGAAATGTGGCCTTTCAAGATTATGAGTTGTGCCTCAATGTATTCAGTATGAAAATTGATGAAACGTGGTACTTAGAGGGAGAAGATTGTAGGCCGGCGCCTACGTACTAGTATCTAAGCTAGTACAAGAGCTAAAAGAAATCTTGGAGCATTGTAGCAGGTAGTAGCCTGCGTACTAGTAAATGGATCGGCTAGTACAAGAGCAAAGGGGGTTGTAGCTCCTGTACTGGTATAAGGCTGCACCAGTACAAATATTGTAAAAGAATTTTCTTATTAAGAAGAAGATTGAGATGACTTGCAGCAGGTGGTTTTCTCCCGCATTGGGTTTCCACCTTACATCATTGTGTTCATATGTGTGCCTTATGTGTGATGATCTACTTTATGTTACTGCATCTGTTAACTGATAATATGGTTGATAATGTTCTAATGCACTCATTGAAGATCGATTAACTTAATCATAAGAAGTTGTGGAAGTAGCATATATGAATCTGATTATGGAAATGAAAAAGTTTTATTAATATGATAATACTGATTCACCCCCCCTCTCAGTATTATTTCCAACACCATTTTCAAACCCTTCCTTAGAAAATTTGTGTTAGTATTTTTTGATGACATACTAATCTACAACAAGTCTTGGAATGATCATGTTGAACATGTTGATAAGGTTCTCAAACTATTGGAGGAGAAACAATTATATGAAAAAAGCTCCAAATGTTTTTTTGGAGTAGAAGACATGGAATATCTTGGTCACATTATATCTCATGAAGGTGTTAAGGTAGACCCTAGCAAAATTAAAGCCATTAAGGAATGGAAAATCTCCACATCCATAAAGCATCTGCGAGGATTTCTCGGGTTGATAGGGTATTATCACGAGTTTGTTAAGAATTATGGGAGAATAGCATCACCTCTAACAACATTATTTAAAAAAGATGCATTTTCATGGACTCTAGAAGCAACAAAGGCCTTCAAATGTCTTAGAAAGGCAATGCGTCAAGCATCGGTCTTAGCAATACCGGACTTCACAAAAGCCTTTATTGTGGAATGTGATGCTTCAGAAAATGGAATTGGTGTTGTATTAATGCAAGATGAAAGCCCCATTGCTTTCGAAAGTCATCCAATCAAGGGAAAGTATTTACACAAAGCTATTTATGAGAAGGAAATGTTGGCAATACTACTGCACTTAAGGAATGGTGACCCTACCTAATGGGAAGACACTTCAAGATAAAAATGGATCATGACAGTCTTAAATACCTTTTAGAACAAATATTATCCTCTGAAGAGAAGCAAAAATGGGTCACAAAGATGTTGGGTTATGACTTTGAAATCATCTACAAAAAAGGGAAGCAAAATGTTGTGGCATATGCACTCTCAAGAAAGGATGAGGATGTGGAAGCATCATTGTGCGCCATTTCTATTATCCAACTAGATTAGATAAATGAATCAAGGGAGGAATGGAAGAATGACGAAGAAGTGTGGGCACTCATTTGAAAGTTAAAGTAAGATCCCAGTACATATGATACATTTAGCTAGAAAAATGATTCATTATGGTACAAAGATCACTTATACCTATGTAAAAATTCCCAGCTCAAATGAAACATTCTTATGGAATTTCACACTTCTCCCTTAGGAGGGCACTCAGGATTTTTAAAAACTTACCACAGGGTTAAAAAGGAATTTTTTGGGATGGCCTTAAATCGGATATTCAAAAGTTTGTGGCAGAATGTTTGGTTTTCCAACAAAATAAAGTTGAAACAATTAATACGACAGGTCGATTACAACCTTTATCCATTCCAAGCCAATGTTGGGAGGAGGTTTCAATGGATTTATCACAGGTTTACCCAAGTCCGAAGGAAAGAGTGTCATCATGGTGGTAGTTGACAGACTTACCAAGTATGCACACTTTTGTGTATTATCACATCCATTTAAAGCCAGTATAGTTTCTATTGCATTTATGGAAACAATTCAAAAGCTACATGGAAACCCAAAGATAATTGTAAGCGACAGAGATCCCATTTTCACTGGAAATTTTTGGACAGAATTATTTTCATTTTTCAATACTCAGTTAGCTCATAGCTCATCTTTTCATCCTCAATCTGATGAGCAAACTGAGATAGTAAACAAATGTTTGGAAGGATATCTCCATTGCTTTATATCTGATAAACAGACACAATGGGTCAAATCGTTGCCTCTGGCTGAATGGTAGTATAACACTTCCTTCCATACTGCAGCAAAAATGACCCCATTTATGGAACTTTATGGATATCATCCACCATCAATCACATCATATTTAAGAGAAAATTCTAAGGTTCAAGCAGTGGAACATCACATCGAGGATCAAAAACAAGTTCTCCAACTCTTAAAGGTTAACCTCACGTTGGCGCAGAATAGAATGAAACAACAGGCAGATCAACATCATAGCGAAATAAGTTTTGATGTAGATGACTGAGTATTCCTACGGCTAAAAACATATAAACAAATGTCCCTCAAGCAAGTTAAGAAGGATAATAAATTATCACCAAAGTATTATGGTCCATACAAGGTATTGCAAAAGATTTGTACTATGGCATACAAATTGGAGCTTCCTGCATCTGCTTGAGTGCACCGAGTTTTCCATGTTTCATGTTTAAATAAGGTTATAGGTGGTGGGCTCCAGTATTGCAGCAATAATGCTGCAACTCCTGGGACTCCCTTCTTTACTTATATCAACCCGGTAGTTCGTAACAAACTTGGAAGCGACGGTGTTGTATGCACAAGTACTAGCTCTTGCCGCAGCTGTCACTTGGTCAGCTGGCGCAAGTCCTGCTAGGCGCTTAAGCCAACTTCTATGAGCTCTTAGAAGAATCTTTTTGACTAATGGATGAAAGCTAACTCAAAGGAAGCTAATCTACTTGCGGAAAGAACTGAAAGCCAAAAAAAAGTAACGCAAACCCTAGCAAACCCTTATTCTACCAGCTATTCCTACTGACGCAAAGGAGAGAATACAAACTACTGGAAGAAATGCCATTAATTCTATGAAGGTAAAATACATGTGTCTAGACTACCTCTACCTGAAGAAAACATCGTTTTGTATTTTTGAATAAGTTATTAGAGTTTTCATGCATGTGCCTTTGACTAGTTTTTTACTGTGCAGGGGTGGATCAAGGAGGATAAATTCTTGGAAGAGGTCAGGAAGGTTCAGAGAGGGTCTAGGGAGTCCCTAACACACTTCCAGAGAGTTTCACAAAGTTCAGCTCTCAAGAGCTTCTATAGGAAATCTGCAGGGATTCTACAGGAAGTTCAGGATTTTCTACAGGATGTTCAGAAATTTCTACATGATGTTTAAAAATTGGATTTTGGTGGATGGGTGAGTGAGCAGAGATGCATGAATGGATATGGAGGTAGGATAGGGGTCTGGTAGTGGCCCAGGGACTGGTGGATGGAAGTGGCGAGAAGGTGTAGATGGCTAAATTGGCTCAAAGGAGGCTGAAATAATGATTGCACAAAAAGGTAGGGCTACATGCGCAAGAGGACAGATGTGTAACGAGGAACCTAGCTAGGAGATGGAAAAACTGGCTCTGATGAGGCTTAGGTAGATGAGAGAGTGGTCGAGATGCCCTGCACAATCTACATTTAACCGAATCAACAACGTCTTACAAATAATCAAAGTCTTAGCTAATCTACTCTAACTGTCAATAAAACGAATGAACAACAGTGTTATTGGGAAATAAAACCATGTACATCAATCATGCAGAGAACATTTCAGAGATCTAAACCCATAATTAAATTTTGCAAATGAAAACAGTACACTAAGGATTGCATGGTCAAGCAAACTAGTGTTTTTGTTGGGGCAGCACTGTTCCTTCAGTTCTAGCCCCTGATCCAATAAGGATGAGGTGAAACAGAGAGTGTTGTTTTTTGGAGCTTCTTCCTGTTATTATCCTACCAATCCATTTTAAACATCTGAAGCAATTCTATTCATAAACAATGACCTATTTAACCAACACACCTAAATCTGCCCAACAGAAATACGTTTCAAATGCATAAAAGGAGAACAACGATGCATAAAGGAAAGGTAACAGTACAAAGAAGGAGGCCGTAGCCTCTTAGGTTGGGCCCAACCCCGAGAGCTATGGCTCCTATAGGAAACTCAGAGTTGATATAAAATCGGACTGCTTCTCATTATCAAAAAAATAGTCATAAGTCAAGAGTTATGCCACAATGGCTACAAGAGAACAAAGTAAAGCTAGCAGCACTGTAGTGCAAAATATGCAATGGTTTCCAAAAAAGTCCCTCATGAAGGCTGAGGCCTTAACATTTATACACCATGAGGGCCCTAGCTGGCCTCCTAAATCTATGGCACTTGGCTGCCCAAACTATGAGTAGACAACTTCTTCCAAAATCTGCTTGGCTGCCTTCTAGATCTGGTTTTGGTGGCCTTTGGAGCTCGGAGTTGGGGGTGAAGATCCCAAGGAAGGCTATTTAATGCCATAGACAACCCCCCTATGAATCCTCACCCCAAGCTTGGCTGTCTTCCAGCCCATGATTTCTCGGTTTTGCTCCAACATGTGTCAAAAAAACTTGAAATGAGCACGTGTTAGCCACCTAGGAAGAGTGACTACCCTTATTCATACAAATGACATAAGCATACTGAAAAATAATGCGTAAGCTATGAAAAATGAAGGATTGAACAAGGATAATTAGGCCAAATGAGCCCAAAAAGTTACCAAATTTGGGGCTCATCGTCAACCCCCTGCTAAAAGGGTTGCTCATCCTCTGAGCAACTAGTCCAGCTCCTCGTCTTTCATTGCTTTAATCCCCACCCTCACATCCTAGGCTTCTGAAGTAGTATCCTCCTCACTGTCATGGAATCTGGCCTTCCTTTCCACCTCTTCCCACTGCTTATGCTCTTCTTCTTCTGTGCTTCCTTCTAACAATCCCAAAAGCAAAGGTGGACTTAGCTTGAGGCCGATCCAGCTGGCCTGGAGGTTCTACATAGACTTCTTGTAGGGAGGCACTCATGCCAAGGCCTCCCTCATTCTAGTTGGAGTGTGATATTCCCTGATTTTGAGGCTGTGGGACAATGTGTTCCACCTACGGGTGCAAGCATGAACACAATTGTCCCCTAATAATCGCTCCATATCCTCGAAGTGTGCTATGGCCTGAGCCTGCCAATCCATGTACTCTAATAAAGCCTGATAGTTGGTTGCTAGGTGTTGGTGGGCTGATATCAATGCTGTGGGGTCCCTTGGCTCTGCTCTAATCAGCAGTGGTTCATGTAGTTCCTGGTTCATGACATTTTTGACCTCTGCTGCTCTCTTTTCTTCGTGGTTTAGCCATGAGGTCATTGCCATCAGCTGCATATCCCATACTGCTGTGTTGGGGTCCCATGAGGTTACATTTGGAAGGACCAAATTATGCAGGTAGAACTCTGATAGCTTGGCCTTGTCTTCTAATGGACTGCTGTTACATAAATCCATGAACTGCTGGGGGTTTTGGATTTGGGAGATACCCCTCTGTGTCAATGTGTTAATTTGGAATTGCAGCCACTGATCTCTTAGGTATAGGCCATAGGATGTGGCCCGCTGGCTACATTGCAGAGCGTCCATTGCCGAACTGGCCATGCAAACTAGTTGTGCCTCCTTTTCTTGCATCTGCTGTTTTAGAGATTGTATCTGTATGCCTTCCTGCAATTCCCTTTCCTGTAGTTGTCGGTTTAGTTCCTCAAGATCATCTTGCACTCCTTCTTTTTCTTGGGGTTCTGCTGTGGTGTCCTTGGCTACTGTGTCATCTTCTTTCCTCTATCCCTGTAGTTGTAGCTGTCGTTTGAGCTGCTCATTTTCTTCCTATAGAAATACTCACTGGTAGTTTCCCACATGTTTTGCCATAGCCAATTCTCTTCTTTCCTCCTTGAGTTGTTCCTCCAAGGGACCTATATCTGTTACTCCTTTAGACTTGGCTATTCTCATCCATGTGTGGGTCCTTACTCTTTCTTCCTCTAGTGCAAAGAAAAGCAGAACTGTGAATTTCTGTGGAATGATTTTTCCAGCCTCCAAGAAGTTATAATAAGAGCCCAAGTTGGGCTGGGGGCTAGGTTCCATAATGTGCTCTACCTCTTCTTCCTTTTGTGGTGATTTGGCTGCCTCTCCTTCCATTCTTTCAGTCTCTTTGCGCCTGGCCAATGTTTCCTGTAGAATAGCTTCAGCATCCTATAGAGAGGTTTTTGAAGCCAATCTTTCCATTCTCTCCCACCAGGTAGATGTCTTCAGGCTCCCCCATTCATAAGTGACTGATGCTTTGGAGGGGGACTTCTCCTTTGGCGAGGTAGGGGTGTCTTCAATGGTAATTGGGTCTTTGGATGGAGGTTGGGGTCTGCCGGTTTCAATTCTTACACTTCTTTTCGCTTTGAAATATAGAGGAGTCTCCCTCTTTCGTTTTTCCTTTGGCTTGGGAGAGGTACCTAGGGTGGCCAGCACGGCTGCTGCCTCCCTAGCTAGAATTTCGGCCAATTTCTCCTTCTGCTTTCCTTTTTCTGGACTTCCTGTAGAAAGTCCTGTAGTGGCTGGTTTCTCGCTTCCTGTAGAAATAGCCTTTTGGTTTTTTGTAGAAGCAGATGGCACCGTTTTAGCCTGCTTGGCGGAGGGTGCTTTTTCCTTTAGCTTGGCTGAGGCTGCCTTAGGGGTGCCCTCGCTAGCTTGGACTTTCTCAGTCCTTTCTACCCTGCTCTGTAGTCTTTTCTCCCTGGGTGTTGGTGTAATTTTACCACCCCCTATTTTGGCAGCTTGGCTTTTTTCTTGTGTTCCATTTTGTTCTTTCTTTGGTGTTTTGCCCGGAGTTTCTTGTCCTTTAACTTTCTTCTTTGCCTGAGTTTGCTCCTTCTCCTCGCTGTTGGAGGAAGTGAGCTCCTCAGCCAAAATTTGGATATCATCACCCTTAGACAAATTCTGAAAAGTTTCCCAAGAGATAGGGATGGTGTAAGTGTGGACTGCATCTTCCATGAGGAGCTTGATAAGCCCATGATGGGCTAGCTAGTCTGGTGTCCCCTCTCTCAGTTTGGTGGCACACTCAATCATGGACTGCAGGAGGAAGTAAGGAATGCTAAACTTCTGCTCTGAGGGTAGGTCCATTTGGTGCCTGAGTTCTGTGAGAAACTGGAAGTGATAGCCATACACGATGCTAAATCGCCCCTCACACATAATATACTTTATAATTTGGAGGTTGACTTCACTCCAGAACGACTGTAGGCTAGTTCTTCGAACTCCGTTCTTGTCCTCTGAAAATTGTTCCTCTGGCAAGAAGAACTCTTTTTTAGCTTTCTGACCCAATTTCCTCTCTTCCTTATCCCAGGGTACCCCCATCGGTAGATCAGTTACTCTGCTAATGAACTGTGGGGTGAGCCTAAGGGTCAATCCTCTGAAGTTGACAACGGCCAATGTCTTTGACTTCGGCTTCAAGGACCTTAGGAATTCTTCTGTAATTTCGTCATCGTGACCTTGAAGCTTGTCACAGAATGACATCTAGTGTGCATGGGAAAACAAGTCCACCACCTCAGGGGTTTCCCGTAATTTCTTGGAGTCCGAAGGTTCTTTTCTAATGAACCCTCCCGGCATGGTAAAAACTTGCTTTTGTTGTTCTGAACTTGCCTGCTCGTGTACAGAAGGAGAGCTTCGGGGTTTTTCTACAGAGAGCACAGAGCTATGTCTCTGTTATGCAAAAAGTCATATAAAATTCACAATTTCCCACTAGTGAGCCTTGACAGTGGCTCAATTTTAATTCAACACCCTGGAGAAAATCTCGCATGCAGACTACGACGACAATTTCATGCAGCAATAAGAAAATGACTTTTGAATTCATAAATAGACTTGATTCACACTCTCAACACGTCGAATTCACCACCTTTTGAATTATGTGCATGGGAAAGTTATGTTCATGCCTACCTCACTAAGAATTGCCACCCTCGATGTGAACAGTCCAAGCTTCCCCGCAATGCCGGGCTTCCTGTTGCGTAGCTTCCTATAGAAATCGTGCACGGCTTCTGGAGAACGTGACAGTGGTTCTGGACTTTCTGAGCAGCAACAGGACATTGGAACAGGCCGAGAACTCAGGCTAACAACCTTCAGAGGATTGAGGACACGTACTCGGCTGCCAAACGGTTGTGAATAAATGATTGCAGTGCATCATAAGTGATTTAGCTGGCCGATTTTGAATTCCTGCAGAATTCATGGCGCGGGGGTGAGTTGTCCCAGTCGATCCGTTGGCCGACGTCACAGCCATCATTCCACGGCATGTCCCTGACCACCAAATCCTTCCCTCTACATTCACCACCACCATTCCTATTATACTGTCGCTTCTCTCCGACTGGACACTTCCCACGTGTCAATTTCCCGTATTTTCGACATAACCAAGGCCATTCAGATCCGACAAGGTCGTCGAACTAGTTGTGGTGGCCAGTTGAATGGCTACCCGACTTGTTCAATCCGTTCATTCTCACAGTCATGCACATTTAGAGTATAGCTTATGTAAGTTGATGAAATAAGGTTAGGCACTTACCTGTGCGGCCATGGACGTGGGTTTTTCCAGGCTTCAGGATGAGGAATGCTGGATCTACTTGCTGCTACTTCGTGTACGGGTGCTGGAGCTACTCTTCATTGGCTGCTGCTAGCTACGAGGCCTTAAGACCTGATTTCCTGGTGGTGTAGACTGCATGCACTCGTTTCATGAGCTGTTGGTGTCTCCATGGTACGTGCTCCAGCTGGATCAGCTACTACAGGATTCCTGTAGGACATCCTGTAGCCGTTTCTCCTCCTGGGGTGCATGTCAAAATAATTGAGTCACGTTCACAAGTGCAGGGTCATGAGATTGCCTTGACAGGTAAGGTGTGCGAGCCTCTGCATGCTTTATTTCCTGCTAAAAAAAAATCTTTTTTTCTCTGACAAAACAAAGTTCTGGGATGACTGTGCAGGTATATTCGGCCATATAGCAGCAATGGTGGTGAAAGGAGGTGAAGGATGGAAGAGAAGAGTGGTTGCATGCCTCCTCAATGGGCTTCAAGCTTCAAATTCTTCTTCATAATCGGTCCTGGCCCGCCCAAAGGCTCTACAGGATGTTTCCTGTAGAAATACAGAACTTCCTGTAGAAAGTCCTGTAGCTTCCTGTAGAAGGCTAACCCATGACCAGATTGTGTCCAAACCTGGAAAAAAATGAGTGTTCATGGAGGGAGTGTATGTGAGGTCACCTGGTAGCTTGGTAGGGACCCTTGTCCTTGAGTTGAGAGGCCTCGTTTTTGCATTGTGTGCCTGCAACCTGCAACAATTTCCAGAGATTAAACCTGTTTTTTCTGTTTCTTCCTTCTTCTTTTTCTTTTCCTTTCTTTTTGTTTCTTCCTTTTTTTTTTCTTTTTTTTTTAAGAGATAGCAGGGGCACGTCAATGAGGTTTTCACCCCTACCATATGACTTGGGCGCCTCAGAAAGGTTTTCACCCAAGGATCTTTTTTATTTGCATTTTATTATTATTATTATTTTATATAATGATGCTCAGGGTATGCCAAAAATAGAGGCAGAACCCTTCTCTATGACCAGCACTGATTTTTCCACAGTTTTGATGAACTCTTGCCTCGAAAGAGGTTTCCTGTAGGTCTTTAGTCGATGCCCATTGATGAGCATGGGAATCGCTTCTTCATCAATGGTCCGGATAAGGACATAACCATTGTCATTACACTTCTCCACTGCATATGGTCCTAGCCATCTTGTCCTCAGCTTCCCCTTGAAATCCTTATGTCTAGAATCATACAGCAGTGCCCAATCTCCCGGCTGGAATTGTTTGTTATTGAGGTACCGGTCGTGCCATATCTTCCTCTGAAGTTGAACCACTTCTGAGTGAAGGAGGACCTGCATTTGGTGTTCATCTAACCCATTCAACTATAATAACCTTTCTTGTTGAGCATGGCTGAGGTCTAGGTCCAGCTGAGCTGCCATCCTCAATGTGTTGTACTCGAACTCAATTGACAGCAAATATCTCTTCCCATAGACCAACTCATAAGGTGTGAAACCGGTTGTGGTCTTCCAGGTGGTGTTGTAAGCCCAAGTGGCCTCAACCGGGCGATCTGCCCAATCCTTTCTGCTACTGCTCACCACCTTAGTCAAAACCCTTCTAATGCTCTATTGGTGACTTCCACCTACCCATTTGCTTGAGAATGATATGGGGTGGAAGTCCTATGTTTGATCTTGTGATGAGCGAGAAAGTCTTCAATTAATTTGGAGGTGAACTAGCTTCCTTGATTGGTGACTAACTCTCTTGGGTAGCCAAATTTGTAGAAGATGTTTTCTCTTAAAAACTTGGCCACATTTTCTTCTGTCGTTGCTTTGATTCCCTTGGTTTCTGCCCACTTTGTCAGATAGTCTGTGCACACAATGATGTAAGACCTTTGCCTTGAGGGAGGGTTGATAGGACCCACAAAATCCATACCCCACTTCTCAAATGGCTCAAGAGTCACTTGAGGTTGGAGAGGCATTTCATCCGTTTGAGTCAGTTTCCCCATCCTTTGGCATCGGTCACATTGGCTGATATATCTTTTGACATCTTGATGAAGCGTGGGCCAATAGTAGCCTGCTTGTAGAATTTTGAAGGCAGTCCTCTTGGCGGAAAAATGTCCTCCACGAGGCCCATCATGACAGGTTAGGAGGATGTCAAAGACTTCCTCCTCCCTTACACAATGCCTTAAGATCTGATCGGGGCCAAGTTTGAGCAGGTTGCCCCAGATCCAAGTGAATGAGGCACTTTTCCTCACGATTCTGCTCTTCTCCTTTGAGGATAGATGCAGAGGGAACTGTGCTGAGACCAAGTAGTTTGCTATGTCAGCAAACTAGGGAGAGAGTACTGAGATAGCGAACAGATGTTCATCTGGCATCTGGTCATCCACTGTCCCCTCTTCACCTGCAGGTAAATCCAATCTAGAGAAGAAGTCAGCAACAACATTTTCTTTACCTGGTTTGTCAATGATAGTCAAATCAAACTGTTGCAACAAAATTAACCATCTAATAATACGAGCATTCGCATCAGGTTTCAGTAAATATCTAATTGTAGCATGATCAGTATGTACAAATGTTTGATTGCCAGTGATGTAGTTTCGGAACTTGTTCAGGGAATGGACTATGGCCAAGAACTCTTTCTCAGTTACAGTATAATTCATTTCTACCTTGGATAAGTTTTTGCTGACAAAGTATATGGCATATGGAAGTTTTTATTCAACTTGTCCTAAGGCTGCCCCTATGGCTTTGTTCGAGGCATCAGTGTGGATGTGGAAAGGTAGGGCCCAGTTTGGACCTCTCAAGATTGGGGCAGACACCAACTTATCCTTTAATTCATTTAGAGCCCTCTGATAGTCATCAGTCCATTTAAACTCAACATCTTTTGCTAAGAGGCCAAACAATGGCGAGGCTAGCTTACTGAAGTCTTTAACGAATCTTCTATAATATCCCGCTAAGCCTAAGAAACTCCGAGCATCCCTTACCTTCTGAGGCGGTGGAACCTTTTTGATGAGAGAAATTTTGTTAGGATCCACCTCTAATCCTTGGCAAGAAATGGTATGTCCTAGCACGGTCCCTTCAGTCATCAGGAATTCACATTTTTCAGGACTGAGGGACAGGTTCATCTCAATGCACTTGGTTAGAAATTTTCCCAGATTGGACAATGCTTCCTGGAAGTTGGACCCATAAGGAGTGAAGTCATCCATATAGATTTCAACCGAATCATGGACCAGCTCAGAAAACATGCTCAATACTGCTCTCTGGAAAGTGGCAGGAGCATTGCATAGCCCAAAGGGAAGGAATCGGTAGGAAAAGGTACCCCAAGGACAAGTGAAGGTGGTCTTATCTTGGTCCTCGAGGCTGATTTGGATTTGATTATACCCGCTGAACCCATCTAGGAAAGAGAAAAACTTCTTTCCTGTCAGTCCATCCAACACTTGATCTACGAAAGGCAAAGGGAAGTGGTCTTTCTTGGAGGCTTTGTTCAGTTCTCTGTAGTCCACACAGATCCTCGACTTCCCATTTTTCTTGGGTATCAACACCAGAGGGGAAACCCATTCACTGTCCGAGATGGGGTAGATGAATCCTGCATCCAACAATTTTTGCAATTCTTCTTTGACAATGTCCTTAAGGGCTGGATTCATTCTCCTCTGAGGTTTCCTGACTGGTCTACAATCTTCTTTAATGTAGATGTGATGGGTACAGACCGAAGGATGGACTCCTTTCATCTCCTTATAGCTCCAAACAAAAGCATCTAGGTGATTGGCCAGCAAGCTACACAGCTCCTTTTCCTGGGAAGGGGATAGGGAGGAGTTGATCTTTAAAGTTCTCTCGGGACCAAACTCCACATTCTTAACTCTGGGAGAGGTCAGATCAGTCACACAGAGGCCCACTAAGGTATTGGCTTGAGTATCCTCCACCAATTCCTCTAAGGACAATGCAGTGGGAGGTGGATTCTAAATCAAGGTCTCAATCAAATCATACTCGGTTTGAGGACCTCCCCTAATGGTTTCTAAGGTGCACAAGGGTGCAGATTATACCTCATCCTCTTCTCCTTCTTCCAACTAAAGTGGTAAGTCATGCTCTAACAACGGTTGGGCGGGAGGGTATAGGACTAGCTGCATGGACATAGGACCATTTTTTATGGTCATGTTTCCCGCTTAGCAGCTTATGTAAGCATCTCCAGTGGCTAACCAAGGCCTTCCGAAAATAAGGGGGTATCGAGTAAGCTTTGCCTTTGGTTGAAGGACCAAGAAGTCCGCAGGATACTCCCAAGAGTCAACAGAGACCAAGACATCCTCCAAAATCCCTTCGGGAGTCACGGTGGAGCGATCTGCTAGCTGCAGGACTGTCGAGGTTTTCCTTAAGGAACCCTGAAGGTTGAGTTTGAGCATGGTGTCCCTGGTCATCACATTACTGGCAGCCCCTAGATCAATCAAGGTGTGGGGTATGATGGTGCCATTGATGTGGACATCAACTACAAGACTCCCAGGATCCAAATACTTTGGACAGATTACCTGCCCCAACATAAGATCAGACAGTTGCCCTATGACATTGAAAGTTGAGGCATCTCATTTTCGCCTGCTTGGGTGCCTAAAACACTTTTCCTTAACCAGTTTGT
This sequence comes from Pinus tabuliformis, assembly GCA_031772625.1. NCBI lineage: Eukaryota > Viridiplantae > Streptophyta > Pinopsida > Pinales > Pinaceae > Pinus > Pinus tabuliformis. The sequence goes on along the minus strand of CM062804.1, from coordinate 885,849,336 downwards.
TGTATATCGGTACATCTTTGATGGCCTGGAGAAGTGGTATCTTCACACACAACTATTTGAGTTCTCCCAGAAGCTCATTCTCTTCTGGGTTGGGTTGTGTGGTTACTGTTAGTCTCTCAGGAAAGGGTGGAATGGCTTTGGGTTCACTTTCCTGTTTATCTTTCTCGTCCTCTGGGGGAGGAGGTTGGCGATCTGGAAGAGTCTTCCCGGATCGCAGGTTGATCTCCTGGATCTCCATAGCATAGGTAGGGCATGTTGTTTCCCCAGTATATACCTATTGGGTCTGTCAGTTGTTGGAGTTCGGGTTCGGTTGAGCAGGCATTTGGGGTTGTCTTGGAGGAGCAGGAGGTAATGGTTGTGGTTGAGCCGGTGGTGGAGGAAAAATGGCGGGAGGAGTGTTGTACTGGGGCCTCCACCCCGGTTGAGGTGCATTCCAATGAGGCTGTGGCTGGACATGTGAGTGAAACGAATGAGTAATGGGTTGAGTAATGTATTGAGGTGGGTAAGACCACGAAGGAGGTGCAGACCAGGAAGGATGAGCAGGGGGACCCCAAGAAGGCATAGGAGCAGATTGGTTGGGGCTATAATAAGCTTGGGATGCCCCTTGCATCCCCTACTGGTAAGGTCTAGGCCCATGCAGCCTCCTTTGGTTGAGGAAGTAGAGAGGTTCAGTGGGTGTCTCAGTCCCTTGGTATATGACTTTAAATCCTTGTAAGGTTTGGCATTGGTTTGTGGGGTGGTCCTCCTCACAAACGAAACATACCTCTACTGAGTGCAATGGACACTCGTTCTTAGGGTGCTTCCTTGTACACCTGGGATAGAAGATGGCCAAAGACCTCTCAACTTCCTCTTTCTTTTGCTGGATTCAGAATGTATCAAGTTGCATGGCAATGGTCTATCTCACCTCGCTTTTGAGGTCCTCCAGCTGATTAGCAAACTTATGCTTGGAGAAAGTAGTACTAGCTGAAAGTGGGTTTCCCCTACCTCTTTTTCGGGCTGCCCTAGAGTGGTTTCTAAACACAGCCTTTATATCCTCATAAGGTAGTTGCTAAATATCTCCTCCAGCTAGCATGTGAAGGGTATCTAGAAGGTCTTTAGGGACTCCTCGGAGTAGGAAGAGCTTTAGAGATTCAGGGTCAAGTGTGCACCTGGCCCGTTTATTGATAAGTTGGAACCTTTCCTCGTAATCTTCTAAAGACTCATCATTTCCCACGGTCATCTGAAAGATTTCTCTCTTGGCTTCCTTGGACCTATAGTAGTCCCAGTATTTGGTATTGAAAGCTTGTTGCATCTGATCCCAAGTGGTGATACTATTTCCAGGTAACCCCATGAACTAGCAAGTGCTGCATCCTTGAGGGTAGAGGGAAAGAGTTTCAATTTTTGCTCATCTTCTGTATAATCATAGGTTCGAAAAAGGACAACAAACTCAAACAGGAAGGTATCAGGGTCTTCAGTAGTCAACCCATGGAAGTGAGGTAAAGTGGAGGGGCTTATGTTTTTCATTTTCATGTCTCCATTGGTCTCTCGGATGGGAAAGGCACCTTCTATTCTCTCATCTTCTCTTCTACCGTTTCGGTTTTCATCCATGGCTTCAGATGGAGTGTTCTCTAACTCTTCTTCTGTTATAGGATCTTCGTATATCTCAAGAGGTTCACCTATAGGTTCTTCTGGATCACTACCACCAAAGAAGAGAGAAGGTTGACTCATTGATGTGGTGGGGGTACTGGGTAAGAATTTGCCGGTTTTATCTCTGTTCCTACGAGGCATGAAACGGAAAGAATTTTGATTTCTTTTGTTTTTTTTTTTTTTTTTTCTTGTACCTACAAAACTGAAACAGATGGAATCGCAACTAACTAGAATCTATTTTGCGGGAATGAAAATGCGGAATTGAAATGAAAGCAGGAAAGGTCTAATCTATTCTGCTGAAATTAGATTGCGGGAAAGAGATACTAGACTACGCTTGCAAAATTGAAATTCTATTTTACGCTTGCAAAATTGAAATTCTATTTTACACTTGCAAAATTGAAATTCTATGTCACGCTTGCAGAATTGAAAGTCTAATCTATGAAAGCAGGAAGTGTCTAGTTTACTTTTGCAGAAATGAAATTGCAGAATGGAAATGAAATAAACTATTTAGCAGAAGGCAAGAGTAGGAAAATAGAAGAAAAGTAGCATTCACAAATACTCTGATGCTTCCCCGATAATTCCGCCAAAAAGATGGTGGGCTCCAGTATTGCAACAATAATGCCGCAACTCCTGGGACTCCCTTCTTTACTTATATCAACCCGGTAGTTCGTAACAAACATGGAAGCGATGGTGTTGCATGCACAAGTACTAGCTCTTGCCGCAGCTGTCACTTGGTCAGCTGGCGCAAGTCCTGCTAGGGGCTTAAGCCAACTTCTATGAGCTCTTAGAAGAATCTTTTTGACTGATGGATGAAAGCTAACTGAAAGGAAGCTAATCTACTTACGGAAAGAACTGAAAGCCAAAAAAAAGTAACGCAAACCCTAGCAAACCCTAATTCTACCAGCTAGTCCTACTGATGCAAGGGAGAGAATGCAAACTACTGGAAGGAATGCCATTACTTCTATGAAGGTAAAATACATGTGTCCAGACTACCTTGATTTCCTTTTGATATACATTGTAGATGCATACTAGTTATCCCACAATGCAATTACTCAACCCACGCTCAAGCACATCTCGCAATGACTTGTGGCATTTAATGGTCTAAGGCACACACATGTCAACCATGTTATAGCAAGATTTATTATGTATATAAAATGATATGTAATTGATCCATATTGTTGTATCTTGTTTTCATTCTATTTCAAATATTAAAAACCATATATGCCAAAAAAAAGGAAAAATGCAAAGAAATGCCAAAATGTCACTAGGATTGTTTTATGTAATTTTAGTAAAAAGAGAAAGAAAAACTAATTTTGGTTCAAGGTGGTGCTAGTCCACTATTTTAAGAAATTTTTAAATATTTTATATGGTGGTGGACCATTTTCTTGTGGTGGATATGTTAAAGATAGCACAATTGTTGAGATCAATGGTGTTAGTAGCATTGGGACCCACGCACATAGGTAACCCCACACCACAACATAATTGACCATTATACTATGGGGTATCCCCGTAAATGGTTTGCTAGGAAACCTTCTTCGAGAGATCGACGGTCGAGATCATCACCGATTGATCTGAAAATGGGGCGCTAAAGGCTTCTTGTCAAGATTACAAGAACCTCTCCCACTTCCAAAGCTTAAATATTCCCAAGATATTATGATTAACCAATTGCGGAATTAATAATGCTTGAAAATAGGTGTATGCTGGTGTTTTCTTTTAACTATTCAAATGAATTAGGTTCTATTGTTTATGTTGATATGAAAATGCATGTAATAGTAAAATAGTGCAACAAATAACAAACACATAAGACAAAAATTTAATTAGGATTTCACCCAAAACTCTTAGGCTACGTCTCCGTGAGCTTTAGTCAACTCAACTAGTCTGTCTGGGAATATGGAATAAGTCCTTTTACAAGATTCACGCTCAATTCCATTGGATTACATAGAATAAAATGGGCTTAGAACACCATATTATCCCTGGATCTGAAGCTCTCCATCTTTCTGGCACTGGCACTGGCTCTGGCTCTTAGCTCTGGTTCTAGCTCTAGCTTTGGCTCTGGCTCTTGGCTCTGGCATGTGGCTCTAGCTCTCGTTGTCGCTTTGGCTTTGGCTTTGGCTCTGGCTCTGGCTCTGGCTCTTCAGCTCTAGCTTCTCTAATCTCTCTCTCATCCTTTATGTGCATCTGTAATTCGCTTGACCTCCAAGCAACTCTTCGGCAACCTTCTAGCAACCCTTTTCAACAACTTTGAGCTCTCTGCTTTTTTGCTTGACCTCCAAGCAACTCCAAAAACTCCCTCAGCTGCTTGCGCTTCTAGCTACCTCATCAATTGATCTCTTTGGATCTCTTGAGGCATCCTACTGCCTCTACAGCTTCCCCAGCTATTTCTCTGCGTGTAATCATTCCTCTACGGCTCTGCAGCTTCTCCTACTCCTTGTCTTTTCAGCTGGCCATCTGGCTCTGTGGCTCTATGTTACAAATGCATCATTGTCTATAAAATTCCCACTTGCAGTGTGGAAAAATGATCAGGGGCAGTTACAAAGGAGTCGGGGCCTTCTTCTAGGCGAAAACCCGAAAATGGAACGAAATTCCAATACACAGAGATTTACCAGAAATACACTATCGGGTGCGAAATCTGGACTTTAAACATTATGAAATCACCCTTGTAAACCCTATCAGATCCGCCTTTCACCAGCATATCACAATCGCATAGACAAGAGGTCTAAAAACCTCAATACATGGGAATACACAGAAATCCTGAAAAATTGGATTTCAAATTTTATGCAATCGGGACTTGTCCACACTTTATCGCTTATCGCAATCACAATCACATTGGCCCTGGCATCGAGGATCACTGATCAAATCCTAAACGTTGATCTGCTCCTTGATCGGACGGTCAATATTGCATTGCATGTCGCTATCACAATAGCCCTTTGTATCGGGGATCACTGATCTCCTGACCACCGATTAAATCTGGACCATTGATCGGCGCACCCAATCCAATGTGCGATATCGCATTGCATGTCGCTATCGCAATGGCCCTTTGTATCGGGGATCACCGATCTCCCTACTGCCAATTGAATCTGGACCGTTGATCTACGCACCCGATCCAACGGTCGATATCACATCTTGACATATCGCATCAGCATATCATGTTCACTACAACCTACGGGTTCTTCCCTATACCATGGCATATGTTGATGCCGATCCGTTGATGCCGATATCATAATCGCTCCATCACATATCACATATCGCCCAGTCGGATGTCGCTATGCCTGGGGTCTCGATATCGGGCGAAGGCCTACCTCCGATGTGATAAGTTGAAGGTCATAGTTGGGGGTTCCTTTTGCCCTTACCTTAAGTCCTCCGCTTAACCCTTCTAATGTGATTTTCCTTTATAAGGCCTTTAGCCCATTTTTGGAAGAATTTGTGTTAGGTCCCTATAATACTAGTTTTTACCCCATTACTATTGTATTTATATCCCTTATTAATATTGTTGTGCCCCTATTGTCCCCATATTGTTATTACTATGCCCCATAGAATCCCTCTATTGTTATTTTTGTGCCTTTATATTATTATTGTTAGGTCGGCTAGGTTATATTGTGACTCCTTAGACTCCTATATATAGAAAGGAGGTTTTTTCATTTGAATCATCAATGAATCATTCGTGTAATGTAAAGGAGGTTGCCCCCTCGAAGAGGCTGAATTCTAAGGCATTGATCTATCTTTTCTATCTTTTTGTGAGCTTGTTTCATAACATTTGGTATCAGAGCTTTGGATTCTAGGGTTTCGGTGCTCCAAATAGGTCATCGTGGAATTTTCACTACAACTTTTTTTTTTCTGCGATGTTTTAGAAGTGAAAAGAAAAGAGTCGCTTGAGACAAAATCACACTGAACCTTAGGTCTGAATTTTAGAACTTTTTGCACTATATTTGTGGAGATATGATTTGAGGAAGTTGGTCTTTTTGTAAACTCCTGAATTACATTCCAAATAGGTGACCTGGGGAAAATCGTCATAAATTTCTCTTTGAGCATCAAATTGAAGTTTCGTAAGAAGATACCGAAAGAGGATGGACTGTAGTTTGCTGTATACATTTTTTAGAGCCAAAGTTCGAAACAAGGACATGTGGCATGTTGTACAAGTTCACTCTACTGAACTAGTCTATAATCAGGTCACTGTGGGAGATTTGGTATAACTCTTCCTTTGAGAATCCAATTTAGATCAAACTGGTGGCATTGGAAAGAGGACACAAAGAAATTTAAGAATTGGATGATTCAAAATTACAAAGATACATCAGAGGCAATATCGAGCTCCTACAAAGTGAAAAAAGGTGTGTAGATTTTTTTAAATTTTTGCTAAAGCTTGGTTTGAAAAAATATTTTGAAGGAATTCAAAGGGCATAGTAGATTCCCCGAGGAAAGAAAATGAAAACACTTAGTAAGAAACCTGAAAGCTCTAGCATGACTCATGAAGAAGAGGAAGAAATGCTACATGATATATCAAAATTACAAGACCAAGTGCAACAAATGTCACTCTCACAAAAGCTAACAGAACCTAAGATAAATGGCATGGAATCTAAGATAAAGGGAATGGAAGCTAAGATGGATGATTTGAAGATAGATTTGAAGACATATTTGAAGACAAACATGGCAGATTTGAAGACAGATTTGACAAAATTTCTACAAGAAATACTTACAAATGGTGAAAGGGTAGTAAAGGAAACTCATGATGCGAACAAAAGAAATGTTAATCATGATTTCATAGACTCTAATGTTGGATCGAAGACCCACCATATTCCAAAAATTGATATGAGGAACTTTGATGGCAAGGATCCTGCAACATGGATATTACAGATGGAGCAATTTTTCGATCTCAATAATGTGCAAAACACACAAAAGGTATGTATTGCAACTTTATATTTGGAACCAAATCAATTTGTATGGTATCAATGGCTTTTATCTCATAAACAAATTATCACTTGGGCAATTTTTATGGAAGAATTGATAGCACATTATGAGGATACAAAAAGCAACACTTTTTTTAGCCAATTGATAAGTCTCAAACAAAAGGGTTCAATAATGGAGCACATTGAAGAGTTCCAAAAATTGAACATAAGGGTAAAATATATTCCAGAGGAGCATAGGATTGATGTGTTCATAGGGACTTTAAAGGATAATATCCAACATGATGTTCACCTTTGGGAACTTGATTCACTAGAGAAGGCATTCAGGTTAGCAAGAAAAATGGGAAGCAAAATTATGGCAACCAGAAAGCATACCACTCACAATTATAAAGATGGAAGTGTTGTTTCCCTTAGTCTTCCACAACCTATCAGGTTGACACCACAACAATTCGAAGAAAAAAGAGCAAAAGGGATTTTTTACAGTTGTGATAACAAATACGCTAAAGGTCATAAATGTGCTGAGAAGAAATTATTCTACATAGATTGTGAAGAGGAAGAAGAAAAGGAGCAAGAAAGGTCAAAAGAAGAGGATATACTCCAGGAACAAAGCATAGATAAAGAAGAAATGAATCTGACCATATCTTGTAATGCATTGGCAGAAATTACCACTCCTCAAACCATCAAGATAGAAGGAAAAATCAAGAAGAAAAAGGTAATAGTGTTGATTGATTCAGGAAGTACCCACAATTTTATTCATTGTAAGGTAGCAAAAGAATTGAATTGCTTCCTATATCCAGCACCAGAGTGTCAAGTGATGGTTGCAAATGGAGGAACAATAAATTGCTCTAGAAAGTGCCATAATATCAAGCTATCCATGGAAGAATATGTATTGACTAGCCCAATGCTTTCCATTCCAATGGGAGGTGCTGATGTTGTACTAGGAGTCCAATGGCTACAATCCTTGGGTACAATAGCTTTAAATTTTCAAGAACTTTTCATGAAATTTTCCATGGAAGGAAAGGAAGTTGAATTAATGGGTATTACAAGGAAACTAGATAATTAGCTCTAACAGTATGACAAAGCTTCTAAAAAAGGAACAAAGAGGTGTAATTGCACAATTATGTTTGCTAGATGTTTCCACATCGAAATAATCTATTTCTCCAGATCTCCAAAAAGTCTTGGACAATCATTCCAAGGTATTTGAGACTCCCAAAGGTCTCCCACCTATTCGTGATCATGATCATGTTATTCATCTGATTCCAGGAAGTTTTCCTCCAAACATCAGGCCGTACAGATATCCCTATGCCCAAAAGAGTGAAATTGAACATATGGTTGCAGAAATGCTAGAGGCTGGTATAATTCAACCTAGTCAAAGTTCTTTCTCTACTCCAGTAATATTGGTGCACAAGAAGGATGGATCATGGTGCATGTGTTTGGATTATAGGGAGCTCAACAAGCTCACTATTAAAGATAAGTTTCCCATTCCTATCATTGATGAATTACTGGATGAATTGCATGGATCGATTTACTTCACCAAGTGGGATCTTCATTCAGGATGTCATCAAATCACAATGAAGACTGAAAACATTCTGAAAACAACATTTAGAACTCATGAGGGTCATTATAAATTTTTGGTCATTCCAATTTCCCTTACCAATGCACCTTCTACATTTCAAGGTTTGATGAATTCCATTTTTAAACCCTTCCTTAGAAATTTTTTGTTAGTATCTTTTCATGATATACTAATCTACAACAAGTCTTGGAAGGATTATGTTGAACATGTTGATAGGGTGCTACAACTATTGGAGGAGAGACAATTATATGCAAAAAGATCCAAATGTTTCTTTGGAGTACAAGAGGTGGAATATCTGGGTCATATTATATCTCATGAAGGAGTTAAGGTAGACCATAACAAAATTAAAGCCATTAAGGAATGGAAAATCCACACATCCATAAAGCATCTGCGAGGATTTCTGGGGTTGACAGGGTATTATCACAGGTTTGTTAAAAATTATGGGAGAATATGAGCACCTCTAACAACATTATTGAAGAAAGATGAATTTTCATGGACTCTAGAAGCAACAAAGGCCTTCGAACATCTTAAAGAGGCAATGTTCCAAGCACCGGTCTTAGCAACACCAGACTTCACAAAAACTTTTATTGTGGAATGTGATGCTTCAGGAAATGGAATTGGTGCTGTTTTAATACAAGATGAAAGACCCATTGATTTTAAAAGTCATCCAATCAAGGGAAAGTTTTTACACAAAGCCATTTATGAGAAGGAAATGTTGGCAATACTACATGCACTTAAGAAATGGCGACCCTGCCTAATGCGAAGACACTTCAAGGTAAAAACGGATCATGATAGCCTTAAATACTTTTTAGAACAAAGATTATCCTCTGAAGAGCAACAAAAGTGGGTCACAAAGATGTTGGGTTATGACTTTGAAATCATCTACAAAAAAGGGAAGCAAAATGTTGTGGCAGATGCACTCTCAAGAAAGGATGAGGATGTGGAAGCATTGTTGTGCGCCATTTCTATTATCCAACCAGATTGGATAAACAAAGCAAGGGAGAAATGGAAGAATGATGAAGAAGTGTGGGCACTTATTCAAAAGTTACAACAATATTCCAGTACATCTGATATATTTAGCTGGAAAAATGATTTGTTGTGGTACAAAGATCGCTTATACCTTTGTAACAATTCCCAACTCAAACAAAATATTCTCATGGAATTCCACACTTCTCCCTTAGGAGGGCACTTAGGATTTTTAAAAACTTACCCCAGGGTTAAGAAGGAATTTTTTTGGGATGGTTTTCAATCGGATATTCAAAAGTTTGTGGCAGAATGTTTGGTATGCCAACAAAATAAAGTTGAAACAATTAAGACCCCGAGTCTATTACAACCTTTATCCATTCCAAGCCAACGTTGGGTGGAGGATTCAATGGATTTTATCATAGGTTTACCCAAGTTTGAGGGAAAGAGTGTTATCATGGTGGTAGTTGATAAACTTACCAAGTATGCACACTTTTTTGCATTATCACATCCATTTAAAGCCAGTACAGTTTCTACTGCATTTACGGAAACAATTCAAAAGCTACATGGAAACCCAAAGATTATTGTAAGTAATAGAGATCCCATTTTCACTGGAAATTTTTGGACATAATTATTCTCTTGTCTCGGTACTCAGTTACCTCATAGCTCATCTTATCATCCTCAATATAATGGGAAAGCTGAGATAGTAAACAAATGTTTGGAAGGATATCTTCGTTGCTTTGTATCTGATAAACAGACACAATGGGTCAAATGGCTGCCTCTGGCTGAATGGTGGTATAACACTTCCTTCCATACAAAAACAAAAATGACCCATTTATGACACTTCATGGATATCAACCACCATCCATCACATCATATTTAAGAGAAAATTCTAAGGTTCAAGCAGTGGAACATCACATCGAGCATCAACAACAAGTCCTCCAACTCTTAAAGGATAACCTTGTGTTGGCGCATAATAAAATGAAACAACAGGCAGATCAACATCGTAGCGAAACAAGTTTTGATGTAGGAGATTGGGTATTCCTACGGCTACAACCCTATAAACAAATGTCCCTCAAGCAAGCTAAGAAGGACAATAAATTATCACCAAAGTATTACAGTCTGGACAAGGTGTTGCAAAAGATTGGTACTATGGCATACAAATTGGAGCTTCCTGCAGCTTCTCGAGTGCACCCAGTTTTCCATGTTTCATGTTTAAAGAAGGTTATAGGCGACAAGCTCCCAGTTCAAAGAATATTGCTAGAACTTGACGAGGAAGGAAAAATTATATTGGAACCGGAAGCAGTCACAGAAACAAGAACTCGACAGCTACAAAATCGATCAATTTTGGAGTATCTCATCAAGTGGAAGAACTTATCCACTGAAGATTCCACATGGGAGGATGAGAATTTTATACAGAAGCATCCAGAACTACTCAAGTGTTGACGACAAAACTTTTTTGAAGGAGAGGGGCATGTTAGGTCCCTATAATACTAGTGATTACCCCATTACTATTGTAGTTATATCCCTTATTAATATTGTTGTGCCCCTATTGTCCCCATATTGTTATTACTGTGCCCCATAGAATCCCTCTATTTTTATTTTTGTGCCTTTATATTATTATTGTTAGGTCGGCTGGGTTATATTGTGACTCCTTAGACTCCTATATATAGAAAGGAGGTTTTGTCATCTGAATCATCAAAGAATCATTCATCTGTCTAATGTAAAGGAGGTTTCCCCCTCGAAGAGGCTAAATTCTAAGGCGTTGATCTATATTTTCTATCTTTTTGTGAGTTGGTTTCATAACAATTTGCCTCCATTTCAAAGGAACAAAGGAAAACTTATTTTTGTGATAACTTCATCATCCGATTTTCGTTTTAGCCCATTCAAGTTGCAGCAAATTCAAAATGAAAAGATCTATGCAATGGGACTATTTCTAGAAGCAACCTTAAACTTTCATTTTCCTCTATGAGGAACACTTTAGACTTAGAAGTCTATCCAAGATCCATTTTGGATCATGCCTTCCCACTAAGAACTTTTGGTCTCCAAAAGATTGATATACTGATCTGAACAGTAAATGAGACTAACAACACCCTCTTCTTTCAGCTTCCATACACTTGCCTTGCATAGTGCCTCTGAACCAAAGTCTCTAACCACTATCCTTCGTGGATGTGCTGGTCGCTGTCTTCCTCCTAATTTCATGCAAAACTCCTACCGAGAAGGTTACATAATGTAGTTTGAACTTCTCGGCCTTGATAATTGATCCAGGGTGGCTCAAACAAATGTGAAGTTACATCTGCTTCACAAAATTTTCATTTGTACCTGTTTGACATGGTGTCAACAATAACTGTTAACAACAATAGAAATATAGACTACAACTGGATGGCATAACCTCCTGCTTCAACAAAAGAAATAAATTTCTAATCTTGTGAACACCTCCATGTGTTACATCTACATAGAAATGATGGACTAGACAACAAGCCCACAAAAAATGCCTTTAAACAAATGACCTTTCAAGTCCAGCATGTAGAAAAATACCTCTAGGACTCTCTTTTGAAAGATGAACCACTTCATCATCATCTCCATCTTGGAGACCAAGTTAACTTCTCCCAAGTCAACACTGCATGCATGTTTACAACAAAGCAATCAACCCTTAAAGTTAATTACACATACATGTTCAAATACAAGGAAATCATCAACATACCTGTGTTCATGCACATTATCCTCATCCATGCATTTCATCCTTCAACTTTCGCTTAAGCACACTGTACTTTCGAAGCTGAAATGAAATATAATGTTGCAGAAACAAAGTGACTCTCCTACTCAACCTTTTTCCATTCACCAACTTGGTAAAAATCTACAACTTGCATTCCATCAACAAAGAAATGCAAACAAATGCTTTATATCAATAGACATGCAATCTTAATCAGATAAGAACTCTATCTATTTCTTACCAAAACATTTCAAAGGTCTTTCCTTTGTCTGCACATCGGCATCAACATGTGAATCATCCTAAGACACACCATTCATGGAATCTTCCTTTCCATTTCTACCATCTTCTCTTTCCAACTTCTTCAACGTTTTTGGAAGCATTGTTGGATTTAGAGTCCAACACTTTTCAACAATATGCCTTTGCTTATGGAAGTAAGTGCAACACATGTTCATCCTCTTGATAGCATGATTTTCCTTGTCCAATGGGCCTTTGGATTATTGCTTTCTTTCCTTCAAAAGTTTCTTGCATGTAGCCATTCTCTTCCAACATCTAGAAATATGATGGTTATCCAAACCACAAAAGGAACATGCAATTCTTTTCCCAAACTTATATGGAATTTTATCATGCTTTACATAATCAAAAGGAATATGGTTAGAACCAGATTGATACCTTTCTCTTTCACCTTTATTGCCTTCATGATGAGGTGAATCAAATGAAGAAGTGGCTCCCTTTGGAACACCATCAATCTCTTCAAGGATTTCAGAGTTTCCACAACTTTCTGGTTCAAGTGTATGCTTCTGAGCACCTTCATCCTAAAAATGATGTTTCAATCTATTGCATTCCTCCTGAAAGCAACCTTTACACTCTTGAGGTATAGGACCTAAAATGAAACTCCTTCTTGGAATTGTTTCAATGGCCTTCATGGCAGCTTTGGAACTTTCTCCATAAGACTGTCCATAGCCAAGACCCAAATACTTAGACCTTTCCTCAACAATTATTGGCTCAACAATACCTTGTGCATGTTTACCCAAGCCTTTTCCCTCATAACCCATATTGGAAATTCACTTGGAACCTATGCCTTTGGTATGCTTTTCAAAAGAACCAATATAAGAATTCTTAGAGGAATTTGAAGAAAAACTGGAATGGTTTACCTCTTCTTCAAGCTGATACTTGACTAAGGCTTCTTTGGCAACAAAGAGCTATGTATCCAACTCATGCATTCTTTTCAGGTTCATATTTGGAATATGAAGTTGCCTCTCCATTTCTTGCAATTTGTTAGAAAGTAATTGCTTCTCTTCCTCCAAAGAATTCAACTCCTCTCTAAGTATGCTGCTCTTCCTTCCATCCTCATACATTTCCCTCACCTTTTCCATCATGATGAACAAGTCTTGCTTCATGTCTCCATCAAAGAATCTTGTGATGAAGGATGAATTTGAGGACTCACATGTAGAAGTTGTCATTGTGCAAAATGAATAAAAGAACTTCAAACAAGATTAACAAAGAACTTATCCAAGAAACCTTTTGCAACAAACCTCTTGTGCTTCAAGGATTTCCTTGAGGTCCTTTGGGATAAGAAGAATGCCTTCATCCCTTCTTCCTTCTTATCCTTCCTCGACTGAGCTATCAATAGCTTTCCCTTCACCTCTGAAAACTGAAACAATAGTGAGTTTGTAAACAAGCATACAATCAATCAGACAATCAATCCTTGACTGCCCAAACACCTTTCAAACAAACAATCTTTGCTCTGTCAATCAAGCATTTTGATCTGATACCACTTGCTCTGGTATAACCAGATTTGATATCACCTTCTTGAAGGTGGGGTTAATCAATCTTAGGCTCTAATATCACCTGATCTAAAAATGGGGCGCTAAAGGCTTCTTGTCAAGCTTACAAGAACCTCTCCCACTTCCAAAGCTTAAATATTCCCAAGATATTATGATTAACTAATTGCGGAATTAATAATGCTTGAAAATAGGTGAATGTTGGTTTTTTTTTTTAACTCTTCAAATGCCTTAGTTTCTTTTGTTTATGCTAATATGTAAATACATGTAACATTAAAACAATGTAGCAAATAACAAGGAAATAAGACAACAATTTAATTAGGAGTTCACCCAAAACTCTTTGGCTATGTCTCCGTGAGCTCTAGTCAACTCAACTAGGCTTTCTTGGATCATGGCATAAGTCCTTTGACAAGCTCCATGCTCAACTCCATTGGATTAGACATAACACAATGGGCTTAGAACACCATATTATCCATGGATTTGAGGCTCTCCATCTTTTTGGCTTTGGCTCTCACTCTGGCTCTTGGCTCTGGCTTTGACTCTGGCTTCGTCTCTGGTTCTTGGCTCTGGCTCTGGCTCTTGCTTTGGCTATGGATCTTCGGCTATGTCTTCTTTGAGTTCTCTCTCAGCCTCTACGTGACTCTATAATTTGCTTAACCTCTGAGTGACTCTTCAGCAACCTTCCAGCAACCCTTTTCAGTAACTTTCAGCTCTTTGGTTTTTCGCTCGACCTCCAAGCGACTCCAAAAAATCCCTCAGCTTCTTGCACTTCTAGCTACCTTATCAATTGAGTTCTATGGTTCTCTTGAGGCATCCTTCTGGCTCTGCGGCTTCCCCAGCCATTTCTCTATGTGTAATCATTCCTCTGTGGCTCTGTTGCTTCTTCTGCTCCTTGTCTCTTCGACTGGCATTCTAGCTTTGTGGCTCTACGACTCTCTCTTTGTGTTAGAAATGCATCATCGTCTATAAAGTGCCCACTTTTAGTGTGGAATAATGATCAGGGGCAGTTACAAAGGAATCGGGGCCTTCTTCCAGGCAGAAACTGGAAAATGGAACGAAATTCCAATACACAGAGATTTATCGGAAATACACTATTGGGCGCGAAATCCCGACTTCAAACATTATGAAATTACCCGTATAAACCCTATCGGGTCTGCCTTTCATCGGCATATCGCAATCGCTTAGGCGGGAAGTATAAAAACCTCAATACACAAGAATACACAAAAATCCCGAAAAAACGGATTTCAAATTTTATGGAATCGGGTCCTTAAATCCCATCAGGTCTGTTCTTTATCTCTTATCGCAATCGTAATCACATTTGCCAAGGAATCAGATATCACCTATCATCAATCACTGATCAAATCATAATCGTTGATCTGCTCCTTGATCGGACAATCGATATCGTATCGCATGTTGCTGTCGCGACGACCCTTTGTATTGGGGATAACTGATCTCCCGACCACCGATTGAATTTGGACCGTCTATCTGCACACCCGATCCAACGGTTGATATCGCATCGCATGTCACTATCGCAACGACCCTTTGTATCGGGGATCGCCGATCTCCTGACCGTTGATTGAATCTGGATCTTTGATCTGCGCACCCAATCCAACAGTCGATATCACATCTTGACATATTGCATCGGCACGTCACATTCGCTACGACCTAGGGGTTATTCCCTTATACCATGGCATACGCTAACACTGATATTGCAATCGCTCCATCGCATATCACATATCGCTCTGTCACATGTCGCTATTCCTGGGGTCCTGATATCGAGCGAAGGCCTACCTATGATGTGATAAGTTAGAGGTCGCAGTCAGGTGTTCCTTCCACCCTTGCCTTAAATCCTTCACTTAACCCTTCTGATGCGGTTTTCCTTTATAAGGCCTTTAGCCCGTTTTTGGGAAGAATTTGCCTCATTTTCAAAGGAACAATGGAAAACTTCTTTTTGCAATAACTTCATCATCCGAAGTCTATTTTAGCCCATTCAAGTTGTAGTAGACTCAAAATGAAAAGATCTACGCAATGGGACTATTTGTAGGAGCATCCTTGGACTTTCATTTTCCTCTGTGAGGAACACTTTAGACTTAGAAGTCTATCCAATATCCATTTTGGATCACCGACATCACTGCAAGGTGATATCACTTGCCACTGAAGGTGCCTCCATGAGTAGCAAGTGGTTTTCACTCTCATCTCGAGAAAGTGAGCATGACATCCAGGAAAGTGTGATAGTCAATATATCCATGTCATGTCTACATCATCCCTCCATCCTTCCACGTAATCCACCTTGTTTTGTCCAAATTCGATTAATTTTTTTTCACTCGCATTTCGCTAATAAAACCCCATTTTTCCCCCAATTTCCTTACACTACTTTCTCTTGGTGAAAATAACCCCTCCAGCAGCACAAAGCTTCTAGCTCTGCACTCCAAGTATACCAGGTATTTAACGCATTTTCGACTCTGTCAATTTTTGAAGAGGGGTTTAAAATGTCAAAGAAAGTTACCCTTTCAAGCTCTACCACTCCTATTCCCCTCATGGATACTGAACATGACATTTTTTATGTAATTTTCCCTATGAACTTAATGGAAATTTTCCAAAATGTCCTAAATAACCAAAATAGGTCAAAAGTTTATGATAAAATGGTCAAGTCTAATCTGTTCTCTACAATTGTCCCTCAAACTTGTAAAATTCCAGAATTTATCACTTGGTTAACCTCCTCTTTGTACCCTCAACCATGTTTTTTCATGAATTCCCTAGGGGAAAATATTTTCCAAGTTTCTTCATTACTAATCCATCAAGCCCTAGTCTTTCGACACTCTTATCAGTATATCTCATTTTTCAATGAAACCCTTCTGAAAAGTTTTCAGAACCTACCAATAGAGGATTCTAGGAAATTGTATGTTTCCATTTTTCTTCCAAACCCTATTTTACCTTCATATTTTCCCAATTCCTTGTTTCTTGCTTTGTTGAATGCGTTGGACCCATTTTTTAAGTAATCATGAGGATTCTTGGAAGGGATGATGCATCAATGATAAATGCCATATGATTATTTCATTTAATGATGTTGTCAAATGTGGTGCAAGACATTCTTACATTTTGGGAGCAAACCATCAATTCTCATCTCCTTAACTTCAACATAACTGGATGTTTCATATTTCCCTCTCTCCTAGTATATCATTTTCTATATGTACATGTTGAGCAATTTATGGACCTACGATTGAATATTTCATATCCCAATAAGAATAAACAGACAGTTTTGAATTGGACTGATGTTGTTAGAGCTCAACCAAATAATCAAGGTTTATCCTATTTCCTTTCTTCCTTCATGTTAATTGTTTACAAAATTGTTAACAATGCTTCCCCTCCTAGAATTTTTCCAAAATCTATCCCTTCTCTGCAAATGAGTAGAGGTTTAAAGTTTGGAGATTGGTTTCCATTTATGGATTACCTAGAGATTAGATTATATGGTATAGAGATTCCTCCATGTAGACTTCAGGTGTTTATGCCTATGAGCATATTTGCATTGGAATTCATTAAGCAGGGCCTAAATGTTGATCAAGTTCATTTTGTCCCAACCAAGAATGGATATTTGTTCAAATTACCCAGGACTATTGGGCCTTTCATTATCAATAATAGGAAGGCATGTGAGGAGGTAGAAAAAATGTTACAGATTATGAATTTCCAATTGGGAGAGAAGGGGTCTTGTGATCCTCATCAGATCATTTCTAGGAGGAGAATAGAAAATCCTTATGCTCCTTATGTCCATGAATCAAAACCTGAATGGGAGAGATTGGCAAATGGAGGCACCATCCAAATTTCAAGAAATAGGGAATTTTAAACTCCCCTTCCTTCTGAAAAAAGGTTAAAAAGAGGATTAGACATTGCGGACTTAGAAGGAGAAAGTTCTCTAAGCAGTAAGACACAAAAGGTGCAGAAAGTAGGAACAAGATATGAAGATTTCAAAGAAAAACCTTCCATTGAAATTGGGTTTCAATTGCAAATAGAGGAGCTAAATGTGCATCCTCATCCCCCATTCCTGAAGGAGAAGAACATGTATCTTTAGAAGCTCTGAAATATTCATATGAACAATTTGAGGAAACGAACCAAAAAATTAGGACTAATGTTGCTACCTAGCTGGAGGCACAGTCTATTCCTGGTTATAAAAGTAGACTCCTTTCAGTTATGGATTTGGAGAGGAGTCAGTTGAAACTCTCATTTAAACACTTTGTTACACTTTCAATTACTTATGGAGCTTATTTTAGGATAGTTATCTTATTAGTGAATACAGAAGATATGCATTTTCCTGATAAGATAAATCTGCACAGGGAAACTGGAGAGTTGTTTTATAACGATATCAGTAAAACTTCATTAGAAACAAGTGAGACAGAGACCTTGCTGAGGAAATTAATTGGTCATTGAAGTTACAAAAAGGCTAACTTATGATCTATACACTTTAAAAATGAAGAATTTAAGAAGTTAATTATACAGCTTGGGGTGAATCTAGAGGACAAAACAATTGTCTAAAAACCTTTACAAGGAGCAGAATCTGAAATCCAATTTCTAAGAAAAAAATTGAAATTTCCTGCAACTAAGCATGTCTTGGCTCTAGAAGTAGCTAAAATTTAAAAGTAAAAAAAAACTTATAACTCATGAACTTATAGAAACAAACATGGAGGTGGAAACTCTGAAGGAACTCATTGCACAACTACAAAAAATGATAGATTCACATGTTTGCACAATTTTAGTGCATCCAGACTCTGATGACCCTACTGATAAACTCACTAGGGTGATGAATGAATTAAATATTTCAGAGGACGAGTTAAGGAAAATAAAGAAGAATTTGGATGATATTAAAGAAAAATTGAAGAACAAGGAGAGACAATTGAACATGACTAAAGAAAAATCATCACAACACCACAAAAATTATCTAATAGTCTATGATGAAATTAGGGAATCATAAGAAAAACTAAAAGGTAGCATGTCTCTTATTCAATCAAGAGAAATTATTTGGAATGATATCATCCAATAGATAAACGTAATCTAGGATCATATGTTGGCCATGGTAGAAGATAAAACAATGGTAAGGGATCCAGAAACAGTTATTTGTTCCACTAAACAAAAGTTACAACAAAGTGCACTATTGGAAAAAAGGATGATTGATTTTCTGAATGCTAAGTCTCCCTTGAAGTTGAGAGCAATGGATATTCAAGACAGAACATCCATTATTTTAGAAATAAATAAGATTGTGCAAAAGAATGTCTATAGGAAAAATGCAGAAACTTGACTGGGAAGTATCAAGGAATCATTGTTTCCCTTTAATTTAAACTTTGTCAAGAGAGTTTGAGTAGGATTACCTTCACGTTGGGACCAACAAAGAAATATTATTCTATGGGAGACCTACGAAACTTTATTAGTAGAAGAAAAAAGTAAAGTTAATGCTTCCCATGAAAAACAACAATTTTAAAAGGATCAAGAATTGTGAATCACTTACAAAGAGTTTTTAAACTATTATGGTTAGTTAAGACCTTTTCCATTGAAAATCCAACCTATAGTGAATAAAAAATTTCAATATGGCATATCATAGATTGTTCAAGTGTACAAATACTGACTTGGTAGTGTGGAAGAAATGCCTAGATTTAATATCACCAACAAAAGGAGTGGAATCTGGAGCTTCCCCAAACATGCTTGCAATACGATCCCAAGTGATCCAATTAAGACAAAAAGACCATTTATTTTGGAAAAAAATATTATATTTTGTAATTTGAAGTCGTAACACTTTAATTTCTAAGTTTAATTTTTAAGTCCTCATAAGGACCGAGTAAAACTAAAGATAGTTTTGAAATTAGTTTGAAATCATTTCTTCACAGTTAACAATTTTTGTAATTGTCCTCAATGTAATGTTTCTTTAAAAAGACATAGAGGAACCATTTTTGGGGTTCTGAATTTTGGCTTCAGAGAGAAATACTGGTGTAATGTATCAACATTTTCTTGGAGATTTAATAAAGTTTTTGGATGATTCCAACTGCCTTTTGAAAATGATATGTGTTTATTTTCTACTATAAGTCATTATTTGTTTTTCTTCTTCTGAAATTGTGTAAGAAGTTGTTGGTTATTTCCATTAATACAGATTTACTTTTCTTGAAAAAAATTGTAGTACCTATAGATTTCTAACCAAAATAACCTTAAAGTGTGCTCCATAGTTTCATATTGTCACCTTCTCAATCTATAATGTTTCTACTAAGGTTTATTACAGGAGATTCGGTTACTACAACCTTCTATTTTAAATATTCTACTTTTTCATTCTACTATCTTGTTACCGTAAAATATCTCCAAAAACTTATACAAATGAAATCTATAGAAAATTCTAATAACAAATGGCATTCACATAGAGAATAATGTAGTAGAAGTTACACTCAACCTTCAATTATTACCCTCCCTTCTTCAATCCTCCAGCGTCGATTATTCCTTCTTGAATGTGAAAGCTTGCTCTAATGCTGATCAGTAGATGATGTGACTATGAAATATCCATCTAATTAACATGAACAGTTTCATGGAATTAATTAAAAATTTGTGTTATTTGTCAAGTTAAGTTCTAGGATTCTTTTCTAACACTCCATTGGAAAATGATTAACAAGAAATGGTAGTAAAATGCACTACAAAATCCATAAATCGTCACCATTAGATTGGAAATAATCACAGTATCAATTATTGAGAGAGAAACCATCAATTGAATTTCAAAATATCGCAAAAATTGGTACCATCAGCAAAAAACCCTTTCAAACTTTCACCAATTGATACCAAAAAAGTTAATACTCATTCAATCAAGATATATTAATATATATAAAGTTCCAAATTACTCAAAGCAACATCCAAGTCCAAATATTTGATAGATTAAGGTCACAACATATAATTGCATAAAATCCTTACATGTAAAACTTAAAGCTGGTAAAGTTAAAAATGTGAATAATGTCCATCTCTTTACACAATGGAACAAGTAAGAGGACCAATTTTTATTGTCATCCTAAAATATGTAGGTCAATTTCCAGAAAATAACATAACACCTAATACTTGTCCCAGTTAATGATTCCGGGCAAATTTGGGGAAACAAAGCTTCTAATAACATTTCATACAAGAGGATAATTTTATAACCATGTCTTTAAATCAAATTCAGGTGGGGCTGAAGTTTTATAGGTAACAAGTTTCTTCCAGTTTCATCTAACATGTCTAACCCATTGCATAATTTTGGGTCATTCTTGTACATGTGAGAAATCTTGGTCACAAGAAAATCATCAAGGTTTGGAATAGTCAACAAGGAGTAGATTGACAATAAAACCTGCAATAAACAAAATATTTGTGTTACAGAGAATATTGAAAAGAAGGAACCAAAGGAAACATATTCATGAAAAAAGGAACCAACTCTTCTTGCATTTCATGATTAAATGTACCAACTTCAAAAGAACAAAAGTAGAAGGCATCCAACACAAGTGTTGAGGTAAGGAATACCCTTATCTCAAAATTTATATATGTGTTGAGGTAAGGGGTACACATAGTTATGTAGTGATTTAATTATATTATTTTTATGGAGGAAATATCAAATTAATGTTTGAAAGAAACACAACTATAAAAAGATGAATGGCTAGTGAAAGAAACTTACACCCAAAAGCAGGTAGCAAGAAAAGGTTGAGTTATCTCGAACATTCACCATTTGAACTATTCGCTAGGACTAAAGACAAAAAGTACAAAATTAACATCAAATTAATACAAACAAATCAACAAAAATACAACCAATAGTTATTTATAAATGATCCAACATATGAAAATACATAAGGAAAGGTAAAATAAAACGTTTTGAAAGATAACCTTGTTCAGTTTTTTCACAAAATCTAAGAAAAACATTGTAATCACTTTCTTATAATTTGTACGTATCATTACTAGCGTTGTATGATAAGTTTTCAATTTCTATAACAAATTCAAGTTGTACAAAAGCATGATCTGCCAAATCATACTTATACATGTGCTTCCCTTTTATTCTACCACACCAACATAATTGAAGCTTGATTCCTTCTAATATATCCAAAAGTTCAATGCCATTATGGTAATAAAATACCCCATTACCATCCTTCTTCCTTATTCTTCGAATCCTTCCAATATACCACATTCCATAAGAAACACCTCATTTTTTACTTCAAGGAACACCTTTTTATTGCAGTACATTTAGTGGGGGGAATTGAGTTGCTTTCAAACAACACCCCACAATCTGATCCAATTCCAAAGCCAATTAAAACACCCTTTTGTGTAGCATTACCATCTCACATAAGGTAGACCCCATTTCTCACTTTCGTCAACCTATCTTTGGATAATGTCAGATTTCCATTCAACTAACTAACCAAACATGCTTTGAACATATTCTTACCATCAAGATCCACCACTACTTTTATAGTTTTTCTTACATTTTCATAAATGGAATCTAAAATTTTATCCCACTCATGTCTCCACTCACTTTCCATTATCTTCAATTCACTTTCATTCTATGCTAATGAAGAGGAATATTGGAATAAAGATTTGGAACAACTCGGTGGAGAATCATCAACAACTTCATCCACAATTTGGAATGTTGGATAATTTTTATCCTTTTACCATGGTTTAAACCACCAAGAACATTGACTGTGATTTTCTAGTTGCATTCCAAGAGTTGATAAAATGTCTTATGCATCCTTCAATCCAATATTAAGGGCTTCTACAATTTTTGTGTATGTGGATATTAAATCATACAACGATAATATGTCAATGTTTTGTATTGTTTCTTAGTGAAATATATTCCAAATTCCTTCTTGCTTATTATGAGATTTATTCAAATGAATCCCTTGGGGATTTTATTATTCTTTAGTAAATCTATTAAGGGTTCTAACAATATGAAGAAAGTCAGTGAAATCGTAGGCCCTCTCCACTCTAACCATCCCACTAAATTTGATAAAGAAGTTCTCATATACATCTGATCCAGTCATGTGAAAAACACATAGCAAGTTAGAGTATTGATATCGAAACAATCTCATCAACAAAGCCGAAAAATGGAAAGAAATTTTCACATTTGATATGCCTCTTTATTGATGAAATTTAAGTTTACATTAGTATGAGATTGTTTCTTTACACAATATAACCATAATGTCAATAAATGATGAACTCGTGAAGCATTTCAAACTCTATCGTAAAGGCTCAAACTATGAGACATAAATATGTCAATGTAGTCAACAACAATCCTTGAGTAAGTCTTTGTAGCTAGTGTCCTGTTTAAATTTCCACTTGGTGTACTTCTCAACTCTTTCAAACACCTCTAAACATGCATTGAAGCAATGCATTTTGTGGAACCCCAATTTTGTCGATCCATCCTCTCTATATATTCACCCTTAACCTTGTGATCATCCACTTTAAAAGTGCGATAAACCATTCTAACATGGCCAAAACGTATGTACTCATTTCCTAAAACTAATTCTAGTCAATCCCTAAACAAAGGATTCACTAGCCTTTTTCCATTGTGGATGTAATATTAGTCATGAAATCCTGTTACATTGCAACCATTTTACAACCCAGTTAGCCTCCACCCTTCCCAAGGAAGTTTATATTGAAGACCAAATGTTGAAGATTAATCCTTCAACATAAGTTGTCTTCTTCTATTATCCCTGATGAGCCTCATAATTGGGTAATTATATGGGCCTTAATTAACCTCCTAGATTAGTCAAATCAACTCTTCTCACAACTTATTACATGTTTTGATTATGTTTTGTTTAATGGGATGAGTTAAAGTGAGATATTATGCCTAATGGACAAATATGCATTGAATCCAGGTTTGGAAGATAAAATCAAGGAATTTTGGAAAGAATAAGGTTTGAAACTCGAATGGGACAAGGGAGAGAGATTCTAGGAGGTAAATCCTCCTCATTTACTCCCCCATTCGAATATTCCTCCATTAATCACACCATCTCAGAGTGCAGGTAGCCAAGTCGTGAAGATCAAAAGATAGTCGAGCAAGTGATAGACAAAGAATTAGTTCATCTCAAGTTTGGGAGCCGAGCCTCCTTAGAGTTACAAAAGTCATTGGATACTTCATTTGTATAAGTAGAGACGCCTAGAGCCTCATTAGGATTCAAATTTTTGTTGTAAAAAGCACTAGTTATTTTCGAGCTCCAGACTTGTGGAAGACATTGATGTAATTTTATGGTTTGATAATGAAAATTAACTTTTTCTTAGTCCAACACTAAGTTAACTCAAAGGGTTGAAGCTCTTGGGTTAAGGCCCAACCCTAGCAGCAAAGGCTCCTCTTCTTGTATCTGTATGCTTGGCTTAGTTTCATAGATTCATGTTTAAATTGTCTCTAGAAGTATTCCATTACAAGTATTGTGGATTTGATTAGTTGTTTATTAGTTTTCTTCCATTTGTGCTTTACTTTAGTAGCAAGTTAGAAGGGATAAAAGGAGCACCACAAAGTTTTTAGTAGGTGTCTTAGCCTCACCTCTTCCCTTAGGGATCATGATTTGAGGAAAAGACCCTTATGCAGCCCCAAAAAGACAGATTTCCATTTTCTCATAAGATTTAGAGTTTATTGTACTTGAACCAGCATTTTACCATTTTTAAAAGTGTAGGATTTAATTACCATCTCTTCCATCTTCAGTCTTACAGTAGATATCATCCATGATTCCATTTTATTGAACCATTTTCCTCATGCATGAACTAGAGAGCTAGTTCATTAAATTCTTCTTTTCTAGCTTGTTAGAATTCTTCTTGTTTACATGAGTTTTTGGAAATTATAAATCCATGAATGATTATGATCTTGTAGGAAATACAGTGGCTCGATAATCCTACAGGAATTACCCTAGGGCAAGAAAATGACCTTCCATGTCAAAAAAATAACATCCCTACATCACAACTTCATTACCATACCTCTCTCCACCTTGAACAACCCTACATTTATTATTTAAAAAATCAGTTTTCAAAAAGATTTCACAGTCTTCAAGAGAAAACACAGAGGAAAATGAAACAGAGGGCAGAAGGGAACAACACCTGAGTGTATTCCTCATTATTCACACTCCTATACCTCCTCTCTATCCATGTCATCATCCTTAATCCCAATAGAGGAAATGATTAAAAATTCTGAGGGAAAAGCAACTACAAGACATCATGTAGGAAATCCTGTAGCAACCTATCCCACAAAATAACAATCATGAGTAGCAGCAAGATTCCAACATGAATATCTAAGGGCAGAAGAAGCTCCAAAGTAGTAGCAGCACCATCGTCTTCAACAACAGGTATTTACACATTGAGGGAATCATCATAGGGAAATAAAAAAGGAAGGAAAAATAACATGCAGCCAACACATAGCAAGCACCTCATGTCTTCAACAAACTGCAAGAAGGTATTAGCACCACAAGTAAGTATCTCACTTCACTCTCTCATTTACATTATGTAGTCAAAAGATGTAAAGGTTGTGAGCGAGTTGGTTTATAAATGAAAGGTGGCCAGTTAACTTGGCCACCTTCATTCAGTCAAAAAAGACAAAATAGTTGGTCCTCCCACATGTGGCAGCAGTCAAGTCAAAAAAAATAGAGGATAAGGACAAAAGCAGTTAAGGCTGTGGATGCATGAAGTGGGACTTGATTATGAGGGGAGGGGAATGATGAGGTGGTAGTGGGGACCAACGGTACAAATATATAAAACATACCTTAGCCGCTAACACAGCACCTCACTCAACTCAGCCATAAGAGGAAATAATCATTGATCCCCATGCACTCATGCATTCATATCCTCAAGGCTCACTCTAGGAAGGTCGCTCTCATACCCAGGGAACCTACAGAAGAGAAAAATTCCATATTTCTCCTACACAAGACTTCCTACAGGATTACACAAGAAATCCTACAGGATCACATAGGAATCCTGCAGGATATAGTCAGACAGTCTACAGGATTGGGAGAGAGTAGTTTTAGAAGGGGATACACAAGGGTTGGCTACAAAAAACACCACAAGGAGGTAGGCTCTATATTTACTTCCCTTTTTCCAAGTGAATTGAATAGAAAAATCTCCTAGTTTGAGTGAATTTGGTAGCAGTGTAAGGGAATTGTCTCCCCAATTATTTCAGTCCCATTTACTTCTGCATTAAAATTTGTATCAACCATCTCTTGTCCTCAAAAGTCATTAACCAAAATGACAGGGTGGTTTAATAGAAGGGAGCCCATTAACACTATGAGAATCCACCAACACCCTCCTATGTTAGAAATCTTCACGAGGCATAATTGGATGGGGTATTTTGAGAAATTAAGGGGATATGATGATGAAGTGGCCTGAGAGTTTGATCTCTCCCTCAATCCACTAACCAGAGCCCATGTTGTTGTTGTGGTGAGAGGCCTCTCCATAGAGCTCACCCCTGAAATCATAAGTAGAATTACTAGACTTCCCCTAGGAGTGCCCTGGAGAAAGGAAGATAAGGGAGATAGCCACACTGCCAAGAAGAAATTCTTTTTAGAGGGAGAAGAGCCCATTGAGGACAAGAATGAAGGAGGACAAGCCTACCATACCCCTGGAATGAGGTAAGATACAACCTTATTAAATACATATCATGTGAAGGTATGTGTAGTGTGGTTTATGGATATCACTTTAGGCTTCTTGAAGAATTGAGGTTTGGAGCAAAAATACCTCCTCACCACTAGCTCAACATACCATACTTCCTTCTGCAATCACTGATAGATACAAGCATAAAGGTGAGGGAGGGAAACCACCAATAGTTAGGCCACCATGGGTTAATTAGAATCATCATAGAATATGCCCTCCACAACCTCAAAATTCCTATCCAACGACAATTTTTAGATACATGCAAAGAGAGGAGGATATTAAATCCCTCACATATGACATTAGTTGTATTGCCAATGAAAAGGATGAGGAAGAAACTGAAACATATGAGGAAGAAGGAGAGAGGGATGAAGATGAGATAGATGAGGAGGAAGAAGAGGAGAGAGAAAGAAGGTGATGAAGAAATAGAGGAATATATCAAGGGGGAAACTGATAAACAAGATGAGGATCTAAAAGGAGAAGAAGAGGGGAAAAACATAGGTGAAAAGGGAAATGGAAAAGAGGAGTCATAAGATGAGGAGGAGACGCCTAGGGTGTCTCTAAACCCACTGAGAGAGAGGCAGCAGCTGCCCTCACTTCCCTTAGCACCCCTATCAAACAAAAAAGAAAAAGGCAGAGGTAGACCCCCTTTTACTTCAAAATAAGGAAAAGCACAAGGATAAAGCAGGGAAAACCCCAAACTCCAACCAAGGTTCCCATTCTTATTGGGGACTCACCTAAATAGCAAGAGAAGATGGAACCTCTTATAAAAGCTCAAGAAGAAGGATCCTCAACACAAACCTCCCCTAAGTTTCTTATCACCTATGTAGGAAGGCCTATAACCAGGTCTACCTCATCCAAAGGAAAAGGCATCCTACAAGATAAACAGCAGGACCTATAGGAAGCGGATGTAGTCCTACAAGAATCTGGTAAACCTACAGGAAACTCAAAAATTGGATGAGGAAAGAAGTAAGTATCCAGAAAAAAAAAAAGAGGACCCCAAGCTAGAGGAAACTAATCCTCAACCTAGCGTTGACTCCTACTACTTATATATTGAGGGGGGCAGGGTCATTCCATAAAAAATTTCTATTCCATTATTCTTTGATATTGGGAAAGAGAGAGCCAAAACTCATAGATGGATGCAGATTGCCAAGTCCAAGGGAGTGGAGGACATTGGTCACATGGATGAGAAGATCAAAGAGATGGGAAGTGAAATAAGTAGCTTGAGAGACAGAGAAGCCATCATGAAAAATCGGTTAGAGGTAGAAAATGCATGGTTGAAAGGAAAGCTGCAAGAAAGAGAGAATCAATTGGCATCCATGGCCAGTCTCACTTTGGAAGAAATCTAGTGCCAGATGCCAGCTAAGTCCTATGTACTATACCTTAAGAAATAGTTGTTGCAGTTCCAAATCAATACCCTAGCATAGATAGGCACTATGCCATTCTAGGATTATAGAGAGTTCATTTATCTTTGTCATCAAAGCACATTGGAAGATAGGGCCAAGATTTCTGAGTTTTATTTGCATAACATGCCGTTGAAAGACATGAATGTATGGGCAAAGCTAGGGATTTACAGTTGACGGCTTTGGAATCATGGATGAACCATGAGGAAGAAAGGGCTACAGAAAGGAAGAATATTGGAAAGTGAACAAACAGAGGCTCTTATGATTAGAGCTAAGCAGTCCAATCCAATGGCACTCATTAGTACACATAATTTAATTGCAAATGATCCTCAACTTGCACCCGGGTATCTTGTTGCCCAAGAGGAAGCAATTACACATTTTGAGGACATGTTCAGATTATTAGGGGATGATAGCATGCAAGCTTGCCTAAGGATATGGAATACATTTCCATATAGTTTGAAGATCAGAGAGTACCACTCTCCTCAAAGGATGAGAAAAGAACTGAATAGGACACGCATTTACAAGCAATCCATCCAAAGGCTCAAAGTCAATTAGATTGGCCTGAGACTCAGTCCCCCACTCCTCTTAGAGATGTTAAAAGGAAGGAAGGAAGAGGAAGAGAGAAGGCAATGGGAGGAGGTAGAAAAGAAGTCAGGATTCTATGCACAGGAAGTAGAAACCATAACAAAGGCATGTGATGTCACGGAGGCCACTAGATCTATGAAAGACATGGATATTGATTAAGTTCCTCAGAGGATGAGCAACACTTTCAGTAGGGGGTGATGATGATCCTCATCATTGGGTAACTATATCGGCCTTAATTCACTTCCTAGCATATTCAAATAAACTCTTCTCACAACTTATTACATTTTTTTATTATATTTTGTTTAATGGGATGAGTTAAAGTAAGATATTATGCCTAGTGGACTAATATGCATTGAATGTAGGTTTGGAAGAGAAAATCAAGGAATATTATCAAGACTAACGTTTGAGACTCGAATGGGACAAGGGGGAGATATTTTAGAAGTAAATCCTCCTCAATTACTCCTCCCCAATTAAAAAATTCCTCCATTAATCAGACCAGCTCGGAGTGCAAGCAACCAAGTCATGAAGATCAAAAGGCAGTCGAGCAAGTGATAGACAAAGAGTTGGTTCATCTCAATTTTGGGAGGCAAGCCTCCGTAGATTTAAGGAAGTTGTTGGAGACTATAGTTGTATATGTAGATAGGCCTAGAGCCTCATTAGGATTCGAATTTTTGTTGTAAAAAACACTAGTTATTTTCGAGCTCTAGACTTGGGGAAGACATTGATGTAATTTTTCATTTTGATAATAAAAATGAGCTTTTTCTTGGTCCAACACTACGTTAACTCAGAGGGCTGAATCTCTTGGGTTAGGGGCTAACCTTAGTAGAAAAGGCTCCTCTTCTTGTATCTGTATGATTGGCTTAGTTTCATAGATTCATGGTTAAATTGTCTTTAGAAGTATTTCATTGCAAGTACTGTGGATTTGATTAGTTTTTTATTAGTTTGCTTCCATTTGTGATTTACTTCTCTAGTAGGTTAGAAGGGATAAAAGGAGCACCACAAATATGTCAGTATGTGGCTTGGCCTCACCTCTTCCCTCAGAGATCATGATTTGAGGAAAAGACCACTATGCAGCCCCAAAAAGGCAGATTTGCATTTTCTCATAAGATTTAGAGTTTATTGTACTTGAACTAGCATTTGATAATTTTTTCAAATGTAGGATTTAATTAACATCTCTTCCATCCTCAGTCTTACAGTAGATCTCATCCATGATTCCATTTTATTCAGCAATTTTCCTCATGCATGAAGTACAAAACTAGTTCATTAAATTATGCTTTTCTAGCTTCTTAGAAATCTTCTTGTTTACATGACATTTTGGTAGTTATAAATGTATGATGCAGAATAGGTGCTTTAGAAATATAAAGGAATCGAATAGCATGAAAACACCTTCCAAATTCATCCATTCATAATCATTCCTTTCTTTCACCAAGATCTTCACCAATCTCATCATTTCACATAGAAATTCCTTCAAGCATGTTGAGCATATCAACCATCTCCTAACCTTGGTTTTGAGATCTGAGTGATCCTAGGAATTTTCTCACTCCGTTACACACATCCACCACCTTCCCTAAGTCTTCCATCACCTCCTGCAACCATGGTTTCTCTCTCAACTGTATCCTGTAGAAATACAAGGAATCTTGTAGGTTTCTAGTACATCGTGTAGGTTTTCCTGTAGTGGCCTGTTTTGAGGCCAAATTGAGGGAAAACATCTAGGAAGCCACACCAGGTCACCCAAGGGTCTTCCAAACCTTCCAACCATCCCCTAAACCTCCCAAACATCCACCAGCATCACTAAGATGCCTGCCACATCACCAAAAGATATTAGGGTTTACACTTGATTTTCTAGAAAAGAAATAAAAAGAACAAAACAAATATATTTCAGTCCTTTACATGTACAGTAGTGATGTTTGATGTATTTAATTTCCATGCTTTAGATGGTATCATTTCACACATGTTGGCTTGGCATTCTTGTAAAGCATATTTTCTCAGCAGCTAGTTGGAGAATGGTGTGTTTTTAGCATAGGATTTCAGTCATTTTCCTTATTTGCAGTAGACAAGCTTTCTCCTAGAGTAGATTTCTCTTTCTTTCATCAGCAGTCAAGCATCTTCTGAATCCATAGAAGCCTAGCTTGAAAACTCTAGTGGTCCCTTGCCAGCTAAACAATGACAAAAGGCATAACCATCACTTTTACTTGTGTATACAACACTTTCACCTCCAAATTTGTATGAACCCCAGGTTGATAAAGTAAAGCCAGTAGCTCTAGGAGTTGCAATATTCTTGCTGCAATACTGGTGCTCATCAATTCCCATCCGAGGAATGACCAAAAGTAGGTCCTGATTTCTTTTCCATGTATTTCTTCCACATAGACTCTATCTTTTCCCTTTGTTCATAAACAAAATTTTCATTTAACCTATTGCATATTGCATGAACAACCACAACCAAACGAGGAATATTTTCATGTAAAGGGTTTACAATAATAACATGTGCCTAATGGCCAATAACATTGTTCTTAAAAGAATATATTATAATATGATAGCCTTTACCTCCCTCACCAAATTTCACGAAGAAATGTGATTGACATTGATGTTCTTCTTTTGTATCACAAAATCCCACCAGTGTATCACTTTTTCTACCCACCTAACATATTTTTTCACAACTGTTTGATCTTTAACAAGGAATACAAGAACTGGGCCATCTATACCATGTTTGTATTTATAAGAAGCATTAAATTTTTTGACTGCCTCAAAAATGTTCTCGTGATCCCCTGGTATATATGCTAATGAAATTCTAACTTGCCTTAAAGTCGTAGATATTGAAGGACCATCTAGATTCAAGATAATAAGGCTATGTAATCTAGGACCTCCCCATAAATTGGTCATCTCATAAATAGATTTTGTGGATATACTATACCTTCTCCCTACTTTTGCATGCATCAAGCTATGAAAGATATCCTTGAAAAATTCCCAAATTGCATCCTTACCTTGTAATTTTACTTGCTTATGTGCCTCACACACATCCTTACAAAACTTATAAACATTCTTCCTTTTTTTAATTCAAACAACATTTCCTTTAGGGATCTCATTCTAATAGAGAGTGTATCAACCTTGTCCTCTCCTGTCAAATAGCTCACATTGTTGATATATGATTAGCAATTGTAACCCTTTCAACGTTCTTCAGTTCATTTTGATTCAAATATTCCAGTCTTCTACCTTTTCCTCTATAGCGTTCACTTCTTTTATTGGTGCACCTTGATTCACAATATAATCACATCCTAGAGTCATAACATTCTGGAAAAAACTTACAAAACATTCATGTTAATGAATCAAATGGGATCCCTATTTCAGAAGCCATCTGGCAATGAATATGCCTATATGTACCATTAATACAAAATTTAATACCCTCATAACATAGCATGATATTGGTATGCTTCTCAATGGCCCATAATTTACCACCCCTTTGATCATCCATCAAGACCTTTGTTTCTAATCTCTCCCCATTTTTATCAATATTAGGATACCAATATCCCCAACATTGTAATAACAAGGGAGGTAATTGAGCTATAATAATATGACAACACAATAAAAAACAAATAAATTTGAAGTAAGATAAATAATATAATATACAAATTCATATTCAAGTTTACTTTAAACTATTAATTAAAAACCTAAAGGAGAAGGATTTGCACTTGTATAACCCCTTTGTAATATTGATGGTGTTGATGGGACCAAGAAACTAGTCAAACATTTCCGGAACTCAGAATTGGTAGGATTCTTAGGTCTCCTGATCATGACCCTCCTCAACCCAATCCCCTCATGTGAAGCCTCATTTGTAGTAGTAGTAGTGTGCTTCTTTGATTTCGTGTGTTCATATAGAGAACTGATAATATTGCCACTTGTCGGCACTAAGAAAACCCATTTATTGTATCGTGTACATTCCATTCTCACTTTTTTCATGTCCTTATCATCTGCAAGTGTTGCTTCCACAAACTTGAACAAATTAGGATATTGTGTCTTGTTGAAATCATGTAGAATTTTGATTGTTTGATCAATATGAAATTGATCTCCAACCTCCATTCTTTGGTGTACTTTGTTACATGAAGGAATTTCACTACCATTTGGCATTGAAAGGCATTGTTGATGGGCCCTTGTTTTGATATGATTGTTTTTGAATTTGCACATTGTTCATGCATCCAAGGATACATCACCTATTCCATAATCAATGCCACAAATTTTACAATGGATCTTTATTTAAGATTCTCCCTTTTCTTAATATACTTTGAGAGTAAGTTTTTCATTGAAAAAATTTTCTATTAAACTTTTCACTTTTTTTCCCAAGATTCCAATAAGCTAGGATCAAAAACTATGGCTTGTTTCACTATGAAAGACATATTTTCAACTCTTTTATTTTTATGCATAGGTCCCTCCACATTCTCTTCAACGTTTTCAAATATTGGTGTTCTTTCCACTACATTTGAACCCTTCATTTCCACATCAAATGTGCCTAGTTTCCTCTTGATCCCTAAAAGTGTTGTATAAAATTTCCATTTTTTCTCTTTCTTTGGATTTAAACTTAATCCATCATAGATAAAATAAAAAGGGTATTCAATGTTTTCATCATCCACACTTTCAACACGGATTTCAGCAAATGTACAACCTTCTCGACACCTGACCATGTCAATGATAGATTTCTCTTTAATGGTAACAAGTTTATAAAACAACTCCATCTACTTTTGCACACAAATAAATGAAAAAGTAAGTAAAATTCCACAAGAATATTGGTTTATTATAAAACAAAGAGAAAGTAAGCAGGGTACGCACTTTCAATTCAAATCTCCAAAAAGGTTGGAGAAATATTACTATTGGGATGAAACACCTTGATTAAAAATGTACTATCGGTGCATTCCTCAAATGGAACTAAAACCTGCAATAAAATAGAGTACTAAAACATATTTGAGAGCTAATTTATTGAGTCAAGCATTGACCAACTTATAGGCAAAGCTTAGGCCTTAGATTTTCCTTAATTTTTACCTTATTTACATCATTCTTTTGTGTCCTAAAGAGGTCAAAACCAATCCCTTGTAGATTTTATTGTTGTCTAGTATGAAATTCATTTAATTAATTTTACTATTCTCTGGTATCTAGGGCTTGAGAGAGATAAAGGAATTTTTTATGTTTTTGGAGCTAGCGATGGATAAGAACGGTTCTTGATCTCTGATATAAATAAGAGGAGTAATGCTCATTTATAAATCATTGCTACTTGTGGACAAACATTACTATTTGTCTAAATCATATTCATTCTCAGATTGGTGAAACATTATATATTATGTTCTCATGGTTGTTGTTTAATACAAGTACGCATGTGGACTATTTGTTGAATCTGTCTAGAAATTTGAAAAACATGAAGCAAAAGGAAATGATGGTAGAAAAATACACTGAAGAATTGTATAGGTTGTTGTGATGGGGGTGATTATATTGTTGCTAGATATATCAATGGCATTTAATGGTTGCTAAGATGAACTCACTCGAATATCATTTGAGCAAAAGAAATAATATAAAAAGTTAATTTTATTAGGGTTTGATGGTTTGAAGTCATTCATATTTATTACCAATAATTTTTTTTCTTAACTTCCTTTTCTAAAAACTTAGTTTTCATGTGATGGCCCTAAGTGGCTACTGGAAAACATAGTTTTCATGTGATGGCCCTAAGTGGCTACTGGAAAACTTAGTTTTCATGTGACTGTTGTAAGGGATTTCTCCCACTTCTTGTTAGACTTGAGAGTTCCTTAAAATGGATGAACATAGGCTAAAAAATTCTTTTACTAACTCAACATTTTCTTAGGTTATTCACAAAAGTAGCCTTTGCAACCTAGTTTGCTGGCAAGCTCAACCAAAAATTGTTTTGAAGGTTTTTCAGAAGGTAATAAAATCATTTCTAAAGAAGTTCATATGGAAAGCAATTTATATATTTATAGTCTAGTTCTTATGATAAACATACAAGGCATTCAAACCTTGAGAAATTTGTCAACTAAATCCAGTCAAGTCCATTATTAAGGTTTAGGTTAGGGAGGTCAAGGAGAGATATAAATAAATACCCATAACTTGAAAAAAAGGTTCTTTTTTTTTTATTTCATTTAAAGAAGAAATTGACTATGTTGACATTATCTCTTGAGGCCCTTGTATTTATATAACACTTTAGTAGTTATGTCTATGTTCATTACAAACTCTTTAATTGAACATGATGTGTAACTCTAGTGTCCATCTACGTGGAGTTTCTAGACCCACAAATATTTTTCCAGATGTTTGAGGGCTATATTTCAATATAGTACATGTAATTCTATATCCATGAGCCAACTTGCATTTTTAAACCTAGCCCCCCAAAGAAGAGATTATGTCAATTTTATTCCATCAAAATGTTTGAAATAAATTGCTTGTATCTATATTAACATTAAAGTGTGAAAGTAATGGGTAATGTATATTAACCTTTTAAACAACTAATTTGATTCCAAAGTCCTACCAATGGTTAAATTCGATTCACATCCCACTTAAGAAAACCCTTGTCCTCAACCTCAATCCTCGCATGATCTACACCTCCATTTTTGAATTCTTAGATGGATTTAGATGTTGAAGAATTTTTTAAGTTTTTGAAGGTCCATATGCTTAAATATTGGGTACACAATACTTTTGGTATGTTTAATGGATGAAGGAATCCAATATTTGATAAAATAATAGAGAATCTCAAAAAGAAGATTACGAAGATGAAGGCTAACTACCTGTCCATGGACTAATTGTGATGCAAAATACCCTTGCAGCCACAGAAAGAAATTAGATCTTCTTAACACCCTCCATGTTTGTAAATCTGTTTACATTGGTTCATAGACCCTACCTATTCACAGATCCTCCCTATTCTCACACTCGTTCATAGTGGTTCATGTAGAAATTCCTTGTAGATTCAAAATGGAGATTGTAATATGCTAAAATAATTGACTTGAATATACTCTACTCATCAGCGGAAACAATAAAGGATCGACGAAACCACAAACCATATAAGAGAAAGAATTATATCACACATAACACAATGATTTTATGGGGCAAGCCACAGCTAAAAATGCCTGCTATCTATATATTGCATTAGTAAGAAAATATGAGAAGATTACAATGTTTTTTCAAGCCCAAGAAACCTCTTCACTATCTCTATATATCTCACTCCTTCCTAGAGAAGATCAAGCCAATACATAGCCAATTTCTCGCTTTCCCAAGTCCCTATTTCCTTGTGCTATTCCCTTGGGAATGCTCCCCTATTTAATTGGGAAATTCCAAAATTATGAATTGCGCAATCATTATAGGCCTTCCTCTAATTTCATGCACCATCGGTTTAATTTAGATGATTTTACAACTGATAATATATTATCACTAAACCCCAATATTAATTGGTATTTCTTTGATCTGACATGCATGTTTAATTATGATTGAATCTTCAGTTTTCTAGTTGATCACTACAAGAGGCACCACATTACACTTCAGGAAGCACTCCATTGTACTTTAGGAAATATTGCACTAAACTTGAAGCAACACCCCACTGAACTTCCAGAAACACCCCACTGAACTTCAAGCAGTACCCCACCGTACTTCAGGAATCACCCCATTGTACTTCAGGCAGCACCACACTAAAAATCAAGAAACACCCCACTCAAATTCAGGCAACACCACATCGTACTTCAGGAAACATGACACTCGATTATAGGAAACAACCCACTACTATACCTCCAATTAATTCCTCCACTAGTTGGAACTAGTTTAACTGAATTTAACTCAATTATGTTGAATTAAATAGTTACAACTTAAAATAAACTCAAGTAGTGTTCCTAATTGTAGGAGACACTCTACATGACTCTAGTCAGACCCTCAACTTGAACTAACTAACCCAACTAAGTCAAATTAACTTAGTTAACTATTACAAGTTGTCATGAGATGTGGAATTACAATTTATTCCCAATTTAATTCAAAGAAAAATTAAATTAGGATCTTTCTTGATGTTATTTTTAACATTGTTATTTTCAACACTCCCTCTCAACAAGAAAGGAGTTCACATGTATCCCAATCTAGTACCTTTGGAATGCTCCACATGAAAATAGTTTAATTTTTCTTGTTTCTACTGCAACATCTGCAACCCAAAAGAATCCAAAAAATAAATAAAAATAATCATTTAATCAATCTGCAACTGCCTACTTGTAAAAATGTGTTTCTGCTAACTCTACCACTGAGCCTCCTACTCTGCTATCAACTCTACTTTGCACTCAGTATTTGACTGACATTGATCCTCCTGCTACTAAATACTATGGGCCCCCATAGCAAGGTAATTATCCATGAGACAAAAAACACCTGAATGGATCCTGCCCAATTTCTAAAACTCTTGGACTAAGTTTTCATATCGTCCCACCTCACACCTGGAGGTATGGCTACATGTGCTCCTTCTACCCACTTGGCTTGAAATCACCCCCTACTAGAGATCTCTGCTTGAGTGGATATCTCCACTCGGACTCCTCTCTACTTCTCTACTTATGGCTACTCCACAACTTGTTGAGGCTACTTCTAAGGCTCCATGTTGAGAGGTAATTCATTCTCCCACTCAACCACCAAGTCTCTAACATTTTCCTTTCTTCGCAAGGATTTGCATGCATCTTATACATCGAGTTCATATAGGTTCTTGACTTGCACATTGATCTATTTAACCTGTATCCTATTGATGTGTCTAATGAAAACCTTTCATTTGCTAGATATCATATCGTACCCATGGTCTTCCAATACCACGATAGAAACAAGATTCTTCTTTAGTCCTAAAACATACACCACATCTGTGAGTCTCAAAGGGGATCTATATTTCCTCTGAAAAGTAAACTTATGGATATCGGTCGTGCTATGCCTCCCATCATCTCCCAATTCTATTTTCTACTTGAGGTCTTTCTCGTCCAAGTCACTAAAGATATTTCTATTGTCCATCATATGGAATGAGGCACCGTTGTTGAGATACCACATGATTCTCATTACAGTTCTTACCATGCATGCCTTGAGAATTAAATCAATTTTGAATTATGAATCTATAGTTTCACCTACTGCTACTACAACGGGCTCTTTATTTCTTTCTTTCTTCTATGTGAATGTCATAGCATAGTGCTTCGCTTCTTTGTATGAGGTCCCATCTCTAGTGTTCCACTGAATCTCCTCTTGTACTAAGTCAAAACGCAAACACTCCCACTCTGGTAGCTTCTCTCTCCCATTAACTGAGTCCTGGTAATTGTGCCAGATCTCAAGAAGGCCTAGAAGTTCTAGGCTCATTATATCGTCTTCAAAAACTATAACACTGACACTTCAAAGCTCATCCTAACATTGGGTGAGCTTGGTCAAGTACTTCGGTATTATGTCGCCCTTCTCCATCTTGATTTTTCTAAGCTTGTCCTTCAGTTCCAGCTTCCTGTGGTCACTATTGTTTTGAAATAGGTATTTCAAGGCCTTTTACATTGCAAATGGAGTCTCCTTACTGTGGAGGTTCGAGACAATATTATCTCTAACTCCTTCTAGGATAATCCTTCTGTCCTTTGCCACACATTTTCTCCACTCTTCTAGATATTGAGCATCAGCTGGCTTAGGAATATCTTTCTATATGAATTCCTTAGGCCATTGTCTTCCAACAATGCCTCAATCGTGTCCTTCAAATCAATATAATTTGAGCTACACTCAAGGGAACATTTGAGTCTCAATCCGTATAACAACATCCTACTGGCTCTGAAGTATGATACTGGAAATTTAATTTCTCCAGCAAAAGAAAAACTTGAGTTCTTCCATTCTATCGTGATTTCATCTCTAATACCACGTAGAAATTCCTTGTAGATTAAAACTATAGATTGTAGTATGCTAAAACAATTAACTTGAATATACTCTACTAATCACCAAAAATAATAAATGATCGATGAAATCATAAAGCATATAAGAGAAAGAATTCAATCACACATAACACAATGATTTTCTAGGGAAATCCATAGCTAAAAACCCATGCTATCTGTATATTTCATTAGTCAGAAAATATGAGAATATTACCATGATTTTCTCAAGCCCAAGCAACCTATTCACTATCTCTATCTATCTCACTACTTCCTAGACAAGCTCAAGCCAATACTTAGCCAATTTCTTTCTTTCCCAAATCCCTATTTCCTTCCATTGTTCCCTTGAGAATTGGCCCCTATTTAATTGGGAAATTCCATAATTATGAATTGCAAAATCCTCATAGGCTTTCCTATAATTGCATCCACCATCAGGTTAATTTAAATGATTTTACAACTGATAGTAAATTATCCTTGCACTCCAATCTCAATCAGATCTTTCTCTGATATGACATGCATGAGTTAATTATGAGTGAATTTTCAACTTACTGGTTGATCGCTACATGCAACACCACACTTAAATTCAGGTAACACCCCACTGTACTTCAGGAAGCACCTCACTGGACTTTAAGAAGCACCCCACTGAAATTCAAAAACACCCCACTGAACTTCAAGCAACACCCCTCTGCACTTCAGGCATCACCCCACTATACTTCAGGAAGCACCTCATTGAACTTAAACCAACACCCCACTCAACTTCAAGAAGCACCCCAATGAGCTTCAAGAGGCACCCCACTGAACTTCAAGCAGCACCCCACTGAACTTCAAGTAGTACCCCATCATACTTTAGGCAACACCAAAGTTGTTTGCAGAAAATGCCCCACTACTAGACCTCCCACCATTTCCTCCATCAGTTGGAACTAGTTTAATTAACATTAACTCAGTTAGACTAAATTAAATAATTACAACTCAAAATAAACTCAACTAGTGCTTTGAATTGTAGGAGACACTCTACATGACTCTAGTTAGACATTGAACTTGAATTAAATGAGCCAACTAAGTCAAATTAACTTAGTCAACTATTACAAGTTGTCATGAGATGTGGAATTACAATTTATTCCCAATTTAATTCAAGCACAAATTAAATTAGGATATTTCTTGATGTTATTTTTAACATTTCTTCTTGTTATTTTCAACAGTTCACAAACCCTCCCTTCTCATAGACCCTCCTTGTCCGTACACCCTCCATGTTCTCCTACTCGCGGACCATCACTGTTTTCCCCTCTTTTTATCTGCTTGGTCAAATTTTTGAATAAATAATACCTAATAATATATATAATCATATCTAACATTAAAAAACCTACTCTCCACCTGTTATATAGTCAATATATTATCTTAGCATTTGTTAATTTTTTATACCCCAATATGAATGCATGTGATATCGTATTGGTTTATCAGTTAAGCCCTCATTTATAATAGCTTGATCGAGGATAAAATATTTCTCGATTGAGCACTTAAAAAATGATCAATCAAACTTCTTTTCTCTGAATTACATCTCACGTTCTTGCCAAAAAGTGTAAACCACCTCCATTGGATCACCCTACAATCATAAATCTATGAACCATAATCATTATATCATGAACTATAACAATACAAGATCATATCAATAGCATATCAAGAAGCTATCAATAACATAAGAATCCATCACATCCAAAAGAGGCACAAGTGATTTAGGTGGAAACCTATATGGCAGAAAATCGCTAATATTCTTCTTGTTCATCTTCAATTGATTAAATCAATTTGCAAGCACAGACTTGCTGGAGAAAACTACCCCCAAGAAATGCAAGCTACCACTTATAATAGGCTACAACCTAATTGAAGCACCAACCTAAAAAAATACAGGAAACTACCCATTGTAGGCTACAACGTGATTGAGGAAACACTCTAAAAAAAGAGTAAGATCTAATCTAATTAGGGTTCTAGCCTCAATGGATGCACCGAGCTCCGTCTTCAACTTCCTTATGGAGATATACTCTTGTCATTTTCTATTTGTATCAATAATGATTTTACTGTTAATATTCAAAACCATTACATAAGTAAGCTATATTTCCTTTCATCGTGTACAGGATACACCATCAAAATCGGCATCATAATCCAAGATATTACAATGGACATGGTCATGTGAGCAAACATAAACCTTATACCCTGAATAGTTTCTAGTCATGCATTAGAATGAAGGATGCCTTGAACAACCAACATGACCTCCTAAGGTTATCCTTGGCCTATGATTCAGGACAGAAATGTCATTAGATGGTTTTGATTAGTAGGTATGTGTCTTAGGATCCTATAAATGAATTAGGGAAGGAGTCCTTGCCTTAAGTCCTAAATAAATATTCAAGGCATCTAAATCCATGAATAATATGTCAAAGCACAACATATGACCTCTATATGGTATCCATGTTCAATAAGAAGGAATGTTAGTTCTGTCACAATGTTTTTAATCATTAGATATGGACCTTAAGGCTTTGCGTTGTTTGAGGGAAGAAACCAAAGGTT
Source organism: Pinus tabuliformis (assembly GCA_031772625.1). Classification (NCBI taxonomy): domain Eukaryota; kingdom Viridiplantae; phylum Streptophyta; class Pinopsida; order Pinales; family Pinaceae; genus Pinus; species Pinus tabuliformis. The sequence continues at coordinate 885,808,766 of CM062804.1, read as the reverse complement.
TAGACAAAGTGTTGACACGTAATCATAGGGATTGGGTGAACAATTGTAATTAGTGTAAATAAATAATAGAGGAAAGGAGAGTCATCGGGAGATGAACTGAACAGTCACTCCCCTCTTATATATAACAATAAACAACCTAAATGAATGATATGATTACATTCGACGAGTTACCTCCTGGTCTGACATGGTATCAGAGCCAACGCCAGTTTTTGCTTCCCTCTCTACTTTATAACTCCCTTCTGCCTATTCTGCCTATGTTCTCCCTATTTTGTAGAACTATCCTCTTGCAACCACTACACAGGTGTGCCTCTATCAAGAATTTGATAACCGTTCTGTAGGCTTTCTCTTCTCTGGCTGCTACTGCAAACGTTTGGTTGGTTATGTGAGGCAACTGCTCCATGAGATACAGGTCTGGAATGTGTGCTTTGTTGATAGTTAGACATTGAGGTTCAATTTTTGTGTGGACCATCTCTAAATCAGACCTTCTGAAGTGGAAGCCTTACATTTGTACTCACCTATTGGGTTTTGTGAGCATGTCCATACCTTTGTTATATACATTAAAATTGTAGTTTTTTTTATAAGCATAAGTGTAATTTCTTACAACTTATTGGCAACGGAAGTATATTTAAAAAAAAAATGCACTTATTAATATATATTATGGGATTGGTCCTCAATGGGAAGGAAAATTATCCTGAGTGGTCTTGGAAAATCAAACACACTCTCATTTTTAATGAGCTGTGGAAAGGAGTGTGTATTGGAAACGGAGATAAAGAGCTAGAACATCCTACATCAGACAAGTAATTTTCCATTTGGGAAAATAACAACAGTAAGGCTTATGCATTGATTGCAGCATAAGTAAATGAAGAGGTGAGTCGCCATATTTCGCCATTTTCAAATTCTTTCGAAGCCTTACAAAATCTAAATGAACTCTATGACTCACACTCTACACTTGAAGTTGTTCAACTCATGATTAAATTGTTCACCCTTGAATTACATAATGATGATCATGTTTCTCTTGCATCAGAAGTAAAATCTATTATGCATGATATCAAAGTCACTAATGTTGAAGTGGAAATTCCTCTGATAGCTTTTCTCAAGGCACTTTATCCCACTTACTCAAATTATCTTGAGTCATTGCAAGAAAATGGAAACCTCAAAGATATTACCTTTGACTCCCTTGTGAAAAAATTTGCTGAAAGAGAGAAAGATTTTTAGAAGAAGACAACTCCTCAGTCTTCTAAAGAGGTTGTGTGCCTTGCACATAGAGAGAATAATATTTCTCAAGATTCTTCCAGAGGAAGAGGTGGTTGAAGAGGTCGAAGAATAAATTTTAGAGGCAAGGGGGGGTAGACACTCTCAAGGAGAAAAGTCAGATTTGCACTGCATACGCTGCAAAAGAGATGGATCACATGATGCATCCACATGAAAGTTTCCTTGGGACAGAATTGAGCATGAAAGAAACCAACCCAAGGGTAAAACTAATGAAAAAGACAAAGGTAAAGCACCTAAATCCACTCACTATGTTGGGGCACATTGTAATATTGGAGTAAATGAAGACTTATTTAATCCTTCACTTGCTTCTTGGAAAAATGATTGGTTGCTTGACTCAGGAGCAACTTGCCAATTGACTTTTAGAAGAGATTTTTTTGAGGAATTTACTGACAATGTTGATGGATAAGTATACTTTGTAGACAAGTCAAATCTCAAGCCATCAGGGCTTGGTACAATCAGGCTTAAATTTCCTGGTCTTCCAGACTTTCTTCTGCATCATGCTTTATATCTCCCACAGCTGAGGAGAATCTTGTTATCCTTGGTGCATATCCACTAACAAGGACACTCCATTCATATGTTTGATGGCAAGCTTGAGGTGAGAAAAGCTTCAGACCACTCACTTGTCATGACGGGGATAGAAGAAGAAAGGCTTCTCAAGCTGCAGGGCACCTCTGCTTGGGCACAAAATTTCTCATACAATTATGATTATGAAGAAGGTACATTGCCAACAAGTTTATTATGGCATGCTAGATTTGGAGACTTGGACTATGACAACCTCCACTTGTTGAAGAAAAATGGCGTTACTGGTTTGCCTACAATTCCTAGGAAACTTAAGCAATGTGATGCTTGTATTCTAGGAAAGCATAGAAAACAATCTTTTCATGATTCACATTCCAGAGCACATAGAAAAATTGAACTCATTCATTCAGATTTATGTGGTCCAATGCCTATTCCTTCTGCAAATGGAAATAAATATATGATGACATTTATTGATGACTACACAAGAATGTGTTGGGTTTATTTATTGAAGAACAAACCTGATTCTTTTCAAACATTCAAGAACTTTCATACATGGATTGAAAATGATGAAAAATCTCATATTGGATCTACTCGAGCTGATAATGGAAAATAATACACTTCAAATGAATTTGAAAACTATCTTTGCCAACATGGGATCAAACATCAAACAATTGTGCCCTATAATCCCCAATAGAACGAAGTAACTGAAAGAATGAATATTGCAATCTTAAATATTGTGTGCTCCATGATGTTTTTCAAAAATGTAAAATTGATGTTTTGGGCTGATGTAGTTATATGTGTTGTATATGTAAAAATAGATGTCCATCTAATGCTATTAGAAACAAGACTCCTTATGAAATGTTGTATGGGCACATTCCTTCGGTAAAGCATCTCAGGGTCTTTGGTTCCACATGTTATGCCTTGATAACAAAGGTACATAGAAACAAACTTGGTGCAAGAAGTCATAAGTGTATGTTCCTGGCGTATTCAAACACCTCCAAAGCATACCATCTCTATGATTAAGTCAATAAAAATTTTGTTGTATCTAGAGATGTAATCTTTCTTGAATCATCCAAAACTGACAATGTTGTTGAGCGGAAACTTGATCGCTTGGATAGATTCGCAAATGAAAAATCATTTCAAGAATTTCATAATCAGATTCCACATCTTAAAGGGGGGATTCCTATACTAGATCAACCTGCAGAATCTTCTTCTGAAGCAATCTCTCCCCTGCATGAAACTCCAGCAATGGATGATACTTTGAGTGATGTGATTGACAGAATTAGAAGACTCGATCTTGATTCAGTCCCAACTCAATCAATGGAGCAGACAGTACCATTTCAGAAATGTCCCCCAAAGTGGCTAACAAAGACACTTGAAAGTGTTCATCCTGATGAGGTTGGAAAGACGGGAACTAGAAATTCAACCCAGCAAAATGAAGGTGATGTAGATGAATCTGATTCACTTGTTGATATAGATGTTTCTTATGATTGTGAACTGAATTTGTCTACAGATTTTGAACCAACTTCCTTCAAAGAAGATGATTCTCATGATGAATGGAAAGAAGAAATAAAAAAGGAGTATGATGGCTTGATAAGGAATGGTACATGGAAGCTAGTTGATCCTCCATTGGGAACCAAACCAATTGGATGCAAGTGGGTCTATAAGAACAAGTATAAAGATGATGGCTCACTTGACAAGCACGAAGCCAGGCTTGTGGCAAAAGGTTTTGCACAGAAGGAAGGGGTCAATTATGAGGAGGCTTTTGCCCCCATAGCAAAATGGGATACCATCCAGACACTCTTTTCCCTTGCAGCTCAGAATGGTTGGAAAGTCCATTAAATGGATGTAAAAACTGCTTTCTTGAATGGAGATCTAAAAGAGAATGTTTTTATGTCCCATCCTAAAGGATTTGCTGTAAAAGGACATGAACATAAAGTACGAAAACTTGTGAAATCCTTGTGTGGCCTCAAACAAGCACCACGATCCGGGTATGAAAAACTAACTAAGCATCTTCTGAAACTCAATTTCAAACATTATGATTTTGATGATGCAACTTTGTTTATCAAGAAGGTTGGAAAAACAATTGTATATCTTGTGGTATATGTAGATGATCTTTTGATGACAAGGAACAATGAGAGCTACAATTGCATCCATAAAGAAGGAATTGAGGAAAGGTTTTGAAATGATTGATTTGGGATATGTTCATTACTATCTTGGTATTGAAGTAACTCAACATCCAAAGTCCATATTCCTTTCTCAAAAGAAGTACATTGGAGATCTATTGAACAGATTTGGCATGACTGAATGCAATCCTTTGACTACTCCAATGTAACAAAACTTAAAGCTCATATCCATTGAAGGAAAATAATTTGAGGATGCAACAAGCTATAGACAGCTTGTAGGAAGTCTCAACTACCTAACTACTACTAGACCAGATATTTCGTTTGTTGTTGGAACCTCTCCAGGATTATGCAAAAGCCTTGTGAGGGACATTGGTCTGCCGCAAAAAGAGTTCTAAAGTACTTGAAGGGAACTCAAGAATTTGGAATCAAGTATACACATGTGGACAACTTCAGATTGATTGGATACTCTGATTCAGACATCGATGGAGACAAAGAAATTTGGTTTTTTATTTTGAGGAAGAAACTGTGAACATTTTTGAAACCAACGTTTCGGACTAGCTTAGTGAGTCCATCATCAGGGCAATGAGATTTGTTTTGAGAAGATAGAGCGTGAAAATTACTGAGCTTATTAATAGTTATTTGAAAAGAATTGTTGTTGTCTTCATTAGAAGTCGGCTTATAAATGGTAAATTAATTTTATTTATTTATTTACATAGGTATTTATTATACTTATTGTTATTTATTTACTTAGTTATAATTTTATTATATAATTGTTTATTTATATGTATATAATTTATTATTTGAATTTCAAATAAAATAAATTTATTATCTATTTATTAATATTTTTATTATCATTATTATTTATTGATTTATTTTTATTTATTTATTATAAATAAATAAAAATAATTTAATAAATACCTATTTATTTAGATAGGAATTTATTATGTTTATTATATATTATTATTGTTTATTTATTTGGTTATAATTTTATTATATTATTGTTTATATATATATAATTTATTATTGTTTATTTTAAATGAAGAAAATCTATTATTTATTTATTATTATTTTTAATAAGTACCTATTTGTTTAGATAGGTATTTATTATATTTATTCTATATTATTATTATTTATTTATTTAGTTATAATTTTATTATATTATTGTTTATTTATATATATAGTTTATTATTTAAATTTCAAATAAAATAAATCTATTATTTATTTAATATTATTTTATTATTATTATTATTATTATTATTAGTTGTTAATTTATTAACTTATTATTCATTATTTATTATAAAAAAATAAATTAATAAATACCTGTTTATTTAGATAGGTATTTATTATATTTATTAAGTATTATTATTGTTTATTTATTTGGTTATAATTTTATTATATATATATATATATATATATATATATATATATATATATAAAACTTATTATTTAAATTTCAATTAAATTAAATCTATTATTATTATTATTATTATTATTATTATTATTTATTTATTTATTTATTAATTTATTTATATTTATTTTTTATTATTATAATTATTATAATTATTATTTATTATTACTTTTATTATTATTATCATTATTATTATTATATATTCAATTATTATTATCTTTATTGCTTTTTTATTTTATTTAATAGGGATTTCCATGAGTCACTTAACTTTAGTTCGTCGTCTCTATTCATATTATTGGAGGATTTTTCGATTTCAATTGCTTCTTTAACTCTTCTTTTTAAATAATGGTCTTCTTTATGGATTAATTTTCCTTGTTCCATGCTACGAGGTATCAACTTCAGGTCATGCTATGAGTCTTGGATCAAGAGTTGTCTCCTGGATATCACGTAAACAATTAGTTCCAAAATATTCCACAGCAGAGGCAGAATCTGTGGCAGCAACTGAGGCAACAAAAGAAATTGTGGCTCAAGAACATTGGGGCCAAAACAATCCATCTTCGCCATTGTTCCACTAATGAGTAGATTTCAGACATCTTCACCAAAGCGCTTGGAAGAGAAAAGCTTGAAATATTCAGAAGGATGCTTGGACTCACCAACATCACTTCAGATTAAGGGGGGGACGTTGACACCTAATCATAGGGATTGTGTGAACAACTATAATTAGTGTAAATAAATAATAGAGGAAATGGAGAGTAATCAGGAGATGAACTAAACAGTAACTCCCTCTTGTATATAATAATAAACAACTTGAATGAATAATATGATTACATTTGAGGAGTTACCTCCTAGTCTGACACAAAGTACATTAATTCTAAGTTTATAAAGAACACTATGATGCCTCAAATCACCAAACCCATCCTCTCAAGGTTTTATGTAGCTTTTATAACTCAAGTTTCATGAATGAGACGTCAAATGAGCATGGGCGGCCACTCAAGGGGATAATTGGCAGTAAAGTGTGTATATGGGAATTATTAGGATCTTGAGTACTAGGTATGGGTCTTACATACTTGGACATGGTTGAGAGACGAAGCCAAAGCCTTAGGTCCTCAAAGAAGTGATCCAGGTGGATGTTGGTGGCCACCTGCCAAGTCCACCTAGACCCCCACCATTGTTTCTCTCAACATTTTCAGTTTCCTTAATTGTAGCACAGCTTACTATTTTTAGCAGTTTTTCGGGTCCTGAACTTCCGAAGCCGTTTTGAGGCCCTGAACGACGTTTTTTGGGAAATCTACCACCGATTATTTTTCTATCAAAAAATCATCTTTTCCGTCATAGTCCTCAGAGAGATATTTCCAACGGGATATCATGCACATCAAACGGAGATAATATGACCAATTCGCGACCCCGGGAAGTTGGTGTACCAACTTACCCAGAAACGGGGCCCACAATTTGGCATTTCATCTTCTAGGATTAGGTTTTGGAATGTGAAGGGTTTTCCATTGTTTCTCAACAATAAATAGGCCTTCGAGCCTCATTGTAACACAGTTCAGGGGCATGTAGCCACCACATCTCTTCTCAGAGAAAATCTACCATCACCCTAGCTGGTTTATTTCCATTACTGTTTGTAAACATATTTTAGTATTTTATATTAATGAAATGAAGTATTATTTCCACTGCATATTTTTGTTATGGTTATCTCTGTAATTTGTTGCGTTCCTGTTTAAGTCTGGATCACTGGTATCAGAGCGGTCTACTTTTTCTCTGTTTTTCTTTGCATGTCCCCAATGAGGTCAGGATATAAGGAGTTAGGGCTTGAACTGGTCGAACCTTTGCAAGACCAGCCTTGCAAATCCCGACAGCCCCCATGGCGGATGAGAAGAATAACAAGGGGGCAGGAGATAATATCAAAATCTTGCTCAAAGAAGCCCTTGAGCGACAACAGAACGCGATGATGGACAACTTTACCCAGATCCTTCAACGGCTACCCAGAGGCGACGCATCGGCTTCCAACAGCTACTCTATAAATGCCACGCCCTTTAAGGTACAAGTTAATTTTGAAATCCCCATATTCGAGGGTTAGATAGATGCATATGCCATAGATAAATGGTTAAATCTGCTAGAGGGTTATTTTTTTGTTCATGAATTTTTGAGTCGGGAAAAGATTGTTTTCGCTCTTCTCAAGGCAGCCCCCCACATCAAGGACTGGTGGGAAACCTACTGCGAGCAGAAGGATGAAACTACCGGCTCAGTATTTTCAGTCGTACCCACCAGGAATTCATTCCGAGATGCCATCAAGGAGCAGTACTACCCTGTTAGAAGCTATGAGGATGAATACATAAAGTGGACCATGCTACGGCAGGGAAGGAGCCAAGACGTGCTGGAGTTCACCAATCTTTTCCGTACCCTTCGCACAAAGTTGGGTATCAAGGATTCAGAGTAGCATTTGATACTCAAATACCGCTGCTGCCTACACAAGTACATCCAGGAAGAAATACAATTCTTGAGCATCTCCTCGCTCAGCATAGCATACCGATATGCCATCAAGGTTGAGCAGAAGTTTAAACAAAAGAAGCGAGACTTTGGATCTACGAATCCAAATGAAGGGAAAGGTGCCCCTAAACCACATAACAAAGGACAAAGCCAAATCGGGGCAGCCCAAGACAAACTATCGAAGCTGCAAGCAAAGAACAGTGCCACGAAGCCGAAAAAGGACACGGGAAAATGGTGTGAGTTCCATAAGAACTCCACTCATAACACAAGCACGTGTCGGGCCAAGAAGTCACTGGTGGTTGAGATAAAGGTTTCAGAATCAGATGCAAGTTCTGACTCTAAGTCAGAACCCAACGAGGGAAATGACCATGGGAAGTAGATCATTGATGCGGATCCCAACACCACTCTTGCTATCGCCAAGATCCAGAAAAATGAACCCGAAGATCCAGAGGAGGAGGAGTGTCTCTTCCACTCCCAGATGCGGGTAAAGGGCTCCCTGCTACAATTCATTGTCAATAACGGGAGCCAAAAGAACCTCATTTCGGCAGAGGTCATGAAACGGTTGAGATTATCGACCATAGCACATCCACAACCATATACCATCGGGTGGCTTCACCAAGGATGGGATCTTCGCATGAGCCAGTAGTGTTGCCTTCCATACAACATCAAGCCCTTCACGGATGAGGTATTGTGTTACATTTCTCCCCTTGAAGATTGTGACGTATTATTAGGACAACCATACTTGTGGAAGCGACATGTTGTGTATGAATCAAGGCCCTGTGTTGTTATTATTACATTGGGAAATAAGTTGTACAGGATACCAGAGGTAGCACTGCCTACCACCGTCTCTTTGATTACTGCAAAACAATGCATTAAGCTCATTTCCAAAATCGGGAAATTTGTTTTCCTGATGATACGCCCTCAAGGAAAGAAGAAGACGGTGGCCACGGCCTCCAGACAGGGCCCCTCTGCGTGACAACTACAGATGGACAATGTCGTGGAGGAGTACAAGGACATCTTCACCTCCCCCGCATGGGTTCCTCTACACTGTCAGGTCAAGCACTCCATCGATCTGACCCTAGGTGCGCCGCTACCCAATGGACCAATTTATCGGCGCTCCGTTCTAGAGAATGATGAAATCAAGAGGCAGATTTAGGAGCTCCTGTAGAAAGGTCACATCCATCCGAGTTCATCACCTTGTGGGAGCCCGATCGTGTTGGTATAGAAGAAGGATGGGACTTGGAGATTATGTATTGACTATCAGGCGCTGAACAAGATCACTGTCCATAATAGGTACCCGATCTCAAGGATTGATGACCTCCTGGACCAACTAAAGGGGGTGAAATATTTCAACAAGATCGATTTGAAGTTAGGATATCACCCGGTACCAATCGAACCCTCTGATGTGTGGAAAATTGCCTTCAAAGCCAAGGAGGGCCTTTTCGAATGGTTGGTTATGCCTTTGAGATTAACGAATGCTCTTGTAACCTTCATGAGGCTAATGGATGACATCTTGCAGCCATTCACCAACTCATTTGTAGTGCTATACTTGGATGATATTTTGATCTTCAGCCAGAGTTGGGAAGAGCACCTCCACCACATCCGACAGTTTCTCTAAACACTGCGGCAACACAAGCTATGTGCCAATTTGGAGAAATGCACTTTTGGCATGACTCAGGTTCAGTATCTCGGATACATTTTTTATGAACAAGGGGTGCATGTCGATCCAGCTAAGATCCAAGTCATTTGGGATTGGCCATCTCCAACCACTCTGACATAGCTCCGTAGCTTTCTAGGTCTTGCCAACTTCTACTGCAAGTTCATGTTGGGTTTTTCTCATATCACTTGGCCCTTGAGTCAAGTCACCAAGGGAGGAGTGAAAGAAAAATTATTTTGGTCTGAATCTCAACAAAAAGCATTCATAGAGTTGAAAGATCGCGTCTGCACGGCACCATTGCTCGCATTACCAGATTTACAACAACCATTTGAGGTCGAGGCAGATGCCTCTGACTATGCTATTGTGGCAGTCCTTACTAAACATGGGCATCCAGTGGCATATCACAGTGAAACACTTTCATACACATTCTGGAAGTATCCCACTTATGATAAACAGATGTATTCCATTGTGCAGGCCTACCGACAATGGAAGCATTACATTTTGGGGAAGGAAACGGTCATCCACACAGACCACCGACCCCTGCAGTTCATACAGACCCAAGGGAAATTGTAGAATGATTGCCATCAGAAGTGGTCTACATACCTACAACATTTCCATTTGAATATCAAGTATAAGAAGGGTAGCACCAATAATATTGAAGATTGCCTCAGTTGACCACCGATCATGGCATTAACCACCATGCTCAACTCTTGTGGGCATGAGACTTCTGATTGGCCACTTCTCTACAAAGGCGACCCAGAATTTGGCCACACATACCAGACACTCTTAGAGGGTCGGTATGTTCCAGATTTTCACATCCAGGGTGCCTTGTTATGCCACCTAGGTCACCTTTGTGTTCCTTCAAGCGAGCGTGCCAAGATGATTTGGGAAGCACACTATAGTCGGGTTGCTGGACATTTTGGGGTCGAGAAAATGGTGGGAGTACTGCAAAAGTATTTCTATTGGCCGAATCTTCGATAGGATGTTCAGAAGTACATCAGATCATGTACTACCTATGTCATTGCCAAACTAACCATCAAGAAGCAAGGCCTCTATGCCCCGCTGCCTATCCCTAGTCGACCTTGGGAATCCATCTCCATGGATTACATGTCAGGTCTTCCTGCCACTAAGCATGGAAATGACTATGTTTTTGTGGTCGTCGACAGGTTCTCAAAGATTGCCATTATGGCGTCCTATAAGAAGAATATCACAGCAGAAGCCACTACTAAACTCTTCTTTGAATGAGTGTGGGTGCACTTTGGGATCCCATAGTCTATCATCTCAGATCGGGACAGTTAGTTCCTTAGTACATTTTGGTCCAGTCTCTGGTCAATGCTGGACACCAAACTCACTAAGTCCACAGCCTTCCATCCTCAAACTGGTGGCCAGATAGAGGTTGTCAATAGAATGATTATGCACATTCTGCGCATGTACAACTCAAAGCATCCACGCACATGGGATGAGAGCCTCCCCTATGTTCAGCACAGCTACAACCGAGCTCTTCACAGCTCGATTGGCCACAAACCTTTTCAGGTGGGATTGGGATTCTAGCCACTATGCCCCATTGATGTGGCCATACCACTTGCAGCTACTCACATAGATTCCGCTCATGTCCAGTATGAAACAGATAAGGCAACCAGCTTCATTGAGCACATACAACATATTCGTCAACAGGTCCATGACATCCTGGAGAAATCAAATGCCAATTACAAGCAGCGACATGATCAACATCGGGTGCCACACAAGTTTCAGGTGGGAGACAAAGTCTGGCTGCATTTGCAAATGGAACACCTTACTGGAGCCTATTGGAAACTAAGACCACTCCGATATGGTCCTTACACCATTACTAAGGCTGTGGGAGACAATGCATTTGAGCTCAGCATTCCCCCATTCCTTGGCCTGCACCCAGTGTTCAATGTGGACTACCTTCGGCCATACTTTCCACCATTGCTAGACACATCCGACATTGCAGAATAGCTCACACCCACAGAATTAAATCCAGATTGCATGGAACAAGCTGTGACTGATCGGATCATGGACACACAGATCAAGAACACACGCCAATAGAATATCCAACTGTATCGAGTTGTCAAAGCAGGCCAACTCCTTCACCAGGGCAAGTGGCTCACCAGGGACCAAGTTCACTAAAAGTTTCCTCATCTCATGGAGGAACTCAACGCAATGCGGACCATTGCTTCCTAATCGGGGAGGAATGATCAAGGTGGATGTTGGTGGCCATCGCCAAGTCCACCTAGACCCCCACCATTGTTTCGCTCAGCATTTTCAGTTTCTTTAACTGTAGCACAACTTACTATTTTTAGCAGCTTTTCGGGTCCTGAACTTCCAGAGCCATTTTGAGGCCCTAAACGATGTTTTTTGGGAAATCTACCGTCGATTATTTTTTTGCCAAAAAATCATCTTTTCCATTGTAGTCCTCGGGGAGATCTTTCCAACGGGTTATCATGTGCGTCAAACGGAGATAATATGACCAATTCGCGACCCCGGGAAGTTGACGTACCAACTTACCCAGAAATGGGGCCCACAATTTGGCGTTTCATCTTCTAGGGTTAGGTTTTGGAATGTGAAGGGTTTTCCATTGTTTCTCAACAATAAATAGGCCTTCGAGCCTCATTGTAACATAGTTCATAGACATGTAGCCACCACATCTCTTCTCAGAGATAAGCTACCATCGCCCTAGCTAGTTTATTTCCATTACTGTTTGTAAACATATTTCAGTATTTTATATTAATGAAATGAAGTATTATTTCCGCTGCATATCTGTGTTATGGTTATCTCTGTAATTTGTTGCGTTCCTGTTTAAGTCTGGATCAAGAAGCTTCTAGGAATTTGGGGCCAACAACAACTTGTTGAATGACGACAAAGGCGATTTCCAAGGTATCCTTGGTCTCTCGATGGGGATATTTAACATTATGAGATTTTAAACATTTAGTATGTGTATATTTAAAATATGTAGTTAAGGGAACAAATCTAAAGAGTTAGGCCTTAAATGAAGCATCTAGGATTTGGGATCTAAGAATGGCACTTTGACACGAAAAATGACCTCTTAAGATTACCCTTTTCCTCTAACCAAGTATATAGGTACTTTAACATTTTTTAGCATTGGGTATATGTCTTCAGTCATTGAACATGGTCATAGGAGGAAAAATAAATGCAATCACTAATATAAGCTTTTAGCCATGTAGGGTCAATAAGAATGCCTTAAACAGCCAAACATGGCCTCCTAAAGGTATATGTTGCCTGTGATTATTGATGTCAATGTCACTAGGTGGTTTTAAGTAGTAATTATGTGTCCAAGGAATTTGAAAAATGTATAGGAAATGAATCCATGCCTTAGATCATAAAGAAAGATTTGAGGCATCTAGAGACATGAACAATGCCTTAAAGTAGAACACATGAAATCTAGAGGGTATAGTTTGCCTCTACGAAATGATGTCAGTGCCCTTTCAATGTTTCAAGCATTAGGCATGGTTCTCAATGCCTAGATACAGTGTAAGGGGGGAACCCAAGCCTTAATCAAAGTTCAAAGACTCTAGACAATAAAGGATAAACATTATTCTTCAAAACACCACACTCAACCTCTTAAGGTTTTATGTATCTTCAAGGGCTCAAGGATCATGAATGACATGTCAAACCATCATAAATGATCTCATGAGGGGATCTTTGATTTGAAGTCAGGATATGGACATAATTAGGATTTTTTTGATAATTAGGTATATGGCTTGGGTCCTTAGACAAGATCATGAGAGGAAACACAAGTCCTATGTCCTAAAGGAAGCTTCTAAGCACTTGCAGTGACAACATTTTGAGCCACAAAAAATGGCCTTTCTTGGGTATCCTTGGTTTTAAAATAGGGTCCCTCAAAATTATGATGTTTTCAAAATTAAATATGAGACTCTAATACTAGATATGGCTAGGGAACTAGACACAAGAATTAGTCCCTAAAGGAAGCTTCTAAGTTTTCATGGCTAATATTAACACATTGAACCACCCCAAATGACCCCTTAAGGACATCCTTTGCATCTAACTAGGTTTATAGGTACCATTTACATCTTTAGTAGTAAGTATGTGTCTTAGGTATGTAGACATTGTTAATGGAGGAAACATTAAACATTAGAAAGGAAGCTTCTATTGATTTAGGGTCAAGAAGTATGCTCAAAATAGCCACACATGGCCTCTTGAGAATATCTTCTCCTATGGTTGAGGATGTCAATGCTATTAGGTCATTTTGAATAATACATATTTGTCCCAAGGTCTTGCAATTGATCTACGAAAGAAGGCCACGACTTAGTTCCTGAAGAAATATCTAAGATACCTAGAGCCATCAACAATGATCTGAAGCAAAACAAATGAGCACTACAAGGTATCCCTGGCCTTTTAGAAAGGATTTTAGTGCCCTCACAAGGTTTTGAACATTAGGTATGGGTCTTAATTCCTTGATATGACTTTGGGGGCCGATCCTTAGCCAAAATGAAAATATCATAGAAATCCAAGGCCAAATATGATGCCTCAAACCACCAAAGTCAACCTCTTAAGGGTCTAGGTAGTTTCTACGGCTCAAGGGTCAATAATGACACCTCAAAACCATGATATATGATTTCATAAGTAGATCTTTAGTCTTTATGTACTAATATGATCATCAATATATTATTTTGAGCATTCGAAATGGGTCTTCAGCCATTTCACATTTTCAAGGGAGGAAACATAAGCCTTAGGTCCTACATGAAGCTTCTAGGGATCTAGGGCCAACAATGACAGATTAAGCCACCACAGAAGGAAAATTCTAGGGTATCATTGGTGTTTAAATGAGGACAGGAAATATTATAGGCGTTTGAACATTAAGTATGTGTCTCTAAATTATGGATATAGTCATGGGAGAAAACTTAAGATACAAGCTTTGAAGGAAGCTTCTAGGCATCTTTGACTAATAAGACATCTTGAACCACCATTAAATACCACTTTTTGGAATCCTTTGCCCCTAACTATGTATATTGGTATTTTTAACAATTTTTTGCACTATGTATGGTAGTTAAAGGCCATATCAAGGCTATCGACATGGTCAAGGAAGGTGAAAATATGTAGGCTATCTATACTTTCATCTATTGTAGTAACAATGCACATTCCCACATTCTAAAGCATGTGCAAAATCCTACTTATAAACAAATGAAAGTTCTAAGGCACATGCATTCTCCTACATAAGAATGTTTGTGTTATTTCTTAGGAATGCATGCATCCTCATAAAAAGGTTGAGTTTGGAAGTCTACATCGTAACTAGAGGAACATTGAGGTTATATAGCTTGTGCATGTTTTAAAAACATGCATGCTTTGATATGTGTAGGCCTTTCTATAAGCCCGTTATCATTTTTTTATCATAAAATTTATGGTAATAATAAGAACTTATTTATTTATAATTTTTAATAATAACACTTTAGATCATTTATATTTAAAATAACTACAATGACATCCTAGGGGAGAAACTCAATGGGTGATTGAAGTAATGTGAAATCTGTGAAAACTAAGAGATCCAATGTTCAAATCCCCTTGATTGTGACCGATTTACGAAGAAGAGGACATATCGTACAAGCTGTAGAAGCCCATAGATTTACTAGTAACTACATCTCAAGCGAGCTAGTAAGTTCCTTTAAAACACAAAAAAAACTACGATAAATTTTTAAATTACATAAATATTTTTACAAAACTAAAATAATCTTATTAACATCATTATTATTATGATACTATTAGCTTATTCATATTATTATAAGTATAATATCTAATAATATTATAATATGACTTAGTTTAATGTACATAATTATTTTTCACGGTAAGGGAAAAAAAATTAATGAAATAATGAATTTTACACACTAAATATCAATGCAATAAGTATGTCATAGATATAGAAATATATAAATAAATTTTTAAGAAAAATCACATATAGATTTTAGTTGTTAAAATTATTTTTGTGTAGTGAACAAGACACTTTAATATCCACCCTAAATAACATAACTACATCAAATTTTTATATAGAGAAATAAAGTAATTAATAGTAAAAAATTATAATATAATCCATTAATACTTTCTACTTTTTAATATAAAAGAGATTTGTAATTTTTCATTATTCAACAAGTTGATTACACTTAACATCTAAAATAATATTTAAATGTAGGAAAAATATCTCATATTTTTTCTTTTACAATAATATTTCAATTTCACATTAAATAACATACTTTTATATGAATTTTATATATAGAGAGATAGGGAAATTGAATGTAAACTATTTCTTATATTCTTTCATTTTCAATATGAGCTATGAGCTAGTTATGCAATTTATCCATTGTTCAATGTGTACTGTGAATAAAATATTTGAACATTCAATCTAGCATTTCAATATAAACTTCAAACATGCATACATATATGAAAAAAAGAAATAAAATAAATATTTTAATGTTAATCATGATTAATATATCCACTTTCAATGCTTAATATGGAGTTCACATGTAGTATTTCACAATGATATTAGTAACAAAAAAAAATGTATGTGTGTGTATATATAGAGAGAGATCATATTACATACTTTTGTTAATATGAGAGAGACTTTGTTTACAAATATTTCAATTCCAGCTATATATATATTATATAAAGTAATTAAAAAAAATTGTAATGGTTAAAACAATTTTTAGCGTGTTGGTCAAAATGAAAGAGATGTGGAATTCTTTTATGATATGAAAGAATATATATATAGAATTAGCATAAATCCATGATAATTTGGATATATCAAGGGTATAGAAAGGGATTAAAGCCTTTGCGAAGTAATTTTTTTCTCAAATCTTAAGTTTTAAGTAGGTTTTCACTATTAAATATTTGTTTCTTATTAATACTTGGTAAATCAGAATTAAAGTAGATTTATATTGAAATAATAATAATCAGTTATTTTTAAAGAATATTCTTTATCATTTATCTATTCACGTTAATAATAAAACTAAAATATATTAATAGAATTATATTTATACTCAAACTACTTTATATTCTCAAAGTTATTTTGAATCATATCTATGAATATATTAATTGAAATATATTTAAATCCAACCTTCTTTCTATTTTTAAAATATTTTCTAACTATTTGTATGGTTTAAAACACTTTTATAAATTTAATAAGTATGATTCAATATGAAAATAATTGCAAATATTAGTCTTTATTACCTATATTCGAAAGCATAATAAATTGAAACAAAATTAATAAAGATAAAATTATATTTAAACCCAAGCTCCTTAATATTTTCAAAGATATTTAAAACCATATACAAGACTTAAAGCATATTTATAAATTTAATAGGGAAAGAATTTCTATATTGAAAATAATTGTAAATATTAATATGAGATATACTTAAAAGAAAAAAAATTATTTGTCATTAAATAAAAAATTCATATGAGAAGCACGTAAGAAAATGCATGTATATGGCATGAGTAGCGCTTATGCTTACAATTGTCTCTACAACAGTCAAATAGAGAGGAGATAAGTACAAAGGAAATATAAGGGGAACATTCCCTGGTAATAATGAAGTCATAAAGGTCATTTTTCATTTGTTTATTCGGTAGAAAAATTTGAGTAGAAGTTTATTGGCTAGAAAATTTGTTTTGCAGGCTTGATTACCACCTCTCTTGTGGGAAGTGTCATTGACGAGTCTACAACATCAAGCCAAAGCCGAAAATATGTGGTTTCTTTCCTTTACAATTGTATATATTTAGCTCATTGTCTCTTGCAAACTCTGTATTTTCAATCTAGGAGTTAAAATCATCTTTCTCAAGTCTTCATGAATGTAGGTTAGATACATGTTGTAAGGTGAATTAGTTCTTAATGAAATACGATCCTTCTTTATTTGATTTCATAAAATTTGACTCATCCTTTCTTGCTTAGCTTATTTTGTTGCAATTTGATCATCTTTTTTAGTGCAAGAAAATAGATTTGTGTTGGTATGTAGGTACTATCAGTGGATTTGAGGGTTGGCACACTCATCCTACATTCCCCTTGTCACCATTAACTCCTTCCTTGTCATCCCACACTAACCTCCAATTTCTACCACCGAGACAATATTTCTAGGTTATTTGATGGACATCGTGTGCATTTGTTTTTGCACAAAATGGGCCTCTGGGAGGTACTAGTCTTGGGAAAAGCCTCAAAAAAACATTATATGCACTAGCCTACCCTTTCCCACCTTCAAGCCACCTTTTTTTCCCTCGGGATGTTCACGGAATCAATCCTCTAACAAAACAGGGCAATCTTGTGGCATCTTGCAGCAGTCGCCAAACTTGACAAAATTTGTTCCAAAAGCTTGGTTTTTGTCTCTTAGGCTTGAATAATGATCCTCAGGCTCTGAATCTATGATTGAGGAAGACCTAAGACCACATTGAATCTGCATTTTTCTCATTGCAAGTACAATTTTGCAATTAGGGTTAGGTGACAGATTTCTAAATTGAACAGTAATGATGATTTTCTTATGAAATGCATATGAAATGTGTTACTCCAGCCAAGTCCCTTTGAACACAGTGATTAAGAGGGTGATTTTCCAATACAAAGTAGATTAGGCCTATTTATTTGAATTAATGCTTGTAGGTTTTAAATTACAAAGTGTTGTTTTTGCATAGGCCCCTAGTTTATTTTCAAAGCAACTTTTCACATTTTGCAATTAAGAAAATGATTCACATTGTTGAAAGCAACATGAGGTTTATATTTTTCAAATAGAATAGTAATTTTCATTCCTACAATTAGCATAGCCATTACATTCTTGCAAATAGGGTTAAACTTTATATTTGATGAATGACACTTTCTATTTATGCAAGTAGAGCAATTGTTTTTCATTCTTGGAGTCAGAGAAGAACTTTATTTTTCATACAATTTCCTTCCTTGAGCTAGCTAAAAGAGTGGTAATTTTACGTCTTGATCTATTCCATTACTTGAAAGTGGCAGGAGTAGAACTTGGCCTACTTTGCATGCAACACTATCACCTCCTAAGTTTGTACAAACCCCAGGTTGATAATTAAAGTTGGTATCCTTGGGAGTCTCAACAATCTTGTTGTGATACTGGGGCTCATCAAAGATTATGTGGCAAACAAATTGATCAAATATCCCTTATAATTCCTTGTTGGATTAGGTCAAATCAAATTATTTAAATTACATGAATAACACAATATTTATATCCACTGATTAGAAACTCTAGGTTTATTCATACCCAACATTATTCACACTCTATATTGTTTGGTATCCACCCCCTTGCTTGATAAAAATTGGTATGTTTTATTCATTGGAAAAAATCTTGGCTACTCTCAATTAATCTTTGGTTTCTTTCTACTTTCACAACTATATATTCTATCACTCCCATTCTAGTTGCTCTACTCAACATGCATATTCCTACTCATATAGTGTAACAACCCTGGTGAAAATTCCATGTAATAAAAGTTAATAAAGGAAAAATAATAATCATGATTATGGGACACTTATTCCAAGCTCAATTTTGGGAAAAATATCCTAGTGTGGGTATTCATTTCACCTATTATGGCTAAGGAAATTGGCAAAGGAAATAGAGAAGGCTTTAGAAAGGAAAAATGACATTAATTGGCAATTTATTTATGAAAATAATGGAAGCTAGGAGAAAAGGAAGGTGAAAGGTCACAGGTTACATGTGAGGAGGAAAATGAAGGAAAATAATGGATAATGAAGAAAATAAAGGCCACTATAATAAAAAGGATTCTGAGGATCAGTGCATGGTTTTTGGTCAGTTCAATTTTGGAGTTATCTCTCTATTCTCTCTCTCTCTCTCGCACTCTTGGACTCTTAGAGTTTTCTTGGAGCACTTTAGCATTGGATCAAGAAAGGAAAATAAGGCAAAGGGGAAGAAAATATCAAGCAAGGAAGAGCAAGATCAAAAAACTACAATGGGTTTACTTGTAGGTATCAATTTGCATGTGATTTTCTTGCTAGATTTAGAATGCATGGTTATGGATGTGTGTTCTTATTTCTCTTGCTATCATGGGCATGGGTTTTTTCAGGTGTGACATTGTTCTTTAGCCTTACCTTGCCATTTCCAGATAGCCATGGTGTTATGGGGTTCTCATGTTTTGGGTGAGCTATATTTTCTTGATGGATTCGAAGCTGAATGAGGCAGATCTCTGAGTGAAAGAGCACATGACCTAGTGATCCCTGAACTAGATTGTCGATTATGGTAAAGCCAATGGTCTAGTGACCCCTGAACCATACTATGGGTTGCAGTAAAGCAAGGTATTATGTGCCTTGGTGGGCCCAAGAATCCTTGACCAGTGTATGGCGGGACAAACGGTAAATTGTAGAGGTGGTTTCCCTTGATTAGGCATAGGAATACTTGTCAGTGAATGGTGGGATATATGGTAAAGCCTGGAGGGTGGTGTCTTCATTATGGCCTAGTGACCCTTGGATCAGACTGTGGGTTAAAATAGCCTAGAGATTAGGATACAGGAAAATTTCTCATGGTGTCGGTCGAGAAATTTAGTGGCATCCATGCTTGTTTATGGCTTAGTGATCTGGTGAGGATTTTCATAAAGCCTAGTTCTATTGATGAGGGTAAGGTGGTTTTCCTCGGGAAGCCTTGGTTCATTTTTGGTTATGAGTCCCACATTCATTTTTGGAATATGGCACAGGGAGGATTGACAGAAGAGACACTTGGGTCAGCCAATCTATGGTTGGGTGGAACGTGGTAGTCCCATACCGCGTTGTATTTTGAATACATTAATAAGATTTCCTTTCCTTGCTATTTTATGTGTAAAGTATTGGATTATATGTGGCATTTATGGTTTTCATATCCTCATCATTTCTATTTTTTATATGTTGGTTATGAATATGTTTTATGACATTGAAAATGTATGATTCTCATCATGTTTTAATTTGTAAATGATTGAGCAATAAATCTATGACCTAATAGATGATAATTTAGCTAATGTGATAAGGAATCAATACTTCTTAGCGATTCTCAAATAATTATAAGACCCCTATGCTCATATCTGTTATTAAGACCTATAGAATGCATATTTGTGACATGTTTGACAAAATGCCTCTCATGGCTCGTAGGGGTCTAGCCAATTCGTTGTTCAAGAATTTTCATTGGCATCACTATCTCTATATTTATTCTCATTTCTGTAAATTCTAGGAATTTCTCAGCAGTGAGTGGATCATAGACCTAGAATTTATCCTTAAATATCATTGTTGTTGGCATAAGACTGGGAAAAAAGTGCTATAGTTGCAGTCAGGAAATCTCATTAGAGTGACTGGGATCCTCATTCTATTCAAGGGCTTGGAAAGGGAGCAATCGGGGCTCAAGGTCCTTCAACTATTGAGTTTCTTCAGGGGGTTGGTCACTTAGAAAGGTGGGGTAGCTCTTGTAGGTTTTGTAGGATGTGTGGATGTTCAATTTGGTTTTTTTTTCTTAGTTACACTTCCTTAAGGTGACCTAGGAGGTTGAATTATATCATAGTAGCCTCTCACTACATATTTACCCTGGTTGTTCGGTTACTTAGGTTGATGTGGGAGGAGGGCATTACAAAGTGGTATCAAATCCAGGTTCACCCCTTGGATTGGATGGGCAGTGGGTATGGTCATGCGTTGATGACTGGAGAATGGTTGAGATGAATATAAAATGTTGATATGTTTATGTTTATATATGGATTATGATAATGTAGTCGATCTTGCAGATGAGATATGCTCCCTGAGTTATACTAAGGTATGTTGGTTTATTTATGATCTGGTTTATATGACATAGTATGCCTTGCATGAAGAGATCAAGATGACTAGAAAGATGGTAGACTAAAAAGATTCCCCTTGTGAATCAAATGAGAAATGTGGTGTTAGAAACTCTTCTAACTTAGCAGACACATTGAGGAGTTTGAAGGAAGAAATAAGGAGTTGTAAAGCAGATAATGACAAAATCATGTAGGCTGACGAGAAACAAGCAAAAGTGAATACAATAATTATTTAGAGTTTGTAAAAATTACAGAGACAGGGACCACTCTATATCAGCTATGGAAAAGGGAATGAGACTAATGGAGCATATGGCAATAGGTCGCATGGTGGTCATAGGTCAGATAGATATGGAATAATAAAAGATGGTGTATTCTTGGATAATCTGGATAAGAGAGGTGATGGACACAGGTACTATTCTAGTTCTTGTTCTAACAGGCACTATGATTGTCATTGCTATCACCCTTACATGAGGAGTGATAGGGGATACTTTCCAAATGAGTTTAAGAAAGAAAATCCACCTACTTTTGATGGAGATTTGAAGAAGCCTCAGGATGTAGAAGCTCGAATACTTGGCATGAATAAGTTCATTGAACTGCATGAGTATACAAGGAATGTGAAGGCTAGAATAACTATCTTTAGCATCAAAGGGAAAGTGAATATTTGGTGGGAATATGTGAAATAGGTCAGAGACATTAGGATAGAGGAGTTGAGTTGGTATGAATTCAAGAGACTCTTCTGAAAGATGTACTTGTCGTAAAGGAAATACGAGATCAAAGTCAAGCAATTCTATGAGCTCAAAATGGCATTGATGATAGATGTGGAGTACATGACCAAGTTCTTGGAGATATTGAGGTATGTACCGTATCTTAAACATGAAAAGGCTAAAGTTCAGATATTTTTTAGTGGATTTCCATTAGCACGTAGAGACCAGATTGAGTATGATGAGCCTCAGTCACTTGAAGAAGTTAGTGGGAAACTAAAGCATTGTTATGAACAGTCAAAGAATAAAACAAAATATCAGCAAGGATTGAAAGGGAAAGATAAAAGTAAAGGTAAATGGCAGTAGAAAACAAGAAGGCCTCGGAATGAAGAAGAAAAATATAATGTTGCACTGCATAAGAACTTCAATACAGTTAAAGAGGTACATGGGACACAACAACAGAATAAAGGTGATGTCACAGGATGGTTGGAGTGTTGGACACATCGTAAGTGATGAGGCTCATAAATAGGTATATCATAAAGATCAAAATTCTATTATCCATCTTTAAAATCATCTTCTTCTCACATTTATTTACAATTTTTGTTATATTATGCTTTGTGTGAGGGGTGAAAGATGTGTTTCTATGTCATGTTGTCTAGTATGGTTTAAATGTAGGAATTGGGTAAATGTTGAGATAATTTCAATGCAGGAGATCATAGTAGAGAATAGGGAGAGATTATACGAGGTTTTCCACCTCCTTAACTCCTTAAATCAACCAAGATCGCCACTTTATCTCTCATCAACTCGAAGTCATTGGTAGCCAAGCAGGATGAGATCATTGGAATCCAAGCTAGTGTAGTTCAGGGAAGATATAGATCCACCTTTCTTGAGTTTTGGGAGACAAGAATCTCCATTTTCTAGGGAGCTGTTGGTAGCTACCCTTTTATATAAATACACATGGAAAATAACTCATTAGGATTCAAACTTTGTTTTTAGCAAAGAAGCTATTGAGCTCAAGCACTTGATACTGCTATATTTGAATTGTTATGTGATGTATTTGACATTTCTACAACGATAATGAGAAGTTTCTTATTGATCAATCACTGAGTTAGTTTCAGAGGGCTGAGGCTCTTTGGATTGGGCCCAAACCCAGTAGCTTAGGTCCCTCTTATGTATTGATATTCCTTTTCAGCTTAGAATGTTTCTTAGTAGCTTCATTTTATTAGAATATAATTCCTCAAAAATAATGTGATTGTTGCCTCTATATCATCTCTCTCATGGGAGCCCCACTAGAGGAATATACAATCACAACCCAGAAACACTATGTTGATGATTTCTTGGAAAGGGGTCTACATTAGTAATCTTGTTGTTCATATAATCATTGTAGCTTAGAAGTTGATTGACTACATAGATCAAAGTTTTTGGCATAAGTTAGATAGTTTCTAAATTCAACTTATCTTTTCAACCATTGGTTATGATATTATTTCAATGATAAGAGAGCATGTGCATGTCATGTTGCGGGATTGTTGAATCTACAAGAGAGGATCCTTTTCACCACCTCCATCTAGGAATTCTCCACCCTCTCTCTATGAATCTCAAACATTGTTCTTGAGCTATGTATTTTAGGTCACCGTGAGCAACCCTCTTAGTCTAAAATTTGCCTTCCTAATGTGTTGAGCTTGGCTAGGGGTGTTGGTCACCTTACATATATTTACCACAACCTTAATCCACCTTTCCATCCCTTGATCTCATTTTTCTTACCTTCCAAACCCTCTCGACAACCTTCCTATAGCATTACAGGTCTTCCTGTAGCAATACAGGGATCCAGGGATCTTGGAGAAACTTCCTGTAGCAGCCTGGTTTTCCATTATTTTAACCTATAATGCAAGTTTGACTTAGGTTAGAAGTAGGTCGCCCCCATCTTGGACTCCATGATCAAAGGAAGCACCAAGGCCATTCCAACCATCCTTTTTCCTTCATTGCAATAGATAATAGTATTAGTTTATTTATCACATATTTGGCACAAGTAGAACATCACTTTGTATGTAAGTGTGGATTAGATATATGATGCATGAAATATTGAGTTATGAGTTGGTAGAATAATTTCCTGATTACAAGTGAATATGACAGTTAGATGATTGATTGCAATTAGTGTAGTTTTGGTTTTGCGGGTAGCATAACTCTTGCGTTTTTTCATGAATTTATTGAGTAGCATTTACAAGTTGGTAGCATCTACAAGTTACATTTGAAAATAATTTCATTTTTCTACATAAGAGCTAGCTTTTGAATTTCACTTTCAACAGTTAATTTCCCCCTAAAGAATGGTCATGGAGCCCTAATGATCAAATGACCTAGTTGAGTGTGACATAAGTAGAATTTCATCTACTGTGTACATAGCATTGTCACCTTGAAGTTTGTACAAACCCCAGGTTGATCAATAAAGTTTAGGATCCCCTAGGATTTGAAGAACTCTTGGTGCAATACCAGGAATCGCTAGTTTTTGGCATACTTTTTGGGTAGGTGTCTAGGTAGATGTTATTTCTGCTTAAGCATTATTTTCTTCTTTGCATTCAATTTGGAAAAATCATATAAAAGAAGAAAAAAAATCTTGCATGTTTGATAGGAATAGATATACTCAAGGAAAATTCCTACCAAACACCCCCACACCCTAAAACGGTCAACCTTCACTCTTCTTTGGTGACTCTCAACTTCCCTCTCTGACTACACGGGAGTTAGAAGACCCCTTAGGTGAGAAAAATGAGATTTTTGAAGAATGTATTGGGGAATAAGAAGAACCCACTTCACCTACCCAAACCATGGATAAAAACATGAATGAGGAGGTTTTCCCTATCAAAGAGAATAATGTAGAAGCTAGAATGAAGAATATAAGCTCTACATCACTTCCTCACTTCCATGGCTTAACATATGAGGACCCTCATACTTTTATGTTTGAGTTTGTTGTTGTCTGTAGGACCTGTGCCTATACCTCTAATGACCAGAAGCTAAAGCTATTCACATCAACCCTTAAGGATGCAACCTTGCATTGGTTTATTGACCTTCCTAAGGATAACATCAGTACCTAGTCTCGAATGCAAGAAGCCTTTAAAAACAAGTTCAAGGGACTACTCTAGGTCAAAACAAGCCAAACAAGAAATCTTTAGAATGACTCTTGGAGCTGACGAATCCCTAAAGGACTATGAGGAGAGATTCCAGCTCCATTATAAGAGGGATAGATGGACCCTTGATCTAGAATCACTCAAGTTAGTTCTTCTTTGATGGATTAGGGAGGACATGTTGCAAACCTTCAACATGTTGTCTGGGGGACACATCTATCAGACATCCTATGAATACATCAAAATTGTGTTAAAGACCACTCTAGGGCTGCTAGGAAGAAGGTTAGGGCTAGCCAAGTTTGGTCAGTACCTCTCCCTCCACAACATCCATGAAGAATGAAATTTGAAACATGTTGGAAGACTTCAAAACTGAAATGCTACATACCTCTTCTTTGCAATTAGATACCATGTAGATCAAAAGGAGACAAGAAGAAGCATCGAGGGCCTTAGCTATCTTTTTCCCTAAATGTACTAGAAGGCACCCCAGAAATGAAGGTCCATTAAATGACATAGAGGTATACATAGGGGTAGTAGGTTGGGTTGAGAAACTTTGTTTTGTCGATTAAAGGAACACTCTAGGACCTTGGCTATAGTAGCAGGGCATGCAAGGTGCATCCTACTCTTACTACTATCCTAACTAGAATGCACCCTTTCCACCTTGGTACTCTTCCATGCATCCATCATGGTCCACACCTCTTTCTTGGCCTTATGCACCTCAATATCCTCCCCAACCTGTCAATCAACCGTTTCAGCCATATGCTTCTCCACATCCTCAGTGGAATAACCTAGCACAAGGGTGGAGGCCTCAACTCAACCAGCCTCCTACTTTAATTCCCCCACCTCCATCTCCACCACAACTCTCTCATTTTTCTCCACCGAAGTAACCTCATATGCCTGATCAACCCAATCTAAACCTGAATAAGAACAAAGCACAACAGGTCTACAATGGAGAGATGTCTTACCCTACCCATGTTGTGGAGATTGAAGAAATCAACCTTGGGTCTAGAAGAGTGCTCCTAGATAATCAACCTCAATCTCCACCAGAGGAGATTGAAGAGGAAAAGGAAGAGAATATCCCTAAAGTAAATCCACCTCCTTTTCCTGAGAGATTGATCCATTCTAACCAGCACACCCCATACAAAACTAAACTTCTAGGAGAATTGAAGAATCTGTGAGTTAAAATACCCCTGTTCCAAGCTATTACGGATGTTTCCATCTACAATAATCTTATCAAAGAGAAATGTTTCAAACACCGTGATAGGAGAAAAAGAGACACCCCCACCATCTATTTTATTTGTCAATTATCTGATTTGATGCTAGGGAGAGTTATTTGTCCAAAATATCTAGACCCTAGAAGTCCAGTGGTAGATGTGCACATTGATGGCATCATTGTCCCTCACACACTAATTGAGCTTGGGGTTGTCATCAATGTGATTACTAAAGAATACATGCTAAAAATAAACCTCCAAGGATCCTTGAGAAACACCACTACACTGATGCAACTTGTAGATAGATCCATAGTGGCTCCTAAGGGAGTTGTTGAGGATGCAATGGTCTCTATTGACTCTTGGGAGTATCCTACTGAATTCTTGGTTCTCCAACCCAAAAATAAATTCAATGGTTATCCTCTCATCTTGGGAATGTCATGGTTAGCCACTGTTGATGATTACATTAGTTGTAGGGTCAGGACCATGACCATTAAGAATGGGCATTTATCTAAACAGTTGGTATTGTACCCTCCTTCTTAGCCATTCATTAAGCATGACTTACCCCTATAGCTAGAAGAGAAGGAGGAGGATGAAGTGTAGCATACAACATACCATCCAATCTGTACCCTAAATGTTGTTATAGGAGGGGGGAACATAATGAAGATGACCTCATTGACTAAATCCTCCAAAACCAAACCCCCAATACAATGCCTCTTATTGAACTTGTAAAGGAATATGAGGGTAATGCTTGGACTGAATTGTGGTTAGTTGACCTAAGTCGTGCACATATCAAAGTTGTAGAATTTGGTCCATCTAGAACCTTGATGATTAACCCCTCTCTCTTAGCCAACAAAGAAGAGAAGTTGTGAATAATGCTAAGAGAGCATTTAGATGCTTTTTCTTGGAACTATAAATAAATGAAGAGGGTGCATCCTTAAGTTTGTACTCAATGCATCTAAATCAAGGAGGGATGAAAATTGTGTGACAACCTCAGGGGAGAATGAACCCATCCCTCAAGAACATAGTAAAGGAATAGTTGTAAAACTTGTTGGATGCAAGGTTTCATATACCCCATCTCAGATAGTGTTGGGAACGGGATCCCCCAAGGACAATTTTGGGGCTAAAATCACATATTTTGGGTCAAAGTTTGTAGTAAAAATGTAAAGTCTCTGCATTTTGTGGTCGAGGAGTGGGAAGGTGTCAGGAGTCATGAAGGGTCGTCCACCCTTATTTTTGTAAGGTAAAGTCGGCTGTAAAAGATTTACCCATGGTCTGCGGACCATGGGATTGTATAAAAAGAGCTATGTAAGTAAGTTGTAAGTAGTCTTAACATGTCATGAGTTGTAGATGAAGTCTTGAAGATAAGAAAAGAAGTCTAAGTTAAGGTTGTAGCATAGGTAGAGGCTCTGCAGCTGAGTGCGCAGAAGCCTAGGGTAGAAGTCCATAGCTTAGTGTGCGGACCCCTACAACTATGTGCGCAGGGAAAATAGAGTCTGTAATCATCTAAAGATATCAATAAAGAGAAGCATTCTACAAATTCGGTGTCTTTGTTTCTTGTTAATGCATCTTGACATGTTACGTATGAATTCCATTTATAATTCTTATATGATGTGCAAATGTATGTAATTGACAATGGTTAAGTGAATGCAAGTAAGAACATCTGTTTACACGATGCTAACTATGATTGTTTAATAAGGTAAGTAAGACTCTTGAACTAGTTTGGGAATATGCACAGTACACTGCCCTAGCAATGCGAAATTACCTAAGCCACAGGTTAGGGCTGCACGAAGGTCAATTTTACCTTTTCGCAGAGGTATTGAAGGGCGGAGTAAAGGACTAGTTTGATGAGCCCTAGGACTAAGTGACTTGCACGAAAGTAGTAATAAAAGGAATAAACAGACATCACAACCATCTCAAGGTGCAGAAACTTGGTTCTAGTATCCCCCCATACTACTTCGGGTGAGACTTTGGTCCACTCTCCACGAACTGATGCCGAAAGGGCTAGTAGTGTAGGGATTTTTTTGGTTAACTAATGTTGAACCTGGGTCAGGCCCCACCAAGCCAACAAATGGTTCCATTGCCAGGACAAAAATCTGCATAAGAGATGTGTGATGTCATATCATTCGAATCCAACTAAGAAAGAGATTGAAGATTGGTTGAATAGGAAGATCCATGAATTCATGGCATAGGAAAATAGAAGTTCGTGACTGACAAAGGAACAATGGCTAGACAGGTACCTATATATAGAAATACACGAGATCTTCTTATGTTCCTTTTCGGTTGAGCTATACGAGTGGATCACGAAGCTAGAAGATAACCAACGAAGGTGGAAACTTTACAATCCTATTGTTTGGACCTCGAAGCTAGTACATATATTGGAAGCATCTGAGGATAAGGTCACCCGCACTGTCGATCATTGGCTCGATCACATCATAGGAGGATTTGTAACTGAATATGCAGTCAACACCTCAGTCAGCTATAGTGAGGCAGAGTGACGTTTTTTCAAAGGTCCACAAGGTAAGTACTTGAAATGTTTGAATACCTGGATTAAGATGTTATTGTGAAAAAAATGGGTTATGAAGATACCTTGACGTTTGGACCTATGCAAAATAGAAAAACTTACAGGAACGAAGGAAAAAAGGGTCCTGAATATAGTCCATTGATTTCACCTCCACGAGGTGACGAAGAGGGAATAGTGTAGGCTTCTCCACAAAGTTTTATTCAGTTAATAAGACAAGGATTCTTGTGACTACCACCTCCACCCACACCACCTCTGGCTTCACCACCATTTCCTGCGACTTCACCCATTCCACCTCCACCTCCACTGAAGTTTAGTATGGAAAATTCAACGAATTCGCCTTTGTTCAAAGGCTTTGGAAATAAGGACCTAGACTAGTTCTGGTTCATCATGAAAGCTGTATGGGAAGGTGAAGGTGTTACAAATGATCACATGAAGAAGGCAACACTGGTTAGTGTTCTGTATGATTGTGTGCTAACCTGGTACATTAAGTACTCTAATGATAACCCAAATGTTGGAGGGGCAGACATCTAGACCGCACTAAAAAAAGAATTCAGTAGGCCTAAATCTAAGGCATAGTCAATTGTGGGGTTCAAGGAATCGTGATGCAACCAGGCGAGACCCCTTGGGAGCTAGATTAGAGTTTGAAGTGTAAAATCTGTGAAGCTAATATGAACCTAACAAATGGAAAAAACCATGAATGGTTCATGGCTTCGCTCCTGCCACACCTAAGGGTTGCACTGTCACAACAGAAGGTAACAACTCAGGGAGAGGCCTTAGAGATTGCAATGAGACTACATGAAACACCGATGCAAGATCCAAATCTGGAAGTTCAACAAATCCATGTGCAGTTGAAAAATATTTTCCTTGAGCTGAAAATTTTGAAGCAAGATAAAATAGATTGACCAGAGGTGCCTGAAGAGGTATGGTGCCTGAAATGCAAGGGTCAAGCGCATGAAAAAGACCATTACTCGGTCTTTGCGAACTATATTGTTAGAGAAGGGTTGATGCCTCTGAGGTCAGAAGCTCAGGCAGGACTAAGCACGGGGCTTGCATTGTGGTGCACTATATGGCAGGTAGCAGGAAAACATGCCACGGATAACTGTCATTTGCTGCATAAGTTTGTACAGACACCGTAGAAATTTTTTTGCAACTTCTATATGTTGGTAGGGCATGATGAGCACAACTGCAGAAGCTATGAATTGATTATGGGTAGAACACCCGCCTATATGGTACAGGCACAAACGCAGCCTCCTGACTAGAGCACGGGGATGGCGTGGATAGCCTTTCAGGGGCGCGGAGAAGGTCGAGGCAGAGGGGGACCTGGAAGATTTCGGGGACAGCTGATTTGCTACAATTGAGGAGGACCAAGACACTATGCCCGCGATTGCACTAACCCAGCACGTCCGTCATGCAAATATTACACCTTGTTTGATCATGAAACAAAATACCATCCTACGCTGATAGCAAGGATACATGACAAAGGGGCACTACCACCACAACCAACTCTGAACCTATAAATGATGAGATCTGAGCCACACGAAGAGGATCCAAACATGATTATAGTGCTTTGAAGTGGAATCACAACAGGAGATGACAAGGGGAAATAGCCTAAAGATAACACATGGGTTTGCACAACTCCAACGAAGGAGGCTGAGTTTGATTTGGAGGATGCACATGAAACATTCGTGGAAGATAAGAAGAGATTTGCTGAGGCCTCCATCTCAAGGAGCAAGGATAAGCCTAATTAGGAGATGGTCCCCTTTATGCTTACAACCTTGCTAGAGACCTACATGAAGATACTGGGTGATGTGCCCCAAAAATGGATAATTAGATAGGCTCATTTAGCCTCCTAATTCGACTTAATCCACCATTCTCATTAGTTTATTGCATGGTTTTGATTATATTTATGCTAATAGAGTGAATTGGGTTAGTCATTATGACAACAAATCTAATGGGTGCTTTGTGCAGATTTTTAGTCAATTTTGAGACAAAATCAAAGGTTTTAATGAGGTTTTAATGAGCACTTGGCAGCCAAATTCGTGGAAGAACAAGGGAGAGGATTTGTAGGAAGGTGTCCCCTTCATTTATGGGCCCTTACCTTGAATTCTCCACCATCAGTTCGGAGTGCAAGGGCCACCAAATCGATTATCACAAGGGCAGCCGAGCAAGTGCTAGTAAAAGTGCTCTTAACTACAAGTTTTGGTAGCCAAGTTCCTAAAGTTTAGGAGGGCTGTTGGGGTCCTCAATTTGTATAAATAATAGGGCTTAGGGCCTCATTTCAGTTAGCCACTTTGTAGGTAGAAGTTAGCTAGTTTGTAGTTCGATTTTAGTCATTTTTTAGGCAGTACGTTAGCTTTGCATTTCAGCACATTTTCAAGTTTTCCTTATGGACAGTTTTTGGAATGTAACTATTCTTTTGATCAATAAAGATGAATCCAGCTTTGCACCAGCTCTAAATATCTCTTAGGAGGATGTAGCTCTTGGGGTTGGGCCCATCTCAAGTGCCCAGTACCGCCTTTGTTTACCTTTATGTGTTTTTGCTGCATTTTCAAAATAAAATCTGCTATTTAGATTTAAATCTTGTTTTGTTGTTTAGGTTGCTTTTGATGATTAAAAAGGATTTTGATGTTCAGATTGAGTTGATAGGTTGTTAACAGGGAAAAGATTCAAAAAAGGTCCATCAAACATCTCTGATTTCACCTCTCCCTCAGTGGGATCAGGAGCGGGGATCAAGGTGACCTTGCTACCCACAAGAACATTGACTTTGCTTTGCCATGCAATCACTAGTGTTTGATTTTCATTTGTAGAAGTTGGTTACATGTTTAGATTTTTGCTTGCTTAGTTGCATAGGTTAGTATACATGGTTTCATTGCATTTCAAACTCCTGTTCATTCTCTTCACTGTCAGCTAGATCAGATTAGGTCAACGTAACTAGGTCTTTGATTTTACAAGTCTTCATTGGTTCAGTTGGAAAACCAACTTGCAGAGCACCTGTAGCACTTCTCCACCTACCCATTGTGGAGTACTAAAAAGGTATGTTTTTGATGATCATTTTAGTGGCTTTTCAGTAGAACTTGTAAACCTTTTTGCATCATGAACTTGGAAAACAATAAAGAATTATAACAAAACAAGTGAGATTAATATGCAAGACTTAACCGCTAATAATTGTCATTCTCTCGTACATGAAAGGGTGAAAACGAGGAGCTGTTGTTCCAAAGAAAAAGACGAGGACAAGGTAACTGCTGTCCCTTTGACGGGAGAGCAAGTGCAAACAAGGCTAAGCAGATCAAAGCAAACCGGCCCTGAAAAGGAGGAGAAGACACCGGCTTGGCGCAAGAGAAAAGAGATGATTAAGGATTAACAGTTTGGAGAATCCCTCAGGATCTTTGATCCTGAGGGATCGGTGCTTTATCTATCTTGTTACTTAGACATCTCTGTCGTCACCCTTATATAAAGGGACAACACTGTTAGCTTTGGTGGGATTATGCTTTTATGTAATTTCTGTTAAGATCAAAACTTTGATCATCGAGTCTCGATAAGAACTAGTTCATTGTACTTTTGTTTCATGCATTAATACAAACTTGGTGATTATTTTATCTCTGCGTCTGGATTAACCTAAAGCGGTGTACCCTTGGAGGCTAAGGGCCTGATCCCGGAGGACACTTGCTTCTATATTACTACGATTTGATTTCTGCGTGATTTGCTTATCGTCGTTATTTGGTAATCTGATATGCTTTATAAGTTTACATCACATGCCATGTTAAGAATAATTCATTAAGATTTTTACAGACAGAACTGTTGTATTGACTATGCATTATATTACTGTTCGTTTCAGAGTTGATATAATATTATTAGTCTTGACCGAATATTGTTACTATTTTGTTACAGAGCTTTTGTGTTGTACATTCATGTTACAGAATTCATCTGAAAGTTGTGTTCTTTACGATTGTTAGATTCAGAAGTAATGTTGTTCTATTTTGAAACGCAATCGTATTCCTTTTAATTAATATTGATGCTAGATCAGATTACTATTCAAGCGTGTTGTGTGCGTATATGATTTCCAAGCGCCGTTCCATAACTTATCAGTAATTAGTGTTGTTCCATTAGTGTGTGCTGCTTGATCTGCCTTAAGAGTGAAAGATTGTTGTTTGATTATGATGAGTGCACTTGAGTTAGTAGATTATGTTTGATTACTGCTCGTGAGACTTAGTTCTTTAACTGTTGTTCCTTTTAAGAATTGTTGTTCCATTCCAGATTTGTTGTTCGATTTCTTATTTGTTGTTCCATTTTTCTATCTACCGTTCCATTTACTCGCATTTGTTGTGTTGGTGTGAGAGACGATCTGCAGCTATACTGAGCCTCAGCATTTGCTGTCTAGCTCCCAGACCCGTGGTCTGTTCTCTAATTTCCTTTCCATCAGCTTCCAAAGGGATGGGTTATCGCTGCCGAACCCTTAACTGATAAGTTGCCTAGTTTTCTGAGTGTGCGATTTATTCTTTTGAAGTAACTTAGTTATAGACAAGCATCTGTTTACTCTTGTATTTTTAAACGTTGTACTACTAGCATTACTCTGACAAATGATAGCCTCAGACTGAGACACTCTTTGAAATAACAAAACGCTCCCGGATTGACATATTAATGTGAGGTAATTAGAGGTGAAAGAGACCCTTTTTATAGCTCTACATTTTGGCGTCGTTGCCGGGGAAAGAGTGTAGCCATTTGTCTTTTTTTCAGAGTAGTGTACGAACCTGCTAGGGAAGAGTTGGATCTTAAAAACTGAAGGTAAGAACCTGCATACGGAGCATGTAAAAGCCCTGCTCCATTGTCCGCTTTCCTAACAAATTTGTTGTTGCTTTGTTTGAATAGAATTTAGTAGTTCATTTGAGTGCATGACTAAGCAGAAAAAACCAGAAAAGAATATCAAACCTCCACCCAAACCTGAAAAAGCTAAGGGGCCGGTGACCCTTGGCCGAATGACCTTCATAGACAAAATCTATAAGAAAACAGAATCTCAGCCATCAGTAGGCCCCAGGAAAATCATTTCTAAACAGCCTACTAGCTCCCTTCAGGCCACAGGATCCCCATCTGTAGCCTTTGCTGAGGTGCATAGTCAGACTAAAGAGCAGGAATTTCAAGAAATTGAAAATTCTACTCAAGAACTATTGCAGGAAGGGAATTTCAGCAACCTTTGTGAAGGAGAAGGAGAAACAGGGGAAACCAAGGAACCAAGATCTCCTATTGGAACAAATCATCCATTAAATAGCCCAGATAAGGGGAGCGCTACAAAAATCATTGTTGAAGGAACCCAATCTCCTCAGACATCAGGTATTCTCATTATCTCAGATAAAGGAAGAGCTATTAAAACTATCCCTGTCAAAGCCATTCCCTCTCAACCTAGGAATACCCTCCTAGATATCCCAGAAGGTTACTGGCATATATTCGATCCTATGGCTCAGAATCAGCCAAAGACTCAAACCTCTACATTACAATACCCTATAGTGGATTCTGTAGCAAATGCGCCCATGAAAGCAATCGCTCTTCAGCATATCCCTACATTTCACGGTCTCACATCAGAAGATCCAGATGCATTTTTATTCGAATTTGATGTGTTGTGTAGGGGATATGATTACACCACCAATCCCCAGAAATTGAAATTATTTCCCTCTACATTAAAAGGGGCTGCTTTAAGATGGTTTATGGGATTAGGTAGTGGGGTCATAAACAATTGGGATCAAATGAAAGAATCTTTCTTAAAAAAATATCACGATTATTATAGGTCTAGAGAATTAAAGGATGAAATATTCCAAATGACAGCCAAACCGAATGAAACATTAGAGGAGTATGTGGAACGTTTTCAGTACAATCTACAAAGATCTCCTTATGCATCACTGCCTTTACCTGATAATGTGTTAAAAACTGCATTGATAAGGGGCATGAAGGAACAATGGATTGAAACATTAAACATCATGGAAAAGGTGATATTTATCAAGAGAATTTTGCTGACATCATTGATTTATGTATCAGGATTTCGAGAGGCAGCACAAGAGTAAAACCGGCAGAACATGATCGGTTTGTAAGAGATAACAAAATATCAACAGAAGGAGTAACACGTGTAGAAATTTAAAATTTATTGGAAAATTTTAAAACTGATATTCTGGGGACACTAATTACACAACTTGATATTATGCAGGCTAAACAAAAGTAGATGGAGGCAGAACAGAATTTGGCGATCTTCTGTTCCCGATGCAGGAAAAAGCATAGTCATAAGGAATGTCCACTGGATACAGTCCAAACATGCGCCATCTGTACAAAAGATCACCTTACGGAAAGCTGCCCCTCACTTCCTAGATTGAAAGCGGTATATAAGGAAGCGGAAGAAGAACCAGAATCGGTGTACTTGATCAACCAGCGCCACCAGTGGCAGCCGAGACAATCTGGTATGTTTCCAGACCCAAATTCTTCTTTTCAGCCTCCATAGTATAATGCTCAACAATATAGTATGTGGCAAAGTTAGTCCCAACCCCCATTTTCAAACTGGTCACCACAGTCGTTTCCTTCTTCAAACCCATGGCTGAATCAGGCAAGCCAATCTGGTTGGCTGAATTTCCCTTACACTCCACCATATTGGAAAAATAGCCCATATCTTCCACAATGGACTCCCCCTACTTCACAAAGTTCAGCCTGGTAGACAAACTAGCAGAGACCGATGCATTAGCCAGTAGGAACTATTTTGCTCCCTCAACCTACACTGCCAGCCTTACAACAAAATCCCCAGTCTAATCTGAGACCGCAACTCCCAGCCCAACCCAACCCCAATCTAAATAACACACCGGTCCAATCTCTCCAAATCATAAATTACCAGAAATAGGACCCGACCTGAGGGAGTGTAATGATCTTCAGTTACGATCTGGACGTATTATTGAAACTGAGGGAGATAAAACAGTTCATATTGAAGATCAGTTACCAAGAGAACATCTGTTGCAACAAGAGGATGTGAATAAGCAGCAGACTCATAATCAAGCAACCACATCCTCTCCTCCATTCCCAGAACGATTAGTCATACCTCGACCTTTACAGTACCCTGACTTCGACATTCTGGGAGAATTACAAAATCTGTACATAAAAATTCCATTCCTCCAAGCCATTCAAGACATTCCTATATACGCAAAAACTATCAAAGAATTGTGCATAAAGAAACCAAGGAGGAATATAACAAATAATTCAAGAGTCCAAGTAGTCGGCACTTTATCTTATTTACTATCAGGAAAAGAAACACCCATTAAATATGAAGACCCAGGAAATCCAATTGTAACTGTTCAAATTGATGGTCAGACCCTGTCTAATGCCTTAGTTGATCTAGGAGCTACAATTAATATTTTAACAACCACTACTTGCCAAAAGCTCGGCATTATATATGTAGAACCCACCTCTACTTTGTTAGAATTGGCTAACCGATCTGTGGTTAGACTAGAGGGTACTCTACATGATGTCATGGTCTCCGTAGATTCTTGGGAATATCCAACCAATTTCCTGATAATTAATCCAAAAACCCGACTTGATGGACACCCGCTAATTGGCTATCGGCAAGGAAATATGACCATAACCAAAGGACCAAATATCAAGAATTTAGTTCTATATCCTCCAGCACAGCCAAGTGTCACAATAATTAAAACTAACAAGCACCGTGTATCATGCCTTACTGATAACATTAGATCTCCATTAACTATAGAAGAGGCACTTGATTTTAAAGACCAAACAGAAGATGATTCCATTAATAAATTCATTAGTCAAATTGAATCCGGATCCTGCACACAGTGTCACATGATAGAAGCAGAATTTGATAATGAATTAGAAGAAGATCCTCTGAAAGGTACACATGATCAAACAATACCTGTTACTTCTGTTGCAAATAGTAAAATTGTGGAAATTGAACCAGGAAAAACCTTAAATATTAATGCCAAGCTCACACCTGAATAAGAAACGAAGCTCATCCATTTGTTAAGAAAATATCAAGAAGCAATCACATGGGATTACCCTGATATGAAAGGAATTGATCCCCAATTATGTACACACCACATTTACATAGAAAAAGATGCCAGACCTGTTCGTCAACCGCAAAGGAGACTTAATCCTCATCTAAAAGATGTGGTAAAAGCTGAACTTCAGAAACTTTTAGATGTCAATTTTATCTATCCTATCTCCGATAGTAAATGGGTCTCTCCGCTTGTGGTGGTACCAAAAAAGAATGGGAAATGGAGAATCTGTGTGGATTACAGGGAACTAAATAAAGCAACACAAAAATACCACTTTCCTCTCCCATTCATAGACCAAGTATTAGATACTTTAGCAGGAAAGAAATTCTTTTCTTTCCTGGATGGCTTCAGTGGATACAATCAGATTCAGATTGCCCCTGAAGACCAGGACAAAACTACTTTTACTTGTCCTTGGGGAACATTTGCTTATCGAGTTCTACCTTTTGGCTTATGTAATGGTCATGCCACATTCCAAAGGGCTATCCTTATTATTTTTGTAGATTTAATAAATCATCGATTTGAGGTATACATGGATGAATTTACACCATATGGAGATGATTTTGATCCAGCACTAGACACCCTAGAAAAAGTCCTACAACGCTGCATCGCTACCAAGCTTTGCTTAAGCCACGAAAAATGTTACATGATGATGACTGAAGAACTTATCCTAGGACACTATATTTCATTAGTCGGTATTCAGGTAGACCCAACCAAAATCCAAATACTTTTTCTTATTCCCACTCCTACTACTCAAACAGAGGTACGCAACTTTCTTGGATTTTCTGGTTATTATAGACGATTTATAGAACATTATTCGCACATTGTTGCACCTTTATATGCACTAACTGGTAACGTTGATTTTCTTTCGATAGAAAAATGTGAGCGTGCTTTCAAGGATTTAAAGAAGCTCGTATCCACAGCCCCAGTCCTTCGAGGACCAAACTGGGATTTGCCATTCCAGATATCATCTGATGCCTCAGATACAACCATTGGTGCAGTACTTGGGCAGGAAGAGGATAAAAAACCATATGCTATCTATTACATCAGCAAAAATTTATCCCCTGCTGAACTAAATTACATTGTTACTGAAAAAGAATTCCTAGCTGTAATATAGGCTGTCAATAAGTTTAGACATTATATTACAGGATATCCTGTTATTTTGTATACAGATCATTCTGCCATAAAATATTTAGCAAATAAGCCTGTCACAAATGCCAGAATAACTAGATGATTGATTTTATTGCAGGAATTCGACATCACAATCAAGGATCGGCCTGGCAAAGAAAACCCTATAGCTGATTTTCTCTCAAGAATGCCAAAGCCAATCAATGCAGCAGTAGTTGAAGATCAATTTCCAAACGAAAATCTATTTGTTGTTGCCATTCAAACACCCTGGTATGCTGATGTTGCCAATTACCTCGCAGTAGGTAAACTACCAAAACACCTAACCCCTAATGAACGTAAACAAATTGTTCAGAAGAGTGCTCGATTCTCATGGATTGGGGGCTATTTGTTTCACACAAGGGCAGACATGCATATCAGGAGATGTGTTTGAGAAGATGAAATCTTTGACATCCTAAAAGCCTGTCATGACGGACCATGTGGTGGACACTTCGTTGAGCACAGAACTTGACATAAAGTACTGCAGACAGGATATTATTGGCCCACGATTTTCAGAGATGCAGAGGAATTTGTCCAAGCCTGGGATAGCTGCCAGCGAGCAGGACGTCCTGGTCAATCTGACGAGATGCCTCTGAAACCACAATTAGTCATTGAACCATTCGAGCGATGGGCTCTTGATTTCGTTGGACCCATCAACCCATCATCAAATCAGAAAACATATATCTTGGTGGCAATAGAATATGTCACCAAATGGGTTGAAGCAGAAGCATTGCCAAGAGCCACAGAGGACTCTGTCATATAGTTCCTGTTCCATCTATTTGTACGTTATGTCCTTCCAAGGGAAATAATTACAGACGAAGGACCATAATTTGCTGGGAATAGATTAGCTGCAACACTCAACAATTATCACGTCTAGCATAAAATCACTACTCCATACCACCCACAGGTGAATGGACAAGTAGAAAGCAGCAATAAGGTAATAGAATCAATCTTAACGAAAACCATTGCGTCACATAGGCATGATTGGGCTGCTAGACTACCTGAAGCACTCTGGGCCTATAGAACAACATGGAGAAGCACCACTGGTTACTCACCTTATCAATTAGTGTTTGGAAAACAACCCATTTTTCCCATAGAATTCGAAATCCAAACATTACGAACAGCACAGGAAGTTGGCGTAGATCTAAGCGAGGCACAGATTAATCGACTACAGCAGATCAATGAGTTGGATGAAATTAGGCTCTCTGCACTTCAAAATACAACACTGATTCAACAGCAGTGAGCTAAATGGCATGATGCACTCATTAAAAACAAAGTCTTCCATGAGGGATACTGGGCTCTGTTATACGATTCTAGGTTTTAGGACTTCCGTGGAAAACTCTAGACTCGTTGGTTGGGACCATAGAAATCCAAAAGGCACATGACAATGGAACCCTTACTCTAATCACCATTGATGGTTCTGGATATGCCTTCATAGTAAATGGCCACTAAGTTCATCTCTATCGCAAACCACTCACTCGGGAATCCTTCTGCCAACAGCTACACCGAGACACTGATATGGAGATTTTGGGAGAGGAAGAGAAGTCTTCCTCACCTGTAATTCATTAAGGAATTCATTTCTTTTTACAATTTGTACATAAGTTCTTTTCTTTGAGTCGATCTTGTACATATGTTTGAACTAATGTTTTCCTGTCATTTTTGTTGTTCCTTTTTTTCAAAAGAACAACATTCCGATTTTTGTCGTTCCATCTCCAAAAGGATGGCATTTGCGTGTTTCTGCTGTTCCTTTTCTAAAGGAACAACATTCTTGATTTTCTGTTGTTCCTTTTCAAAAGGAACAACATTCTTGATTTTCTGCTGTTCCTTTTCAAAAGGAACAACATTCTTGATTTTCTGTTTTTCCTTTTCAAAAGGAACAGCGTTCTTGATTTTGTGTTGTTCCCTTTTCAAAGGAACGACATTTGCTTGTTCTGTTGTTCCTTTTCTAAAGGAACAACATTTCGATTTTTGATGTTCCTTTTCCAAAAGGAACGGCACCGCTGTGTGTTTGTTGTCCCTTTTCCAAAGGAACAACATATTTTTTATTTCTGTTGTTCCTTTTTCAAAGGAATGACATTTTTGCGTCTTTTGTTGTTCCTTTTTCAAAGGAACAACATTTTTGGTGGTTGTTGTTCTTTTTCAAAAGGAACAGCATTTCGAGTGTTTTGTTGTCCTTTTCCAAGAGAATAGCATTATTTTTAATTTTTGATGTTCCTTTTTCAAAGGAACGACATTGGTGTGTTCTGCTGTTCCTTTTTCAAAGGAACGGCATTTGCACTTTTGATATCTATGCTCCTTTGTTGTTCCTCTTTCCAAAAGGAACACCACTAGCATACTTTTTCTCTCCTTGTGAAACAGCTTATTCCTTTTTGATGATCTAAATTGAGGATGATTCTTGCTCCTGTTCTTTCAAGTCTTTAAGATACAGCTATGCACTTATGCAATGAACACAAAATCACAACATACTGAAATCCACAAATCATAAATCGCTATCTTTATAAGGCTCTGTATTGGTAAGAGGACAAAAGGAAGGACACACTTATTCATCATCTTTTGTTGTCATTGTCTTACTAATTTTTCTTTGATTGGTTATCTTTATCATGACAATCCTTCTAATCCTCTTTGATTATTGTTTAGGAATAAGAGCAAAGGGTTTATATCTTCCTATTGAGATGATAAGACTTCTTCCACCATTCCTACTCTTAAGGAGTGTTGAACCACCCTTTGTGTATAAATAAGGAAAAGTGCTTTATGAAAAAGAAAAAAGTAAACATAAATTATAAGTTGTCAAATGCAGGATAGGGGGTCTCATCAAGAGCCAGCCTACCATGATAATGAGGATGGAAGTGAAGTGGCATTCCCACTATGGCCACCACACCAGGGATATGGTCCAAAAGGTATATTAGATAAACAAACCTTGGAACAGGAGGTCTCATCACGAGCCGGCCTGCCCACTTTTTGCTCCTTCCTCGTGAATGGCATTATGGCCAACTGGTTACCAAGCTAGCATAATGGCCTACACTTTGACATTACACTCCTTAATATACACATAAAGGATCATGGTTCCAGGGGTGAAATAAACAACTCTGCCAAGGTTATGGACACCTGTCGGCAGCAGAGCACTGTTAATGGTATTGATGTCACATTGCTTACACTAATAGGTAAGATACTAATACACTTTTGTTTCTTATATCCTAGGAACTAATCATATATCATTTCCCGACTTATATATCGCATGAAAATTTATTACCACCAGTCATGGCAAAGTAAGTGACAAAGAACACTTGAGATTTGGTAAGTACGACAGACGTCCTATCCCCCCAGCCTCGCATCATATCACAGCAGCCTCTTACGTAATACACGATCCAAATTTACACCTCGATTTCGGTAATTTGTTGTTTTTCTAAACATGGCATATTTTCATACGTTGTTCCTTTATGACTGTTGTAGATTGGGTGCTGCTCCTTTATTTGACGGCTGGGACAGCCTATCACATTGCGGGGGGGAGGTTAACCTCATTATTCCTTGGATTACATGTCAGCTCACTATTCGGGAAAAGTTGTGTACTAGGGTATGGCACGACTTAACGACATGATATTTCTATTTTTGTTACACAAGTTGCTGTTCATAAGCCATTTCTGTTGCATACTCTGTTTTTTTCAAAATCTTGTGACTATTACCCTCTCTGTGTTTCAAACAGCACAAACATTTGCTGTTCCATTGAGAATCCACAGTGAAACCATGGGAGGAAGGGCGATTCGAAGGGAACCGTAGGTGTTGACAGTCTCCGCTGCTGCTCGGGAGATCCTGGAAAGAGTAGGGTTGCTGACTTATCTCAACCGCTTGCAGGAGTCCAACGAAACTGTGGCGATTGAATTCCTGCAGAATTTGCAGGAGGATTACTCCATAGTAAGGGGGAGACAGATAGTAGTCACCGATGATATAATCGCAGAAGTCTCGGGACTACCAGCCACCGGACCTATATGGACGCTAAAAAAGGAAAGACTACAGAAGATTATAGAAATCTTCCAGGACAAAGGCGAGAGCTTGACGATTAAAGGGAAGGGAGTTCTCCCAGCAACGCTAGGAGAGCCTTGGGCAGAATTAGCAAGAACCGTGCAAAGCTATATGACCTGCAAGGGTAGAAAAGACGTGGTAAGACCACGACATCTTAAAATCTTAGCTGTTTTAAAGCAGAAATGCTCTATAAATCTGCCTACACTTTTGAATTCGTTACT
Organism: Pinus tabuliformis; assembly: GCA_031772625.1. Lineage (NCBI taxonomy): Eukaryota > Viridiplantae > Streptophyta > Pinopsida > Pinales > Pinaceae > Pinus > Pinus tabuliformis. The sequence continues at coordinate 885,766,541 of CM062804.1, read as the reverse complement.
TCATGACGTTGCACGAAGCTTAAAAAAGGCATAGCATGTAGAGTCAGTTGTTAGTCACCACGGGTTAATTCGATTAATTGTTAGTCATAGCCTCACCCAGCAGCAAAGCAGCTGGGAAGAGCTAATTGCAATAATTGAGGGAGGGGTGACAGCACCATCCCCAAAACGTAAGCATACTACCAGCACACCAAAACGTCCAGAAAAATGCAGAGAATTAGTAAAACAAAAACATGTCATTAGTACATCCGAACGTCCAGAAACATGCCAGGAATCGGCAAAGCGTAAGCATGCCACCGGTACACCTAAACAGCCATAGAAACACAGGAAATCGGTCTGGTTAGCCTAGATACGAGGAAGGCTGGAAAAGCTCCAGGAAAGCACCAACCAGCCAGTAGAAATTGAGGACGAGCAATCTTCACGGCCAGAAGAAGAAGCAGAGCAATCTGGAGGAGAAGAGAAAGAAGAGGCCGAGCAATCCGAAGAAGAAAATGAGGAAGAAGCTGAGCATTCTGAAACAGAAGCTGAGCATTCTGAGGCAGAAGCTGAACAATCCAAGCAGGAGGGGGAAATAGGACAACAGTGAGGTAGCCCACCACAGGACCCAGTGGGAGAAGATGAATTGGCTGCAGTTTTGGCCAATATGGGTGAGTATGGCCAACCTTCCAGTTCAACAAACCTCCACGACAAACCCCAAGAGGAAAATGCATCTGAAAAACCACATGCAAAAGAGGCAGAAGAAGGAAATCTACCTGTTCATGATGAAGAAGAGATAAGAGATACTGAACAGCAACAATCCGTTCCTAAGGCACCTGAAGAAATTCTGGAGGAAGTAGGGGCATAAAAAGAAGTTGCCCAGGAATTGACAGAAGCAGCTAAGGTTCCTACCACAGAACAGCCAGAGCAAAACAATGAAGAAACACCTCAGGAGGAAGATCCAGGGACTAGTCACGGCCCAAACCGTAGCACACATCCTGCTGTTCCTTCTAATGAAACTTTGGAAATTAAAGAATTGCGAAAGGAATAGCAGAGATTATTGAGCATAATAGCCCAGCTCCGCCAGCAGATCAGGATCATGAAAGCAAGGCAAAGGGTAAGAAAGACCGCAGGGAAGAAAAAGGTGACCACTCCAGTAAAACTCCACAAGGAAAAAAGGCAGAGGACCAAAAATCGTCCTGCTGTTCAAAACCCTGTTGAAAATCCAGCTGCTGTTCCAAATGATGTTGAAGAACAGACTGATGTTCCATTTGAAAAGGAACAGCAGCAAACTGATATTCATGTTAAAATAGAAATGGATGATATGATGACTTGTGACAAGGAAATTCAGACAGAGGCACCACCCTCAGGGGTGATAAGGGTTCTGAACTCAAAGCAACGTAATAAGAAATTTCAGGTAAAACTCCCGGCCTCCACTGCTGCATGGAGAAGAGATCCAAAGAGAGTAGCCTTGCGCAAGGGGTTGAAACAGGCTCAGCAAGAAGCAGAAAATATTAGAGAGCAAACGGTCCCTCGTGAGAAGTATGAAGAACTACAACAGCAACTTAGGAACATCAATCAATCTGAAAGCCAGGTGTTTGAAGGTTGGCGGAAGGAACAAGAGAAAGTTGCAAATGTAACTCGTAGGCTAGATACTGTTATCAAGCAGATGGATACCTTGTGTTCTTTATACAATGACATTTTAGCATGTAGGGCCCCTACCAAAAATTATGCCCTATTTTTACTGGAACGGTATTTACAATTAAAAATAAAAGCTATTAAGGCAGGTGCCCCCATACAAATTAACACTGTCAATCACTTTATAGACTGTTGTAAACACTACGGGGTGAGGGTCCAGAGATTGATGTGCGAATTCTATTTTCATAACCTTGTACTAGATCAGGAGACTGAGCTGAACCCTGGCCCTTTTGTTGGAGACATCCAATTTCAAGCATTCATCTCATTCGGGGTTAATAAGATTAAATGGCTCAAAGCCTATAATACTTTCCAGAGGCAGGAAAATGGCCTAGATTTGTGGGTCAGGGCTGAGCCTAGGAACCCAGTGCAGTTGTGGAAAGCACATAGAAACCTCATGAGGACTCCGGGTGTCATTGAAACATTAGGACCCATGCATGAGGCACTCATTTGACAAGGATTAAAATATTTTCTTTCTATCAAAGACCTTGCCATTGATGCAGCCAAATTTTGGTATCAAATCTCTAATCCGAATATCCAGCTCAAGGAACCATTTAAGTATGAGAATTTTAAATTAGCTGCCAACCGTTTGCACCTCTATGGCAAAAGCATTTTGAGAGCAGGGCCATCCTGGTTAGGATATAGGTTCCGCAGTCCAATTATTTGGCACCCTGCACTCGGATACCAAGCCCTGTATGAGATGCCTGAGGGTCAAACAGGCCAGTTCTTTGACTACCTAGTTACTCATCATGGTTGTAGGCCTCCGCATGAGATTCCTTCTCCAGCCTATTCTCTCACTGCCTTGCATGTCAACTACAACGTTTTCATGAGGGCATGAAACAGGGTAAGCAGGGGGGTGTGTGGAGTACTAAAAAGGTATATTTTTTATGATCATTTGAGTGGCTTTTCAGTAGAACTTGTAAACCTTTTTGCATCATGAACTTGGAAAACAATAAAGAATTATAACAAAACATGTGAGATTAATATGCAAGACTTAACCGCTAATAATTGTCATTCTCTCGTACAGGAAAGGATGAAAACGAGGAGTTGTTGTTCCAAAGAGAAAGATAAGGACAAGGTAACTGTTGTCCCTTTGACGGGAGACTGAGTGCAAACAAGGCTAAACAGATCAAATCAAACTGGCCCTGAAAAGGAGGAGAAGACACCAGCTCGACACAGGAAAAAAGAGATGATTAAGGATTAACAGTTTAGCAAATCCCTCAGGATCTTTGATCCTGAGGGATCGCTGCTTTATCTATCTTGTTACTTAGACATCTCCACCATCACCCTTATATAAAGGGACAACACTGTTAGCTTTGGGGGATTATGCTTTTATGTAATTTCTGTTAATATCAAACTTTGATCATCGAGTCTCGATAAGAACTGGTTCATTGTACTTTTGTTTCATGCATTAATACAAACTTGGTGATTATTTTATCTCTGCGTCTGGATTAACCTAAAGCAGTGTACCCTTGGAGGCTAAGGGCCCGGCCCCGGAGGACACTTGCTTCTATATTACTACAATTTGATTTCTACGTGATTTGCTTATCGTCGTTATTTGGTAATCTGATATGCTTTATAAGTTTACATCACATGCTCTGTTAAGATTAATTCATTAAGATTTTTACAGACAGAACTGTTGTATTGACTCTGCATTATATTACTGTTCCTTTCAAAGTTGATTGAATATTATTAGTCTTGACCGAATATTGTTACTATTTTGTTACAGAGCTTTTGTGTTGTACATTCATGTTACAGAATTCATCTGAAAGTTGTGTTCTTTACGATTGTTGGATTCAGAAGTAATGTTGTTCTATTTTGAAACGCAATCGCATTCCTTTTAATTAAGATTGATGCTAGATCAGATTACTATTGAAGCGTGTTGTGTGCGTATATGATTTCTAAGTGCTGTTCCATAACTTATCAGTAATTAGTGTTGTTCCATTAGTGTGTGCTGCATGATCTTCCTTAAGAGTGAAAGATTGTTTTTTGATTACGATGAGGGCATTTGAGTTAGTAGATTACGTCTGATTACTGCTCGCGAGACTTAGTTGTTTAACTGATGTTCCTTTTAAGAATTGTTGTTCCATTCCATATTTGTTGTTCGATATCTTATTTGCTGTTTCATTTTTCTATCTGCCGTTCCATTTACTCGCATTTGTTGTGTTGCTGTGAGAGACGATCTGTGGCTGTAGTGAGCCTCGGCATTTGCTGTCTAGCTCCCAGACCCGTGTTTTGTTCTCTAATTTCCTTTCCATCAGTTTCCAAAGGGATGGGTTATCGCTGCCGAACCCTTGACTAATAAGTTGCCTAGTTTTCTGAGTGTGCGATTTATTCTTTTGAAGTAACTTAGTTATAGGCAAGCATCCGTTTACTCTTGTATTTTTAAACGTTGTACTACTAGCATTACTCTGACAAATGATAGCCTTAGACTGAGACACTCTTTGAAATAAAAAAACGCTCCAGGATTGACATATTAATGTGAGGTAATTAGAGGTGAAAGAGACCCTTTTTATAGATCTACACCCATACTCCATCAAACCCATCTGCTCCATCCCTCAACTCATCTTCTTGCCTTACGTTTTCCATTTTCTCACATAACCCTAGTTTTTGTGCATCATTGCTTCAGTCCTCCTTGAACAAATCCAGCCATCTACATCTTTCCTCAACTCCATCCACCAAGTCTTGGACCACCTCCAACCCTTATCGTACCTCCATACCCACTCCTCCATCTTTCTTCCTCCATCCATCCTCCAAAATCCCATTTATGAACATCCTGTAGAAAAATTACAGACATCCTGTAGAAAATCACGGACATCCTGTAGAACCCCTGCAGACTTCTTGTAGAAGCTCACGAATGAGGTTTCTTGATAGCCAAACTCTGTGAAACTCTCTGGAAGGGTGTTAGGGACCCCTTAGGCCCTCTCTAAACCTTCCCAACCTCCTCCAAGCATTTCCTCTCACCAATCCACCTCTCCACAGTCAAAAACAGTTAAATCGCATGCATAATAATTCTGACAACTTATTCAAAAATACAAAAAGATGGTTCTTTCAGATTTGACTATAAAAGTAGCTTAGACACATGCATTTCATCTTCTTAGAAGTCAATGGCATCTCTCGCAATAGCTTGCATCCTCTTTCTTGCATCAGTAGGGCTCGCTGGTAAAATTAGGGTTTGCTAGGGTTTACGTTTCCTTTCAGCTTTCCAGTGTGCTTCCGCAAGTAGATCAACCTTCTTTGAGTTAGCTTCCATCCATCAATTAAAAAGCTTCTTCTCAGAGCTCATAGAAGTTGGCTTAAGCTCCTAGCGGACTTGTGCCAGCTAACCAAGTGACAGTTGCGGCAAGAGCTAGTACTTGTCCATACAACACCGTCGCTTCCAAGTTTGTTACGAACTACCAGGTTGATAAAATTAAAGAAGAGAGTCTCAGGAGTTGCAACATTATTGCTGCAATACTGGGGCCCACCACTCTTTTTGGCGCCGTTGTCAGGGAATCGTCAGAGTATTGGTGATTGCTGCTTTTCTTCTATTTTCTACTACAACCTTCTGCTAAGTAGTTTATTTCATTTCCATTCTGCAATTTCATTTCCGCAAAAGTAGAGTAGACATTTCCTACTTTCATAGATTAGCATTTCAATTTCACAATTTCAATTCTGCAAGCGTAGATTAACATTTCAATTCCGCAAGCGTAGCCTAGGATTTCATTCTTGCAATTTCAGTTGAGCAAAATAGATTAGTCCTTTCCTGATTTCATTTCAAATCCGCATTTTCATTTCAGCAAGATAGTTAGTTGCAGTTCAATCTATTTCAGTATTGCAGATACAACAAAAAAAAAACAAAAATCAACCAAAAAGATTTCCTTTCATGCATTGTAAGAGTAGAGATAATTCAGAAAAATGATTGCACAACACCCCCACTGCTTCACACAGCCAACCTTCTCTCTTCTTCGATGGCTGTGATTAAAGAACCCTTAGGTGGAGAGCAAGACATATTTGAAGAACCTCTAGGGGAGAAGAAGAAGAAAACATTCCTCTGGAGCAAATGGCTGCAAGCAGAAATGTTAGGAGCAGTACTTTGTCGAAAAACGAATTTGAAAATTAGATGGAAGATTTCAAAAGTGATATGATGCAGTTTCTTGCCATGCAATTGGATACCCTGCGGATCCAAAGGAAGCAAGAGGAAGACAAGAGGGCTTTGGCCATCTTTTGTCCCAGGTGCACTAGAAAGCATCCTAGGGATGAATGTCCAATGCACTCCCTAGAAGTATGTTTCGCCTGTGAAGAATACCATCCTACGAATCAGTGCCCTTCCTTGCCTAGACTTAAAGCTGCATATCAGAGAACCAAAGGAGCCACTGAATCACTCTATTATATGAACCAAAGGAGCCACTGAATCACTCTATTATACGAACCAAAGGAGCCACTGAATCACTCTATTATATGAACCAAAGGAGGTCACATGGACCTAGATCTTACCAGCAGGAACTGTAAGGGACATCCGAGACCTATTATGACCCCTATCAAGCCACTTTCATGCCTTCTTGGGGCCCCCCTGCTCATCCTTCCTGGTTCACACCTCCTCCTTATTCCTTCACAGATCCATATTATGCCCAACCAGTTGCTCATTCGTTTCACTCTTATGCTCATCCATAGCCTCAGTGGAATGCACCTCATCAGGGGTGGAGGCCCCAGTACAACTCTCCTCCCGCTCATTTGCCTCCACCACCTTCCCAACCACAAACCCATCCACATCCATCTTAAAAATACGCCCCCACTCAACTACCTGTACCACCATCTCCAAACCCACACATTGGAATAGCTCAACCCAATTTCAAAGCTAAGGCACAACATGTCCAAATGACTCCTCTTGAGCTCAATAATCTTCACTAAAGCTTAGGAAGAGTGTTGCAAAATAGAGATTATATTGACAACATTGAAGGACCAAAGGCAAAAGAAGATTCCAAAGGGGAGATTAAAGCACCATGGGCTGCACTTGATGATGAGAAGGCATCAAAATCAGAGATCGAGAAAACTCCCTCATGGTTACCATCAAATCCTCCATGTAGTCAAGAGGAAAATTAGCAAAAAGAGGAAGATGAGAAAGTCATGGTAGAAGGTGACATGAAACATGACCCAGATCAGCAAAAGGACCAAGGATATCAGAGCTATATTGAGATATGGTTTCAGATGGTCACTAAGTTGCAGTGGTACTCTCTTCCTCAGCTATGTTTGATCCCTTCAAAGTCAGATCATTTGGTCTCTGAAATCCGGATAGCTGTCAAAGCATGCATTTCAAGCCTCCACATCATTTTGTCTCTAATCTCGATGTGCACATGGCTCCAGTGGAAGTATTCTTATACTTGAAAAGAATTTTGTTTTTCAAGTAGGGTAGAGTAGAAAAAAAGAGAAAAAAAAAAAAAAATGGAAAAAATGGAAATAAGAGGAAAAATCTAAGGTGAAAACCTCCTCGGAGGCGCCTTAGATTGGCTCATTGATTGAAAACCTCCATGAGGTGGTCAATGGGTTGGAAAAAAGAAGAAAAAAGAGAAAAGAAAAAGAGAATAAGATCCCTGGGTGAAAACCTCCCTTGGAGGCGCCCAAGGCAGGTAATTAGGGTGAAAACCTCCATGAGGTGCCCTAGTTTTTTTCAAAAAAAAAAAAGCAGGACTAATCTCTGTGAAAAATTGCAGGTTGCAGTGAATACTTTGCAGGAAAAGAGGGGCGCGCAAAACGAGGACAGGAGTCCATACCAGGCTCCAGGACATCCCTTCAGACACTCCCTCCATGGCCACTCACCTCTCCTAGGATTTGGTCACATTTAGGTCAGGATTTGGCTTTCTACAGGAAGTTCCAAGCGTTTCTACAGGAAGTTCTGAAACATCCTGTACAACCTTCAGACAAACCAAATTCAATTTTAAAAGGGAATCTGATGGTTGGAATCTGTTGGTTAGGCCTGCCAGCACCCCTGTTTCCATCCCTCACCTTTCTCCATCATTTTTTCCACCTCATTGTGCTTCTACAGGAAGTTCTTGTAGAAATTAAAGGAAGCTAGAAATGGATTTCAAAAAGGTAGTTTGGTGAACAAGCTAGCTTCCTCAAGGGTTCAGAAGTCCTCCTGTTATCTTTAATCTCCTCCTCCATCATCTCCATGCCTGCATCACAGCCCAAGATCATTTTTTCTACCATGCAAAAACTTGCAGAATGCTTTGAAGAAAAAATACATAGAACATAATTTGTTTTTCCCTAGCTTGAAAACCATGCATCCATTTGCAAAATTGTTACAAGGGGGGTTGTATAGGGACAATGGCAACATGCTCGAGCAATTTCAGCCCATTCTGGTGTACGGTTTCCAAGAAACTAGCCTCCATCACCTTCAGCCATTTTTGCATTTTCACCATATCCGTGCATCCATTTGAAAACCTGTTTCATGGGGAGATGCACATGGGTGATAGTAGCCTACCCAAGAATTTTCAGCCGATGTCGATGCATGCTTTCCGAGAAATTGATCTCTGTAATCTTAAGCCATTTTCTGTTTTTTCTCAAAATCTGTGCATCCATTGATCATAATTTTGCTATGGGAGGTGCATAATGATGATAAGAACATGCTCAGCAAGTTTCAGATCGATCCGGTCTATCGCTCGGGAGCAATGGCGAAAACAAGTTTTTGTCCTGTGAAAATTCAACATCAGTAGCTTGAGGGTGTAGATCTGAACGTGGAAGCCAACTCCTGTAGTGTGGATTTGACCAGAGGATACCTGTACAAGAAAATAGCCATGAATCAGCAGCCAAGCCATCATGTAACCATAGAAACCAGTGCATGCAGCAAATGAAAGGCCACAACACCTCACAGCAACCATTCGACCTCCAGGTATGTGACTAAAACTCGTTCCTCTATTGCAAAAATCTAATTTAAGAACTGCATGAATGAATGGAATGGTGGGATTAAGCCATGAATCTAGCAAGGTTAACCCGACATTGCCTTCTCTAGCGCTCAGCCGGAAGTCATGTAGTACACGTGGACAGTTGACTCACGTGAAAACTAAAACAACCGGGAGTGTTGGCCATTCAAACCTCAATGCAATTGATGGAAGTGATTACAGGGGGAAAACATACAGTTCATGAACAACACTACTGTCTGCATGTGGCCATGTACACCTAGCCACTTCAATCCCTCACCACAAATCATGCAGCAATTACAAAAGTGCTCGGCTGACTCTCGCCACCCTCTTTTCAACTACGGTCACAACTGGAGCACGCATCCACCATGTCTAGATTAGTTAACCAGTGGTCCTCTGCAAGATTCCTTCCTGATTTCTTGAGATTTCTGCCATTTTTTTTTAAATTCCCACCTATCGGGCTCTACAAGAAGCGCAGTTTTGTTCTACAGGAAGTCTTCTAGAAGAAACGCAGAAAACAACCATGCAAAAAGAAAACTTGGGATTTTTGGTGAATTTCAAGCTCCAAACAAGGTAGGATCAGGGAAACTTCGTTGTGCATGATTTGTTGGTGCAAAATGGTGAATTGAACACGGAATTAAATTAAAAAGTGAGAATAAAAAGTCTGTCTGTGCATTGAGAACAGTGGAAGTCTGTCTGCATGATTCACTGAGTTTACCCATTTTTTTTCTTCTGCATCTGAAATTTCCTCATCAGTTTAAAAAAAAAAAAGAAAAAAAAAATTCCCTTGCAAGGAAGACATGCAGCAGTAGACACCAACATGTGTGTGTAAATGAAAAGCTAACCTGAGCAAGAAAGAATTCTTCCTACCAGAGGAACAATTTTCAAAAGATAAGGATGGGGTCTAAAGAGCCAGCCTACATCCTTTTTGGAGAAAAGTCAGCTTTTAGATCATGAAATACATTACCTGTGAGGGGCGGTTCAATATTGTATATGGTTATTACTTCCGGTTACTAACTGAACTTAGACATAAGATGGATTTACCCACCTAACAAAAGTTAAGCATCCCTTATTTCCTCCTACAATCATTAATTGAGTGTGGCACAAAATTGAAGGAAGGGACACCGGACCAGCTAGCCCATCATGGGCTTATCAAGCTTCTAGTGGAATATGCCATCCATACCTATATTGTCCCTCTCTCTTGGGAGATTTTCCACAATATGTCCAAGGATGATGATATCCAGATTCTGGACGAGGAACTCACTTCATCCAGCAGTGAGGAAAGGGAGAATATTGAGGCAAAGGAGAAAGCTAAGGGTAAGGAAACCCAGGACAGACCACCACAGAAGGAACAAGAAGAGGAACGAGGGAAAGTCCAAGCTCCTGAGGCCAAAAATGTGGGTGGAATAAAGGCACAAACACCAAGGGAGAAATGATTGCAAATCAGGGCAGAGAGGACTGAAGAAGTCCAAGCAAGTGAGGCAACACCCAAGGCAACCACAGAAAAATTAAAAGAGAAGACACCCCCAGCCAAGCAGGCCAAAACAGTAAAGACCATTTCTACAGGAATCCAGAAAACCGTTTCTATAGGAAGCCAGAAACAGTCAGCACAGGACTTTCTACAGGAAGTCTGGAAAAAGGGAAACAGAAGGACAAATCGCTTGAGATTTTAGCCAGAGAGGCAGCAGCTGTGCTAGCCACCCTAAGCACATCTCCAAAGCAAAAATGGAAGTGGAAGAGGGAGCCTTCCATGTATTTTAAGGCAAGAAGGAGCATGCAGATAGACGCTGGCAGACCCCAACCACAGTCAAAAGAGCCAATTACAATTGTAGACACCCCAACTACACAAAAGGAGAGGTCTCCCTCAAAGGCATCCATCACCTATGAACGGGGAAGCCCGAAGACATCCACCAGGAGAGAAAGAATGAAAATGTTGGACACAAAGGCCTCTCTACAGGATGCTGAGACAGTTCTACAGGAAGCTGAGAATTCGCTAGGAAAAGGAGCACAGGTAGTGGGAAGAAGCAGAGAGAAAAGCATGGTTTCATGACCGAGAAGAGGACATCACTTCAGAGGCTTGGCATGACAGGGAGGACACCCAGGCCATCAAAGTTGAAGAGATAGATTAGTGGCTCAGAGGATGAGCAACACTTTCAGTAGGGGGTGATGATGAGCCCCAAAAATGGATAGTTAGATGGGCTCATTTAGCCTCCTAATTCGACTTAATCCACCATTCTCATTAGTTTATTGCATTTTTTTTATTATATTTATGCTAATAGAGTGAATTGGGTTAGTCATTATGCCAACAAGTCTAATGGGTGCTTTGTGCAGATTTTTAGTCAATTTTGAGACAAAATCAAAGGTTTTAATGAGCACTTGGCAGCCAAATTCGTGGAAGAACAAGGGAGAGAATTTGTAGGAAGGGGTCCCCTTCATTTATGGGCCCTTACCTCGAATTCTCCACCATCATCTCGGAGTTCAAGGGCCACAAAATCGATTATCACAATGGCAGCCGAGCAAGTGCTAGTAAAAGTGCTCTTAACTACAAGTTTTGGCAGCCAAGTTCCTAAAGTTTAGGAGGGCTGTTGGGGTCCTCAATTTGTATAAATAAGAGGGCCTAAGGCCTCATTTAAGTTAGTCACTTTGTAGGAAGAAGTTAGCTAGTTTGTAGTTCAATTTTAGTCATTTTTTAGGCAGTAGGTTAGCTCTGCATTTTAGCACATTTTCAAGTTTTCCTTGTGGACAGTTTTTGGAACGTAACTATTCTTTTGATCAATAAAGATGAATCCAGCTTTGCACTAGCTCTAAATCTCTCTTAGGAGGTTGTAGTTCTTGGGGTTGGGCCCATCTCAAGTGCCCAGTACCTCCTTTCTTTACCTTTATGTGTTTTTGCTGCATTCTCAAAATAAAATCTGTTATTTAGATTTAATAAAATAGGAGCAGATTGGTTGGGGATATAATAAGCTTGGGATGCCCCTTGCATCCCCTACTGGTAAGGTCTAGGTCCATGCAGCCTCCTTTGGTTAAGGAAGTAGAGAGGTTCAGTGGGTGCCTCAATCCCTTGGTATATGGCTTTAAATCCTTGTAAGGTTGGGCATTGGTTTGTGGGGTGGTCCTCCTCACAAACGAAACATACCTCTACTGAGTGCAATGGACACTCGTTCTTAGGGTGCTTCCTTGTACACCTGGGACAGAAGATGGCAAAAGCCCTCTCAACTTCCTCTTTCTTTTGCTAGATTCAGAATGTATCAAGTTGCATGGCAATGGTCTATCTCACCTCGCTTTTGAGGTCCTCCAGCTGATTAGCAAACTCATGCTTGGAGAAAGTAGTACTAGCTGAAAGTGGGTTTCCCCTACCTCTTTTCCGGGCTGCCCTAGAGTGGTTTCTAAACACAGCCTTTATATCCCCATAAGGTAGTTGGTAAATACCTCCTCCAGCTAGCATGTGAAGGGTATCTAGAAGGTCTTCAGGGACTCCTCGGAGTAGGACCAGCTTTAGAGATTCAGGGTCAAGTGTGCACCTGGCCCGTTTATAGCTAAGTTGGAACCTTTCCTCATAATCTTCTAAAGACTCATAATTTCCCATGGTCATCTGAAAGATTTCTCTCTTGGCTTCCTTGGACCTATAGTAGTCCCAGTATTTGGTATTGAAAGCTTGCTGCATCTGATCCCAAGTGGTGATACTATTTCCAGGTAACCCCATGAACTAGCATAGTGCTGCATCCTTGAGGGTAGAGGGAAAGAGCTTCAATTTTTGCTCATCTTCTGTATAATCATAGGTTCGAAAAAGGACAAAAAACTCAAATAGGAAGGTATCAGGGTCTCCAGTAGTCAACCGATGGAAGTGAGGTAAAGTGGAGGGGCTTATGTTTTTCATTTTCATGTCTCCATTGGTCTCTCGGATGGGAAAGGCACCTTCTATTCTCTCATCTTCTCTTCTACCGTTTCGGTTTTCAGCCATGGCTTCAGATGGAGTGTTCTCTAACTCTTCTTCTGTTATAGGATCTTCGTATATCTCAGGAGGTTCACCTATAGGTTCTTCTGGATCACTGCCACCAAAGAAGAGAGAAGGTTGACTCAGTGATGTGGTGGGGGTATTGGGTAAGAATTTGCCGGTTTTATCTCTATTCCTACGAGGCATGAAATGGAAAGAATTTTGATTGCTTTTGTTTTTTTTTTTTTTTTGCTTGTACCTGCAAAACTGAAACAGATGGAATTGCAACTAACTAGAATCTATTTTGTGGGAATGAAAATGCGGAATTGAAATGAAAGCAGGAAAGGTCTAATCTATTCTGCTGAAATCAAATTGCGAGAAAGAGATACTAGACTATGCTTGCAAAATTGAAATTCTATTTTACGCTTGCAAAATTGAAATTCTATGTTACGCTTGCAGAATTGAAATTCTATGTTACGCTTGCAGAATTGAAAGTCTAATCTATGAAAGCAGGAGGTGTCTAGTTTACTTTTGCAGAAATGAAATTGCAGAATGGAAATGAGATAAACCATTTAGCAGAAGGCGAGAGTAGGAAAATAGAAGAAAAGTAGCATTCACAAATACTCTGACACTTCCCCGACAATGCCGCCAAAAAGATGGTGGGCTCCAGTATTGTAGCAATAATGCCACAACTCCTGGGACTCCCTTCTTTACTTATATCAACCCGGTAGTTCGTAACAAACATGGAAGCGATGGTGTTGTATGCACAAGTACTAGCTCTTGCCGCAGCTGTCACTTGGTTAGCTGGCGCAAGTCCTGCTAGGGGCTTAAGCCAACTTCTATGAGCTATTAGAAGAATCTTTTTGACTGATGGACGAAAGCTAACTGAAAGGAAGCTAATCTACTTACGGAAAGTATTGAAAGCCAAAAAAGAGTAACGCAAACCCTAGCAAACCCTAATTCTACCAGCTAGTCCTACTGATGCAAAGGAGAGAATGCAAACTACTGGAAGGAATGGAATTACTTCTATGAAGGTAAAATACATGTGTCTAGACTACCTCGATTTTCTTTTGATATACATTGTAGATGCATATGAGTTATCCCACAATGCAATTACTCAACCCACACTCAAGCACATCTCGCAATGACTTGTGGCATTTAATGGTCTAAGGCACACACATGTCAACCATGTTATAGCAAGATTTATTATGTATATAAAATGATATGTAATTGATCCACTTTTTTGTATCTTGTTTTCATTCTATTTCAAATATTAAAAACCATATATGCCAAAAAAGAGGAAAAATGCAAAGAAATGCCAAAATGTCACTAGGATTGTTTTATGTAATTTTAGTAAAAAGAGAAAGAGAAACTAATTTTGGTTCAAGGTGGTGCTAGTCCACTATTTTAAGAAATTTTTAAATATTTTATATGGTGGTGGACCATTTTCTTGTGGTGGATATGTTAAAGATAGCACAATTGTTGAGATCAATGGTGTTAGTAGCATTGGGACCCACGCACATAGGGAACCCCACACCACAACATAATTGACCATTATACTATGGGGTATCCCCGTAAATGGTTTTCTAGGAAACCTTCTTCGAGAGATCGACAATCGAGATCATCACCGATTGATCTGAAAATGGGGCGCTAAAGGCTTCTTGTCAAGATTACAAGAACCTCTCCCACTTCCAAAGCTTAAATATTCCCAAGATATTATGATTAACCAATTGCGGAATTAATAATGCTTGAAAATAGGTGTATGTTGGTGTTTGCTTTTAACTATTCAAATGAATTAGGTTCTATTGTTTATGCTGATATGAAAATGCATGTAATAGTAAAATAGTGCAACAAATAACAAACACATAAGACAACAATTTAATTAGGATTTCACCCAAAACTCTTAGGCTACGTCTCCGTGAGCTTTAGTCAACTCAACTAGTTTGTCTGGGAATATGGAATAAGTCCTTTTACAAGATCCATGCTCAATTCCATTGGATTACATAGAATAAAATGGGCTTAGAACACCATCTTATCCCTGGATCTGAAGCTCTCCATCTTTCTGGCACTGGCACTGGCTCTGGCTCTCAGCTCTGGTTCTGGCTCTAGCTTTGGCTCTGGCTCTTGGCTCTAGCATGTGGCTCTAGCTCTCGTTGTCACTTTGGCTTTGGCTCTGGCTCTGGCTCTGGCTCTGGCTCTTCATATCTAGCTTCTCTAAGCTCTCTCTCATCCTTTATGTGCATCTGTAATTCGCTTGACCTCCAAGCGACTCTTCGGCAACCTTCTGGCGACCCTTTTCAACAACTTTCAGCTCTCTGCTTTTTTGCTCGACCTCCAAGCAACTCCAAAAACTCCCTCAGCTGCTTGCGCTTCTAGCTACCTCATCAATTGAGCTCTTTGGATCTCTTGAGGCATCCTACTGCCTCTACAGCTTCCCCAACTGTTTCTCTATGTGTAATCATTCCTCTACGGCTCTGCAGCTTCTCCTACTCCTTGTCTTTTCGGCTGGCCATCTGGCTCTGTGGCTCTATGTTACAAACGCATCATTGTCTATAAAATTTCCACTTGCAGTGTGGAAAAATGATCAGGGGCAGTTACAAAGGAGTCAGGTCCTTCTTCCAGGCGAAAACTCGAAAATGGAACGAAATTCCAATACACGGAGATTTACCGGAAATACACTATCGGGTGTGAAATCTGGACTTTAAACATTATGAAATCACCCTTGTAAACCCTATCAGGTCCGCCTTTCACCAGCATATCACAATAGCATAGACAAGAGGTCTAAAAACCTCAATACATGGGAATACACAGAAATCCTAAAAAATTGGATTTCAAATTTTATGCAATCGGGACTTTATTTCCCATCGGGTCCACACTTTATCGCTTATCACAATCACAATCACATTGGCCCTGGCATCGAGGATCACTGATCAAATCCTAACCGTTGATCTGCTCCTTGATCGGACGGTCAATATTGCATTGCATGTCACTATCACAATAGCCCTTTGTATCGGGGATCACTAATCTCCTGACCACCGATTGAATCTGGACCATTGATCTGCGCACCTAATCCAATGTGCGATATCGCATTGCATGTCGCTATCGCAATGACCCTTTGTATTGGGGATCAACGATCTCCCTACTACCAAATGAATCTAGACCGTTGATCTACGCACCTGATCCAACGATCGATATCACATCTTGACATATCGCATCAGCATATCATGTTCACTACAACCTAGGGGTTCTTCCCTATACCATGGCATATGCTGATGCCGATCCGTTGATGCCGATATCGTAATCGCTCCATCACATATCACATATCGCCCAGACGGATGTCGCTATGCCTGGGGTCTCGATATCGGGAGAAGGCCTACCTCCGATGTGATAAGTTGAAGGTCATAGTTGGGGGTTCCTTTCACCCTTACCTTAAGTCCTCCGCTTAACCCTTCTAATACGATTTTCCTTTATAAGGCCTTTAGCCCATTTTTGGAAGAATTTGTGTTAGGTCCCTATAATACTAGTTTTTACCCCATTACTATTGTATTTATATCCCTTATTAATATTGTTGTGCCCCTATTGTCCCCATATTGTTATTACTATGCCCCATAGAATCCCTCTATTGTTATTTTTGTGCCTTTATATTATTATTGTTAGGTCGGATGGGTTATATTGTGACTCCTTAGACTCCTATATATAGAAAGGAGGTTTTGTCATTTGAATCATCAATGAATCATTCGTGTAATGTAAAGGAGGTTGCCCCCTCGAAGAGGCTGAATTCTAAGGCATTGATCTATCTTTTCTATCTTTTTGTGAGCTTGTTTCATAACATTTGGTATCAGAGCTTTGGATTCTAGGGTTTCGGTGCTCCAAATAGGTCATCGTGGAATTTTCAATATAACTTTTTTTTCTGTGATGTTTTAGAAGTGAAAAGAAAAGAGCCGCTTGATACAAAATCACACTGAACCTTAGGTCTGAATTTTAGAACTTTTCGCACTATATTTGCGGAGATATGATTTGAGGAAGTTGGTCTTTTTGTAAAATCCCGAATTACATTCCAAACAGGTGACCTGGGGAAAATCGTCATAAATTTCTCTTTGAGCATCGGATTGAAGTTTTGTAAGAAGATACCGAAAGAGGATGGACTGTAGTTTCTTGTATACATTTTTTAGAGCCAAAGTTTGAAACAGGGACATGTGGCATGTTGTACAAGTTCACTCTACTGAACTAGTCTATAATCAGGTCACTGTGGGAGATTTGGCATAACTCTTCCTTGGAGAATCCAATTTAGATCAAACTGGTGGCATTGGAAAGAGGACACAAAGAAATTTAAGAATTGGATGACCCAAAATTACAAAGATACATCAGAGGCAATATCGAGCTCCTACAAAGTGAAAAAAGGTGTGTAGATTTTTTTAAATTTTTGCTAAAGCTTGGTTTGAAAAAATATTTTGAAGGAATTCAAAGGGCATAGTAGATTCCCCAAGGAAAGAAAATGAAATCACTTAGTAAGAAACCTGAAAGCTCTAGCATGACTCATGAAGAAGAGGAAGAAATGCTACATGATATATCAAAATTACAAGACCAAGTGCAACAAATGTCACTCTCACAAAAGCTAACAGAACCTAAGATAAATGGCATGGAATCTAAGATAAAGGGCATGGAATCTAAGATGAATGGTGTGGAAGCTAATATGGATGATTTGAAGATAGATTTGAAGACATATTTGAAGACAAACATGGCAGATTTGAAGACAGATTTGACAAAATTTCTACAAGAAATACTTACAAATGGTGAAAGGGTAGTAAAGGAAACTCATGATGCGAACAAAAGAAATGTTAATCATGATTTCATAGACTCTAATGTTGGATCGAAGACCCACCATATTCCAAAAATTGATATGAGGAACTTTGATGGCAACGATCCTGCAACATGGATATTACAGATGGAGCAATTTTTCGATCTCAATAATGTGCAAAACACACAAAAGGTATGTATTGCAGCTTTATATTTGGAACCAAATCAATTTGTATGGTATCAATGGCTTTTATCTCATAAACAAATTATCACTTGGGCAATTTTTATGGAAGAATTGATAGCACATTATGAGGATACAAAAAGAAACACTTTTTTTAGCTAATTGATAAGTCTCAAACAAAAGGGTTCAATAATGGAGCACATTGAAGAGTTCCAAAAATTGAACATAAGGGTAAAAAATATTCCAGAGGAGCATAGGATTGACGTGTTCATAGGGTCTTTAAAGGATAATATCCAACATGATGTTCACCTTTGGGAACTTGATTCACTAGAGAAGGCATTCAGGTTAGCAAGAAAAATGGGAAGCAAAATTATGGAAACCAGGAAGCATACCACTCACAATTATAAAGATGGAAGTGTTGTTGCCCTTAGTCTTCCACAACCTATCAGGTTGACACCACAACAATTCGAAGAAAAAAGAGCAAAAGGGATTTGTTACAGTTGTGATAACAAATACGCTAAAGGTCATAAATGTGCCGAGAAGAAATTATTCTACATAGATTGTGAAGAGGAAGAAGAAAAGGAGCAAGAAAGGTCAAAAGAAGAGGATATACTCCAGGAACAAATCATAGATAAAGAAGAAATGAATCTGACGATATCTTGTAATGCATTGGCAGAAATTACCACTCCTCAAACCATCAAGATAGAAGGAAAAATCAAGAAGAAAAAGGTAATAGTGTTGATTGATTCAGGAAGTACCCACAATTTTATTCATTGTAAGGTAGCAAAAGAATTGAATTGCTTCCTATATCCAGCACTAGAGTGTCAAGTGATGGTTGCAAATGAAGGAACAATAAATTGCTCTAGAAAGTGCCATAATATCAAGCTATCCATGGAAGAATATATATTGACTAGCCCAATGCTTTCCATTCCAATGGGAGGTGTTGATGTTGTACTAGGAGTCCAATGGCTACAATCCTTGGGTACAATAGCTTTAAATTTTCAAGAACTTTTCATGAAATTTTCCATGGAAGGAAAGGAAGTTGAATTTATGGGTATTACAAGGAAACTAGGAAAGATAATTAGCTCTAACAGTATGACAAAGCTTCTAAAAAAGGAACAAAGAGGTGTAATTGCACAATTATGTTTGCTAGATGTTTCCACATCGAAATAATCTATTTCTCCAGATCTCCAAAAAGTCTTGGACAATCATTCCAAGGTATTTGAGACTCCCAAAGGTCTCCCACCTATTCGTGATCATGATCATGTTATTCATCTGATTCCAGGAAGTTTTCCTCCAAACATCAGGCCGTACAGATATCCCTATGCCCAAAAGAGTGAAATTGAACATATGGTTGCAGAAATGCTAGAGGCTGGTATAATTCAACCTAGTCAAAGTTCTTTCTCTACTCCAATAATATTGGTGCACAAGAAGGATGGATCATGGTGCATGTGTTTGGATTATAGGGAGCTCAACAAGCTCACTATTAGGGATAAGTTTCCCATTCCTATCATTGATGAATTACTGGATGAATTGCATGGATCAATTTACTTCACCAAGTGGGATCTTCATTCAGGATATCATCAAATCACAATGAAGACTGAAAACATTCCTAAAACAACATTTAGAACTCATGAGGGTCATTATAAATTTTTGGTCATTCCAATTTCCCTTACCAATGCACCTTCTACATTTCAAGGTTTGATGAATTCCATTTTCAAACCCTTCCTTTGAAAATTTTTGTTAGTATCTTTTGATGATATACTAATCTACAACAAGTCTTGGAAGGATTATGTTGAACATGTTGATAGGGTGCTACAACTATTGGAGGAGAAACAATTATATGCAAAAAGATCCAAATGTTTCTTTGGAGTACAAGAGGTGGAATATCTGGGTCATATTATATCTCATGAAGGAGTTAAGGTAGACCATAACAAAATTAAAGCCAATAAGGAATGGAAAATCCCCACATCCATAAAGCATTTGCAAGGATTTCTCGGGTTGATAGGGTATTATCGCAAGTATGTTAAAAATTATGGGAGAATATCAGCACCTCTAACAACATTATTGAAGAAAGATGAATTTTCATGGACTCTAGAGGCAACAAAGGCCTTCGAACATCTTAAAGAGGCAATGTTCCATGCACCGGTCTTAGCAACACCAGACTTCACAAAAACTTTTATTGTGGAATGTGATGCTTCAGGAAATGGAATTGGTGCTGTTTTAATACAAGATGAAATACCCATTGATTTTAAAAGTCGTCCAATCAAGGGAAAGTTTTTACACAAAGCCATTTATGAGAAGGAAATGTTGGCAATACTACATGCACTTAAGAAATGGCGACCCTTCCTAATGGGAAGACACTTCAAGGTAAAAACGGATCATGATAGCCTTAAATAGTTTTTAGAACAAAGATTATCCTCTGAAGAGCAACAAAACTGGGTCACAAAGATGTTGGGTTATGACTTTGAAATCATCTACAAAAGAGGGAAGCAAAATGTTGTGGCAGATGCACTCTCAAGAAAGGATGAGGATGTGGAAACATTGTTGTGTGCCATTTCTATTATCCAACCAGATTGGATAAACAAAGCAAGGGAGAAATGGAAGAATGATGAAGAAGTGTGGGCACTTATTCAAAAGTTACAACAATATTCCAGTACATCTGATACATTTAGCTGGAAAAATGATTTGTTGTGGTACAAAGATCACTTATACCTTTGTAACAATTCCCAACTCAAACAAAATATTCTCATGGAATTCCACACTTCTCCCTTAGGAGGGCACTTAGGATTTTTAAAAACTTACCACATGGTTAAGAAGGAATTTTTTTGGGATGGTATTCAATTGGATATTCAAAATTTTGTGGCAGAATGTTTGGTATGCCAACAAAATAAAGTTGAAACAATTAAGACCCCGAGTCTATTACAACCTTTATCCATTCCAAGCCAACGTTGGGAGGAGGATTCAATGGATTTTATCACAGGTTTACCCAATTTTGAGGGAAAGAGTGTCATCATGGTGGTAGTTGATAAACTTACCAAGTATGCACACTTTTGTGCATTATCACATCCATTTAAAGCCAGTACATTTTCTACTGCATTTACGGAAACAATTCAAAAGCTACATGGAAACCCAAAGATTATTGTAAGTAACGGAGGTCCCATTTTCACTGGAAATTTTTGGACATGATTATTTTCTTGTCTCGGTACTCAGTTAGCTCATAGCTCATCTTATCATCCTCAATATAATGGGAAAACTGAGATAGTAAACAAATGTTTGGAAGGATATCTTCGTTGCTTTGTATCTGATAAACAGACACAATGGGTCAAATGGTTGCCTCTGGCTGAATGGTGGTATAACACTTCCTTCCATACAACAACAAAAATGACCCATTTATGACACTTTATGGATATCAACCACCATCCATCACATCATATTTAAGAGAAAATTCTAAGGTTCAAGCAGTGGAACATCACATCGAGCATCAACAACAAGTCCTCCAACTCTTAAAGGATAACCTTGTGTTGGCGCATAATAAAATGAAAAAACAGGCAGATCAACATCGTAGTGAAACAAGTTTTGATGTAGGAGATTGGGTATTCCTATGGTTACAACCCTATAAACAAATGTCCCTCAAGCAAGCTAAGAAGGACAATAAATTATCACCAAAGTATTACAGTCTGGACAAGGTGTTGCAAAAGATTGGTACTATGGCATACCAATTGGAGCTTCTTGCAGCTTCTCGAGTGCACCCAGTTTTCCATGTTTCATGTTTAAAGAAGGTTATAGGCGACAAGCTCCCAGTTCAAAGAATATTGCTAGAACTTGACGAGGAAGGAAAAATTATATTGGAACCGGAAGCAGTCACAGAAACAAGAACTCGACAGCTACAAAATCGATCAATTTTGGAGTATCTCATCAAGTGGAAGAACTTATCCACTGAAGATTCCACATGGGAGGATGAGAATTTTATACAGAAGCATCCAAGACTACTCAAGTGTTGACGACAAAACTTTTTTGAAGGAGAGGGGCATGTTAGGTCCCTATAATACTAGTGATTACCCCATTACTATTGTAGTTATATCCCTTATTAATATTGTTGTGCCCCTATTGTCCCCATATTGTTATTACTGTGCCCCATAGAATCCCTCTATTTTTATTTTTGTGCCTTTATATTATTATTGTTAGGTCGGCTGGGTTATATTGTGACTCCTTAGACTCCTATATATAGAAAGGAGGTTTTGTCATCTGAATCATCAAAGAATCATTCATCTGTCTAATGTAAAGGAGGTTGCCCCCTCGAAGAGGCTAAATTCTAAGGCGTTGATCTATCTTTTCTATCTTTTGTGAGCTGGTTTCATAACAATTTGCCTCCTTTTCAAAGGAACAAAGGAAAACTTATTTTTGTGATAACTTCATCATCCGATTTTCGTTTTAGCCCATTCAAGTTGTAGCAGATTCAAAATGAAAAGATCTATGCAATGGGACTATTTCTAGAAGCAACCTTAAACTTTCATTTTCCTCTGTGAGGAACACTTTAGACTTAGAAGTCTATCCAAGATCCATTTTGGATCATGCCTTCCCACTAAGAACTTTTGGTCTCCAAAAGATTGATATACTAATCTGAATAGTAAATGAGACTAACAACACCCTCTTCTTTCAGCGTCCATACACTTGCCTTGCATAGTGCCTCTGAACCAAAGTCTCTAACCATTATCCTTCCTGGATGTGTTGGTCGTTGTCTTCCTCCTAACTTCATGCAAAACTCTTGCCGAGAAGGTTACATAATGTAGTTTGAACTTCTCGGCCTTGATAATTGATCCAGGGTGGCTCAAACCAATGTGAAGTTACATCTGCTTCACAAAATTTTCATTTGTACCTGTTTGACATGGTATCAAAAATAACTGTTAACAACAATAGAAATATAGACAACAATTGGATTGCATAACCTCCTGCTTCAACAAAAGAAATAAATTTCTAATCTTGTGAACACCTCAATGTGTTACATCTACATAGAAATGATGGACTAGACAACAAGCCCACAAAACATGCCTTTAAACAAATGACCTTTCAATTCCAGCATGTACAAAAATACCTCTAGGACTCTTTTTCGAAAGATGAACCACTTCATCATCATCTCCATCTTGGAGACCAAGTTAACTTCTCCCAATTCAACACTGCATGCATGTTTACAACAAAGAAATCAACCCTTAAAATTAATTACACATACATGTTCAAATACAAGGAAATCATCAACATACCTGTGTTAATGCACATTATCCTCATCCATGCATTTCATCCTTCAACTTTCACTTAAGCACACTGCACTTTCG
Source organism: Pinus tabuliformis (assembly GCA_031772625.1). Lineage (NCBI taxonomy): Eukaryota > Viridiplantae > Streptophyta > Pinopsida > Pinales > Pinaceae > Pinus > Pinus tabuliformis. Next base: position 885,743,732 of record CM062804.1, on the reverse strand, counting down.
AAGCTGAAATGAAATATAATGTTGCAGCAACAAAGTGACTCTCCTACTCAACCTTTTTCCATTCACCAACTTGGTAAAAATCTACAACTTGCATTCCATCAACAAAGAAATGCAAACAGATGCTTTATATCAATAGACATGCAATCTTAATCAGATAAGAACTCTATCCATTTCTTACCAATCCATTTCAAAGGTCTTTCCTTTGTCTGCACATCAGCATCAACATGTGAATCATCCTAAGACACATCATTCATGGAATCTTCCTTTCCATTTCTGCCATCTTCTCTTTCCATCTTCTTCAACGTTTTTGGAAGCATTGTTGGATTTAGAGTCCAACACTTTTCAACAATATGCCTTTGCTTATGGAAGTAAGTGCAACACATGTGCATCCTCTTGATAGCATGATTTTCCTTTTCCAATGGACCTTTGGCTTATTGCTTTCTTTCCTTCAAAAGTTTCTTGCATGTAGCCATTCTCTTCCAACATCTAGAAATATGATGGTTATCCAAACCACAAAAGGAACATGCAATTCTTTTCCCAAACTTATATGGAATTTTATCATGCTTTACATAATCAAAAGGAATCTGGTTAGAACCAGATTTATACCTTTCTCTTTCACCTTTATTGCCTTCATGAGGAGGTGAATAAAATGAAGAAGTAGCTCCCTTTGGCACACCATCAATCTCTTCAAGGCTTTAAGAGTTTCCACAACTCTCTGGTTCAAGTGTATGCTTCTGAACACCTTCATCCTAAAAATGATGTTTCAATCTATTGCATTCCTCCTGAAAGCAACCTTTACACTCTTGAGGTATAGGACCTAAAATGAAACTCCTTCTTGGAACTGTTTCAATGGCCTTCATGGCAGCTTTGGAACTTTCTCCATAAGGCTGTCCATAGCCAAGACCCAAATACTTAGGCCTTTCCTTAACAATTATTGGCTCAACAATACCTTTTGCATGTTTACCCAAGCCTTTTCCCTCATAACCCATATTGGAAATTCACTTGGAACCTATTCCTTTGGTATGCTTTTCAAAAGAACCAATATAAGCATTCTTAAAGGAATTTGAAGAAAAACTGGAATGGTTTACCTCTTCTTCAAGCTGATACTTGACTAAGGCTTCTTTGGCAACAAAGAGCTATGTATCCAACTCATGCATTCTTTTCAAGTTCATATTTGGAATATGAAGTTGCCTCTCCATTTCTTGCAATTTGTTAGAAAGTAATTGCTTCTCTTCCTCCAAAGAATTCAACTCCTCTCTAAGTATGCTGCTCTTCCTTCCATCCTCATACATTTCCTTCACCTTTTCCATCATGATGAACAAGTCTTGCTTTGGCTCTCACTCTGGCTCTCGGCTTTGGCTCTGACTCTGGCTTCGTCTCTGGTTCTTGGCTCTGGCTCTGGCTCTGGCGCTTGCTTTGGCTATGGATCTTCGGCTCTGTCTTCTTTGAGTTCTCTCTCAGCCTCTACGTGCCTCTATAATTTTCTTAACCTCTAAGCGACTCTTCAGCAACCTTCCAACGACCCTTTTTAGTAACTTTCAGCTCTTTGGTTTTTCGCTCGACCTCCAGGAAACTCCAAAAACTCCCTCAGCTTCTTGCACTTCTAGCTACCTTATCAATTGAGTTCTACAGTTCTCTTGAGGCATCCTTCCGCTCTGCGGCTTCCCCAGCCATATCTCTATGTGTAATCATTCCTCTGTGGCTCTGTTGCTTCTTCTGCTCCTTGTCTCTTCGACTGGCATTCTAGCTTTGTGGCTCTGCGACTCTCTCTCTGCGTTAGAAATGCATCATTGTCTATAAAGTGCCCACTTTTAGTGTGGAATAATGATCAGGGGCAGTTACAAAGGAATCAGGGCCTTCTTCCAGGCGGAAACTGGAAAATGGAAAGAAATTCCAATACACAGAGATTTATCGGAATACACTATTGGGCGCGAAATCCCGACTTCAAACATTATGAAATTGCCCGTATAAACCCTATCAGGTCTGCCTTTCATCGACATATCACAATTTCTTAGGCGGGAAGTATAAAAACCTCAATACACAGGAATACACAAAAATCCCGAAAAAACGGATTTCAAATTTTATGCAATCGGGTCTTTAAATCCCATCGGGTCTGTTCTTTATCTCTTATCGCAATCGTAATCACATTTGCCATGGAATCAGGTATCACCTATCATCAATCACTGATCAAATCATAATCGTTGATCTGCTCCTTGATCGGACGGTCGATATCGTATCGCATGTTGCTGTCGCAACGACCCATTGTATTGGGGATAACTGATCTCCCGACCACCGATTGAATCTGGACCGTCGATCTGCACACCCGATCCAACGGTTGATATCGCATCGCATGTCACTATCGCAATGACCCTTTGTATCGGGGATCGCCGATCTCCTGACCGTTGATTGAATATGGCTTGTTGATCTTTGCACCCAATCCAACAGTCGATATCACATCTTGACATATCGCATCGGCACATCACATTCGCTACGACCTAGGGTTTCTTCCCTTATAACATGGCATACGCTGACACTGATATTGCAATCGCTCCATCGCATATCACATATCGCTCTGTCACATGTCGCTATTCCTGGGGTCCTGATATCGAGCGAAGGCCTACCTATGATGCGATAAGTTAGAGGTCGCAGTTAGGTGTTCCTTCCACCCTTGCCTTAAGTCCTTCACTTAACCCTTCTGATGTGATTTTCCTTTATAAGGCCTTTAGCCCATTTTTGGGAAGAATTTGCCTCATTTTCAAAGGAACAATGGAAAACTTCTTTTCGCAATAACTTCATCATCCGAAGTCTGTTTTAGCCCATTAAAGTTGTAGTAGACTCAAAATGAAAAGATCTACGCAATGGGACTATTTGCAGGAGCATCCATGGACTTTCTTTTTCCTCTGTGAGGAACACTTTAGACTTAGAAGTCTATCCAAGATCCATTTTGGATCATCAACATCACTGCAAGGTGATATCACTTGCCACTGAAGGTGCCTCCATGAGTAGTAAGTGGTTTTCACTCTCGTCTCCAGAAAGTGAGCATGACATCCAGGCAAGTGTGATAGTCAATATATCCATGTCATGTCTACATCAGCCCTCCATCCTTCCACGTAATCCACCTTGTTTTGTCCACATTCGATTAATTTGTTTTCACTCGCATTTTGCTAATAAAACCCCATTTTTCCCCCAATTTACTTACACTACTTTCTCTTGGTGAAAATAACCCCTTCAGCAGCACAAAGCTTCTAGCTCTGCACTCCAAGTATACCAGGTATTTAACGCATTTTCGACTCTGTCAATTTTTGAAGAGGGGTTTAAAATGTCAAAGAAAGTTACCCTTTCAAGCTCTACCACTCCTATTCCCCTCATGGATACTGAACATGACATTTTTTATGTAACTTTCCCTATGAACTTAATGGAATTTTTCCAAAATGTCCTAAATAACCAAAATAGGTCAAAAGTTTATGATAAAATGGTCAAGTCTAATCTGTTCTCTACAATTGTCCCACAAACTTGTAAAATTCCAGAATTTATCAGTTGGTTAACCTCCTCTTTGTACCCTCAACCATGTTTTTTCATGAATTCCCTATCGGAAAATATTTTCCAAGTTTCTTCATTACTAATCGATCAAGCCCTAGTCTTTCGACACTCTTATCAGTATATTTCATTTTTCAATGAAACCCTTCTGAAAAGTTTTCAGAACCTACCAATAGAGGATTCTAGGAAATTGTATGTTTCCATTTTTCTTCCAAACCCTATTTTACCTTCATATTTTCCCAATTCCTTGTTTCTTGCTTTGTTGAATGCGTTGGACCCATTTTCTAAGTAATCATGAGGATTCTTGGAAGGGATGATGCATCAATGATAAGTGCCATATGATTATTTCATTTAATGATGTTGTCAAATGTGGTGCAAGACATTCTTGCATTTTGGGAGCGAACCATCAATTCTCATCTCCTTAACTTCAACATAACTAGATGTTTCATATTTCCCTCTCTCCTAGTATATCATTTTCTATATGTACATGTTGAGCAATTTATGGACCTAGGATTGAATATTTCATATCCCAATAAGAATAAACGGACAGTTTTGAATTGGACTGATGTTGTTAGAGATCAACCAAGTAATCAAGGTTTATCCTATTTCCTTTCTTCCTTCATGTTAATTGTTTACAAAATTGTTAACAATTCTTCCCCTCCTAGAATTTTTCCAAAATCTATCCCTTTTCTGCAAATGAGTAGAGGTTTAAAGTTTGGAGATTAGTTTCCATTTATGGATTACCTAGAGATTAGATTATATGGTATAGAGATTCCTCCATATAGACTTCAGGTGTTTATGCCTATGAGAATATTTGCATTGGAATTCATTAAGCAGGGCCTAAATGTTGATCAAGTGCATTTTGTCCCAACCAAGAAAGGATATTTGTTCAAATTACCCAGGACTATTGGACCATTCATTATCAATAATAGGAAGGCATGTGAGGAGGTAGAAAAAATGTTACAGATTATGAATTTCCAATTGGGAGAGAAGGGGTCTTGTGATCCTCATCAGATCATTTCTAGGAGGAGAATAGAAAATCCTTATGCTCCTTATGTCCATGAATCAAAACCTAAATGGGAGAAATTGGCAAATGGAGGCACCATCCAAATTTCAAGAAATAGGGAATTTGAAACTCCCCTTCCTTCTGAAAAAAGGTTAAAAAGAGGATTAGACATTGTGGACTTAGAAGGAGAAAGTTCTCTAGGCAGTAAGACACAAAAGGTGCAGAAAGTAGGAACAAGATATGAAGATTTCAAAGAAAAACCTTCCATTGAAATTGGGTTTCAATTGCAAATAGAGGAGCTAAATGTGCATCCTCATCCCCCATTCCTGAAGGAGAAGAACATGTATCTTTAGAAGCTCTGAAATATTCATATGAACAAATTGAGGAAACGAACCAAAAAATTAGGACTAATGTTGCTACCTAGCTGGAGGCACAGTCTATTCCCGGTTATAAAAGTAGACTCCTTTCAGTTATGGATTTGGAGAGGAGTCAGTTGAAACTCTCATTTAAACACTTTGTTACACTTTCAATTACTTATGGAGCTTATTTTAGGATAGTTATCTTATTAGTGAATACAGAAGATATGCATTTTCCTGATAAGATAAATCTGCAAAGGGAAACTGGAGAGTTGTTTTATAACGATATCAGTAAAACTTCATTAGAAACAAGTGAGACAGAGACCTTGCTGAGGAAATTAATTGGTCAGTGAAGTTACAAAAAGGCTAACTCATGATCTATACACTTTCAAAATGAAGAATTTAAGAAGTTAATTATACAGCTTGGGGTGAATCTAGAGGACAAAACAATTGTTTAAAAACCTTTACAAGGAGCAGAATCTGAGATCCAATTTCTAAGAAAAAATTGAAATTTCCTGCAACTAAGCATGTCTTGCTCTAGAAGTAGCTAAAATTTAAAAGTAAAAAAAAACTTATAACTCATGAACTTATAGAAACAAACATGGAGGTGGAAACTCTGAAGGAACTCATTGCACGACTACAAAAAATGATAGATTCACATGTTTGCACAATTTTAGTGCATCCAGACTCTGAGGACCCTACTGATAAACTCACTAGGGTGATGAATGAATTAAATATTTCAGAGGACGAGTTAAGGAAAATAAAGAAGAATTTGGATGATATTAAAGAGAAATTGAAGAATAAGGAGAGACAATTGAACATGACTAAAGAAAAAGCATCACAGCACCACAAAAATTATCTAATAGTCTATGATGAAATTAGGAAATCATAAGAAAAACTAAAAGGTAGCATGTCTCTTATTCAATCAAGAGAAATTGTTTGGAATGATATCATCCAATAGATAAACATAATCTAGGATCATATGTTGGACATGGTAGAAGATAAAACAATGGTAAGAGATCCAGAAACAGTTATTTGTTCCAATAAAAAAAAGTTACAACAAAGTGCACGATCGGAAAAAAGGATGATTGATTTTCTGAATGCTAAGTCTCCCTTGAAGTTGAGAGCAATGGATATTCAAGACAGAACATCCATTATTTTAGAAATAAATAAGATTGTGCAAAAGAATGTCTATAGGAAAAATGCAGAAACTTGACTGGGAAGTATCAAGGAATCATTGTTTCCCTTTAATTTGAACTTTGTCAAGAGAGTTTGAGTAGGATTACCTTCACGTTGGGACCAACAAAGAAATATTATTGTATGGGAGACCTACGAAACTTTATTATTAGAAGAAAAAAGTAAAGTTAATGCTTCCCATGAAAAACAACAATTTTAAAAGGATCAAGAATTGTGAATCACTTACAAAGAGTTTTTAAACTATTATGGTTAGTTAAGACCTTTTCCATTGAAAATACAACCTATAGTGAATAAAAAATTTCAATATGGCATATCATAGATTGTTCAAGTGTACAAATCCTGACTTGGTAGTGTGGAAGAAATGCCTAGATTTAATATCACCAACAAAAGGAGTGGAATCTGGAGCTTCCCCAAACATGCCTGCAATACGATCCCAAGTGATCTGATTAAGACAAAAAGACCATTTATTTTGGAAAAAAATATTATATTTTGTAATTTCAAGTCGTAACACTTTAATTTCTAAGTTTAATTTTTAAGTCCTCATAAGGATCGAGTAAAACTAAAGATAATTTTGAAATTAGTTTGAAATCATTTCTTCACAGTTAACAATTTTTGTAATTGTCCTCAATTTAATGTTTCTTTAAAAAGACATAGAGGAACCATTTTTGGAGTTCTGAATTTTGGCTTTAGAGAATAATACTGGTATAATGTATCAACATTTTCTTGGAGATTTAATAAAAATTTTGGTTGATTCCAACTGCCTTTTGAAAATGATATGTGTTTATTTCTACTGTAAGTCATTATTTATTTTTCTTCTTCTGAAATTGTGTAAGAAGTTGTTGGTTATTTCGATTAATACAGATTTACTGTTCTTGAAAAAAATTGTAGTACTTGTAGATTTCTAACCAAAATAACCTTAAAGTGTGCTCCATAGTTTCATATTGTCACCTTCTCAATCTATAATGTTTCTACTAAGGTTTATTACAGGAGATTCGGTTACTACAACCTTCTATTTTAAATATTCTACTTTTTCATTCTACTATCTTGTTACTGTAAAATATCTCCAAAAACTTATACAAATGAAATCTATAGAAAATTCTAATAACAAATGGCATTCACATAGAGAATAATGTAGTAGAAGTTACACTCAACCTTCAATTATTACCCTCCCTTCTTCAATCCTCCAGGATGGATTATTCCTTCTTGAATGTGAAAGCTTGCTCTAATGTTGATCAGTAGATGATGTGACTATGAAATATCCATCTAATTAACATGAACACTTTCATGGAATTAATTAAAAAATTGTGTTATTTGTCAAGTTAAGTTCTAGGATTCTTTTTTGACACTCCATTGGAAAATGATTAACAAGAAATGGTAGTAAAATGCACTACAAAATCCATAAATCATCACCATTAGATTGGAAATAATCACAGTATCAATTATTGAGAGAGAAACCATCAATTGAATTTCAAAATATCGCAAAAATTGGTACCATCAGCAAAAAACCCTTTCAAACTTTCACCAATTGATACGAAAAAAGTTAATACTCATCCAATCAAGATATATTAATATATATATAAAGTTCCAAATTACTCAAAGCAACATCCAAGTCCAAATATTTGATAGATTAAGGTTACAACATATAATTGCATAAAATCCTTACATGTAAAACTTAAAGCTGGTAAAGTTAAAAATGTGAATAATGTCCATCTCTTTACACAATGGAACAAGTAAGAGGACCAATTTTTATTGTCATCCTAAAATATGTAGGTCCATTTCCAGAAAATAACATAACACCTAATACTTGTCCCAGTTAATGATTCCGGGCAAATTTGGGGAAACAAAGCTTCTAATAACATTTCATACAAGAGGATAATTTTATAACCATGTCTTTAAATCAAATTCAGGTGGGGCTGAAGTTTTATAGGTAACAAGTTTCTTCCAGTTTCTTCTAGCATGTCTAACCCATTGCATAATTTTGGGTCATTCTTGTACATGTGAGAAATCTCGGTCACAAGAAAATCATCAAGGTTTGGATCAGTCAACAAGGAGTAGATTGACAATAAAACCTACAATAATCAAAATATTTGTGTTACAGACACAATATTGAAAAGAAGGAACCAAAGGAAACATATTCATGAAAAAAGGAACCAACTCTTCTTGCATTTCATGATTAAATGTACCAACTTCAAAAGAACAAAAGTAGAAGGCATCCAACACAAGTGTTGAGGTAAGGAATACCCTTATCTTAAAATTTATATATGTGTTGAGGTAAGGGATACACGTAGTTATGTAGTGATTTAATTATATTATTTTTATGGAGGAAATATCAAATTAATGTTTGAAAGAAATACAACTACAAAAAGATGAATGGCTAGTGAAAGAAACTTACACCCAAAAGCAGGTAGCAAGAAAAGGTTGAGTTATCCCGAACATTCACCATTTGAACTATTCGCTAGGACTAAAGACAAAAAGTACAAAATTACATCAAATTAATACAAACAAATCAACAAAAATACAACCAATAATTATTTATAAATGATCCAACATATGAAAATACATAAGGAAAGGTAAAATAAAACGTTTTGAAAGATAACCTTGTTTAGTTTTTTCACAAAATCTAAGAAAAACATTGTAATCACTTTCTTCTAATTTGTATGTATCATTACTAGCATTGTATGATAAGTTTTCAATTTCTATAACAAATTCAAGTTGTACAAAATCATGACCTGCCAAATCATACTTATACATGTGCTTCCCTTTTATTCTACCATACCAACATAATTGAATCTTGATTCCTTCTAATATATCCAAAAGTTCAATGCCATTATGGTAATAAAATACCCCATTACCATCCTTCTTCCTTATTCTTTGAATCCTTCCAATATACCACATTCCATAAGAAACACCTCGTTTTTTACTTCAAGGAACACCTTTTTCTTGCAGTACATTTAGTGGGGGGAATTGAGTTGCTTTCAAACAACACCCCACAATCTGATCCAATTCCAAAGCCAATTAAAACACCCTTTTGTGTAGCATTACCATCTCACATAAGGTAGACCCCATTTCTCACTTTCGTCAACCTATCTTTGGACAATGTCAGATTTCCATTCAACTAACTAACCAAACATGCTTTGAACATATTCTTACCATCAAGATCCACCACTACTTTTATAGTTTTTCTTACATTTTCATAAATGGAATCTAAAATTTTATCCCACTCATGTCTCCACTCACTTTCCATTATTTTCAATTCACTTTCATTTTGTGCCAATGAAGAGGAATATTGGAATAAAGATTTGGAACAACTCGGTGGAGAATCATCAACTACTTCATCCACAATTTGGAATGTTGGATAATTTTTATCCTCTTACCATGGTTTAAACCACCAAGAACATTGACTGTGATTTTCTAGTTGCATTCCAAGAGTTGATAAAATGTCTTATGCATCCTTCAATCCAATATTAAGGGCTTCTACAATTTTTGTGTATGTGGATATTAAATCATACAACGATAATATGTCAATGTTTTGTATTGTTTCTTAGTGAAATATATTCCAAATTCTTTCTTGCTTATTATGAGATTTATTCAAATGAATCCCTTAGGGATTTGATTATTCTTTAGTAAATATATTAAGGGTTCCAACAATATGAAGAAAGTCAGTGAAATCGTAGGCCCTCTCCACTCTAACCATCCCACTAAATTTGATAAAGAAGTTCTCACATACATCTGATCCAGTCATGTGAAAAACACATGGCAAGTTAGAGTATTGATATCGAAACAATCTCATCAACAAAGCCAAAAAATGGAAAGAAATTTTCACATTTGATATGCCTCTTTATTGATGAAATTTAAGTTGACATTAGTATGAGATTGTTTCTTTACACAATATAACCATAATGTCAATAAATGATGAACTCGTGAAGCATTTCAAACTCTATCGTAAAGGCTCAAACTATGAGACATAAATATGTCAATGTAGTCAACAACAATCCTTAGATAAGTCTTTGTAGCTAGTGTCATGTTTAAATTTCCACTTGGTGTACTTCTCAACTCTTTCAAACACCTCTAAACATGCATTCAAGCAATGCATTTTGTGGAACCCCAATTTTGTCGATCCATCCTCTCTATATATTCACCCTTAACCTTGTGATCATCCACTTTAAAAGTGCGATAAACCATTCTAACATGGCCAAAACGTATGTACTCATTTCCTAAAACTAATTCTAGTCAATCCCTAAACAAAGGATTCACTAGCCTTTTGCCATTGTGGATGTAATATTAGTCATGAAATCCTGTTATATTGCAACCATTGTACAACCCAGTTAGCCTCCACCCTTCCCAAGGAAGTTTATATTGAAGACCAGATGTTGAAGATTAATCCTTCAACATAAGTTGTCTTCTTCTATTATCCCTGATGAGCCTCATAATTGGGTAATTATATGGGCCTTAATTAACCTCCTAGCTTAGTCAAATCAACTCTTCTCACAACTTATTACATGTTTTGATTATATTTTGTTTAATGGGATGAGTTAAAGTGAGATATTATGCCGAATGGACTAATATGCATTGAATCTAGGTTTGGAAGATAAAATCAAGGAATTTTGGAATGAATAAGGTTTGAAACTCGAATGGGACAAGGGAGAGAGATTCTAGGAGGTAAATCCTCCTCATTTACTCCTCCCCCATTCGAATATTCCTCCATTAATCACACCATCTCAGAGTGCAGGTAGCCAAGTCATGAAGATGAAAAGATAGTCGATCAAGTGATAGACAAAGAGTTAGTTCATCTCAAGTTTGGGAGCCGAGCCTCCTTAGAGTTACGAAAGTCATTGGATACTTCATTTGTATAAGTAGAGACGCCTAGAGCCTCATTAGGATTCAAATTTTTGTTGTAAAAAGCACTAGTTATTTTCGAGCTCCAGACTTGTGGAAGACATTGATGTAATTTTATGTTTTGATAATGAAAATTAACGTTTTCTTAGTCCAACACTAAGTTAACTCAAAGGGATGAAGCTCTTGGGTTAGGGCCCAACCCTAGCAACAAAGGCTCCTCTTCTTGTATCTGTATGCTTGGCTTAGTTTCATAGATTCATGTTTAAATTGTCGCTAGAAGTATTCCATTGCAAGTATTGTGGATTTGATTAGTTGTTTATTAGTTTTCTTCCATTTGTGCTTTACTTTAGTAGCAAGTTAGAAGGGATAAAAGGAGCACCACAAAGTTTTCAGTAGGTTTCTTAGCCTCACCTCTTCCCTCAGGGATCATGATTTGAGGAAAAGACCCTTATGCAGCCCCAAAAAGACAGATTTCCATTTTCTCATAAGATTTAGAGTTTATTGTACTTGAACCAGCATTTTACCATTTTTAAAAGTGTAGGATTTAATTACCATCTCTTCCATCTTCAGTCTTACAGTAGATATCATTCATGATTCCATTTTATTCAACCATTTTCCTCATGCATGAACTAGAGAGCTAGTTCATTAAATTCTTCTTTTCTAGCTTGTTAGAATACTTCTTGTTTACATGAGTTTTTGGAAATTATAAATCCATGAATGATTATGATCTTATAGGAAATATAGTGGCTCGATAATCCTATAGGAATTACCCTAGGGCAATAAAATGACCTTCCATGTCAAAAAAATAACATCCCTACATCACAACTTCATTACCATACCTCTCTCCACCTTGAACAACCCTACATTTATTATTTAAAAAATCAGTTTTCAAAAATTTTCACAGTCTTCAAGAGAAAACACAGAGGAAAATGAAACAGAGGGCAGAAGGGAACAACACCTGAGTGTATTCCTCATTATTCACACTCCTATACCTCCTCTCTATCCATGTCATCATCCTTAATCCCAACAGAGGAAATGATTAAAAATTCTGAGGGAAAAGCAGCTACAAGACATCCTATAGGAAATCCTGTAGCAACCTATCCCACACAATAAAAATCATGAGTAGCAGCAAGATTCCAACATGAATATCTAAGGTCAGAAGAAGCTCCAAAGTAGTAGCAGCACCATCGTCTTCAACAACAGGTATTTACACATTGAGGGAATCATCATAGGGCAATAAAAAAGGAAGGAAAAATAACATGCAGCCAACACATAGAAAGCACCTCATGTCTTCAACAAACTGCAAGAAGGTATTAGCACCACATGTAAGTATCTCACTTCACTCTCTCATTTGCATTATGTAGTCAAAAGATGTAAAGGTTGTGAGCGAGTTGGTTTATAAATGAAAGGTGGCCAGTTAACTTGGCCACCTTCATTCAGTCAAAAAAGACAAAATAGTTGGTCCTCCCACACGTGGCAGCAGTTAAGTCAAAAAAAAGAGAGGATAAGGACAAAAGCAGTTAAGGCTATGGATGCATGAAGTGGGACTTGATTATGAGGGGAGGGGAATGATGAGGTGGTAGTGGGGACCAACGGTACAAATATAGAAAACATACCTCATCGCTAACACACCACCTCACTCAACTCAGCCATAAGAGGAAATAATCGTTGATCCCAATGCACTCATGCATTCATATCCTCAAGGCTCACTCTAGGAAAGTCGCTCTCATACCCAGGGAACCTACAGAAGAGAAAAATTCCATCTTTCTTCTACACAAGACTTCATACATGATTACACAAGAAATCCTACAAGATCACATAGGAATCCTGCAGGATATAGTCAGACAGTCTACAGGATTTGCAGAGAGCAGTTTTAGAAGGGGATACACAAGGGTTGGCTACAAAAAACACCACGAGGAGGTAGGTTCTATATTTACTTCCCTTTTTCCAAGTGAATTGAATAGAAAAATCTCCTAGTTTGAGTGAATTTGGCAGCAGTGTAAGGGAATTGTCTCCCCAATTATTTCAGTCCCATTTACTTCTGCATTAAAATTTGTATCAACCATCTCTTCTCCTCAAAAGTCATCAACCAAAATGACAGGGCGGTTTAATAGAAGGGAGCCGATTAACACTGTGAGAATCCACCAACACCCTCCTATGTTAGAAATCTTCACGAGGCATAATTGGATGGGGTATTTTGAGAAATTAAGGGGGTATGATGATGAAGTGGCTCGAGAGTTTGATCTCTCCCTCATTCCACTAACCAGAGCCCATGTTGTTGTTGTGGTGAGAGGCCTCTCCATAGAGCTCACCCCTGAAATCATACGTAGAATTACTAGACTTCCCCTAGGAGTGCCCTGGAGAAAGGAAGATAAGGGAGATAGCCACACTACCAAGAAGAAATTCTTTTTAGAGGGAGAAGAGCCCATTGAGGACAAGAATGAAGGAGGAAAAGCCTACCATACCCCTGGAATGAGGTAAGATATAACCTTATTAAATACATATCATGTGAAGGTATGTGTAGTGTGGTTTATGGATATCACTTTACGCTTCTTGAAGAATTGAGGTTTGGAGCAGAAATACCTCCTCACCACTGGCTCAACATACCATAATTCCTTCTGCAATCACTGATAGATACAAGCATAAAGGTGAGGGAGGGAAACCACCAATAGTTAGGCCACCATGGGTTAATTAGAATCATCATAGAATATGCCCTCCACAACCTCAGAATTCCTATCCAACGACAATTTTTAGATACATGCAAAGAGAGGAGGATATTAAATCCCTCACATATGACATTAGTTGTATTGTCAATGAAAACGATGAGGAAGAAACTGAAACAGATGAGGAGGAAGGAGAGAGGGATGAAGATGAGATAGATGAGGAGGAAGAAGAGGAGAGAGAAAGAAGGTGATGAAGAAATAGAGGAAGATATCAAGGGGGAAACTGATAAACAAGATGAGGATCTAAAAGGAGAAGAAGAGGGGAAAAACATAGGTGAAAAGGGAAATGGAAAAGAGGAGGCATAAGATGAGGAGGAGACGCCTAGGGTGTCTCTAAACCCACTTAGAGAGAGGCAGCAACTTCCCTCACTTCCCTTAGCACCCCTATCAAACAAAAAGGCAAAAGGTAGAGGTAGACCCCCTTTCACTTCAAAATAAGGAAAAGCACAAGGATAAAGCAGGGAAAACCCCAATCTCCAAGCAAGGTTCCCATTGTTATTGAGGACTCACCTAAATAGCAAGAGAAGATGGAACCTCTTATAAAAGCTCAAGAAGAAGGATCCTCAACACAAACCTCCCCTAAGTCTCTTATCACCTATGTGGGAAGGCCTATAACCAGGTCTACCTCATCCAAAGGAAAAGGCATCCTACAAGATAAATAGCAGGACCTATAGGAAGCAGATGCAGTCCTACAAGAATCTGGTAAACCTACAGGAAACTCAAAAATTGGATGAGGAAAGAAGTAAGTATCCAGAAACAAAAAGAGAGGACCCAGAGCTAGAGGAAACTAATCCTCAACCTAACGTTGACTCCTACTACATATATATTGAGGGGGGCAGGGTCATTCCATAAAAAAATTCTATTCCATTATTCTTTGATATTGGGAAAGAGAGAGCCAAAACTCATAGATGGATGCAGATTGCCAAGTCCAAGGGAGTGGAGGACATTGGTCACATGGAGGAGAAGCTCAAAGAGATGGGAAGTGAAATAAGTAGCTTGAGAGACAGAGAGGCCATCATGAAAAAATGGTTAGAGGTAGAAAATGCATGGTTGAAAGGAAAGCTGTAAGAAAGAGAGAATCAATTGGCATCCATGGCAAGTCTCACTTTGGAAGAAATCTAGTGCTGGATGCCAGCTAAGTCCTATGCACTATACCTTAAGCAATAGTTGTTGCAGTTCCAAATCAAGACCCTAGCATAGATAGGCACTATGCCATTCTAGGATTATAGACAGTTCATTTATCTTTGTCATCAAAGCACATTGGAAGATAGGGCCAATATTTCTGAGTTTTATTTGCATAACATGCCGTTGAAAGACATGAATGTATGGGACCCTAATGCAAAGCTAGGGATTTACAGTTGATGGCTTTGGAAGAAGATTGGAAAGTGAACAAACAGAGGCTCTTATGATTAGAGCTGAGCAATCCAATCCAATGGCACTCATTAGTACACATAATTTAATTGCAAATGATCCTCAACTTGCACCCAGGTATCTTGCTGCCCAAGAGGAAGCAATTACACATTTTGAGGACATGTTCAGATTATTAGGGGATGACAGCATGCAAGCTTGCCTAAGGAGATGGAATACATTTCCATATAGTTTGAAGATCAGAGAATACCACTCTCCTCAAAGGATAAGAGAAGCACTGAATAGGACACGCATTTACAAGCAATCCATCCAAAGGCTCAAAGTCAGTTAGATTGGCCTGAGACTCAGTCCCCCACTCCTCTTAGAGATGTTAAAAGGAAGGAAGGAAGAGGAAGAGAGAAGGCAGTGGGAGGAGGTAGAAAAGAAGTCAGGATTCTATGCACAGGAAGTAGAAACCATAACAAAGGCATGTGATGTCATGGAGGCCACTAGATCTATGAAAGACATGGATATTGATTGAGTTCCTCAAAGGATGAGCAACACTTTCAGTAGGGGGTGATGATGATACTCATCATTGGGTAACTATATCGGCCTTAATTCACTTCCTAGCATATTCAAATCAACTCTTCTCACAACTTATTACATTTTTTATTATATTTTGTTTAATGGGATGAGTTAAAGTAAGATATTATGCCTAGTGGACTAATATGCATTGAATGTAGGTTTGGAAGAGAAAATCAAGGAATATTGTCAAGACTAACGTTTGAAACTCGAATGGGACAAGGGGGAGATATTTTAGAAGGTAAATCCTCCTCAATTACTCCTCCCCAATTAAAAAATTCCTCCATTAATCACACCAGCTCGGAGTGCAAGCAACCAAGTCATGAAGATCAAAAGGTAGTCGAGCAAGTGATAGACAAAGAGTTGGTTCATCTCAATTTTGGGAGGCAAGTCTCCGTAGATTTAAGGAAGTTGTTGGAGACTATAGTTGTATAAGTAGACATGCCTAGAGCCTCATTAGGATTCGAATTTTTGTTGTAAAAAAAACTAGTTATTTTCGAGCTCTAGACTTGTGGAAGACATTGATGTAATTTTTTGTTTTGATAATAAAAATGAGCTTTTTCTTGGTCCAACACTACGTTAACTCAGAGGGATGAATCTCTTGGGTTAGGGCCTAACCTTAGTAGCAAAGGCTCCTCTTCTTGTATCTGTATGATTGGCTTAGTTTCATAGATTCATGGTTAAATTGTCTTTAGAAGTATTTCATTGCAAGTATTGTGGATTTGATTAGTTGTTTATTAGTTTGCTTCCATTTGTGATTTACTTCTCTAGTAGGTTAGAAGGGATAAAAGGAGCACCAAAAATATGTCAGTATGTGGCTTGGCCTCACCTCTTCCCTCAGGGATCATGATTTGAGAAAAAGACCATTATGCAGCCCCAAAAAGGCAGATTTGCATTTTCTCATAAGATTTAGAGTTTATTGTACTTGAACCAGCATTTGATAATTTTTTCAAATGTAGGATTTAATTATCATCTCTTCCATCCTCAGTCTTACAGTAGATCTCATCCATGATTCCATTTTATTCAGCAATTTTCCTCATGCATGAAGTAGAAAACTAGTTCATTAAATTATGCTTTTCTAGCTTCTTAGAATTCTTCTTGTTTACATGACATTTTGGCAGTTATAAATGTATGATGCAGAATAGGTGCTTTAGAAATATAAAGGACTCGAATAGCAGGAAACCACCTTCCAACTTCATCCATTCATAATCATTCCTTTCTTTCACCAAGATCTTCACCAATCTCATCATTTCACATAGAAATTCCTTCAAGCATGTTGAGCATATCCAACCATCTCCTAACCTTGGTTTTGAGCTCTGAGTGATCCTAGGAATTTTCTCACTCCATTCCACACATCCACCACCTTCCCTAAGTCTTCCATCACCTCCCGCAACCATGGTTTCTCTCTCAGCTGTATCCTGTAGAAATACAAGGAATCTTGTAGGTTTCTAGTACATCGCGTAGGTTTTCCTGTAGTGGCCTGTTTTGAGGCCAAATTGAGGGAAAACATCTAGGAAGCCACACCAGGTCACCCAAGGGTCTTCCAAACCTTCCAACCATCTCCTAAACCTCCCAAACATCCACCAACATCACTAAGATGCCTGCCACATCACCAAAAGATATTAGGGTTTAGACTTGATTTTCTAGAAAAGAAATAAAATGAACAAAACAAATATATTTCAGTCCTTTACATGTACAGTAGTGATGTTTGATGTATTTAATTTCCATGCTTTAGATGGTATCATTTCACACATGTTGGCTTGGCATTCTTGTAAAGCATATTTTCTCAGCAACTAGTTGGAGAATGGTGTGTTTTTAGCATAGGATTTCAGTCATTTTCCTTATTTGCAGTAGACAAGCTTTCTCCTAGAGTAGATTTCTCTTTCTTTCATCAGCAGTCAAGCATCTTCTGAATCCATAGAAGCCTAGCTTGAAAACTCTAGTGGTCACTTGCCAGCTAAACAATGACAAAAGGCATAACCATCACTTTTACTTGTGTATACAACACTTTCACCTCCAAATTTGTACGAACCCCAGGTTGATAAAGTAAAGCCAGTAGCTCTAGGACTTCCAATATTCTTGTTGCAATACTCGTGCTAGTCAATTCCCATCTGAGGAATGACCAACAATAGGTCCTGATTTCTTTTCCATGTATTTCTTCCACATAGAGTCTATCTTTTCCCTTTGTTCATAAAAAAAAAATTCATTTAACCTATTGCATGTTGCATGAACAACCACAACCAAACGAGGAATATTTTCATGTAAAGGGTTTACAATAATAACATGTGCCTAATGGCCAATAACATTGTTCTTAAAAGAATATATTATAATATGATAGCCTTTACCTCCCTCACCAAATTTCACGAAGAAATGTGATTGACATTGATGTTCTTCTTTCGTATCACAAAATCCCACCAGTGTATCACTTTTTCTACCCACCTAACATATTTTTTCACAACTGTTTGATCTTTAACAAGGAATACAGGAACTGGGCCATCTATACCATGTTTGTATTTATAAGAAGCATAAACTTTTTCGACTGCCTCAAAAATGTGCTCGTGATCCCCTAGTATATATGCCAATGAAATTCTAACTTGCCTTAAAGTCATAGATATTGAAGGACCATCTAGATTCAAGATAATAAGGCTATGTAATCTAGGACCTCCCCATAAATTGGTCATCTCATAAACAGATTTTGTGGATATACTATACCTTCTCCCTACTTTTGCATGCATCAAGCTATGAAAGGTATCCTTGAAAAATTCCCAAACTAGATCCTTACCTTGTAATTTTACTTGCTTATGTGCCTCACACACATCCTTGCAAAACTTATAAACATTCTTCTTTTTTTTAATTCAAACAACATTTCCTTTAGGGATCTCATTCTAATAGAGAGTGTATCAACCTTGTCCTCTCCCGTCAAATAGCTCGCATTGTTGATATATGATTAGCAATTGTAACCCTTTCAACGTTCTTCAGTTCATTTTGATTCAAATATTCCAGTCTTCTACATTTTCCTCTATAGCGTTCACTTCTTTTATTGGTGCACCTTGATTCACAATATAATCACATCCTAGAGTCATAACATTCTGGAAAAAACTTACAAAACATTCATGTTAATGAATCAAATGGGATCCCTATTTCAGAAGCCATCTGGCAATGAATATGCCTATATGTACCATTAATACAAAATTTAATACCCTCATAACATAGCATGATATTGGTATGCTTCTCAATGGCCCATAATTTACCACCCCTTTGATCATCCATCAAGACCTTTGTTTCTAATCTCTCCCCATTTTTATCAATATTAGGATACCAATATCCCCAACATTGTAATAACAAGGGAGGTAATTGAGCTATAATAATATGAAAACACAATGAAAACAAATAAATTTGAAGTAAGATAAATAAAATAATATACAAATTCATATTCAAGTTTAGTTTAAACTATTAATTAAAAACCTAAAGGAGAAGGATTTGCACTTGTATAACCCCTTTGTAATATTGATGGTGTTGATGGGACCAAGAACCTAGTCAAACATTTCCGGAACTCAGAATTGGTAGGATTCTTAGGTCTCCTGATCATGACACTCCTCAACCCAATCCCCTCATGTGAAGCCTCATTTGTAGTAGTAGTAGTGTGCTTCTTTGATTTCGTGTGTTCATATAGAGAACTGATAATATTGCCACTTGTCGGCACTAAGAAAACCCATTTATTGTATCGTGTACATTCCATTCTCACTTTTTTCATGTCCTTATCATCTGCAAGTGTTGCTTCCACAAACTTGAACAAATTAGGATATTGTGTCTTGTTGAAATCATGTAGAAGTTTGATTGTTTGATCAATATGAAATTGATCTCCAACCTCCATTCTTTGGTGTACTTTGTTACATGAAGGAATTCCACTACCATTTGGCATTGAAAGGCGTTGTTGATGGGCCCTTGTTTTGATATGATTGTTTTTGAATTTGCACATTGTTCATGCATCCAAGGATACATCACCTATTCCATAATCAATGCCACAAATTTTACAATGGATCTTTATTTAAGATTCTCCCTTTTCTTAATATACTTTGAGAGTAAGTTTTACATTGAAAAAATTTTCTATTAAACTTTTCACTTTTTTTCCCAAGATTCCAATAAGCTAGGATCAAAAACTATGGCTTGTTTCACTAAGAAAGACATATTTTCAACTCTTTGTTTTTTATGCATAGGTCCCTCCACATTCTCTTCAACGTTTTCAAATATTGGTGTTCTTTCCACTACATTTGAACCCTTCATTTCCACATCAAATGTGCCTAGTTTCCTCTTGATCCCTAAAAGTGTTGCATAAAATTTCCATTTTTTCTCTTTCTTTGGATTTAAACTTAATCCATCATAGATAAAATAAAAGGGGTATTCAATGTTTTCATCATCCACACTTTCAACATGGATTTCAGCAAATGTACAACCTTCTCGACACCTGACCATGTCAATGATAGATTTCTCTTTAGTGGTAACAAGTTTATAAAACAACTCCATCTATTTTTTCACATAAATAAATGAAAAAGTAAGTAAAATTCAACAAGAATATTGGTTTATTATAAAACAAAGAGAAAGTAAGCAGGGTACGCACTTTCAATTCAAATCTCCAAAAAGGTGGGAGAAATATTACTATTGGGATGAAACACCTTGATTCAAAATGTACTATCGGTGCATTCCTCAAATGGAACTAAAACCTGCAATAAAATAGAGTACTAAACATATTTGAGAGCTAATTTATTGAGTCAAGCATTGACCAACTTATAGGCAAAGCGTAGGCCTTAGATTTGCCTTAATTTTTACCTTATTTACATCATTGTTTTGTGTCCTAAAGAGGTCAAAACCAATCCCTTATAGCTTTTATTATTGTCTAGTATGAAATTCATTTAATTAATTTTACTATTCTCTGGTATCTAGGGCTTGTGAGAGATAAAGGAATTTTTTTATGTTTTTGGAGCTAGCAATGGATAAGAACGGTTCTTGATCTCTGATATAAATAAGAGGAGTAGTGCTCATTTATAAATCATTGCTACTTGTGGACAAACATTACTATTTGTCTAAATCATATTCGTTCTCAGATTGGTGAAACATTATATATTATGTTCTCATGGTTGTTGTTTAATACAAGTACGCATGTGGACTATTTGTTGAATCTGTCCAGAAATTTGAAAAACATGAAGCAAAAGGAAATGATGGTACAAAAATACACTGAAGAATTGTATAGGTTGTTGTGATGGGGGTCATTATATTGTTGCTAGATATATCAATGGCATTTAATGGTTGCTAAGATGAACTCACTCGAATATCATTTGAGCAAAATAAATAATATAAAAAGTTAATTTTATTAGGGTTTGATGGTTTGAAGTCATTCATATTTATTACCAACAATTTTTTTTCTTAACTTCCTTTTCTAGAAACTTAGTTTTCATGTGATGGCCCTAAGTGGCTACTGGAAAACTTAGTTTTCATGTGATGGCCCTATGTGGCTACTGGAAAACTTAGTTTTCATGTGACTGTTGTGAGGGATTTCTCCCACTTCTTCTCAGACTTGAGAGTTCCTTAAAATGGATGAACATAGGCTAAAAAATGCTTTTACTAACTCAACATTTTCTTAGGTTATTCACAAAAGTAGCCTTTGCAACCTAGTTTGCTGGCAAGCTCAACCAAAAATTGTTTTGAAGGTTTTTCAGAAGGTAATAAAATGATTTCTAAAGAAGCTCATATGGAAAGAAATTTATATATTTATAGTCTAGTGCTTATGAGAAACATACAAGGCATTCAAACCTTGAGAAATTTGTCAACTAAATCCAGTCAAGTCCATTATTAAGTTTTAGGTTAGGGAGGTCAAGGAGAGATAAATAAATACCCATAACTTGAAAAAAAGGTTCTTTTTTTTTATTTCATTTAAAGAAGAAATTGACTATGTTGACATTATCTCTTGAGGCCCTTGTATTTATATAACACTTTAGTAGTTATGACTATGTTCATTACAAACTCTTTAATTGAACATGATGTGTAACTCTAGTGTCCATCTACGTGGAGTTTCTAGACCCACAAATGTTTTTCCAGATGTTTAAGAGCTATATTTCAATATAGTAGATGTAATTCTATATCCATGAGCCAACTTCCATTTTTAAACCTAGCCCCCTAAAGAAGAGATTATGTCAATTTTATTCCATCAAAATGTTTGAAATAAATTGCTTGTATCTATATTAACATTAAAGTGTGAAAGTAATGGGTAATGTATATTAACCTTTTAAACAACTAATTTGATTCCAAAGTCCTACCAATGGTTAAATTCGATTCACATCCCACTTAAGAAAACCCTTGTCCTCAACCTCAATCCTCGCATGATCTACACCTCCATTTTTGAATTCTTAGATGGATTTAGATGTTGAAGAATTTTTTAAGTTTTTGAAGGTCCATATGCTTAAATATTGGGTACACAATACTTTTGGTATGTTTAATGGATGAAGGAATCCAATATTTGATAAAATAATAGAGAGTCTCAAAAAGAAGATTACGAAGATGAAGGCTAACTACCTGTCCATGGACTAATTGTGATGAAAAATACCCTTGCAGCCACAGAAAGAAATTAGATCTTCTTAACACCCTCCATGTTTGTACATTTGTTCACATTGGTTCATACCCCCTACCTATTCACAGATCCTCCCTATTCTCACACTCGTTCATAGTGGTTCATGTAGAAATTCCTTGTAGATTCAAAATGGAGATTGTAATATGCTAAAATAATTGACTTGAATATACTCTACTCATCAGCGGAAACAATAAAGGATCGGCGAAACCGAAAACCATATAAGAGAAAGAATTAAATCACACATAACACAATGATTTTATGGGGAAAGACACAGCTAAAAATGCCTGCTATCTATATATTGCATTAGTAAGAAAATATGAGAATATTACAATGTTTTTCTCAAGCCCAAGAAACCTCTTCACTATCTCTATATATCTCACTGCTTCCTAGAGAAGATCAAGCCAATACATAGCCAATTTCTCGCTTTCCCAAGTCCCTATTTCCTTGTGCTATTCCCTTGGGAATTCTCCCCTATTTAATTGGGAAATTCCAAAATTATGAATTGTGCAATCATTATAGGACTTCCTCTAATTTCATGCACCATCGGTTTAATTTAGATGATTTTACAACTGATAATATATTATCACTAAACCCCAATATTAATTGGTATTTCTTTGATCTGACATGCATGTTTAATTATGACTGAATCTTCAGTTTGCTAGTTGATCACTACAAGAGGCACCACATTACACTTCAAGAAGCACTCCATTGTACTTTAGGCAATACTGCACTAAACTTGAAGCAACACCCCACTGAACTTCCAGAAACACCCCACTGAACTTCAAGCAGTACCCCACCGTACTTCAGGAATCACCCCATTGTACTTCAGGCAGCACCGCACTAAAAGTCAAGAAACACCCCACTCAAATTGAGGCAACACCACATTGTACTTCAGGAAACATGACACTCGATTATAGGAAACAACCCACTACTATACCTCCAATTAATTCCTCCACTAGTTGGAACTAGTTTAACTGAATTTAACTCAATTATGTTGAATTAAATAGTTACAACTTAAAATAAACTCAAGTAGTGTTCCTAATTGTAGGAGACACTCTACATGACTCTAGTTAGACCCTCAACTTGAACCAACTAACCCAACTAAGTCAAATTAACTTAGTTAACTATTACAAGTTGTCATGAGATGTGGAATTACAATTTATTCCCAATTTAATTCAAAGAAAAATTAAATTAGGATCTTTCTTGATGTTATTTTTAACATTTCCTGTTGTTATTTTCAACACTCCCTCTCAACAAGAAAGGAGTTCACATCTATCCCAATCTAGTACCTTTGGAATGTTCCACATGAAAATTGTTTAATTTTTCTTGTTTCTACTGCAACATCTGCAACCCAAAAGAATCCAAAAAATAAATAAAAATAATCATTTAATCAATCTGCAACTGCCTACTTGTAAAAATGTGTTTCTGCTAACTCTGCCACTGAGCCTCCTACTCTACTATCAACTCTACTTTGCACTCAGTATTTGACTGACATTGATCCTCCTGCTACTAAATACTATGGGCCCCCATAGCAAGGTAATTATCCATGAGACAAAAAACACCTGAATGGATCCTGCCCAATTTCTAAAACTCTTGGACTAAGGTTTCATATCGTCCCACCTCACACCTGGAGGTATGGCTACATGTGCTCCTTCTACCCACTTGGCTTGAAATCACCCCCTACTAGAGATCTCTGCTTGAGTGGGTATCTCCACTCGGAATCCTCTCTACTTCTCTACTTATGGCTACTCCACAACTTGTTGAGGCTACTTCTAAGGCTCCATGTTGAGAGGTAATTCATTCTCCCACTCAACCACCAAGTCTCTAACATTTTACTTTCTTCGCAAGGATTTGCATGTATCTTATACATCGAGTTCATATAGGTTCTTGACTTGCACATTGATCTATTTAACCTGTATCCTATTGATGTGTCTAATGAAAACCTTTCATTTGCTAGATATCATATCGTACCCATGGTCTTCCAATACCACGATAGAAACAAGATTCTTCTTTAGTCCTAAAACATACACCACATCTGTGAGTCTCAAAGGGGATCTATATTTCCTCTGAAAAGTAAACTTATGGATATCGGTCGTGCTATGCCTCCCATCATCTCCCAATTCTATGTTCTACTTGAGGTCTTTCTCGTCCAAGTCACTAAAGATATCTCTATTGTCCATCATATGGAATGAGGCACCGTTGTTGAGATACCACATGCTTCTCATTACAGTTCTTACCATGCATGCCTTGAGAATTAAATCAATTTTGAATTATGAATCTATAGTTTCACCTACTGCTACTACAACGGGCTCTTTATTTCTTTCTTTCTTCTATGTGAATTTCATGGCATAGTGCTCCGCTTCTTTGGATGAGGTCCCATCTCTAGTTTTCCACTGAATCTCTTCTTGTACTAAGTCAAAACGCAAACACTCCCACTCTGGTAGCTTCTCTCTCCCATTAACTGAGTCCTGGTAATTGTGCCAGATCTTAGGAAGGCCTAGAAGTTCTAGGCTCATTATATCGTCTTCAAAAACTATAACACTGACACTTCAAAGCTCATCCTAACATTGGGTGAGCTTGGTCAAGTACTTCGGTATTATGTTGCCCTTCTCCATCTTGATTTTTCTAAGCTTGTCCTTCAGTTCCAGCTTCCTGTGGTCACTATTGTTTTGAAATAGGTATTTCAAGGCCTTTTACATTGCAAATGGAGTCTCCTTACTGTGGAGGTTCGAGACAATATTATCTCTAACTCCTTCTAGGATAATCCTTCTCTCCTTCGCCACACATTTTCTCCGCTCTTCTATATATTGAGCATTAGCTAGCTTAGGAATATCTTTCTCTATGAATTCCTTAGGCCATTGTCTTCCAACAATGCCTCAATCGTTTCCTTCAAATCAATATAATTTGAGCTACACTCAAGGGAACATTTGAGTCTCAATCCGTATAACAACATCCTACTGGCTCTGAAGTATGATATTGGAAATTCAATTTCTCCTGCAAAAGAAAAACTTGAGTTCTTCCATTCTATCGCGATTTCATCTCTAATACCATGTAGAAATTCCTTGTAGATTAAAACTGTAGAATTTAGTATGCTAAAACAATTAACTTGAATATACTCTACTAATCACCAGAAATAATAAATGATGAATGAAATCATGAAGCATATAAGAGAAAGAATTCAATCACACATAACACAATGATTTTCTAGGGAAATCCATAGCTAAAAACCCATGCTATTTGTATATTTCATTAGTCAGAAAATATGAGAATATTGCCATGATTTTCTCAAGCCCAAGCAACCTATTCACTATCTCTATCTATCTCACTACTTCCTAGACAAGCTCAAGCCAATACTTAGCCAATTTCTTTCTTTCCCAAATCCCTATTTCCTTGCATTGTTCCCTTGAGAATTGGCCCCTATTTAATTGGGAAATTCCATAATTCTGAATTGCAAAATCCTCATAGGCTTACCTATAATTGCGTCCACCATCAGGTTAATTTAAATGATTTTACAACTGATAGTAAATTATCCTTGCACTCCAATCTCAATCAGATCTTTCTCTAATCTGACACGCATGAGTTAATTATGAGTGAATTTTCAACTTACTGGTTGATCGCTACATGCAGCACCACACTTAAATTCAGGTAACACCCCACTGTACTTCAGGAAGCACCTCACTGGACTTTAAGAAGCACCCCACTGAAATTCAAAAACACCCCACTGAACTTCAAGCAATACCCCTCTACACTTCAGGCATCACCCCACTATACTTAAGGAAGCACCTCATTGAACTTAAACCAACACCCCACTCAACTTCAAGAAGCACCCCAATGAGCTTCAAGAGGCACCCCACTGAACTTCAAGCAGCACCGCACTGAACTTCAAGTAGCACCCCATCATACTTTAGGCAGCACCACAGTTGTTTGCAAAAAATGCCCCACTACTAGACCTCCCACCATTTCCTCCATCAGTTGGAACTAGTTTAATTAACATTAACTCAGTTAGACTAAATTAAATAATTACAACTCAAAATAAACTCAACTAGTGCTTTGAATTGTAGGAGACACTCTACATGACTCTAGTTAGACATTGAACTTGAATTAAATGAGCCAACTAAGTCAAATTAACTTAGTCAACTATTACAAGTTGTCATGAGATATGGAATTACAATTTATTCCCAATTTAATTCAAGCACAAATTAAATTAGGATATTTATTGATGTTATTTTTAACATTTCTTCTTGTTATTTTCAACAGTTCACAAACCCTCCCTTCTCATAGAACCTCCTTGTCCATACACCCTCCATGTTCTCCTACTCACGGACCATCACTGTTTTCCCCTCTTTTTATCCGCTTGGTCAAACTTTTGAATAAATAATACCTAATAATATATATAATCATATCTAACATTAAAAAATCTACTCTCCGCCTATTATATAGTCAATATATTATCTTAGCATTTGTTAATTTTTTATACCCCAATATGAATGCACGTGATATCATATTGGTTTGTCAGTTAAGCCCTCATTTCTAATAGCTTGATCGAGGATAAAATATTTCTCGATTGAGCACTTAAAAAATGATCGATCAAACTTCTTTTCTCTGAATTACATCTCACGTTCTTGCCAAAAAGTGTAAACCACCTCCATTGGATCACCCTACAATCATAAATCCATGAACCATAATCATTATATCATGAACTATAATAATACAAGATCATATCAATAGCATATCAAGAAGCTATCAATAACATAAGAATCCATCACATCCAAAAGAGGCACAAGTGTTTTAGGTGGAAACCCATATGGCAGAAAATCGCTAATATTCTTCTTGTTCATCTCGATTAAATCAATTTGCAAGCACAGACTTGCTGGAGAAAACTACCCCCAAGAAATGCAAGCTAACACTTATAATAGGCTACAACCTAATTGAAGCACCAACCTAAAAAAATACAGGAAACTACCCATTGTAGGCTACAACGTGATTGAGGAAACACTCTAAAAAAAGAGTAAGATCTAATCTAATTAGGGTTCTAGCCTCAATGGATGCACAGAGCTCCGTCTTCAACTTCCTTGTGGAGATATACTCTTGTCATTTTCTTTTTGTATCAATAATGATTTTACTGTTAATATTCAAAACCATTACATAAGTATGCTATACTTCCTTTCATCGTGTACAGGATACACCATCAAAATCGGCATCATAATCCAAGATATTACAATGGACATGGTCATGTGAGAAAACATAAACCTTATACCCTGAATAGTTTCTAGTCATGCATTAGAATGAAGGATGCCTTGAACAACCAACATGACCTCCTAAGGTTATCCTTGGCCTATGATTCAGGACGGAAATGTCATTATATGGTTTTGATTAGTAGGTATGTGTCTTAGGATCCTATAAATGAATTAGGGAAGGAGTCCTTGCCTTAAGTTCTAAATAAATATTCAAGGCATCTAAATCCATGAATAATATGTCAAAGCACAACATATGACCTCTATATGGTATCCATGTTCAATAAGAAGGAATGTTAGTTCCGTCAGAATGTTTTTAATCATTAGATATGGAACTTAAGGCTTTGAGTTGTTTGGGGGAAGAAACCAAAGGTTTAGACAAAGTGTTGACACGTAATCATAGGGATTGGGTGAACAATTGTAATTAGTGTAAATAAATAATAGAGGAAATGGAGAGTCATCGGGAGATGAACTGAACAGTCACTCCCCTCTTCTATATAAAAATAAACAACCTAAATGAATGATATGATTACATTCGACGAGTTACCTCCTGGTCTGACATGGTATCAGAGCCAACGCCAGTTTTTGCTTCCCTCTCTACTTTATAACACCCTTCTGCCTATTCTGCCTATGTTCTCCCTATTTGTAGAACTATCCTCTTGCAACCACTACACAGGTGTGCCTCTATCAAGAATTTGATAACCGTTCTGTAGGTTTTCTCTTCTCTGGCTTCTACTACAAACGTTCGGTTGGTTATGTGAGGCAACTGCTCCATGAGATACAGGTCTGGAATGTGTGCTTTGTTGATAGTTAGACATTGAGGTTCAATTTTTGTGTTGACAATCTCTAAATCAGACCTTCTGAAGTGGAAGCCTTACATTTGTACTCACCTATTGGGTTTTGTGAGCATGTCCATACCTTTGTTATATACATTAAAATTGTAGTTTTTTTTATAAGCATAAGTGTAATTTCTTACAACTTATTGGCAACAAAGTATATTTAAAAAAAAAATGCACTTATTAATATCTATTATGGGAGTGGTCCTCAATGGGAAGGAAAATTATCCTGAGTGGTCTTGGAAAATCAGACACACTCTCATTTTTAATGAGCTGTGGAAAGGAGTGTGTATTGGAAACAGAGATAAAGAGCTAGAACATCCTACATCAGACAAGTAATTTTCCATTTGGGAAAATAAGAACAGTAAGGCTTGTGCATTGATTGCAACATAAGTAAATGAAGAGGTGAGTCACCATATTTTGACATTTTCAAATTCTTTCGAAGCCTTACAAAATCTAAATGAACTCTATGACTCACACTCTACACTTGAAGTTGTTCAACTCATGATTAAATTGTTCACCCTTGAATTACAAAATGATGATCATGTTTCTCTTGCATCAGAAGTAAAATCTATTATGCATGATATCAAAGTCACTAATGTTGAAGTGGACATTCCTCTGATAGCTTTTCTCAAGGCACTTTATCCCACTTACTCAAATTATCTTGAGTCATTGCAAGCAAATGGAAACCTCAAAGATATTACCTTTGACTCCCTTGTGAAAAAATTTGCTGAAAGAGAGAAATATTTTTAGAAGAAGACAGCTCTTCAGTCTTCTAAAGAGGCTATGTGCCTTGCACATAGAGAGAATAATATTTCTCAAGATTCTTCCAGAGGAAGAGGTGGTTGAAGAGGCCGAAGAAGAAATTTTAGAGGCAAGGGGGGTAGACACTCTCAAGGAGAAAAGTTAGATTTGCACTGCATACGCTGCAAAAGAGATGGATCACATGATGCATCCACATGCAAGTTTCCTTGGGACAGAATTGAGCATGAAAGAAACCAACCCAAGGGTAAAACTAATGAAAAAGACAAAGGTAAAGCACCTAAATCCACTCACTATGTTGGGGCACATTGTAATATTGGAGTAAATGAAGACTTATTTAATCCTTCACTTGCTTCTTGGAAAAATGATTGGTTGCTTGACTCAGGAGAAACTTGCCAAATGACTTTTATAAGAGATTTTTTTGAGGAATTTACTGACAATGTTGATGGATAAGTATACTTTGTAGACAAATCAAAGCTCAAGCCATCAGGGCTTTGTACAATCAGGCTTAAATTTCCTGGTCTTCCAGACTTTCTTCTGCATCATGCTTTATATCTCCCACAGCTGAGGAGAATCTTGTTATCCTTGGTCCATATCCACTAACAAGGACACTCCATTCATATGTTTGATGGCAAGCTTGAGGTGAGAAAAGCTTCAGACCACTCACTTGTCATGACGGGGATAGAAGAAGAAAGGCTTCTCAAGCTGCAGGGCACCTCTGCTTGGGCACAAAATTTCTCATACAATTATGATTATGAAGAAGGTATATTGCCAACAAGTTTATTATGGCATGCTAGATTTGGACACTTGGACTATGACAACCTCCACTTGTTGAAGAAAAATGGTGTTACTGGTTTGCCTACAATTCCTAGGAAACTTAAGCAATGTGATGCTTGTATTCTAGGAAAGCATAGAAAACAATCTTTTCATGATTCACATTCCAGAGCACATAGAAAAATTGAACTCATTCATTCAGATTTATGTGGTCCAATGCCTATTCCTTCTGCAAATGGAAATAAATATATGATGACATTTATTGATGACTACACAAGAATGTGTTGGGTTTATTTATTGAAGAACAAACCTGATGCTTTTCAAACATTCAAGAACTTTCATACATGGATTGAAAATGATGAAAAATCTCATATTGGCTCTACTCGAGCTGATAATGGAAAATAATACACTTCAAATGAATTTGAAAACTATCTTTGCCAACATGGGATCAAACATCAAACAATTGTGCCTTATAATCCTCAATAGAACGAAGTAACTGAAAGAATGAATATTGCAATCTTAAATATGGTGCGCTCCATGATGTTTTTCAAAAATGTAAAATTGATGTTTTGGGCTGATGTAGTTATATGTGTTGTATATGTAAAAATAGATGTCCATCTAATGCTATTAGAAACAAGACTCCTTATGAAATGTTGAATGGGCACATTCCTTCGGTAAAGCATCTCAGGGTCTTTGGTTCCACATGTTATGCCTTGATAACAAAGGTACATAGAAACAAACTTGGTGCAAGAAGTCATAAGTGTATGTTCCTGGCTTATTCAAACACCTCCAAAGCATACCATCTCTATGATTAAGTCAATAAAAATTTTGTTGTATCTAGAGATGTAATCTTTCTTGAATCATCCAAAACTGAAAATGTTGTTGAGCGGAAACTTGATCGCTTGGATAGATTCGCAAATGAAAAATCATTTCAAGAATTTGATAATCAGATTCAACATCTTAAAGGGGGGATTCCTATACTAGATCAACCTGCAGAATCTTCTTCTGAAGCACTCTCTCCCATGCATGAAACTCCAACAATGGATGATACTTTGAGTGATGTGATTGACAGAATTAGGAGACTAGATCTTGATTCAGTCCCAACTCAATCAATGGAGCAGACAGTACCATCTCAGAAATGTCCCCCAAAGTGGCTAACAAAGACACTTGAAACTGTTCATCCTGATGAGGTTGGAAAGACAGGAATTAGAAATTCAACCCAGCAAAATGGAGGTGATGTAGATGAATCTGATTCACTTGTTGATATAGATGTTTCTTATGATTGTGAACTGAATTTGTCTACAGATTTTGAACCAACTTCCTTCAAAGAAGATGCTTCTCATGATGAATGAAAAGAAGCAATGAAAAAGGAGTATGATGGCTTGATAAGGAATGGTACTTGGAAGCTAGTTGATCCTCCATTGGGAACCAAACCAATTGGCTGCAAGTGGGTCTATAAGAACAAGTATAAAGATGATGGCTCACTTGACAAGCACGAAGCCAGGCTTGTGGCAAAAGGTTTTGCACAGAAGGAAGGGGTCAATTATGAGGAGGATTTTGCCCCCATAGCAAAATGGGATACCATCCAGACACTCTTTTCCCTTGCAGCTCAGAATGGTTGGAAAGTCCATTAAATGGATGTAAAAACTGCTTTCTTGAATGGAGATCTAAAAGAGAATGTTTTTATGTCCCATCCTAAAGGATTTGCTGTAAAAGGACATGAACATAAATTATGAAAACTTGTGAAATCCTTGTGTGGCCTCAAACAAGCACCACGATCCGGGTATGAAAAACTAACTAAGCATCTTCTGAAACTCAATTTCAAACATTATGATTTTGATGATGCAACTTTGTTTATCAAGAAGGTTGGAAAAATAGTTGTATATCTTGTGGTATATGTAGATGATCTTTTGATGACAAGGAACAATGAGAGCTACATTGCATCCATAAAGAAGGAATTGAGGAATGGTTTTGAAATGATTGATTTGGGATATGTTCATTACTATCTTGGTATTGAAGTAACTCAACATCCAAAGTCCATATTCCTTTCTCAAAAGAAGTACATTGGAGATCTATTGAATAGATTTGGCATGACTGAATGCAATCCTTTGACTACTCCAATGTAACAAAACTTAAAGCTCATATCTATTGAAGGAAAATAATTTGAGGATGCAACAAGGTATAGACAGCTTGTAGGAAGTCTCAACTACCTAACTACCACTAGACCAGACATTTCGTTTGTTGTTAGAACCTCTCCAGGATTATGCAAAAGCCTTGTGAGGGACATTGGTCTGCTGCAAAAAGAGTTCTAAAGTACTTGAAGGGAACTCAAGAATTTGGAATCAAGTATACACATGTGGGCAACTTCATATTGATTGGATACTCTGATTCAGACTTCGATGGAGACAAAGAAATTGGGTTTTTTATTTTGAGGAAGAACCTGTGAACAGTTTTAAAACCAACGTTTCGGACTAGCTTAGTGAGTCCATCATCAGGGCAATGAGATTTGTTTTGAAAAGAGAGAGCGTGAAAATTACTGAGCTTATTAATAGTTATTTGAAAAGCATTGTTGTTGTCTTCATTAGAAGTCGGCCTATAAATGGTAAATTAATTTAATTTATTTATTTACATAGGTATTTATTATATTTATTGTTATTTATTTATTTAGTTATAATTTTATTATATAATTGTTTATTTATATGTATATAATTTATTATTTGAATTTCAAATAAAATAAATTTATTATCTATTTATTAATATTTTATTATTTTTATTATCATTATTATTTATTGATTTATTTTTATTTATTTATTATAAATAAATAAAAATAATTTAATAAATACCTATTTATTTAGATAGGAATTTATTATGTTTATTATATATTATTATTGTTTATTTATTTGGTTATAATTTTATTATATTATTGTTTATATATATATATATATATATATATATATATATATATATATATATATATATATAATTTATTATTGTTTATTTGAAATGAAGAAAATCTATTATTTATTTACTATTATTTTTAATAAGTATCTATTTGTTTAGATAAGTATTTATTATATTTATTCTATATTATTGTTATTTATTTATTTAGTTATAATTTTATTATATTATTGTTTATTTATATATATATTACTATTTAAATTTCAAATAAAATAAATCTATTATTTATTTAATATTATTTTATTATTATTATTATTTTTTAATTTATTAACTTATTATTCATTATTTATTATAAAAAAAATAAATTAATAAATACCTGTATTTATTGTATTTATTAAGTATTATTATTAATAGAGTTTAGGCTTCTGTGATCCATATTAAGTTAGAGAAAGATTTCGGCGTAAATCACATGAAAAGTCATTTGTCGACGCGTTTCGAACCAACCAGTGTGGTTCATCGTCAGGACAAGATGAAGAAAACAGATCTAGCTTAGCATGCTATATAGAACGAGCAGAGCCTCCAACGGCTAGTTTGACCCAACCGCTAATATTGACCAGAGGACCAGGATCAAAATAAAGATAACCAGTAAATAATCAAAAATTAAAGGTCAAATTACTAATAAAAGAAAATTAGTTGCAAAGGACCGTTTCTAAGAAAGAATTAAGGGAGAATAACAAATTAAATAAATAAATAGATATAAAAACCTGAACTAAAATAGTAAAATAAAACAAATACACAAACACAAAAATAAAAATAAATAAAATTAAAAGAGAAATTAAACAAAAATAGACCACTGATATGACTAAGAGTTAATCGAGAATAAAAATAAATAGATAAAATAAAGCGCAAAACAAAAATAAAAATAAAATAATAAATCAAGCGGTAATAAATTAATTAAATTAATTAATTAATAATATTAATAATAAAAATAATAAAAATAACCAACTAAATGAACGAAAAGTACTAATAAAACAACGAAAAAATGAAATAGAATAATAATAAATATATAAGAATGAATAACTAAAAGGGAATAAAATAAAATAATAAGCTTAAAAAATATACTAAATTAATTGAATTAATAAATTAATAAAAGCTAAAAATAATAACAATAATAAAGTAACTAACTAAATAAAGGTAAAATAATAACAAAACACGAGGAATTAGTAAAAATAAGAATGAAATGAATAAATAGAATCGAATAATTAAAAGGGATTAAACCATAACTTAAACAGTACTAATAAATAAATAAACGAATAAAATAAATAAATAATAAAAATCAAAAAATAACAAAAATAATAATAATAAATAAAATAACTAAATAAGAATAAAAGGGAAAAATAGAAGAAAAGAGTCCTGAATACAGCTAAATTGCGAGTAAAATAGTAACAATATAAGGAAATAAGTTACCACCAAGCCCTTAAATAATCAGAAACATAAAGGAAAGGCGATTAGAAGAATGACAATATGTGAAAAAACAATAAAAACCACAGAGGACGGAAAAAAGACTAGGAGGAGAGGGCAGGGACCCAGCATCTGCTGATTTTCCAACCATCGTCTCTATTGAGATTGCTAGGTCTCTTTTCAATCTCCAGAGCTTCCCTGAATTTTCGATGATGGAAATGCGGGACTTTAGCAATAACACTGGCTTCTTCGATACAAACCTGATGCTTGGTTTTCTCCACATGTTCAGCCAAAGCGGAAGACTTAAATCTCCTATGCTTCAGATCCGCTGCGTGCTCACTAATCCTCTGATTAATGGAACGACCAGTCCCCCCAATATAGGGGGTCCCACAAGAACAAGGGATCAAATAAACACCTTTCATATCTTTAGGGTCGATGGGATCCTTTACCGATCTGAGAGACGAACGAATGGTGTTCAGGGGCCTGAAGGATACCGGGATACTATGTCTCCTGAGGATCCTACCAATTCTATCAGTGGTCCCTTGAACATAAGGAAGAAGGACACCAGGAACACGATCTTTTGGCTCTCTTTTCACCAGAGAATTCTTGGAAGCTTTACGGAAAGCCCTATGACCCATGTACCTACTGTAACCATTCTCCACAAAGACATCCAGCAGATGGGATTTCTCCTTCTCAAAGCTCTTCTTGTCCGAGATCCTCAGGGCCCGAGTAGCAAGGGTACTAAGAACCCCCATCTTTTGAGCTGGGAAATGGTGGGAACTGGCATGAAGGTACTTCTCCGTATGAGTTTTCTTCCGAAAAACTTGATGGGCTAGGGAACCATCCTCATTCCTAGAAATGAGAATATCAAGGAAAGGGAGGCATCCATCAACTTCCTGCTCTTTAGTGAACTTAATGGCCGAGGACTGCCTGTTAAGATGATCAAAGAAGAGATCAAGCTCATCCTGGCCGTGAGACCAAATGACATTGGTGTCATCCACATACCTCTTCCATAGCTTAGGAAGGAGCCGGGAAGAGTTCAAAGCTTTGGACTCGAAATCTTCCATAAAAAGATTAGCCACAACAGGGGAGAGGGGGGATCCCATAGCAACCCCACATGTTTGCTCGAAGAACTCCCCTTCAAAACTGAAAAAGGTAGAAGAGAGACAGATCTCCACCAACCTAGCCGTGTCAGGATCCGTTAGGCGGTTGATCACAATCATGGCCTCATTAATAGGGATGCAAGTGAACAGGGAAACAACATCAAAACTGACAAGAATGTCCCCAGGATCAAGCTTAATGTCCTTGAGCTCATCGATAAAGGAGGCAGAGTCTTTTACGAAGGACTCGGTCCTACCAACGAGGGGCTTAAGCTTTAAAGCCAGGAACTTCGCTAGAAGATAGGTAGGACCTCCAATGGTGTTGACGATGGGCCTTAAGGGGGCACCTTCCTTGTGAATTTTAGGGAGGCTTATTGTTTATTTATTTGGTTATAATTTTATTATATTATTGATTATTTATATATATATATATATATAACTTATTATTTCAATTTCAATTAAATTAAATCTATTATTATTATTATTATTAATATTATTATTATTAATATTATTATTATTATTATTTATTTATTTATTAATTTATTTATATTTATTTTTTATTATTATAATTATTATTATTATTATTATTTATTTATTTATTAATTTATTTATATTTATTTTTTATTATTATAATTATTATTATTATTATTATTTATTTATTTATTATTATCATTATTATTATTACATATTCAGTTATTATTATCTTTATTGCTTTTTTATTTTATTTAATAGAGGTTTCCACGAGTCACTTAACTTTAGTCCGTCGTCTCTATTCATATTATTGGAGGATTTTTCGATTTCAATTGCTTCTTTAACTCTTCTTTTTAAATAATGGTCTTCTTTATGGATTAATTTTGCTTGTTCCATGCTATGAGGTATCAACTTTAGGTCATGCTATGAGTCTTGGATCAAGAGTTGTCTCTTGGACATCACGTAAACAATTAGTTCCAAAATATTCCACAGCAGAGGCAGAATATGTGGCAGCAACTGAGGCAACAAAAGAAATTGTGGCTCAAGAACATTGAGGCCAAAACAATCCATCTTCGCCATTGTTCCACTAATGAGTAGATTTCAGACATCTTCACCAAAGCGCTTGGAAGAGAAAAGCTTGAAATATTCAGAAGGATGCTTGGACTCACCAACATCACTTCAGATTAAGGGGGGGACGTTGACACCTAATCATAGGGATTGGGTGAACAACTATAATTAGTGTAAATAAATAATAGAGGAAATGGAGAGTAATCAGGAGATGAACTGAACAGTAACTCCCTCCTGTATATAATAATAAACAACCTGAATGAATAATATGATTACATTTGAGGAGTTACCTCCTAGCCTGACACAAAGTACATTAATTCTAAGTTTATAAAGAAAACTATGATGCCTCAAATCACCAAACCCATCCTCTCAAGGTTTTATGTAGCTTTTATAACTCAAGTGTCATGAATGAGACGTCAAATGAGCATGGGTGGCCACTCAAGGCGATAATTGGCAGTAAAGTGCGTATATGGGAATTATTAGGATCTTGAGTACTAGGTATGGGTCTTACATACTTGGACATGGTTGAGAGATGAAGCCAAAGCCTTAGGTCCTCAAAGAAGTGATCCAGGTGGATGTTGGTGGCCACCTGCCAAGTCCACCTGGACCCCCACCATTGTTACTCTCAACATTTTCAGTTTGCTTAATTGTAGCACAGCTTACTATTTTTAGCAGTTTTTCGTGCTCTGAACTTCCGGAGCTATTTTGAGGCCTTAAACGATTTTTTTTGGGAAATCTACCACCAATGATTTTTCTATCAAAAAATCATCTTTTCCGTCATAGTCCTTGGAGAGATATTTCCAACGGGATATCATGCACGTCAAACGGAGATAATATGACCAATTCGCGACCCCGGGAAGTTGATGTACCAACTTACCCAGAAACGGGGCCCACAATTTGGCATTTCATCTTCTAGGGTGAGGTTTTGGAATGTGAAGGGTTTTCCATTGTTTCTCAACAATAAATAGGCCTTCGAGCCTCATTGTAACACAGTTCAGAGGCATGTAGCCACCACATCTCTTCTCAGAGATAAGCTACCATCACCCTAGCTGGTTTATTTCCATTACTATTTGTAAACATATTTTAGTATTTTATATTAATGAAATGAAGTATTATTTCCACTGCATATCCGTTTTATGGTTATCTCTGTAATTTGTTGCGTTCCTATTTAAGTCTGGATCAGTGGTATCAGAGCGGTCTACTTTTTCTCTGTTTTTCTTTGCATGTCCCCAATGATGTCGGGATATAAGGAGTTAGGGCTTGAACTGGTCGAACCTTTGCAAGACCAGCCTTGCAAATCCCGACAGCCCCCATGGCGGATGAGAAGAAAGACAAGGGGGCAAGAGATCCTATCAAAATCTTGCTCAAAGAAGCCCTTGAGCGACAATGGAACGCGATGATGGACAACTTTACCCAGAGGCGACGCATTGGCTTCCAACAGCTACTCTATAAATGCCACGCCCTTTAAGGTACAAGTTAATTTTGAAATCCCCATATTCGAGGGTTAGATAGATGCATATGCCATAGATAAATGGTTAAATTTGCTAGAGGGTTATTTTTTTGTTCATGAATTTTTGAGTCGGGAAAAGATTGTTTTCGCTCTTCTCAAGGCAGCCCCCCACGTCAAGGACTGGTGGGAAACCTACTGCGAGCAGAAGGATGAAACTACCGGCTCAGTATTTTCACTCGTACCCACCTAGAATTCATTCTGAGATGCCATCAAGGAGCAGTACTACCCTGTCAGAAGCTATGAGGATGAATACATAAAGTGGACCATGCTACGGCAAGGAAGGGACCAAGACGTGTTGGAGTTCACCAATCTTTTCCGTACCCTTCGCACAAAGTTGGGTATCAAGGATTCTGAGTAGCATTTGATACTCAAATACCGCGGCTGCCTACACAAGTACATCTAGGAAGAACTACAATTCCTGAGCATCTCCTCGCTTGGCACAGCATACCGATATGCCATCAAGGTCGAGCAGAAGTTTAAACAAAAGAAGTGAGACTTTGGATCTACAAATCAAAAGCAAGGGAAAGGTGCCCCTAAACCACAGAACAAAGGACAAAGCCAAGGCGGGGCAGCCCAAGACAACCTGTCGAAGCTGCAAGCAAAGAACAGTGCCGCGAAGCCGAAAAAGGACACGGGAAAATGGTGTGAGTTTCATAAGAACTCCACTCATAACACAAGCGCGTGTCGGGCCAAGAAGTCACTAGTGGCTGAGATAAAGGTTTCAGAATCAGATGCATGTTCTGACTCTAAGTCAGAACCCGACGAGGGAAATGACCAAGGGAAGTAGATCATTGATGCGGATCCCAATGCCACTGTTGCTACCGCCAAGATCTAGAAAAATGAACCCGAAGATCCAGAGGAGGAGGAGTGTCTCTTCCACTCCCAGATGCGGGTAAAAGGCTCCCTGCTATAGTTCATTGTCGATAGCGGGAGCCAAAAGAACCTCATTTCGGCAGAGATCATGAAATAGTTGAGATTATCGACCACAGCACATCCACAACCATATACCATCGAGTGGCTTCACCAAGGATGGGATCTTCTCGTGAGCCACCAGTGTCGCCTTCCATACAACATCAAGCCCTTCATGGATGAGGTATTGTGTTACATTTCTCCCCTTGAAGTTTGTGATGTATTATTAGGACAACCATACTTGTGGAAGCGACATGCTGTGTATGAATCAAGGCCCCGTGCTGTTATTATTACACTGGGAAATAAGTTGTACAGGATACCAGAGGTAGCACTGCCTACCGCTGTCTCTTTGATTACTGCAAAACAATGCATTAAGCTCATTTCCAAAATCAGGAAATTTGTTTTCCTAATGATACGCCCTCAAGGAAAGAAGAAGACGGTGGCCATGGCCTCCAGACAGGGCCCCTCCGCATGACAACTACAGATGGACAATGTCGTGGAGGAGTACAGGGACATCTTCACCTCCCCCGTGTTGGCTAGTTGAATTGTTTATTGATTAACAATCAAGTACCACATTAAATTTTCAACCTGGGAAAGTCTTTTATTTCAAAGGCTACCGCGTACTATATGTACTTAACTCTAAAAGCATCAAAAAGTTGTAGTATACATAATACTCACGCTATGTTATAACAGTGCATTGCAAAGATAAAATGAAATCAGTTAATTAAGATTACAGATCTTAAAAGGAAAGTGATGGATGCTCTATTAGCAGAGGATCAGGACCCTATCCTCCAAGCAAGGACGTTCAGCACCTGCCCCTGTAACCAGATTGCTAATACACTGCAATTCTAATTCACCGGTGAAGTACAATTTCAAACGATTAAAAAAACAGAGTGCCAGCAAAAAGGAAATTATCAGAGGTAATGCTACAGAATCCAAAACAGAGTATCAGCAGAAAGAAATTACCAAACACACTCACACACTTGACAGAAAAGTAAATGGGTGAATCTTGTGAGGAAGGTGGGCCCGGTCCCTCCCACAAGATTCCCCAGAACACAAATGCTAGATTAGGTGCTCAAAACAATCTTCTATTCATCTGCCAAATGATCGAGTTACAATAAAAAAAAATCAGACTTTGCTGTTGTCTTTCAAAATTCCCCCTTACATACTATTTTCTCCTCCCCTTTCTAATGTAGATGTCTCCTCTTTATAGAGGAGACATCTATTACAATAGACTGTCATAGTTCATTCAGTTAAACCTTTCTGTCAAAAATAAGAAATCCATCCTTGTTACAAGGTGCTGTTACAACAGTGTGACAATGTATTCTTTCTTGGGTCTCTTACTGTTACACAGCTGGTAACCGAACTTCGACCGTCTTCTTGGAATCCTCATGCTATCCTTTGTCGCTTCCCCATGGTTGTTGATTTAGTAAACCCATGCTGCTCCTGATATTTTAGCAACTGTAATTGTGTTTTACCCTTTTTGAACAGTTGCTGATCATGCTGCGTCAGCGTGGAATTCTGGCGATCTTCTGATAGTTGCTGTTTGTTATCTCTGGTATCGTTGCAAAATAACATTTCCCTGTTTTAGATAGTTGCTGTTGCTGGTTGTAGCAAGTGCGTAGTTGTTGTTTCTGGTGTTGCAGCAACTGCGTAGTTGCTGTTTCTGGTGTTATAGCAACTATGAATTATAATTCCTGCAAACTTTAGACAGTTCAACAATTACTTGGCAGCTTAGTTAGCTTTTCCAAAGATAAATATAAAGATAACATGAAAATGTAATGAACAATTAAACATATAGATATGCGGAGAGTTACTTCATACCTTGGGGTGATTAAGTCATTATGTAATCAAAGCTTTCAACTTATGAACTGAAAAAGGATAATATTATGGCAAAAATATAAGGTCAAAATTGGTCAATTCTGAGTCCTAACATCCCCCCAACTGAAGAGATTGCATGTCCTCATGCAATGCTTACTCTGAGTCTGAGTCGGAGTACTGGGATGAACAGTGTAAATTACTGAGACAATAGTTATAGGAAGTGGCATCAAACTTATCTCTGAACCCACAGACAGTCTGTATTTGCCTCCATGCTGCTGCTTCTTCCTTTTTGGATAATCCAAACTGGCCCTTATATTGTTCACCAGATAACCATAGAAGTGGAAATTTAAATCTGTAGCCAATCCAATTTTCAGCACAGTGTTGCATGCATCTAACATAGTAAGGTACCCTTGAGAGTGCTGACTGTAAATTAGGTGGATTATAAGGGTGATATTCCTGCCTCTCCTTGGGGCAGTTTTCCCAGAATAAGTTATTAGCCTTAATATCCAAGGGTGCTTTGGTTTTCACATAATGTTGGCAATCTCGCAGGACCACTGCTTGTAGTTGCCTGATGTGATCCTTCATTTCAGGGTCACTTATCATTCTTTGATGTTGTGCAATGAAGGTGGCTGCGTTCTGAGGTTCAACCCTAATCCATAGAAGGCAATTCTATTCATTATGTTGAGTTGAGGTAAAGGTGTTTGGCCATGTAAGTTGGTTGGCTAAAAAGGAAATGAAAGCTCTGAGCTGCATGTCGCCAACAACAGGTAGCATATTCATGTTTCTCTCTTCGGACATGGCTTCATTATGGAGATAAAGCTCGCATAACAGATTTTGATCATTTTTAGGTGCCTTTGCAAAGGTTTGCATAAATTGTTCTGATGTAACCACCTGATGAGGTCTACCTTCTCTAACTGCCTTTATCTGTAAAAATGTTAGTCGTTCCCTCAAAAATGTTGCATAATTGAAAGAGGGTTTCCTTGTGGCAAGTGTTCTTTGGAATAACTCAAATATCTGGGACAATCTGGCTTTTAGTTCCTTAATTTCTTTGTACTGAGCTCTACACTGCTCAAGTGCTTCCCAATTCTTATATGCATAATTGAACCAGATCCCCTATTGCTGTTGGAATGCTTTGCCTTGTGACAGCTCATATTCTCTCCACCATTTTCTTTTTAATTCTTGAAAACTATCTGTTTCTGTGCATGCATCACTAACAGAGGGAAGTTCTGTTTGTGTAAAGGCATCAAGAAGGATAATCTGCTCTGTGATAATTGGAGTAGGCCGGAATGATCCAATGCCTTCCTTTCCATTTCCAGCCACTGTTTCTTCTTCTTGTTCTATATTCTGTACTGATTGCTGTGTATCTGCTTCCTCTTCTTGTTCCATGGCAATTTGGGTAGGCCGGGGTGAGTCTATGCCTTTTTCCTCATTTCCTCATGTTTCATGTGTAACTGCTTCCTCTTCTCGTTCTATGGCAATTTGAGTAGGCCTGTGTTGTTGGGAAAAGTATCCAATATGGAATGACCCTATCCCACTCTAAGGGTGATAGTACCTCAGCAACAATCAAAGCAAAGCTATCTAAGATTTCTTCTTTATGAAAGTAAAATAGGGGAGAAAGAGATCCACTAACCGATGTCTTTCGCTAATGGTTGATCCAATCTTCTCTCCTTGCTGCTTGCTCCCAGGTCCTTGCTCTTTCATTGGCCCAGCTACACCAAGATCCTGCAAAATGGCAAGAGAGGGAAACTACAAGAAGCATACATTCATAATTGATTCAAGGATTAGAATAAATCAAATACACAAGTATAACAATACATCATTGAGACACATGCATATAGAAGAACCTCAAATGCTTTATTAATGGAAGAAGTAAAGTTCAGGAAGTGATACAACCATAAGAGGCCCAATCCAGCATCACCTTCCCAGCAGGAAGAAATCTTCTCTTCACCTCCATCAAAGCAAATCACCCAATAGTTCTAAACTCAAACCAACAACAATTCTTTACATTCACCAGAAAGGATGAGTCAGCTTGAGACTGGCATGAAGCTGACTAGTGTCCTCTCTCACTTCAGTTATTCTTCAGTTCTTGAGTCCACTTGGAGGTTCTTGCTTCCACTTGGAGATCTAGACCCTCTTACTCATCACCAGTCGAATTCCCTGATCCAAGTGTCATTTTCGAAGCTTCCTGGGCATTGACACCTTGAGGAATGACTGTGCCACATGTCCCAACTCGCCCAGCGCAGGTAGCCTTCTTTGCAGTTGACATTCAACGCAGGTAGACACTAGAGCACTTGACATTCAGCGCAGATGCTCAGTGGAGCAGTTGACATGATCCAGAATTGCCTTGTTTTTGAGTGTTTTCAGGTGGAGAACTCTTATTCAGTGCTGTGGTTTGCTGACCTTGTTCCTCTAGGGGTAGAAACAACATGTTTAGGGACTTTGGATCCCTTAGATTATGGACATTTCATGCTTCATGCTATAAGGCACAAAAATGTCTATAACAGTTGCCCCCTAAAGTATGAGGTCGTTTATCGGGTGAAATGCTTTATCAGGAGGATCCGAAGTTCATTCAATCGCTGAGCAGTGACCTGTAATAAGATACAATACAATACATTATTTTTCATACTGCTTTCATGATCTAGCTGAGGCGGGCATTCCCATGCTCAGCTTTTATAAATACACTTTCTGTACATAGAACAGACAATCGTCTGACGGTAGACTGATAATTCTCTGCTGAAATTATCATCCTTTGAGTAGGATGATCATCTGATGCAATGATGTACATGGCAAATGCTTTTATATTTCCTGAATATATATCGCAGCCCGGATGGATGAAACTAGATCCGGGGTCTTCAAACTCGTTCGATCTTCACTCTAAGTACAAGTCGATCCATGTGAGAATTGCGCTGAAGTCGAACATGGAAAGACATCGCTTGATTACCGGTCAATGACGTAAACCGTTAACAAGCGCGAGAGGAGTCACCGATAATGATAATGACCCTCAAGGTACTGCAGTACAATTCACGTGGTGTGAATATAGGACTTGGTGTCGAACACCACGCAAAATCTTCTGGTCGAAGGTCATTGATGTATACTTGTCGCCAGAAGTGAGAAACTTGCCATTGAGGCATGCAAGCTTCAAAGTACTAAAGGGGTTGTTCCTAGATCAACTCCTTGGATAATGAGCTGATGTCGACAAGGAGCGATCCGTCAAAGGAGGGCCTTAATGAATCCCACATCAGTGACATGGAACGGAGCTAATGATTTTAATGGAGGTGAAAACAATCTGTGAAATATGATTCAGGGTGGCAGTCATGAAAGGATGAAAGATGATGTATGGTAGTGGATGGGACACGGTTGACTCTTTCTGAACAACATCTCTTGAACATATAATGACACTGATGCGATGGATTGGTAGCATTACCCCAAATGTGGATGGTTTGGCGAGACCATGGTGATGAGACCGGTGAATGAAACAACCCAACCCGATGTGGTACGGAGGAAAAGTGTCATGTTCAAGAGCGACTTGCTACCATTAAAGCTTTGAGGTTCTCCCAATTTTTCCCCAGTCATTTCTGACCAGTACCTCTTTATTTTTGTCAAGCTTGAGGAGGATAATATATGCTTGTTCTATAACCTGCCCTTCGGGCAAGCCCATCGCTATGTTTTAACGAGCCTAGCGATAGGGAAACTCGTTCTCGTCTAAAGACAAGTTTGTCGCTATTTAATCATTTTAACGAGTCTAACGACAAGGAAAACTCGGTCCTTTTCATTTTTAGAGAGTCTGAAAAGGTACATAAAGTCAACTCCAAAATTTCTTTTTCGTCATCTAATCCCTTAAGCTTGAAAAAGTATAAAACAATACAAAAGGGATGAGTTTTCGATATCTTTAACGAGCCGAACAAAACAAGCGCTCGATCTTTTTGTGCAATAATCCCTCAGGTCCAAAAAGATTAAAATCTAGAGGAGGGATAGCTCTTCCGGTCATTTAACGAGCTGGAAGGCCAAAACTCGGCAAACTTTTCATATTTTACGAGTCAGTTGAAAAGAGCTCAAAGAAGACTCGTCTTTTGAGGAACGAGTGATAAGCAGGGATAGCAACTGATTCCAGGTACAGGTTGGAATTTTCCAATCACGGCAGTGTCACAAGGATGGCTAGGTGAAATCACTCTTCGCAGCTGTCCCTCAAAATGGGTAAACAATCATATGGAGGTGAACGATCGGCCAAATGAAGGTGGAGGTGGCGGGTGCAAACACGACCATGGGCTTTTTATGGCTGATAAATTTACGATCACAACG
The DNA here is from genome assembly GCA_031772625.1 of Pinus tabuliformis. Classification (NCBI taxonomy): domain Eukaryota; kingdom Viridiplantae; phylum Streptophyta; class Pinopsida; order Pinales; family Pinaceae; genus Pinus; species Pinus tabuliformis. The sequence continues at coordinate 885,698,884 of CM062804.1, read as the reverse complement.
GTTATTTACTGGGATAGGTTCATTTTTTAGATAAAAATGAGCTTAAACTCTGGAGGAAACATTGCTCACTGCTTTTATTTATTTTTTAATGAGCATGAAGACCGCGTTAAAACTGCTCGGATCTTGCGTTTATTTTTTTAACGAGCATGAACTTTATGCTAAAACTGCTCGTTTTATAGTCAAATTTTGATTTTTACCATAAATAGCTTTTCTCTTTTCAAGGATAGTACTGCATTTCTCAATTGCTGCAACAAACTTTGTTAGAAATACATAAACATGAGATGAAAACCCTAATATTTCGCTTTGAACTATGTAAAAAGCCATTAAAAAGTGTTTTTACCTCTCATTTTACCATTTCATTTGCATTTGGTTTGTTGGAGCTCTGGAGGTGCCTCTTCCCCCTTGATTTTCATCAGCTGATTCCAGGAGATTCTGCAGACGATTTTCAGCGCCGTCTGGACCAGGTAGGAGCTAAACCCTAGCTCTTTCTTTTCATGGTTTCCTTTTTCAGTTTTGTGCCTGTTTCCCAGCTTTTCTGAGCCTCAGGGGTTTTGCCAGGGCGCCCTAACTTCAGCGCAGGTTTCCCATTCGAAACCTGCGTTGAATGTCAAGCTACCTTAAGGCAGCCTGACCTTCAACGCAGGTGGGACACTCTCTGCCTGCGTTGGGCTCAGAACACTGAGTTTTCAGCTCATTTTTTGATGAATTTTCGCCAGTTTTTCATCAAACTCAGGAACTTACTCCTTCTCTTGTTTGTTTTGCAGGGAACTTTGAACAAAATTTCCCTTACATGGCGAGAACGAGAACATGAAGAGGAGGACATGATTGCCCTCCATGACCCTGTCACGGTGAACGCGCTGCGGAACTGTGGCCTGCTGAAGTTTTTCCGTATCTCTAGCATGAGAGCACAGATCACTTTGCTGCAGTATATGCTTGATGCTTTGGATCCCATTAACCAAGTATTCCAGATTAAGGGAAAATCTATCCCCTTGACCATAGAGGACATTTACTTCTTGACTGGATTGTCAAGGCGAGGTTCCCCCATTTCTTTGTCAGGTACGGCCCAGGGGACCGACTCCGTGAGAGATTATGTCCGCCAGTATTGCAGGGAAGGTTCCCAGCCGAGCAGAGACGACAAGGTTGTTATCCGCGAGATTACTGACAGGTCTCTCAGGTCCATTCTTTATACCATTGGTAGGATGGCCGGTAGCGCAGCTCTACATGTTGCCAACAAATCTTATGTGCAGCACGCCTTGGAGTGCCTCCAACCGAAAGTATTCAACTGGTGTGATGCAGTACTTGTTCAGATGAAAAGTCAATTGACCAAGGTAAAGGACGGGAAGCTGAAGAACTTTGGATTTGGTTCTATTCTGACTGCCTTCACCTTGGAGAAAATCCCACTGATGCAGCCTCAGTATATCATACTCGACTTGCCTTCTCCGACCGAGCCACATATGCAGAGGTGGGTCGATCACATGTCTAGGAATGTTGGTCAACCTCAGATTACTTTCACTGATGCCTTCTTCAGGTGGTTCGAGTGCCAGGAGATGGTCTTTTCCGAGTATCCATATGTGGGTATGGATTTTCGAGGTGATCCGGATTTGGTGCTACCGGATGGTGAATAGTGGGGCGCTATTGGTAAAATCTTTGACCATATCATTGTTTACTGTTTTTATTCATAATGTTTCTGTGCTTTATTCTATCAAGACTTTTAATCATACTCTTGGGTGCGTGCAGATGTTGGTCCTGTTCGTCCAGCAGTTCGTCCGAGACCGCCAGTTGCTGCCCCGGCAGTGGAGCCTGCTAGGAGAGTTATTGTCCGCGACCTTGACGATACTGAGACCCTTACAGCTGTGCAGGAGCAGGTTGAGAGCCTTACTCTCGGCATTCCCGATGCGAGGATTTCCAAGTAGACTTAAGAACTGAAGTGGGAGAGGACACTAGTCAGCTTCATGCTAGCCTCAAGCTGACTCATCCTTTCTCCAAAACTCCTATATATAGATCTCTCTCATGAGGTCTAGGGGGGCTGGAATCTTGTGAATGTAAAGAATTGCTGTTGGTTTGAGTTTAGAACTATTGGGTGATTTGCTTTGAAGGAGGTGAAGAGGAGATTTCTTTCTGCTGGGAAGGTGATGCTGGATTGGGCTTCTTATGGTTGTATCACTTCCTGAACTTTACTTCTTCCATTAATAAAGCATTTGAGGTTCTTCTATATGCATGTGTCTCAATGATGTATCGTTATACTTGTGTATTTGATTTATTCTAATCCTTGAATCAATTATGAATGTATGCTTCTTGTAGTTTCCCTCTCTTGCCATTTTGCAGGATCTTAGTGTAGCTGGGCCAGTGATCAGAACAAAGAAATACACAAGGAAACCATCTCATTTTACCTCTCATTTTACCATTTCATTTGCATTTGGTTTGTTGGAGCTCTGGAGGTGCCTCTTCCCCCTTGATTTTCATCAGCTGATTCCGGGAGATTCTGCGGACGATTTTCAGCGCCGTCTGGACCAGGTAGGAGCTAAACCCTAGCTCTTTCTTTTCATGGTTTCCTTTTTCAGTTTTGTGCCTGTTTCCCAGCTTTTCTGAGCCTCAGGGGTTTTTCCAGGGCGCCCTAACTTCAGCGCAGGTTTCCCATTCGAAACCTGCGTTGAATGTCAAGCTGCCTTAAGGCATCCTAACCTTCAACGCAGGTGGGACACTCTCTGCCTGCGTTGGGCTCAAAAAACTGAGTTTTCAGCTCATTTTTTGATGAATTTTCGCCAGTTTTTCATCAAACTCAGGAACTTACTCCTTCTCTTGTTTGTTTTGCAGGGAAATTTGAACAAAATGTCCCTTACATGGTGAGAACAAGAACATGAATAGGAGGACATGATTGCCCTCCATGACCCTGTCACGGTGAACGCACTGCGGAACTGTGGCCTGCTGAAGTTTTTCCATATCTCTAGCATGAGAGCACAGATCACTTTGCTGCAGTATATGCTTGATGCTTGGGATCCCATTAACCAAGTATTCCAGATTAGGGGAAAATCTATCCCCTTGACCATAGAGGACATTTACTTCTTGACTGGATTGTCAAGGCGAGGTGCCCCCATTTCTTTGTCAGGTACGGCCCAGGGGACCGACTCCGTGAGAGATTATGTCCGCCAGTATTGCAGGGAAGGTTCCTAGCCGAGCAGAGACGGCAAGGTTGTTATCCGTGAGATTACTGACAGGTCTCTCAGGTCCATTCTGTATACCATTGGTAGGATGGCCGGTAGCGCAGCTCTACATGTTGCCAACAGATCTTATGTGCAGCATGCCTTGGAGTGTCTCCAACCGAAAGTATTCAACTGGTGTGATACAGTACTTGTTCAGATGAAAAGTCAATTGACCAAGGTAAAGGACGGGAAGCTGAAGAACTTTGGATTTGGTTCTATTCTGACAGCCTTCGCCTTGGAGAAAATCCCACTGATGCAGCCTCAATATATCATACTCGACTTGCCTTCTCCGACCGAGCCACGTATGCAGAGGTGGGTCGATCACATGTCTAGGCATGCTGGTCAACCTCAGATTACTTTCACTGATGCCTTCTTCAGGTGGTTCGAGTGCCAGGAGATGGTCTTTTCCGAGTATCCATATGTGGGTATGGATTTTCGAGGTGATCCGGATTTGGTGCTACCGAATGGTGAACAGTGGGGCACTATTGGTAAACTCTTTGACCATATCACTGTTTACTGTTTTTATTCATAATGTTTCTGTGCTTTATTCTATCAAGACTTTTAATCATACTCTTGGGTGCGTGCAGATGTTGGTCCTATTCGTCCAGCAGTTCGTCCGAGACTGCCAGTTGTTGCCCCGGCAGTGGAGCCTGCTAGGAGAGTTATTCTCCGCGACCTTGACGATACTGAGACCCTTACAGCTGTGCAGGAGCAGGTTGAGAGCCTTACTCTCGGCATTCCCGATGTGAGGATTGATGAGTTACCTTTACAGCTGCAGCGACACACTACCGGTGTGCCTAGACGATGGACTCGTCTCTTGCGCATGCTTGCACAGGCCGTGACGAGCTATCATGAGCACCAGTAGGCTAGGGTGCCCCCTAGCATCTTTTTGAGTTTTAGGTCATATGACCAACTTTGTCTTGGTTATAGAACATTATCTATGAACTATAAACAGCTTATATATATTTTGATTTTCGAGTTTTATTCTGGTTGAGTTATATGATCCATATGTACAATCATTGATGATGTGTCTCTTTTATAAATGTCGCAAATGTCTATCTAACACATAATTTGCTAATGAGTCGGTTAATGTGTTTAAGTTTCTGGAAATATGTTGATATTGAATTGAATCAAATTGTCTTACCAAAATCTTAACCCTTAGGAACATGCGATAAATAGCTGGATTGCGAACGGAATATATACCATTGAGTTGTAGTATTACGAGCTGTGAGTCTAGCCTGACAATTAGTCGGCATATGCCACGTGTGATGGCATCAGAGAGTAGTTCTATCAACGCGCTATACTCAACGATGTTATTCGTTGATTGCCCAATACACACACCTCTGAAACTTACTAACTCGCCGCTTGGATCAAAAATGGCCAAGGCATTGGGAGAACATTCAAAGTTTAATGGTAGCAAGTCACTCTTGAACATGACACTTTTCCTCCGTATCACATCGGGTTGGGTTGTTTCATTCACCGGTCTCATCACCATGGTCCTCGCCACACCATCCACGTTTGGGGTAATGCTACCGATCCATCGCATTAGTGTCGTTATATGTTCAAGAGGGGTCATTCTGAAAGTGTCAACCGTGTCCCATCCACTGCCATACATTATCCTTCATCCATTCATGATCGTCGCCCTGAATCATATGTCACAGTTTGTTTTCACCTCCATTCATTAAGGCCCTCCTTTGATGGATCGCTTCTTGTCGACTTCAGCTCATTATCCAAGAAGTTGATCTAGGAACACCCCCATCAGTACTTTGAAGCTTGCATGCCTCAATGGCAAGTTTCTCACTTCCGGCGATAGGTATACATCAATGACCTTCGACCAGAAGATTTTGCGTGGCGTTCGACGCCAAGTCCTTTATTCACGCCACGTGAATTGTACTGCAGTACCTTGAGAGTCATCGTCATTATTGGTGATTCCTCTCGCGCTTGTTAACGGTTTACATTATTGACCGGTAATCAAGCGATGTCTTTCCATGTTCGACTTCAGCGCAATTCTCACATGGATCGACTTGTACTTAGAGTGAAGATCGAACGAGTTTGAAGACCCCGGATCTAGTTTCATCCATCCGGGCTGCGATATATATTCAGGAAATATAAAAGCATTTGCCATGTACATCATTGCAGCAGATGATCATCCTACTCAAAGGATGATAATTTCAGCAGAAAATTATCAGTCTATCTTCAGACGATTGTCGCCAGTTTGTTGTGGGGAAAAGTATCCGATGCGGATGACCCTATCCCTACTCTAAAGGTGACAGTCTTTAGCAACAACTGAAAGTAAAGCTTTGATGTTTTCCTTTATGAAAGTACAGAGAGGGGGAAGAAATGATCAACCAACCTGGTATCCTTCGCTTAGTCGATCTTGATCCTCTCTCTTTGTCTCTTGTTCCCAGCTCCTTGCTCTCTTTGCCGGTCCAGCTACACACAGATCCTGCACAAAACAAGAGAGGAAACTACAAGATACATGTACTCATAACTGATGCATGGATTAGAGTGAATCAAATATACATGTAAATACAATACATCAATGCAATACAAGTATATAGGAGAACATGCAAAACTTTATTGATAGAAGTAACAGGGTTCTGAGAAGGTTACAACCAATGATGGCTCCAATCCAGCAGCACATCCCCAGCAGCAAGAACTCTCCTCTTCACCTCTAGTAAAACAATCACCCAATAGCTCTAACTGTAATCCAATAGCACCTCCTTGCTTTACACAAAATTCCAGCCTCCTTAGACCTCATAGAAGAGCTCTATATATAGGAGAGAAGAAGAGAGGATGAGTCAGCTTGAGGCTGGCATAGAGCTGACTAGTGTCCTCTCCCTCTTCAGTTAATCTTCAGTTCTTGAGTCCACTTGGAGATCCTTGCTTACACATGGTGATCAAGTACCTCTTACTCATCACAAGGCGAATCTGATGAACCAAGTGTCAGTTTGGAAGCTTCCTGGGCAGTTGACACCTTGCAGGATGACTGTGCCACTTGGCCAATCTCGCCCAGCGCAGGTAGCCTTCATTACTTTTGACTTCCAGCGCAGGTACAGAGTGGGACAGTTGCATTCCAGCGCAGAAGCTCAGTTAAGCAGCTGACATGATCCAAAATAAGCCTGTTTTGAAGTGTTTTCAGGTGGAGAACTGATTGGAAGTGCTGTTGTTTGATGACCTTGTTCTTTTAGGGGTAAGAACAACATGTTTAGGGACCGAGGATCCCTGTAATTATTGACATTCCATGCTCCATGATGCGAGGCACAAAAATGTCTATAACAGTTGCCCCCTAAAGTATGAGGCCGTTTATCGGGTGAAATGCTTTATCTAGAGGATCCGAAGTTCGTTCCAGTACTGAGGAGAGTGCCCTGTAATACAATACAATACAATACATTATTTTTCATTCATCATTATTCTCATGATCTAGCTGAGGCGAGCATTCCCATGCTCAGCTTTTTATAAATACATTTTGGTACATATGACAGACAATCGTCTGAAGATAGACTGATAATTTTCTGCTGAAATTATCATCCTTTGAGTAGGATGATCATCTGCTGCAATGATGTACATGGCAAATGCTTTTATATTTCCTGAATATATATCGCAGCCCGGATGGATGAAACTAGATCCGGGGTCTTCAAACTCGTTCGATCTTCACTCTAAGTACAAGTCGATCCATGTGAGAATTGCGCTGAAGTCGAACATGGAAAGACATCGCTTGATTACCGGTCAATAATGTAAACCGTTAACAAGCGCGAGAGGAATCACCAATAATGACGATGACTCTCAAGGTACTGCAGTACAATTCACGTGGCGTGAATAAAGGACTTGGCGTCGAACGCCACGCAAAATCTTCTGGTCGAAGGTCATTGATGTATACCTGTCGCCGGAAGTGAGAAACTTGCCATTGAGGCATGCAAGCTTCAAAGTACTGATGGGGGTGTTCCTAGATCAACTTCTTGGATAATGAGCTGAAGTCGACAAGAAGCGATCCGTCAAAGGAGGGCCTTAATGAATCCCACATCAATGACACGGAACGGAGCTAATGACTTTAGTGGAGGTGAAAACAAACTGTGACATATGATTCAGGGCGGCGATCATGAATGGATGAAGGATAATGTATGGCAGTGGATGGGACACGGTTGACACTTTCAGAATGACCCCTCTTGAACATATAACGACACTGATGCGATGGATCGGTAGCATTACCCCAAACGTGGATGGTGTGGCGAGGACCATGGTGATGAGACCGGTGAATGAAACAACCCAACCCGATGTGATACGGAGGAAAAGTGTCATGTTCAAGAGTGACTTGCTACCATTAAACTTTGAATGTTCTCCCAATTTTTCCCCAGTCATTTCTGACCAGTACCTCTTTATTTTTGTCAAGCTTGAGGAGGATAACATATGCTTGTTCTATAACCTGCCCTTCGGGCAAGCCCATCGCTATGATTTAACGAGCCTAGCGATAGGGAAACTCGTTCTCGTCTAAAGACAAGTTTGTCGCTATTTAATCATTTTAACGAGTCTAACGACAAGGAAAACTCGGTCCTTTTCATTTTTAGAGAGTCTGAAAAGGTACAGAAAGTTAACTCCAAAATTCTTTTTTCGTCATCTAATCCCTTAAGTCCGAAAAAGTATAAAACAATACAGAAGGGATGAGTGTTCAGTACTTTTAACGAGCCGAACAAGACAAGCGCTCGATCTTTTTGTGCAATAATCCCTCAAGTCCAAAAAGATTAAAATCTAGAGGAGAGATATCTTTCCGGTCGCTTTAACGAGCTGGAAGGCCAAAAATCGGCAATCTTTTCATATTTTACGAGTCAGTGAAAAGAGCTTAAAGACGACTCGTCTTTCGAGGAACGAGTGATTAACAGGGCAGCAACAGATTCCAGGTACAGGTTGGAATATTCCAATCACGGCAGTGTCACAAGGATGGCTTAGTGGCATCACTCTTCGCAGCTGTTCCTCAAAATGGGTAAACAAACATATGGAGATGAACGATTGGCCAAATGAACGGATGGAGGTGAGACTGCAAGAACACGACCAAGGGCTTTAATATGGCTGTCAAAGGTTACATTTACCAAGGTTATTTACCGGTTCATTTTTTTTGGGTGAGCTTGAACTCTAAGGGAAGATTGCTCACAACTTATGTTTATTTTTTAACGAGCATGAACTATGCGCTAAAACTGCTCGGATCTTGCGTTTATTTTTTAACGAGCATGAACTATGTGCTAAAACTGCTCGTTATGCCCCCAGCATAATAATGCAACCGAGGTGCATGCCCCCCAAGCTTCATTGCATTCAACTTTGTTGATTGGAATGAAGGTTTACCATTGAGATCTGGAAAGGGGATTGTTTCATTTTTTAATGAGGTTGACATAGTAAAAGAACTATCCTCATAGTTTTTCATTTTTTAACGAGGTTGACCTGAGATAGGAACTATCCTCGAAGCCGACCAAATATCTAGGAATCTTCCGAATCCAACCAGAAGATTGGATTAGATTTCATTTTGTAGGTTTCCACCGTGGCCACTCCCGCCAGATTAATTGGAGGCGGTAGGGCGAAAGTACCCATTAAGGCAGGGTCTTTTAGGAGACCCACTCCGATATTTTGAAACGAATGGTCGCTTCCATGGATCAGAGGAACGCTTCCTATAACTTGTGAACCATTAGGGAGGAAATTTTGTTGGTCAATGATCGTAATCTCTCCTTGAAAGGGGAATGCGATTTTCCTAAAATAGGTCGACACAACAGCTTCCATGGCATAAATCCACGGTCTTCCCAGTAGGATGTTATAGTCAAGATTGCCATCGATGACTTCAACATCTATTTCTACTGTTTTGCCCCCTAGTTCAACTCTCAAGTTACTAAGGATACCGTAAGGGGTATATGTCCTTCCGTCGAATGCTTTTAATGTTGTTGATGATCGCGTCAAGGTTGGAGATCCTAAAGTTTTCCAGCAACTCATCGACATAATACATGTCGATGCCCCCTCATCAATAATTGTTCGATGAACAGTTTTGTTGAGGGCTTTCACTTGGATGAGGAAAGCTAGTTGAGCTGGTAACTGAGGATCATATCCTTTGTGATCAAAGGATACAAGATTGGAATCTTTAGGATCCACCCCACCAATTGCTGATAACAATGCCTGCCTTTGGGATGGCCAATGTTGTAGTACTTCAAGAGTCGACATAGCAGATGGCGATTGCGCCAAATCCTCCACTATATTATAGTGTTGCGCCGCTCTGGCGCGAGGGTTGAATGTCGATTTGTGGACTACTCCCTTAGGCGGCTTTATTATTAATTCATGCGTGAGGGGGGGTACAACTTCTGCCGAAGTCGTTGTCGAACTACTGGGTTGATCTTTCCCTTTGTCGTTCGACACCGGCGGATTCCCATAATCTTTATTCCTAGTCGAGATCAAAGCATCACTTTGCTTAGAAACCGACAGCATAAGCACTTGAGACGGGGAAGCATTTCCACTATCAACCAGATTTTTTCCTCGATCGGGAAACGGATCAGTTAACACAGCTGGAGTTTGCGAACTCTTTAAGAATCTTTTTAGATCAGCTTTGTATGGACATTCTCTCGTCCAGTGATCCTCATCACATATCTGACACCCATAAGGTGGTTTCCTATCTCGAGGAGGGCTTGAAGAAGTTTTTCGAGGAGATGACTCTCCTTGTTTCTTCTTCTTCCCTTTGTTTTGATTCTTCTTGCTTTCTGGTTGATTGGAGTTTTTGCCTTTATCCGTAGATACAGCATTTACCTCCGAAGCAAGAATCTCTTGATTTGCTTTTTGATTCGAAGTCTTACAGGCTTTCTTATCTGAATCCCTTGTCGACTTAGCGTTTGCAGTTCCAATCACGCCATCACCGGCATGAGAGTCACTATTTGATCCGGGAGGAGGAGGGATTGAAAATTCCAGTCTGGGGGCGTCAGGTATCTTATCATAGAGCGTGCCCGACTGAGTATATACTAAGTCCAAATATTGAGCACGAGCAATAACCTGCTCCTCTGTTACGACGCCTCCCTTGGCCACATCTTCTGTTATAGCAGGCAGAAGCGACTTTATAAACCACTCAGCCAATAGCTGATCTGGAACATAGGTCTTTACCATTCTGCGACGACGACGCCACTCATGTATATGATCTGATATATGTGTGGCCGTTGTCTGCTTGAAATTGGTCAAGATCTCCGTTCCAGTTTCGTACCTTATAGGTAACTGAAAGTGTGTTAAGAAAGTCGTGGCTAGGGAACTAAAATTGTCGAACGAGGCTCTAGGTAATTCAATATACCATTTGGCCGCCAGACCAGTCAATGTCCTCTGGAAAAGACGAAGCCTTATCGAATCATCATTCAAGGTATTCGATGAACACCACAGATGGAATGTCATCACATGATTCGACGGGTCTTCGCCAGGATTTCCATTGAATTTAGGAATGTCCGAAGGAAGTTTGTGAGGAATCGCTGGCCACCAATGGGCATAGGCGATTGGATCATTCGTTAATCGATGTAAATCTGGTAATTCTAGGGTCGCCACGAATGGCAACTGCTGATTCAGGTTTGGCGAGGCGTACCCAGGGTACGATGGAATCGCCTGAGCAGTAGGTCTTTGCATACCAGCATAATGCAACTGATGTTGATATGACTGATACGGCTGGTGGGCTTGGCCACTGTAAAGTGGTTGATTTAACCCGTTCTGAATATAGGGTTGCCCACTATTCGCAAAGATTTGTTGTTCAGATCCCTGGTACACCTGTTGAAACTGAGGTTGTTGGTATTGCACCATCCATGGTTGTGAAGCCATGTTTTGCTGTGCGACACTAACCGACGGACCAAGATGCGGGGTTATAGTTCCCGTTTGTATCTGTGTCGTCCCGGCAGTTGGCAATTGTGGTTGTGTTGCAGGGTCAATAGGTTGTTGCATTACAACTTGGGGTTGACATACAACAGGCATCGATTGAACTTGCGACACGGTTACAATTGCTGGCGTCGTCGGGATACTAGACATAGGTACACACTGTTGCATGGAATATACAACTCTTGGTTGTTGGGGTAACATAGGTACCCAACCACGCGTCGTTACTTCAGTCAAACCTGAATGTTGTTGAAAACTGCCGTATGGGTATCCCCCCGGAAGGGGAAGTGAAAGGGCATATTGCCCCCCATACGGTAATAATCCGGAGCTCAAGGGTATAGATGGCCTTTGAGGACTGGATGGCCCAAACTGATTCCCAAAGGGATCAATTTGTCTAGTTTCAACATAAGAATTACCGGGTATTATACCGGAAGAACAAACTGGAACAGACCAAGTTGTCATAATAGTCCCTGGGTGGACTCCTTCTAGCTGATGAGAGCTAGTCGGGACGGCTGGTATGCCGGCAAACATCGTTGGGTTGGCAGTAGGAGCTTCTGCTGTCGCTGTGTCGTTTGGCACAGTTCTAGATGTCGACGGTTGTTCAGACATTTTAAGTCTATCCAATAAACTGCCTATCGATTCTATAGGAACTTCTTGTGGCGATGGACAAACTTCTGATGCAGAAGGAAAAAGAGTGGTACCTACTCCAAAATGAGTTGGAGTATTTGCTTGCTGGTCCTCTACGATTTCCTCTATTGCAATCAGACCAGGAGGAAGAGGAAGACCGTCAGGTCCGTAAAAGATTTCTGGTGCCGAAGAAGGGGTTGCTTCGACAGCGACAGTTGTTTGAACAACAAGACTCTGTGGACCGGTTTCAGATGGAACTGGTTCAGTTATGCAAGTACTTGTCTTCAGACTAGGATTAGTACCACTGTCCTTCTGTTGCTGTTGAACTTCTTCAATAGAGGCAGGGATTCCAGAAATATTGGGAGTGACCAGAATCTCAGATGTTGTTGGAACTTTCGTTCTAACTTTAAAAGGAGATTTTGACCTGGTCAAGCGAGTTCGCTTTGTCCGTACTACTCTCGGTTCCGGAGACAAAGGTGGTTGACTCGCGAGCCTCCCTGAACGACGGGGTTTTAATTGACTTTCCTCCACGGTTGCGGATTACTTGATCAACTAAAATACAAAAAGGGGAATTATGTTTCCGTATTGAATGAATTTTATTAGACGCTTTTAGACACAACTTTGCTTTTTCATGTTTTAAGAGTCGAGAAAAAGCTAAAGATGACTCTAGTCGCCTTCGATGTATTAACGAGCCCGAAGTGACAAATGCTCGGTTGGACTTTTTCAGTTATAGAGTTTGAAAAAGGCCAAAAGAAACTGCTCTGGAGATCTAGGCAGAGGGTGTGCCAAACCTTTCGCGAAACCACAGAATACGTTTTATGGTACGGGTGGTCGATCTTCGTGAATGCTGTGTTCACTGCATCGCGATCAGTAGGGCGGTCGACACGGCTTCCTAAGGATAAAGGATAAAAGCCTATAGGGGTCTCCCAATATACGCGACGGTACGCGGGAGCACAAGTCCGTATTAGTGCTATCGCCCCTCAGGAGGAATCACCCACCTTCGTAGAGATCGACAGTCACTACGTTTAACGACGCCGGAACACGTCTCTACCTAGACCTCTATTGTGAGCGTTATGTTACAATGCGTTTTTAGATTCATTCAATATATTTTAAGTTGATCTTGTTTATCAGTTTGTCTTTCAGGATCACCACGAGATGTATTGGTACAAATTCCTAAATGCAGCTAAAATGATAAGCAAGCTTTCACAATCTTTTTAGCTTTGAAAATCCTAACTACTGAGGGGAGAGAAAAACAATATCTTTCCACACAGAGCACCAAGCACAAACTAATGCACTTTCTCCTAGATCAGACACCCAAACTTATCAAAATGCGAATGCAAGATGCATGTATTTCTTTTCTTTCCCTTTAATGTTGATGTAGACAAAAGGAAAACTGTTGTATGACTTTCGAATTCAATTTGAAGCGTAAACAAACCAATTTTTTCTAAAATGAAAAAACGCTTTACAGGTACTTGTTTCAACACTAAAAATATATGAATTCAAACCATAAAGTGAAAAACAAACAAACTCAAACAGCCATGAACAGTAATAAAACTAACTCAAAAGATCACAAAGACACTTTTACAGTTCAGGATCTAAGAGACCACAGCTATACTGGTTCGCTTTTCACAATGGGAAACTGTAACTGAAACAAGAAATACTGAAAGAACATTCACAGTTTCATCACACAACTGAGGCGGAATAATGTCAAGGAGAAGTGGCTTACAGCAAGTACAATAACCAGCAAGCAATCAGCCAAAAACAAGTGCAAACAGGGCCAAGACACAATAGGAAGACTGAGCAAGACAAGGGCTAGCTGGACCAGCGCAGGTTCTAGTCTGCCAATTTCACTCTCAGCGCAGTTCCCGAAGGGAGTACCTGCGCTGTAATGCAGGCTGCCTGTGTACAGCCTGCACTGACTCACGAGAGTTTCGTCTACAAAGAATTTCGGGTCATAAAAAGCTCAAAAATGCACTGTTTTTGATGAAATAAAAAGCTATAGGTCAAGTACAGGCTAAGGTATGATCAAGAGGATGAAGATCTATCACAAAGAGTAAAGAGTCTTTTGTAGATAAGCTCTTCAAATCTTGAATTTGCTCAGCAAATGAGCAAGAGTAGCAGTCCCTCTACTTCGCTTTTGATATAGTCAAAAGCTTTTCGATTTGGTACTCTTTTCTTCAAGAAATGAATAGCAAAATACTACAAACACCAACAAGATACTAGGCTCCCCAGCGGAGTCGCCAGTTTGTTGTGGGGAAAAGTATCCGATGCGGATGACCCTATCCCTACTCTAAAGGTGACAGTCTTTAGCAACAACTGAAAGTAAAGCTTTGATGTTTTCCTTTATGAAAGTACAGAGAGGGGGAAGAAATGATCAACCAACCTGGTATCCTTCGCTTAGTCGATCTTGATCCTCTCTCTTTGTCTCTTGTTCCCAGCTCCTTGCTCTCTTTGCCGGTCCAGCTACACACAGATCCTGCACAAAACAAGAGAGGAAACTACAAGATACATGTACTCATAACTGATGCATGGATTAGAGTGAATCAAATATACATGTAAATACAATACATCAATGCAATACAAGTATATAGGAGAACATGCAAAACTTTATTGATAGAAGTAACAGGGTTCTGAGAAGGTTACAACCAATGATGGCTCCAATCCAGCAGCACCTCCCCAGCAGCAAGAACTCTCCTCTTCACCTCTAGTAAAACAATCACCCAATAGCTCTAACTGTAATCCAACAACACCTCCTTGCTTTACACAAAATTCCAGCCTCCTTAGACCTCATAGAAGAGCTCTATATATAGGAGAGAAGAAGAGAGGATGAGTCAGCTTGAGGCTGGCATAGAGCTGACTAGTGTCCTCTCCCTCTTCAGTTAATCTTCAGTTCTTGAGTCCACTTGGAGATCCTTGCTTACACATGGTGATCAAGTACCTCTTACTCATCACAAGGCGAATCTGATGAACCAAGTGTCAGTTTGGAAGCTTCCTGGGCAGTTGACACCTTGCAGGATGACTGTGCCACTTGGCCAATCTCGCCCAGCGCAGGTAGCCTTCATTACTTTTGACTTCCAGCGCAGGTACAGAGTGGGACAGTTGCATTCCAGCGCAGAAGCTCAGTTAAGCAGCTGACATGATCCAAAATAAGCCTGTTTTGAAGTGTTTTCAGGTGGAGAACTGATTGGAAGTGCTGTTGTTTGATGACCTTGTTCTTTTAGGGGTAAGAACAACATGTTTAGGGACTGAGGATCCCTGTAATTATTGACATTCCATGCTCCATGATGCGAGGCACAAAAATGTCTATAACAGCTGCGGAGGATAGATTCCGCGAACTACGACTCGCTCCGTCGGCATATCCAGCACATGTCTCCAGAAGGTTCGACATCTGCCACAAATGAAAAAGGTGGATCACTCGACCAGAACAATTACTTTAGTGAAAACAAAATACAACAAAAGCATGCAGGTTACTATTTAAGCATAGTAACGCTTGAGGTACAACCCGTTACGGGGCTGCGCCAGTGGAATTCCGTCATAATCCATTAACTCGTAGGCTCCTTTTGCTAACACCCTTTTAACAATGTAGGGGCCCATCCATAAGGAATTAAATTTACCTGCTCCAAATTTATCGGATTCTTGGTCATAAAGCAAGACCAAATCACCTTCTGAGAAGACACGGGGTTTGACATTTTTGTCGAACTGAGCCTTGACTCGTTTCTTATGGGCTTCGTTAGCCAAAGCGGCATCACGACGGGTTTCATCCAATTGGATTAATTCCAAGAAACGAGCCTCTTCCTCTGAAGTTCTGGGGAGGAGATCAATTGCGAGTTTATGCGACGAAATTTAGCACTGGATTGGCAAGACTGCTTCCAGGCCATACACCAGTTGAAAAGGTGTGAACCCGGTCGCGTTCTTTACCGATGTTCGGTAAGCCCACAAGGCTGAGTACAGGATTAGGTGCCACCTTCTTTTATGAACCCCGATCATCCTTTGCAACATACGCTTCGGGACCTTGTTGATTGCTTCAACTTGTCCGTTGGCTTGCGGATAATACGGAGTAGAGCTGTCGTGAGATAGCCCTAGCTTGGCAGCTAATTCGACCATCATGTGATTGCGAAAATGCGACCCATGATCTTTCACTATAGCCTGTGGTACGCCGAACCTGGCGACTACATGATTGAAAAAGAAAAGGGCAGCTGTTTCACCAGTGTTATCCAATGTAGGCATCGCCTCGGCCCATTTGGTAAAATAGTCAACAGCGACTATAATATACCCATGCCCCCCGGTCGAGGTGGGGTTACATTGCATGAAATTGATGCCCCATTTGGCGAAAGGCCCAACAGCAACTATCGGCTGTAAAGGTGCGGGTGGTCTTCTGGTTTTGCTATCAAAAATTCGACAAGCATGGCAACTTCTGACTGCGGTTATGCAATCTTTGAACATGGTTGGCCAGAAGTATCCTGCTCGTAAGATTTTTTGTGCTGTTGCATATCCAGATTGATGCCCTCCACACGCGCCTGAATGAAATTCATTCAGGGCTTTTTCGGCCTCCTCATGGGTAAGGCACCTCCTCAGAACTGTGTCGATACCACGACGGTAAAGTGTATCACCGATGATCATGTAGTCTTTCGCTTGGTATCGTATACGTTTTTGTTCAGAGTGAGAGGTGTTAGGCCTGAATTTTTGGGTTTGGAGATAAACTATGATATCTCCATACCACTCATCGCTTGTAGATATCAGAAACAAACTTTCGTCTACGATTGACTCTTCTGATGTTTCATCGTTAGACGACGATGGGAGATCGCATAATAATTCTACGAAAACTAGAGCTTTCTTTGATTTGGATTTTACAAATTCCAGATCAAACTCTTGAAGGATCACTATCCATTTTGAATATTTGCCCCCCAGCAACTGTCGCGACAGTATATAGGTCATGGGGTTGCAATCTGACAAAATGGTAGTTTTTCGAAAGAGGACGTAATGTCAAAACCTTTGAATTGCTTGAACAGCTGCAAGCGCTAGTTTTTCAAAATAAGAATATTTACTTTCTGTATCATTTAAGTTTTTACTTAAATAATAGATAGGATGTTCAATTCCATCGACTTCTTGAACTAAAACCATCGCAATGGTCGTATCCGCTGCAGCCAGATACAGGTTAAAATCTCTTTGATAGTCTGGGGCGTACATTAATGATGCTTTTACTAGACAATCTTTCAGAGCATCAAAGGAAGCTTGCACCACCTGGTCCCAGACGAAAGGTACATCCTTTTTCAAAAGACGAGTATAACCTTTAGCAAGTTTTGCGTAATTTGGAATGAACCTCCTCAGAAAGTTCGCTTTCCCTTGGAGTTTCTGAATCTGAAGCAAATTTGAAGGTGGAGGCAAATTAATGATTGCCTGAACCTTGCAGGGGTCGAGAAAAATCCCATCCTTAGAGACTGCAAAGCCAAGTAAACGACCAGAACCGACACAAAACACACATTTGTGTGGATTGAGTCTTATTTTGTAGTGTCGGCAACGTAGAAATATCGCTCTTAAATGCTGCGGATGATCAATCCGCTTTCGCGAATGAGCCGGAAGGTCGTCGAGATAAGGTTGAACAATCTTCTTGATGTCATGGAAGGCATAATTCGTTGCCTTTTGAAATGTCACCCCTGCGTTCTTTAAACCAAAGGGTAGTTTTCGATAAGCGAATGTGCCCCACGGACAAATAAATGCAGTCTTTGACTGGTCCTGTGGGCGGATATTTATTTGATTATACCCGGAAAATCCATCCATAAATGAAAAGATTTCACATCTGGCGCATTCATCAATTATCTGGTCGATGAAGGGTGTAGGGTAGTTGTCCTTCGGACAAGCTTGGTTTACATCCCTATAATCGACACACACTCTAATCGTCCCTTGTTTCTTCATAACAGGGAGAATATTCGATACCCAATCGGTTAGAGGAACCGGGTAGATGAATCCAGCATGGAGAAGTTTTTCAACTTCTGCCTTAATGGCAGCGACTTTCTTGGGGTGCACCTGCCGAAGCCGTTGTCTTACTGGTTTGACATCAAGATACATTTTAATTTCATGTTCAACGATACTCGAGTCAATGCCTGGCATTTCATCATATGACCAAGCAAAGACATCTCTAAATTCGCAAAAAAGAGCGTTATATATTTCCAGTTCTGAAGGGGAACAACCTTTGCCGACATAAATATTCTCTACAACATCTGTTTTAGTCGAGATATTTATGGCTATAGTCTCTTCAATATTGGATAAGTTTCGCTCGGAATCCACCGTATTTACAGTATTTGTTAGGAATTCAAAAACTGACGGGTGATAAAGGTCACTTTGAGTATCTTCTTCATATTCCGGAAGAAGGGAACGATGGTGGTGATCATTCCATGGTGCCCCCTCAATCAACATTGATTGTAAGATTCCTTCGTCAGTCCCATGTACTTTTGACCAAGGATCTAATGAGGTACCATATTCTTTAGACCTATCTACCCAAACGCTTGACGAGCGTTGATTTGGGTTCGCCTCCCATGCTTGAAACATTGATTGCTACAATATTTCAAAAGGGCTTGGGGGCAAAACCACTGTACGATCCATGTTGACCTTCGTGGAAGATATCATATTGCAGGTTGCTACAAACGGTATATTTCCCATATAAATAGGAGGTGGTAGCGCGAAAGTCCCCATCAATGTGGGGTCTTTCAATAATCCTACTCCGATATCTTGAATTGAATGGTTGCTTTCATGGATCATGGGAATGCTTCCTGTAACTTGTGAACCATTTGGGAGGAAGTTCTGTTGGTCGACGACCGTAATCCCTCCTTCAAACGGGAATGCGATCTTCCTAAAATAAGTCGACACAACAGCTACCATGGCATAAATCCATGGTCTACCCAGTAGGATGTTGTAGTCAAGATTTCCATCGATGACCTCAACATCAATTTCTACCGTTTTTCCTCCCAGTTCAACTTTCAAGTTATTAAGGATACCATACGGGGTATAAGTCCTTCCGTCGAAAGCTTTTAATGTTGTCGAAGATCGCGACAAGGTTGGAGATCCTAATGTTTTCCAGCAACTCATCGACATAATACATGTAGATGCTCCCTCATCAATAATTGTTCTGTGAATAGTTTTGTTGAGGGTTTTCACTTGAATAAGGAAAGCTAGCTGAGCTGGTAACTGAGGATCGGATTTCTTGTGATCAAAGGATACAAGATTGGAATCTTTAGGATCAACCCCACCAATAGCTGATAACAACGCCTGCCTTTGGGATGGACAATTTTGTAATACTTCAAGAGTCGACATAGCGGATGGTGATTGGGCCAAATCTTCTACTATGTTATAATGCTGTGCCGCTCTGGCGCGAGGATTAAACGTCGACTTGTGTACTACTCCCTTTGGCGGTTTTATTGTTAATTCAGGAATGATGGGCAGTACAACTTTTGTCGAAGTCGTTGTCGAACTACTTGGTTGATCTTTACCTTTGTCGTTCGACAGCTGAGGATTCCCGTAATCTTTGTTCCTTGTCGAAATCAAAGCATCATTCTGCTGTTTTGAGACCGACAACATAAGTACTTGCGACGGGGAAGCATTTCCACTATCAACCAGATTTTGACCTGGATTGGGAAATGGATCAGTTAACACAGCTGGATTTTTAGGACTCTTAAAGAACTTTTTTATCTCAGCCTTGTACGGACAATTTCCTGTCCGATGATCCTCCTCGTCACATATTTGACAAGTATATTTCCTATTTCCAGGAGGGTTTGAGGAAGTTTTTCCAGGAGATGATTCACCTTGTTTCTTCTTCTTCCCTTTGTTTTGCTTTTTCTTGCTTCCTGGTTGATTGGTTTCTTTGCCTTTATCTGCTGATACGGCATTTACTTCCGAAGCAAGAATCTCTTCTTTTGCATTTTGATCTGAATTCTTACGGGCTTTCTTTGACGAAGCCTTTATCGATTTCGCGATTGCCGTGCCAATCACGCCATCACCGGTATGAGAGTCACTATTGGATTTAGGAGGGGGAGGAATTGAAAATTTCGGTCTAGGAGCGTCAGGTATTTTGTCGTAGAGCGTGCCGGACTGAGTATAAAATAAGTCCAAATACTGTGCACGAGCGATAACTTGCTCCTCTGTTACGACTCCTCCCTTTGCCACATCTTCCATTATAGCAGGAAGTAACGACTTTATAAACCATTCAGCTAACAGCTGATCGGGAACGTATGTTTTCACCATCCTACGACGACGACGCCACTCGTGTATATGATCAGATATATGAGTGGCAGTTGTCTGCTTGAAGATGGTTAATATCTCTGTTCCCGTCTCATACCTTATCGGTAATTGAAAATGGGTTAAGAAAGTCGTGGCTAGGGAGATAAAATTGTCGAAAGAGGCTCTAGTTAATTCAATATACCATTTAGTCGTTGGACCTGTCAATGTCCTCTGAAAAAGGCGAAGCCTTATCGAATCGTCGTTCAGGGTGTTCGACGAACACCACAGATGGAAAGTCATCACGTGATTCGATGGGTCTTCACCTGGATTTCCATTGAATTTAGGAATGTCAGATGGGAGTTTGTGAGGAATCGCTGGCCACCAAGGGGCATAAGCAATCGGATCGTTGGTTAACCGGTGTAAATCGGGTAACTCTAAAGTTGCCACGAATGGTAACTGTTGATTCAGGTTAGGCGAAGCGTAACCAGGGTACGATGGAATCGCTTGAGCAGTGGGCCTTTGCATACCAGCATAATGTAATTGATGTTGGTATGATTGATATGGTTGGTGGACTTGACCACTGTAAAGTGGTTGGTTTTGACCGTTTTGGATATACGGTTGTCCACTGTTCGCAAAGATCTGCTGCTCAGAACCTTGGTACACCTGCTGGAATTGTGGTTGTTGGTATTGCACTAGCCATGGTTGTGAAGCCATGTTCTGTTGTGCTATGCTAACCGTTGGACCAAGGTGTGGGGTAATTGTACCCGTTTGGACCTGTGTCGCCCCACCAGTTGGCGATTGTGGTTGTGACCCATGGTCAAGTGGCTGTTGCATTACAACCTGAGAAATCTGAGGTTGACATGCAACAGGTGTCGCTTGAACTTGTGACACTGTTACAATAGCCGGCGTGGTTGGGATGTTCGTCATAGGTACACACTGTTGCATAGAATATACAACCCTTGGTTGTTGAGGTAGCATAGGTACCCAACTACTTGATGCAATTCCAGTATAACCTGAATACTGTTGTGAACTCCCCTATGGGTACCCTCCTGGAGGAGGTAATGAAAGGGCATACTGCCCCCCATACGGTAGCAATCCGGAACTCAAGGGGATTGATTGTCCTTGTGGGCTGGATTGCCCAAATTGACCTCCAAATGGATCAATTTGGCAAGTCTCAACATAAGAGTTGCCGGGTATTACTCCGGATGAACAAACTGGAACAGACCATACTGTCGAAATAGTCCCTTGGTGGACTCCTTCTAGCGGTTGTGAGCTAGTTGGGACAGATGGTATGCCGGCAAACATTGTTGGAGTGACGGCAGGGGCTTCTGCTGTCGATGTGTCATTCGACACAGTCCTAGATGATGACGGTTGTTCAGACATTTTAAGTCTATCCAATAGATTGCCTAGCGATTCTACAGGAACCTCCACTTGTGGTGGATTAACCTCTGATGAAGGAAATAGAGTGACCCCGACTCCAAAATGGGTTGGAGTACTTGCTTGCGGATCCTCTGCAATTTCCTCTATCGCAATCAAACCCGATGGAAGAGGAAGACCGTCAGGTCCGTAAAATATTTCTGGTGCTGAAGAAGGGGTTGTTTCTACAGCGACAGTTGTTTGAGGAACAAAACCTTCTGGACCGGTTACAGATGGAACTGGTTCAGTTGCACAAGTATTTGCCCCCAGACTAGGATCAGTATTACTGTCCTTCTGTGGCTGTTGAACTTCTTCTATAGAGGCAGGGTTTCCAGAAATGTTTGGAGTAACCGGAACCTCAGATGCAGTTGGAACACTTGTTCTAACTTTGATAGGAGATTTTGAACCGGTTAAACGAGTTCGCTTTTTCCGTACTGTTTTCGATTCCAGAGACAAAGACGGTTGACTCGTAAGCCTCCGTGAACGACAGGGTTTCAATTGACTTTCTTCCACGATTGCGGATTACTCGATCAACCAAAATATTAAAAGGGGAAATTTGTGTTTCCAAATTGAATGAATTTTATTAGACGCTTTTAGACACAACTTGCTTTTTCACTTTTTAAGAGTCGAGAAAAAGATAAAGATGACTCTAGTCTCCTTCGATGTTTTAACGAGCCCGAAGTGACAAATGCTCGGATGGACTTTTTCAGTTATAGAGTTTGAAAAAGGCCAAAAGAAACTACTCTGGAGTTCTAGGCAGAGGGTGTGCCAAACTTTTCGTAAAACCACAGAATACGTTTTACGGTACGAGTGGTCGATCTTCGTGAATGCTGTGTTCACTGCATTGCGATCAGTAGGGCGGCCGACACGGCTTCCTATGGATAAAGGCTTTGTTCCTATAGGGGTCTCCCAATATATACGCAACGGTACGTGGGAGCACAAGTCCGTATTAGTGCCACCGACTCTCAGGAGGAATCACCCACCTTCTTCGAGATCGACAGTCACTATGTTTAACGACGCCAGAACACGTCTCTACCTAGACCTCTATGTGTTTGCGTTATGTTTCAAAGCGTTGTTAGGTTCATTCAATATATTTTAAGTTGATCTTTTTAAAGTTTGCCTTTCAAGGTTCACCACGAGATGTATGATACAAATTCCTAAATGCAGTCTAAGATGATAAGCAAGCTTTTTTCAATCTTTCAACTTTGAAAATCTTAACTACTGAGGGAAAAGAAAGACATCATCTTTTCACACAGATCATAGAGCACACACTAATGCACTTTTTCCTAAATCAACATGCAAGCTGTCAAAATGCACATGCACAATGCAGGTATTTCTTTTCTCTTTCTTAATGTTGATGTATTACAAAAAGAAAGCTGTTGTATAACTTTGAATCCAATTTCAAGTGAAAGTAAACAAGCTTTTGTCAAAAATCAAAAGACACCTTAAGATCTACTTGTTTCAACACTAGAAATACATAAATTCAAACCATATGACGAAAGCAAAAGCTCAATCAGCTATGAACAGCAAACAAACTAACTCTAAAGATCAAAACGACAGTTATCACAGGTCTAGATCTAAGAGGTCATAGCAAGAATAGTTCACTTTCGTTATGGGAAACTGCAAATGATATAAGAAATACACAAAGAACAAATACAGTTTCTTTATACAACCGAGGCGGAATAGTGGCAAAGAAAGGTGGTTTCAGATAGGTACATTGACTGATAACAGGCTGCAAAAACAGGGATGAAAACAGGGCAACAGAAAACAGAGAACCCCAGTTGCACAAGGCAAAACTAGTTCAGCGCAGGTAGAACACTGTCAGTTTGACATTCAGCGCAGGTAGCCCCTTCGGGACCTGCGATGAAATGCAGACTGCCTTCACAGTGCCTGCAATGAAGAGAGAAACTCTCATTTCTCTTGGTTTCCGGGTTACAGATTGCTCAAAAATCAACAGTTTTTGGCCAAATCAAAGCTATCAATCTAGTACACACTAAAGGATGAAAAGCTATCACTAAGAGCTGTTTAGAGTCCTTGTGGATCAGCTCTTCAAATCATAAACATGCCCAAAAACTGAGCTAGAGTAGCTGCCCTCTACTTTGCATTTGAAAGATCCAAATGCAGTTCGATTCGGTACTCCATGTGTTTAGGAAATGAATAGCAAAAACACAAACAACCAACAAGATACGGTCCCCAGCGGAGTCGCCAATTTGTTGTTGGGAAAAGTATGCAATACGGAATGACCCTATCCCACTCTAAGGGTGATAGTACCTCAGCAACAATCAAAGCAAAGCTATCTAAGATTTCTTCTTTATGAAAGTAAAATAGGGGAGAAAGAGATCCACTAACCGATGTCTTTCGCTAATGGTTGATCCAATCTTCTCTCCTTGCTGCTTGCTCCCAGCTCCTTGCTCTTTCACTGGCCCAGCTACACCATGATCCTGCAAAATGGCAAGAGAGGGAAACTACAAGAAGCATACATTCATAATTGATTCAAGGATTAGAATAAATCAAATACACAAGTATAACAATACATCATTGAGACACATGCATATAGAAGAACCTCAAATGCTTTATTAATGGAAGAAGTAAAGTTCAGGAAGTGATACAACCATAAGAGGCCCAATCCAGCATCACCTTCCCAGCAGGAAGAAATCTCCTCTTCACCTCCTTCAAAGCAAATCACCCAATAGTTCTAAACTCAAACTAACAGCAATTCTTTACATTCACCAGATTCCAGCTTCCCTAGACCTCATGAGAGAGATCTATATATAGGAGTTTTGGAGAAAGGATGAGTCAGCTTGAGACTGGCATGAAGCTGACTAGTGTCCTCTCTCACTTCAGTTATTCTTCAGTTCTTGAGTCCACTTGGAGGTTCTTGCTTCCACTTGGAGATCTAGACCCTCTTACTCATCACCAGTCGAATTCCCTGATCCAAGTGTCATTTTCGAAGCTTCCTGGGCATTGACACCTTGAGGAATGATTGTGCCACATGTCCCAACTTGCCCAGCGCAGGTAGCCTTCTTTGCAGTTGACAATCAACGCAGGTAGACAGTGGAGCACTTGACATTCAGCGCAGATGCTCAGTGGAGCAGTTGACATGATCCAGAATTGCCTTGTTTTTGAGTGTTTTCAGGTGGAGAACTGTTATTCAGTGCTGTGGTTTGATGACCTTGTTCCTCTAGGGGTAGAAACAACATGTTTAGGGACTTTGGATCCCTTAGATTTTTGACATTTCATGCTTCATGCTGTAAGGCACAAAAATGTCTATAACAGCCTGGGTGAGTCTATGTCTTCTTCTTCATTTCCTCCTGTAACTTCTTTTTCTCGTTCCATGGCAATTTGAGTAGACCTGGGTGAGTCTATGCCTTTTTCTTCATTTCTTGATTCCTGTGTAACTGCTTCCTCCTCTTGTTCCATAGTAATTTGAGTAGGCCGGGGTGAGTCTATATTTTCCTCTTCTTTATTCCCTATTACTTCCTGCGTAGTTTCTGGAGAACTTGCTGGTTCTTGTGTTTCATCAAGTTCTTCTGTTTAATCCCGTGCAGTTTTTGGAGAACTTGTTGGTTCTTGTGTTTCAGCAAGTTCTTCTGTTTGCTCCTATGCAGTTTCTGGAGAACCTACTGGTTCTTGTGTGACAGCAAGTTCTTCTGTCTACTCTTGCATCTTTTCTGGAGAGCCTACTGGTTCTTGTGTGACAATAGGTTCTTCTGTCTGCTCTTGCACCTTTTCTGGAGAGCCTACTGGTTCTTGTGTGACAGCAGGTTCTTCTGTCTGCTCTTGCGTCTTTTCTGGAGAGCCTACGGGTTCTTGTGTGACAGCAGGTTCCTCTGTCTGCTCTTGCACCTTTTTTGGAGAGCCTATTGGTTCTTGTGTGACAGCAGGTTCTTCTGTCTGCTCTTGCATCTTTTCTGGGGAGCCTACTGGTTCTTGTGTGTCAGCAGGTTCTTCTGTCTGAGCAGAGGGTTGTGGTGTTTCCGTCTGTGTAACAACAGGTTCTTTTGTTTCAACCACAACAGCAGGGACTTCATTCATTGGTTCTGCCACTACCTTGTATCATGCTTGAGTATATATCTCACCACAATTAACACACACATATTCATTGTCCTTACTCTTCTCTGCTGCAGATGCTACTCGTGCTAAAATATGTAGGCTAAATTCATTTTGATAGGCTTCCTTGACCCTTATTATTTCCTCCTGGTAGTCCTGAATTTGAGCTTTTAGAAATTCAATTTCTTCCTGCAGGGCAGATATGGTAGGCTGAGCTTGTGGAACTGTAGATTCCAGTGGGGGCAGAGGTTGTGTTTCATCATTTTGATCACTTATATCCTCGACAGGTGGTTCTTGTGTGTCACCTGGGGTAGTGGCTATTTCTTGTGTTGCAGCCACTTGGCCAATATTACCTTGGGTGTCGGCAGCTGGTTCTTGTGTGACACCTGCCTTAAAAGATGATGTCACAACATTGTGAACACTCTGCATCTCAGCCTCCGAGGGTGAGGGAGAGGAGTTTCCAGGGCTTGTGGGAATGCGGGTTTTTAACGTGATGGGTGGTGAGTAAGGGAGGGTGTGGCTAGGAAATTCAGTTATTACAGACGACCGAGTCCTTTGCTTTGGTAGAGAAGCAGGGAATTCAGACATTTTTCTTTTCCGGCTGGCTTTCTTTAAGATAGGGATGGTGGCAGAAATAGCAGCTGCTTTAGCCGAAGCCCTAGTTCTTCTTCTTTTTGGTGGGGTTCCCATTTTCTGCTGCATTTTCCGTTTGAGGAGAGTAATAGGGATGTTATCATCAGAGTCATCGGTGGAAATACCAAGTATGGGGATGGATGGCTTAGTTCTATTGGGGGATGGGGTTGTTTCCGTGGGTATTTCTACTGCTGATTTTTCATTTGCAGTAACTTGTGGGGGTGTTTGCTGGAGGACTTCTTTGGGTATTTGTTCTGGAATGTCGTCTGCTTGCTGAGGGATTTCTTCAGGTATTTGCTCAGGAATGTTCTCTGTTTGCTGAGGGATTTCTTCGGGTATTTGCTCAGGAATGTTCTCTGTTTGCTGAGGGATTTCTACATCTGGCTGAGGTATGTCTTCAGCTTGGTGAAGAATTTCCTCTTCCTGATGAGGAATTTCCTCTTCCTGATGAGGAATTTCCTCTTCCGGCTGTGGAATTTCTGCCTCTTGATGGGGATTAATGGGGGGTGGAGGGTTATTTAAGGCGAGGCCTATATTTATCAGCAATTGAGCTAAACGGTGGTGTTTCAAGGAAAGAAGCGGACGCTTTGCATTGACAGTGTAACGTGACATATTTTTGAGACATCTCAATAAATAATATGGCATATTTATCAACTGACCATTCCTCAAATGATTCAACAAGACGAAATCATGCTGGTAAATTACCTGGTACCGGCCTTCGCACGTCAGGTATCGCTTCACAAATTTAGCAACTTTCGGCCACGGTTGAGGCAATGAATGAAGTGCTACGCCTCTACCCTTGGGCTCTACCTGCTCGCCTGGTTGAAGAAAATCCTGTTGCGCATTAAGGATCAAGTGCTTCCTACTGAACCACCGTATTCCATTAGCTGGTAGCCTGGTAACTTGGGCTATGACTTACTCCGTGACTGGGATTTGAACTCCTTGAACGACAGAAAATCCTTCTGTTAAATTGCATGCAAACTTGAGGACTTGCTCCGTGTCGAAGTCTGGAAGTCTCCTGAAATAATCTAGCCATCTCGCTTGCAGAAAGATTTGATAAACCTCGGGATAGAGCTCAAGAAGTGTTGTTGTGTCAGGTTCATATGTGATGAGATTTCCTCCCATAGCTACTGTTTCAGTGAAATTCACAGTTCAGAGCTGAGCTTCTGAATTCAGTTCATAGTAAACATTGCAAATGGTAACATGTCGTGATGGAATGGCTTTTATGTATTACCGGGAGAGTTAAGGGCGGCGGTAGTTGGCGTAGTATGCAATTATGAGAGCGCTGTGGTAATCCCCCTCCTATGCGTAAGTGATATGATTGGAAGTACAATTATTTGGTAGTCCTATCATCATCTCCGCATTAACTATTATTTAATGTCCATACATAATCATGCGTACCTTTATGTTTTACCTTTTTGATTGCTGCGTCAAAAAGTCTTGTCTTATCTTTTGCTGGATCATAATGATTACAGCGGGTCTAAGAGCATGAGAATACCGGCGTTTTTTAATAATAATGACGGGAAGTGATAGTGGAGTATTGTAATCATCACATGAAATGGTTTATTTTATAAAGAATTCGTTTCTTAGGGGCTAAAGTGGAGAGACTGGTACTTTTATAAATGAGAGAATTGCTGAAAAAGGTATTACGGGATCGGGAAGTGGTGTTGCAGCAACGTGGTTGGTGTTGCAGCCACTGGAAGTGATGTTACATCAACGGGAAAAGATGTTGTAGTAACGGGAAAAGGTGTTGCAGCAACAGGAATTGGTGTTGTAGCAACGAGAAATGGTGTTGCAGCAACAGGAATGGTGTTGCAGCAACAGGAAATAGTGTTGCAGCAACAGGAAATGGTGTGCAGCAACAGAGCTTGCAAGTCCGCAAAGTGATTCCTTTGAATCTTTTGTTCTCGGTTTTTTTTTTTTCACAACTCCAATCTGCAAAATACTGAAATGTAATATAGCAACCCTTGGCAGGGATTATTAGTTAAAGAAAAAAAAGAATATCTAATCTAAAAAAAAATGCATAAATAAACAGAAATTTAAGTGCTTTGAGAGACAGCAAGTTCCCCTGGAAAAGACTACTGTTTAATTGCCATGCAAGTGGCTTTAAAATCTTCTTTAGAAACAGGCCTCTGATATAAACGGAGTCGATAGCCATTCACTAGTAGTGGTGTTCTGCTTCCATCAATTGTT
Source organism: Pinus tabuliformis (assembly GCA_031772625.1). Taxonomy (NCBI): domain Eukaryota; kingdom Viridiplantae; phylum Streptophyta; class Pinopsida; order Pinales; family Pinaceae; genus Pinus; species Pinus tabuliformis. The sequence continues at coordinate 885,670,691 of CM062804.1, read as the reverse complement.
AAAAGTCTAACTGTCCCATTTGGAAAAACAACATCCACTTCATAAGGCCCTAACCACCTTGCTTAACTTACCTTGGAAATCCTCGAAACGGGAATCATAAAGTGGAGCCCAGTTACCTTTTTGGAACTGCTTTTGCTTGATGGTTCTGTCATGCCACCTGCTTCTTTGTTGTTGTATCATGGTTGTCTGATGGATGGCATCCAGTCTTTTCTCGTCCAATTCTTGAAGTTGTTGTAACCTGGCTGTCTGTGCATCAGTCAAATCAAGGTTAACACCTAAAGCAAATGGGGTAGCAAGCTAAGTGGGCTTGATTGTGGGAAAAACTCCACAGTTAAGCGCGCTTGAGCCAGAGGAGTTCTGGGATGGGTGACCTCCTGGGAAGTCCTGGTTACCGGGTGCAAGCCCCGGAAGTGATGATTGATGCTATGTGATTCGTTCTCCACATTTCACTAGTTTCAATCCCACTTCTTCACCCCTGTGAGCATCACCCGATGCAATGAGTGCTAAGTGAACTATTCAAAAATCATGAGAAATTAGTTAGTTACAACTACCTCTCATGGAAATGGTCATACGTTTGAATGACTTACTTAACGCAGTTGAATCCCAAAAATGATATCTAATATAATGCACTGCGTAAATCCCCCATACTTAAATTCAAAAAGAGTCAAGGGATCTCTACTTGAATGGTTCATGAGGCACAATACTTGCTAAGGTTTTGCAAATGGGGTAGCAAGCTAAGTGGGCTTGATTGTGGGAAAAACTCCACAGTTAAGCGCGCTTGAGCCAGAGGAGTTCTGGGATGGGTGACCTCCTGGGAAGTCCTGGTTATCGGGTGCAAGCCCCGGAAGTGATGATTGATGCTATGTGATTCGTTCTCCACATTTCACTAGTTTCAATCCCACTTCTTCACCCCTGTGAGCATCACCCGATGCAATGAGTGCTAAGTGAACTATTCAAAAATCATGAGAAATTAGTCAGTTACGACTACCTCTCATGGAAATGGTCATACGTTTGAATGACTTACTTAACGCAGTTGAATCCCAAAAATGATATCTAATATAATGCACTGCGTAAATCCCCCATACTTAAATTCAAAAAGAGTCAAGGGATCTCTACTTGAATGGTTCATGAGGCACAATACTTGCTAAGGCTTTGCAAATGGGGTAGCAAGCTAAGTGGGCTTGATTGTGGGAAAAACTCCACAGTTAAGCGGGCTTGAGCCAGAGGAGTTCTGGGATGGGTGACCTCCTGGGAAGTCCTGGTTACCGGGTGCAAGCCCCGGAAGTGATGATTGATGCTATGTGATTCGTTCTCCACATTTCACTAGTTTCAATCCCACTTCTTCACCCCTGTGAGCATCACCCGATGCAATGAGTGCTAAGTGAACTATTCAAAAATCATGAGAAATTAGTCAGTTACGACTACCTCTCATGGAAATGGTCATACGTTTGAATGACTTACTTAACGCAGTTGAATCCCAAAAATGATATCTAATATAATGCACTGCGTAAATCCCCCATACTTAAATTCAAAAAGAGTCAAGGGATCTCTACTTGAATGGTTCATGAGGCACAATACTTGCTAAGGTTTTGCAAATGGGGTAGCAAGCTAAGTGGGCTTGATTGTGGGAAAAACTCCACAGTTAAGCGCGCTTGAGCCAGAGGAGTTCTGGGATGGGTGACCTCCTGGGAAGTCCTGGTTACTGGGTGCAAGCCCCGGAAGTGATGATTGATGCTATGTGATTCGTTCTCCACATTTCACTAGTTTCAATCCCACTTCTTCACCCCTGTGAGCATCACCCGATGCAATGAGTGCTAAGTGAACTATTCAAAAATCATGAGAAATTAGTCAGTTACGACTACCTCTCATGGAAATGGTCATACATTTGAATGACTTACTTAACGCAGTTGAATCCCAAAAATGATATCTAATATAATGCACTGCGTAAATCCCCCATACTTAAAGTTTTGATCTCAAACTCTACAGGGAAAATAACATTCTTTCCAAAAACTAATTCATAGGGTGAAAAGCCCGTAGTATTCCTCCAAGTAGTTCTATAGGCCCATAATGCCTCGGGCAACCTTTGAAACCAGTCCCTTCTATTCTCCTTTATTGTTTTTGTTAGGATGGCTTCTATGACTTTATTGGTGCTTTCTACCTGCCCATTTGCTTGGGGGTGATAAGGTGTAGTCATCTTGTGCTTAATATGATATTTCTGAAGCGTATTTTTGAAGCCATGAGAGTTGAAAGGAGTTCCTCCATCCGTGACTAATTCTCTGGGCAATCCAAATCTAACAAAGATTTCTTCAAATAAAAATGTTAGTACTGCTTCTTCATTAGCTTTAAGGAGTGCCTTAGCTTCTACCCATTTAGTCATATAATCTGTGCATACTAATATGTACACTCTTTGATTGGATGGAGGATTAATGGGACCTAAAAAATCTAATGCCCATTTCTCAAAAGGTTCAAGAATTACCTGGGGATTGAGTCGCATTTCATCCCTGTGATTAGGCTAGCCCATCCTTTGACAGCTATCACAAGCCTTCACATATTTTCTAGCATCTTTGAAGAGTGATGGCCAATAATAACCCATTCTGAGTACCTTGTGTGCTGTTCTTTTATCTGCAAAATGTCCTCCACAAGGGCCATCGTGACAAGCTTTTAGTACATCATAAATTTCATTTTCACCAATGCACCTCTGAATTTCCTGATCGATTCCTGTATGGAAAAGGCACCCGCGTATCCAGCTGTACCTAGCACTTTGCTGGATGATCTTTCTTCTTTCCCTGTGTGATAGGTGTGATGGTAATTTTCCTGCAACTAGATAATTGGCAATGTCTGCATACCAAGGTGAGTGAGCAGATACTGCAAATAAATACTCATCAGGAAAAGAATCATCTACTAGAGCATTTTCATCAGTTTTTAATTTAGAAAGGAAATCAGCAACTACATTTTCTTTTCCTGGCCTATCTACAATTGTGATGTCAAATTCTTGTAGTAATAATAACCATCTGGTGACTCGGGCATTTGTAACTGATTTATTCATTAAATACTTAATGGTCGAGTCATCAGTATGCACAAAAGTAGTGTAGCCAGTAATATAATGTCAAAATTTATTGATAGCATAAATGACTGCTAGGACTTCCTTCTCAGTGACCGTGTAATTCAGTTCAGCTGGTGTCATATTCTTACTGATAAAATAAATGGCATAGGGAAGACTATTTTCTTCCTGACCCAAGACAGCTCCAATTGCAGTGTCTGAGGTATCAGAGGATATATGAAAGGGTAGTGCCCAATCAGGTCCTCTCAAAACGGTAGCTGCAAACAACTGATGTTTAAGTTCATTAAAAGCTTTTTCACAATCATCAGTCCACTTAAATTCAGCATTTTTCATTAATAACACAAATAGAGGAGAAGCTATTTTGGAAAAAATTTTAATAAATCTTCTATAGTATCCAGCATGTCCTAAAAAGCTTCTTACATCAGTTTGTGTTTTGGGGATAGGGAGGGTCTGAATTACCTATATTTTAGCTGGATCGACTTGAATTCCTAGGAATGAGATGAAGTGACCCAATACAATACCTTGATTCATCATCATATGACACTTTTCAGTGCTTAAGGCAAGGTGTGCTTCTATACACCGCTTAAGTACTTTTTCAAGATTCTGCAGTGCATCCTCAAAAGTCACTCCATAAGGAGTAAAGTCATCCATAAATATTTCTAATGAATCATTTTGCATATCAAAAAAAATCCCTATCACTGCTCTTTGAAATGTTGCTGGAGCATTACATAGCCCAAATGGAAGTACCTTGTAAGCAAAGGTCCCCCATGGGCTAGTAAACGTGGTCTTGTCCTGGTCTTGGGGTGAAATCTTAATCTGTTTATATCCACTGAACCCGTCCAAGAATGAAAAGAATTTCTTACCTGCCAAATTATCCAATACCTGATCAATGAATGGTAAAGGGAAATGGTCTTTCTGGGTGGCTTTATTCAGTGCTCTGTAATCCACACATACTCTCCATTTGCCATTTTTCTTGGGTACAATTACAAGTGGGGAAACCCACTCACTATCAGATATAGGGTATATAAATCTTGCATTCAAGAGTTTTTGAAGTTCCTCCTTCACAATTTCCCTTAGGTTGGGATTCATTCGCCGCTGGGGTTGACAAACTGGCCGGGATCCCTCTTTAATATAAATCCGGTGAGTGCATAGCTCAGGGGAGATCCCTTTCATGTCTGTATAGTCCCATGCAAATGCTTCTTTATTTTCCTGGAGTAACTTTATTAATTGTTGTTTTTCATTATCAGTTAAATTAGGATTTATATTTAATGTTTTGCCAGGCTCAATTTCTATTGTTGTACTTTTGGAGGGGCTGCCTACTGTTGTCTGAAATAAATTTTTATCTTCCAAGTTCTGCTGAGATTTAGCTTCCAAGATTGCAGTGAAGTGATTGTACATTTCTGGGTTGACCAAAGAAGGTTCAGAAATGAAGCTGCTGATTAATTCATCTTCGGTAGAGTCTTTGAAAGTTAAGGCTTGTCCAATAGTCAATATAGGTTGGGTTTCTTCATCCTCATAATCTACCCATACAGAGTTTTCATTATTAATCATGGGTGTAGCATGAGGATAAAGGGTAAGCTGTTTGGTTTCCTCTCCATTAGAGATGGTCATTGATCCTGATCTACAGCTAATGAAAGCATATGCTATAGCCAGCCAAGGTCTTCCTAGAATCAGCGGATGACCCCCCAACTTTGTTTTAGTTTGTAACACCACAAAGTCAGCTGGGTAATTCCAGGATTCTACAGAAATTATTAAATCTTCAATGACCCCTTCCGGTTTAATTGTAGAGCGATCAACCAATTCTAGGATGGTTGGAGTTTCCCTAATAAAGTTTTTTAATTGAAGCAATTGTGCTATTTCAAGTGTCATAATATTTATTGCAGCTCCTAAATCTACTAGAACTTTAGAGACAAAGGTTTTTCCAACCTGAACTGTTACTGTAGGGTGACCAGGGTCACCATATTTCATAGGAGGATCTTTTTCTCTCATTAAAGCAGTCATTTCTCCCATCACATGAACTGTGAGGGGGTCCTTAACTTTTCTTCCAGGTTTTTTTATGCAGATATATCTAACAGTCCTAGCATAAATGGGAACATCTCTTAGCGCTTGCAACAATGGGATTTTAACATATAAACTCTGTAGTTCACCTAAAAGGTTAAAATCAGGTTGCTCCAGTGTTTTAGTGAGAGCCAAACGTTTAGGGAATGGCGGATCTGTTGTTTGATCATTGTTGTTAGATGCTGATTCAACTGTTTCAGCATTATTGTTAGCTGGTTTTTCTTTTCTAACTTCCTCTTTATCAGAGTCAGTGATGTCATCAATGATGGGTTCAACAATTCTCCCTGAACGAAGATGGATATCGTTACATTGCATGGGGGAGACAGGCTGATTTTGAATATCAATTAGTTGCAAGGCTTTATTATTATTTGGGTTGGGGTTGGGTTGCACAGGCAGCTGCGGTCTAATTGCCTGGTTATTTGGAGGAGTATTGGATGGTAAGGAAAGAGACTGTTGATGTTGAGGAAATGGCATCTGTTGGCCTGCCCAGTTTGGATTCCATTGATTAAAATATGGTTAATGGGGAGCCCAAGGATTCCATATAGTAGGATCAGGAAAAGGAAGATTTGGTTGCTGCATAGGTGGAAAATTCATTGTGTTAAAGGGTGGGTACTGCATTTGGTTCATGGGTGGGTAATTTGTTTGAAAAGGAGAATGATTATTCCAACGACTAAATGTTGTGTTAGAATTCATACCTTGTCTTTGTGGCCATTGCCTCCTCTGTGTCATCAGGTACACTGCTTCAACCTCTTCTTCAGTTGACTGCAATGCTGCTTTAATTCCAGGCAGAGAGGGGCATTGCTGGGTTTCATGGTCCTTTTCGCAGATCGTGCAGATTGGTACCTTATCTAGTGGGCATTCCCTGAGTGGGTATTTTTCTCTGCATTTGGAACAAAAAATGGCTAAGGCAGCTTCTGCTTCTGCCTGTTTCTTCTTTACCTACAGAGCATCAATTTGTGAAGCAAAAGAGCTTAACATCTCAGTTTTAAATTCTTCTAACAAATTACCTATTTCAGCCCTTGTTGCTCCTCCACTTGCTGACTTCTGAACTCTTGAATATACATTGTCCCTGCTTTTTGATCTGCTCACTGCTCCTCTTGAACATCTCATGCAGAGATTGATAATTTCATCAAATGGTTCCTTGGAAATGTCCCATTTTCCCAGCATGTTTAACATGTCCAAGCAGTCATCTCATACCCCTTTCAGAAATATAGTTTTCAGAATATCTTTACTCATGTTAGGGTGGTCAGACCACTGCAGATTATACTGCAATCTTTCCACAAAATCTTCCAGATTCTCGTCCTCCTTCTGAACCATTTTAAACAATTCTTCCTTCCTTTCTCTTGTCTGGCAGTAATCTTGATACTTGGCTAGAAAGCTTTCTTTCATCTGATCCCAGGTAGTGATTGCCTGAGCTCCTAAGCTCATAAACCACCTTAACGCGTTCCCTTTTAGTGTTGCTGGAAACAGTTTCAGTTTCTGATTAGGGCTCACATAATCATAACTCCTACATAGTATATCGAATTCAAAGAGGAATTCATCCGGGTCTTTAGAGGATAACCCATGAAAGTTGGGTAATGCTGAGAGTGGAATGTTTTTCATGGGGGTTGCTCCTCTCGGGAGCTCCCGCATAGGGAACTCCAGGGTAGAGAGCGAATTTTCCCCTCTTCCTTCTGTTCTTTTATCCTCCATTGGTCTTTTTTCTGAATTACTTGCTTTATCTTCTGTATCTTCTGTTTCTTCAGGTTCTTCTACCGGTTCCTCAGTGTATTCTGGTACTTCCAGCTTCCTTTCAGGTCCCAGTACTTCCTCCGTCTGTCGATCTGTTTGTGAGGAATATTGGATCTGAGGTCTCCGGGAACTTGTCCTCTATGATGTTTCGGCCTTTGAGATGATTTCGTCAATGAAGGTTTTTCTTCCTCCTCCGCCTTTGCCGCCTATGAAATTAGGTTTCCTGCGTCCTCTCATGCACCTGTTATTCTCAAAAAGAAATCATTAATGCTTTTAGAAATCTCTAGTCGCCTTCCCCGACAATGGCGCCAAAATGTTGGCTAGTTGAATTGTTTATTGATTAACAATCAAGTACCACATTAAATTTTCAACCTCGGAAAGTCTTTTATTTCAAAGGCTACCGCGTACTGTATGTACTTAACTCTAAAAGCATCAAAAAGCTGTAGTATACATAATTCTCACGCTATGTTATAACAGTGCATTGCAAAGATAAAATGAAAGCAGTTAATTAAGATTACAAATCTGAAAAGAAAAGTGATGGATGCTCTGTAAGCAGAGGATCAAGACCCTATCCTCCAAGCAAGGATGTTCAGCACCTACCCCTGTAACCAGATTGCTAATACACACTGCAATTCTAATTCACCGGTGAAGTACAGTTTCAAACGATTAACAAAACAGAGTTCCAGCAAAAAGGAAATTATCAGAGGTAATGCTACAGAATCCAAAACAGAGTATCGGCAGAAAGAAATTACCAAACACACTCACACAATTGACAGAAAAGTAAATGGGTGAATCTTGTGAGGAAGGTGGGCCCGGTCCCTCTCACAAGATTCCCCAGAACACAAATGCTAGATTAGGTGCTCAGAACAATCTTCTATTCATCTGCCAAATGATCCAGTTACAATAAAAAAAAGTCAGACTTTGTTGTTGTCTTTCAAAATTCCCCCTTACAGACTATTTTCTCCTCCCCTTTCTAATGTAGATGTCTCCTCTTTATAGAGGAGACATCTATTACAATAGACTGTCATAGTTCATTCAGTTAAACCTTTCTGTCAAAAATAAGAAATCCATCCTTGTTACAAGGTGCTGTTACAACAGTGTGACAATGTATTCTTTCTTGGGTCTCTTACTGTTACACAGCTGGTAACCGAACTTCGACCGTCTTCTTGGAATCCTCGCGCTATCCTTTGCTGCTTCCCCATGGTTGCTGATTTAGTAAACCCGTGCTGCTCCTGATATTTTAGCAACTGTAACTGTGTTTTACCCTTTTTGAACAGTTTCTGATCATGCTGCATCAGCGTGGAATTCTGGCGATCTTCTGATAGTTGCCGTTTGTTATCTCCGGTATCGTTGCAAAATAACATTTCCCTGTTTTAGATAGTTGCTGTTGCTGGCTGTAGCAACTGTGTAGTTGTTGTTTCTGGTGTTGCAGCAACTGCGTAGTTGCTGTTTCTGGTGTTACAACAACTATGAATTATAATTCCTGCAGACTTTAGACAGTTCAACAATTACTTGGCAGCTTAGTTAGCTTTTCCAAAGATAAATATAAAGATAACATGAATATGTAATGAACAATTAAACATATAGATATGCGGAGAGTTACTTCATACCTTGGGGTGATTAAGTCATTATGTAATCAAAGCTTTCAACTTATGAACTGAAAAAGGATAATATTATGGCAAAAATATAAGGTTAATATTGGTCAATTCTGAGTCATAACACCCCGCAGGGGTTCCTCTACACTGTCAGGTCAAGCACTCCATCGATCTGACCCCAGGTGCGCCGCTACCCAATGGACCAATTTATCGGCGCTCTGTTCTGGAGAATGATGAAATCAAGAGGCAGATTTAGGAGCTCCTGTAGAAAGGTCACATCCATCCGAGTTCATCACCTTGTGGGAGTGCGATCATGTTGGTATAGAAGAAGGGTGCGACTTGGAGATTATGTATTGACTATCAAGCGCTGAACAAGATCACTGTCCGTAATAGGTACCCGATCTCGAGGATTGATGACCTCCTCGACCAACTAAAGGGGGTGAAATATTTCAACAAGATCGATTTGAAGTTAGGATATCACCAGGTACCAGTCGAACCCTCTGATGTGTGGAAAACTGCCTTCAAAGCCAAGGAGGGCATTTTTGAATGGTTGGTTATGCCTTTGAGATTGACGAATGCTCCTGCAACCTTCATGAGGCTAATGGATGAAATCTTGCGGCCATTCACCAACTCATTTGTAGTGATATACTTGGATGATATTTTGATCTTCAACCAGAGTTGGGAAGAGCACCTCCACCACATCTGACAGTTTCTCCAAACACTGTGGCAACACAAGCTATGTGCCAATTTGGAGAAATGCACTTTTGTCATGACTCAGGTTCAGTATCTGGGATACATTTTTTATGAACAAGGGGTGCATGTCGATCCAGCTAAGATCCAAGTCATTTGGGATTGGCCATCTCCAACCACTCTGACATAGCTCCGCAGCTTTCTAGGTCTTGCCAACTTCTACCGCAAGTTCATGTTGGGTTTTTCTCATATCACTTGGCCCTTGAGTCAAGTCACCAAGGGAGGAGCGAAAGAAAAATTATTTTGGTCTAAATCTCAACAAAAAGCATTCATAGAGTTGAAAGATCGCCTCTGCATGGCACCAGTGCTCGCGTTACCAGATTTACAACAACCATTTGAGGTCGAGACAGATGCCTCTGACTATGCTATTGTGGCAGTCCTTACTAAACATGGGCATCCAGTGGCATATCATAGTGAAACACTTTCAGACACATTCTAGAATTATCCCACTTATGATAAAGAGATGTATTCCATTGTGCAGGCCTACCGACAATGGAAGCATTACATTTTGGGGAAGGAAATGGTCATCCACACAGACCACCGACCCCTGTAGTTCATACAGACCCAAGGGAAATTGTAGAATGATCGCCATCAGAAGTGGTCTACATACCTACAACAGTTCCATTTGAATATCAAATATAAGAAGGGCAGCACCAATAATATTGAAGATTGCCTCAGTTGACCACCGATCATGGCATTAACCACCATGCTCAACTCTTGTGGGCATGAGACTTCTGATTGGCCACTTCTCTACAAAAGCGACCCAGAATTTGGCCACACATACCAGACACTCTTAGAGGGTCGGCATGTTCCAGATTTTCATATCCAGGGTGCCTTGTTATGCCACCTGGGTCACCTTTGTGTTCCTTCAAGTGAGCATGCAAGATGATTTGGGAAGCACACTATAGTCAGGTTGCTGGACATTTTGGGGTCGAGAAAATGGTGGGAGTACTGCAAAAGTATTTCTATTGGCCGAATCTTCGATAGGATGTTCGGAAGTACATCAGATCATGTACTGCCTATGCCATTGCCAAACTAACCATCAAGAAGCAAGGCCTCTATGCCCCGCTGCCTATCCCTAGTCGACCTTGGGAATCCATCTCCATGGATTACATGTCAGGCCTTCCTTCCACTAAGCATGGAAATGACTATGTTTTTGTGGTCATCGACAGGTTCTCAAAGATGGCCATTATGGCGTCCTATAAGAAGAATATCACAGCAGAAGCCACTACTAAACTCTTCTTTGAATGAGTGTGGGTGCACTTTGGGATCCCATAGTCTATCATCTCAGATCGGGACAATTAGTTCCTTAGTACATTTTGGTCCAGTCTCTGGTCAATGCTGGACACCAAACTCACTAAGTCCACAGCCTTCCATCCTCAAACTGGTGGCCAGACAGAGGTTGTCAATAGAATGATTATGCACATTCTGCGCATGTACAACTCAAAGCATCCACGCACATGGGATGAGAGCCTCCCCTATGTTCAGCACAGCTACAACCGAGCTCTAGCTACTTGATAGACCCCTTGATCGTGAGGCCAATACTTGATAGATAAATGTGATGACAATGGAGCTGTTCAAATTAGGACCATTGATGAACAAGGGATTCCCTTGCTTGTCAATGGCTATAGGTTGAACATTTACAAAAAATGCATGTCTAAGGAAGAATTCATCAGCAACATCAACAGAGAGGTCAATGTGATTGGAATTTTCATAGTTTCCAGTCCAAAATATTTCTAGATATTGTCTTGAATAAAAAAAAGAGAAAAAATAATAAAATGCGTAGATGAAAACCTTTATGAGGCATTTGAGGCCAACTCTTGGGTTGAAAACCTCTCTGAGGTATCCCGGGAGTAAAGAAAAAGAAGAAGAAATAAATATCCCCGTGTGAAAATCTCTCTTGAGGTGCCAAAGGCAAGCATACAGGTTGAAAACCTCTCTTGAGGTAGCCTCTATGTCTCAAAAAATAAGAAAAGAAGAAAGAAAACAAAGAAAAAGTCCACAACATGGATCCACAACATGTCTATTAATTATTTTTGTCATTTTGCAGGTTTGAAGACAGTGGAAAATTCCATAGTGCTATAGGGATTAATGCACGAGTGTTTGGTGATGGAGATACCCTCTAGGATCTTCCCGAGATCCTTGGAATACAATCATATTAGCTACAGCTAGCCCAGAGGTATATGCATATATCCATGTTAGTCAAATGATAATCAAAGTAGGAAGAAGGACTTATTACCTCAAGTCTTGGTGTGGTGTTGCTGGAGAGTGCAAAATAGCAGAGTGGAAGACCCCTCAGCTAGCTCCAAGATCAATACCTGCACATAGAAAAGACAAGATGTAATATCACAACATATAACTTTAAAAATCAATACACTAACATATAGGGATATATAATTGCATACATCTAAGCCATTCATAATAATAACATTGCATAAACATGTAAACAGATTACAATACCAATGCCATGGAGTGGACAATACAATTTCAAGTCTATATTAATGATAGAAAAGAGTGATTACAACCATTGGTTGCATCAACCTTCCCTTACTCCTCCAACTCCTCTCTCTCTTTCCCTTCTTAACCTCTTGAAGAGCTTTGTCTAATACTAGCTTTGACAGTCAAATAGGTAATCCTTTAAAATATTTCTACCCTTTCCATAATAGCCTTAGCCTAACGTATATAGCATGAGAGGATAAGACTTGCCAAATCCTTCGTGAGTTCCTTTGGGAAAAATCAGAGATGTTTCCATGCTTTTATGCTCTTTCCCTGTTTGTAGACTCCATTAGGAATAGTAATTCCTCCAAATAGGTCGAATCTAGATGTTTCCCTCCTTTTATGAGCTGACATAGGAGTGAATATGGGGATATTTCTTGGTGAAATTGTTCCTTTGACTCATAAAAACTCATTTTGGTTGACTAACGATGTTTCTGAGGCAACATACAGAGTTACCCTAGGTACTAATGCACCCGATGCATGGCTAGGAAGCTTTATAAAGAAGGTTGTGAGTTCTTGGAAAGCGTTAGCTTGACAAATAGGCATGTGAACTTGGTCAGTCTTTCAGTCATCTTGCCTTTCTCCTATGAGCTGATGAGGATGTCATTTTCCTGTGTAATAGATGCCCCCTAAAGTGTGAGATTATAGGTAGAGACGATGGCCACAATACTTTATATAACTGCCATTTTCTTCAAAAGGAGAGAGAGAGAGAGGATCAGAGCTTCAAGAATACGAGAAACCTGATACAACACATACATAAAAAAATCTAAAATCATTTCCTCAGTCGTGCATTCCCACACTCAGTAGCTATGTCAGAGCTATTTCTCAACAAAGAGATATGACAATCATTTCCACTGATAAGCACAATGTGGAACTTGTGTCATAATAAGATCATTTTGATGAGCTATCTCCAAAAAATAATAGCAATTTGGGAGAGGAAACAAGGCTAACTGATGTAAGCCTATACCCAAGGTCTTGATTTTCGCTTCACCCTAATATCATAGTTCGATACATTTGAATAAAGGTGTTGAGGTCGAACATGTACAAAATCATTTGATTACCAGTAAATAATGGAGACTGTTAACAGACGTGAGGGTGGCCATCGATAATGGTGATGGTCTCCAATATGCACAGTACAATATAGTGAGTGGGAATAATGTTTTTGTCATCGAACACTCGTAGAATATTTTAACAAGGAGCTAATAATGAAAACCCCTAACCAAACACAAGGTAACTTGCCACTCATGTCTACAAGTTCCAAGGCACTAAAGTTTTTTTGGATCTGCTTCCTAGATAGAGTGTTGAAGTCGATAGGAAGAGACCTATCAAAAGGTAGGCAATATTGTGTCCTACATCAGTCGACATGAAACGAGACAAGAATGATTTGTTTTTTGAATAATAGTTTGAGCATAGGGTCAAATAGATAGAGGGCATTATGGAAGAATATGGTTGATGGTTTGATGGAGGAAACAGAAGATAAAGGTTTTTCATTGAACAATAGAAGGCACGAAAGAAAGTTTTTAACCATGCAGCACTAGACTCATGAACACCAAAGAATGATAGGATACATAGCTACAAGAAAATGAGGGCATATAGGCTAAACTCATAGGATGGTAAGTTCCATATTGAGAGGCCGTCACAAGGAAGGTTTTGCTAAGGAAGTGCCATGTTCAAGGGAGTGACTGCAGCCAAAAACTCTTTTCAAAATACTGACATAAGAAATTATATTGTCGACTTCCCCATTTGATTAATTTAGTGAGTCCAGATGGGTAAAATCTGTGGTCTTTTCATATTTCGAGAGTCGGAAAAGATCATAAAGATCTACTCCATGGTGGTCCCTTTGTCATAGTTTTCAACTTGGTGCGACAAAGATTTAATACTATACCTAAAAATATTTCTTTTCGATAAGTTAATATACTGAGTCCGGATAAAGAGATAAATCTATGCTCAGTAGATGTTTGCCTCATTTTGTTACGAATATGAGGAGACAGAGTAAATGGTGAGCACCAGTATTGCAACAATAATGTTACAACTCTTGGGCTACCTACTTTACTCTTATCAACCCAGTAGTTCATAACAAACTTGGAAGCGATGGTGTTGTATGCACAAGTACTAGTTCTTACTGCATGCTGTCACTTGGTCAGCTGGAACAAGATCACTGGGAGTGTTGGCATTATGATTCAAGTGTTGTCCTTGATGGCAACTCGCTCAAAGGTTGGTACAGGTGCTCAGAGGTTGGTACAGGTGATGGCATCTTAATCAGAAGACAGATCTTAGTACAGCATGCCAAGGAAGTTCATATACGCAGGTTCGTTAAGCCCAAGTCGCGTGTACACGCTATTTGGATTCAGAAAAAGTGCGTGTATGTGGAAAAGTACCTTTTGGTCCATGGTGGTTAGTCCTTGGAAGTTGTGCCTATGATTTCGGACCATTGTGTCTCGACGGGCGTGTCGATCCCTAGTTTTGAAGTTGATGGTATTGTGTTACTATGGTTTTGGCTCTTGGTATTGAGCAAGGCCTAAGGCTATATAAGGAGAAGAAGATCATTAGGCAAATATATCTTTTGACAAGGCTTGAATATCTAAGAGAGAAAGAGATCTGATATGCAGGTTCTGGGTTGCTTGATCTAAGCCAAGGAGAGATCACATCGGTTGATGGAAGACTAGATCTAAGGATAGATCGAGATCTAATGGTTTGAAATGCACTATCATGATATGGTTGATTATGCGTATTTCTAGATCTGCATATTGTCGCAATGTTATGTTCTGGGTCTAACTAATGTCTGGTACAGCTGCAAATTGAGAAAGTTTATTTTTAGATCTGTACGCAGGTTGGCTTCGGTAAAAGCGCGTGTATACGCGGGTTTTGCTCATTGAAGTAGCGTATATCTTTTGAAGCTTGATTTTGGGTTTACAATGGGGTCTGACTGTTATTGCAGAGTTCTGTAGTCTGCTCTGTGTTCTGGTAACTGGTGATTGACAGGGTTCAGTGGTTCAGTGATTCAAAGTTTGGTTGTTTTATGCTTCAATGATCTGTTGTGGAAATTGAATGAATTGTGGTCTTCAGATTGTAATGTTGTGCTTCAGGAATATCCAAGTCTGAAAATGTATGAAAAGTGATACCTGAAAGAAAGAAGATTGTAGGTCAGCACCTACGTACTAGTATCTTGGCTAGTACAAGAGCAAAGGGGGTTGGAGCTCCCTTCCAAGGAAGTTTGGAGAACGAGAGAAGGTTGTAGCCTTCTGCAGGTTGTAGCCTGCGTACTGGTATAAGGCTGCACCAGTACAAAAGATTGTAAACTGAAGTTTCATATTAAAGAAAGATAGAGACAACTTGCAGCAGGTGGTTTTCACCCACATTGGGTTTCCACCTTATATCTTGGTGTTCATGTGTGTGGCTTTTGATCTGTTCTGTTATACTGCACATGTTTACTGTTAATGTGGTGAATAATGTCCTGATGCACTTAACTGAAGAATAAGCTAACTAAATTGTGAGTTTTCTTCGTATACGCTGTTTTACTTAGTCACAGTAGCGTGTACACGCTGGTTCACTTAACTGAAGTAGCGTATATGTTTCTGAGCATTGAAAAGTTTGATTGATCTGATAATACTGATTCACCCCCCCTCTCAGTATTATTTCCAACAATTGGTATCAGAGCAGGTCCTTCAGAGAAGCTTGATCGCTTGAAGGTAGATCATTCATCATGAGCAACTACGAGAAAGAAGCATCAATCAGGCCACCGGTTTTTGATGGAACAAATTTCAATTATTGGAAGGTAAGAGTTACTGCATATCTTCAATCTCTTGGTACAGAAGTTTGGAACATTGTAGAAACAGGCTATGCTTTTCCTTCAGCTACTCCTACAGATCCAGCTGAGAAAAAGACATATGAAACAAATGCAAAAGCAGTCAGTACTCTATTAGGAAGTATATCCCAAACAGAATTCATGAAGGTCATGCACTTCAAATCAGCAAAAGAGATATGGGACAAAATGATCACTAGCTATGAAGGAGATGAACAGGTAAAGCAAACTAAACTTCAAACTCTCAGGATTCAATATGAGACTCTCAAGATGTATAATGATGAAAGTGTGGCAAATTATTTTCTTCGGGTAGATGAGATTGTTAATTGTATGAAAAATTTGGGTGAAGAAATAAGAGAGAGTATAGTAGTTCAAAAGATTCTAAGATCATTATCCCCCAAGTTTGAATCTAAAGTATCTGCAATAGAAGAAAAGGAAAATCTCAAAGTTCTCACTATGTCTCAGCTACATGGAATTCTAACTGCTTATGAAATGAGAAAGGGAGGTCCATCAGACAGAAGGGAAGCTGCTTTTAAGGCATCAGGAAAAGAAGATTACTATGAAGCAAGCCATGTTCCAGAAGAAGAGGAAGAAGAATCAAATTTTGTCAGAAATCTTCAAAGGGGTGCTGGAAGGTTCAGAGGTAAGCTACCTTTCAAATGCTTTGCTTGTGGAAGAGTAGGTCATTATGCTGCAAAATGTCCTTATAAGGATAAAGGAAAAGAACCTGCTAGATGGAACAAGAAACAAAGTGCAAATAAGAAAAGCTACTACACCCATGAAGATAGTGATGGCTTATCAAATAGTGATGAAGATGAACAAGGTAATAAATATAAGCTGTTAATGGCATTTGAAGATGATGATTATGAGGATGCTGTAGATGTGGATAATCTCTATAATGAAATTACTAGACTCAAGAGATGCATAGAAGAAAAGAGTGTGATCATTGATACTTTGCAATTTCAAATTGATGAAAAGGAAAAACATCTTGAAAAACTAGAAGGTGAAATTGTTGGTCTCAGAAAAGAAATTGAAAAAACAAAAGCTATTAATCTTAAGTTTGTCAAAGGATCTGAAACTTTGGATGAGATTATCAATGTGCAGCGGTCTCCTCTAAACAAGACAGGTTTGGGCTATAATGGAGAAACCTCTCAAGCATCCACCTCAAAAAGTTATCTTGATGCAGCAAGAAGAAATGAGCAGAAGAACAATGAAGATAATCAGGTAAAGCAGGGACGAATTACAAACAGAAACTATCAGGGACAATCCCTCTTAAGGGTGAACAAAAGCTACAACCAACCACAGGTAAAATCTTCTCAGTTTGGCACAAGAATAGATGAAAATAGAAATTACAATCAGTTGGCTGGTAGATTCAATAACCGCAGAAGCTTCTTCAATGGACAATGCTTTTCTTGCCATAACTTTGGTCACAAAGCAGCTCAATGTGTTGCATATAAAACAATCATGACTAGGGAAGCTCAAAAACAAAGAAGTATGACAGGGATTACAAAGAGGACCTATAACAACTTTTCGGTTCTTGAAAATGAAGTTGAATGTTCTATTTGCAATAATTTTGGTCATAAAGAGTCTGAATGCAGGAGCAGGTTTCAGGAGAAAAAGGAACAAGCCACGAGCACCAAAAAATGGAGAATAAAGGAACCTCAGACAGAAAGATGTGGGATAGCTTTTTATGCAGAAGGACAGGAAAATCTATGGTACATTGACAGTGGATGTTCGAAACATATGACAGGTGATAAAGAAAAACTTGAATCTTATTCTACTTTAGAAAAGGGAAAGAAAGTTTCTTTTGGAAATGATACTCCTGCAACTATAAAAGGAAAAGGTATTGCTCCTTTGAAGAAAAGGTCAAGGCTGGAAATGTTTTGTATGTTGATGGATTGAAGCATAATCTTCTAAGTGTCAGCCAGATGTGTGATCAAAAAACCGAGGTTATTTTCAGATCGAATGGATGTCTTGTTCGTGATCTTGATACAGGTAAAACAGTTCTCAAAGGCAAAAGAACTCCAAATAATCTGTACATATTTGAAGAAGGACAACAACAATGCTATCTTAGCAAGGATGAAGAGCACTGGTTATGGCATCGAAGGTTGGGACATCTAAGCTTCTCACAAATAAGGAAAGCATGCAAATATCAGGCAGTTTGCGATCTTCCAGATATCAAAATTCCAGACAACACCATATGCAAATCTTGTCAGTTTGGAAAGCAAACCAGAACTAACTTTCCAGAGAAGGAAGGATCAGCTAGCTTGCCTCTTGAGCTAGTCCATACAGATGTATGTGGTCCATTTAGGAAAAGGACACCTCGAGGAGAAGAATATCTGATATTATTCATTGATGATTTCTCAAGGTTTGTTTGGTTAGGGCTTATGAAGCACAAAGATGAAGCATTCGAAAAATTCAAATCCTTCAAAGCATTGGCTGAAAATGAATCAGGACACAAAATTAAGTGCCTCAGATCTGACAGAGGTGGGGAGTTCACATCAAATGAATTTTTCGATTTCTGTGATGAACATGGGATAAGAAGAGAATTCTCTACAGCTAGAACTCCTCAGCAAAATGGGGTTGTGGAAAGAATGAACAGAACTATCCAACAAATGGCTCGTGCTATGCTCGATGAATCAGGTACTCCTGCAACCTTCTGGGGTGAAGCTGCACATGCTGCTGTTATCATTCTTAACAAAACAAATGTCCGAGTAAACAGCACTCAAACACCTCATGAGCTTTGGAGTGGTAAAACTCCTTCCGTGAAGCATTTCAAAATCTTTGGGAGCAAATGTTATATTAAAAATACTGATGAGCAACTTGGCAAACTTGAACCTAGAGCAGATGAGGGCATTCTTCTTGGTTATTCTCCACATAGCAAAGCATACAAGTGCTACAATAAAAGACTTGGCAGAATTGTTGACAGTATTGATATAGTGGTTGATGAGAAGGGATATATTCCTAGGCAAGTTCATCATGAAGACATTGAAGAAGATGAAGGTTACTCTCAAAGGCGAAATGATGAAGAAGAAGAACCTCAAGAAGAAGAAGAATCTCAAGAAGAACCAGAGGAGTAGACAAGAATAGAAGAGAAGACTCCATCCAGATATGTCCAAAAGAATCATCCAGAAACTCAGATTGTGGGGCAGAAAGAAGCAGGAGTACAAACAAGAAGGACACTTGCAGAAGCTTCAAGCTACTTGGCTCTACTCTCCTCCATTGAACCACAAAATGTGAAAGAAGCATGCAAAGATGAATGTTGGGTCAAAGCAATGGATGAAGAACTTGAGCAAATCGAAAAGAACAACACTTGGGAATTAGTTCCTAGACCAAAAGATAAGAATGTAATAGGAACAAAATGGGTCTTCAAGAATAAATTAAATGAAAATGGAGAAGTAATTAGAAACAAGGCCAGACTTGTTTGTAAAGGGTATGCACAGCAAGAAGGAATAGATTTTGAAGAGACCTTTGCTCCTGTGGCAAGACTAGAGGCCATCCGAATGTTCCTTGCTCTCTCAAGCTTTCAAAACTTCAAGGTATTTCAAATGGACGTGAAATCAGCCTTCCTGAATGGAGACTTAGAAGAAGAAGTATATATTGAGCAGCCAGATGGTTTCATTCTTGGGAATGATCCAAACCTTGTATGCAGATTGAAAAAGGCACTCTATGGGCTCAAACAAGCTCCAAGGGCTTGGTACTATCGGTTGGACAAATATCTTCACCAACAAGGCTTTTCAAAAGGATCAGCAGATAGCAATCTCTATATAAAAGTTGAAAATAACAAATTGCTAATTCTTGTTGTTTATGTAGATGATATTATTTTTGGCAGCAATGAAGAGACTATGAGTCAAAACTTTGCCTTGGTTATGCAGAAAGAATTCGAAATGTCACTTCTTGGAGAATTGACATATTTTCTTGGATTGCAAATCCAACAAAATGAAGGAGGTATCTTCTTGTCTCAAACCAAATACCTCAAGCAGATCTTGAAGAAGTATGGCATGGAAGAGTCAAAGCCAGTTTGTACACCCATGGTTACAGGATGCAGCCTCAGTGCAAATGATGAATCAGCAGCAGTTCACCAACCCACTTATAGATCCATGATTGGGAGTTTGCTTTATTTGACAGGTACTCGACCAGATATTACACATGCAGTAGGAATGGTTGGAAGATTTCAAGCCAACCCAAAGGAAACTCATCTTCAGGCAGTCAAAAGAATCTTCAAATATCTTCAAGGGACCCAAAACTATGGCTTATGGTATCCTAGAAATACAGATCTCACTCTTCATGCTTACACAGATGCAGATTGGGCTGGAAGTGTGGATGATAGGAAAAGCACAAGTGGTGGTGCTTTCTTCATGGGTTCCAGATTAGTATCTTGGTTCAGCAAGAAACAGAGTTCGATTGCCTTATCTACAGCTGAAGCAGAATATGTGGCTGCAGCATCTTGTTGCACACAACTTCTTTGGATGATGCAGACCTTGCAGGACTTTCAAATCACTTGCACTCCACCAGTTTCTATCTTATGTGATAATACTAGTGCAATCAGCATTTCAAAGAATCCTGTCATGCACTCAAAGACCAAGCACATACCAATCAAGTACCATTTTCTCCGGGAACAAGTGCTTGAGCAGAAGGTCAAGTTGGAGTATGTTCCTTCTAAGGAACAAGTTGCTGATATTCTCACAAAACCACTGCCCAGGGAAACTTTTGAATATCTCAGACAAAAGCTGGGAGTAGTTGATGCTTCATCCTGCTGTTGAAGCTTGTCTGTTCTACAGAAAAGTTGGTATACGCAAGTTACGAAAGGTATATACGCGTATACACGCGGATTTATGGTGGGAAAGTCACGTGTAAGGTGTACGCTTGTTGCAGAGATTATATCCGCGTACATACGCTGTTTAATGCAGGATAAATCGCGTATATGAAGTTCTAAACAGCAAGGGCAAACTCTAGAGTTCTGAACAGCAATGGGTATGTCAGAATTCTTCAGGCACGGTTTCAGGGGGTGCAGCAGGCACAGGTTCAGGGGGAGCAGCTTAAAAGTCTCATAAAGCATTATTGGCATTCAGATGTTTTGGTTGTTGATTTCAGGAAAAGGAGCTCAGAAAGAAATCCTGGTTGCTGATCTAAAAAGATGTTTATCATATGCTGCTGGTGACTTTCATAAGTCTTGGTCTAGATCTGTTGTCTCTATGTCATGTATCTCTCTTGCGATGTCTCTTTTATGGTGTCAAGGTCATGTAACGGCCTATGTTGGTTTCCCCACTATGCCTGGGATGAATGCTGTAATATAGATATAATTGGTTGTTTCTGATATGTCCCCTCTTGGTAGGGAGTATGGATGTAAGTATTGAGTCTTTTGGTGATAGGAATGTCCCTTATGGTGTATAAGTCTTGGTTCTTGTTGAAGAACATCTTTTGCAGATCTGGTCTACTGTCAGGGGGAGCATGAGTCAGCACAGTCAAGCAGAGGTATCAGCATGTCCTCAGGGGGAGCACAGCCCTTTGCCCTTGATGTCAAAGGGGGAGAGTGACTTGGTGTGGTGGTTGCCATCAAGTCCAAAGGGGGAGATTGTTGGCATTATGATTCAAGTGTTGTCCTTGATGGCAACTCGCTCAGAGGTTGGTACAGGTGCTCAGAGGTTGGTACAGGTGATGGCATCTTAATCAGAAGACAGATCTTAGTACAGCATGCCAAGGAAGTTCATATACGCAGGTTCGTTAAGCCCAAGTCGCGTGTACACGCTATTTGGATTCAGAAAAAGCGCGTGTATGTGGAAAAGTACCTTTTGGTCCATGGTGGTTAGTCCTTGGAAGTTGTGCCTATGATTTCGGACCATTGTGTCTCGACGGGCGTGTCGATCCCTAGTTTTGAAGTTGATGGTATTGTGTTACTATGGTTTTGGCTCTTGGTATTGAGCAAGGCCTAAGGCTATATAAGGAGAAGAAGATCATTAGGCAAATATATCTTTTGACAAGGCTTGAATATCTAAGAGAGAAAGAGATCTGATATGCAGGTTCTGGGTTGCTTGATCTAAGCCAAGGAGAGATCACATCGGTTGATGGAAGACTAGATCTAAGGATAGATCGGGATCTAATGGTTTGAAATGCACTATCATGATATGGTTGATTATGCGTATTTCTAGATCTGTATATTGTCGCAATGTTATGTTCTGGGTCTAACTAATGTCTGGTACAGCTGCAAATTGAGAAAGTTTATTTTTAGATCTGTATGCAGGTTGGCTTCGGTAAAAGCGTGTGTATACGCGGGTTTTGCTCATTGAAGTAGCGTATATCTTTTGAAGCTTGATTTTGGGTTTACAGTGGGGTCTGACTGTTATTGCAGAG
Source organism: Pinus tabuliformis (assembly GCA_031772625.1). Classification (NCBI taxonomy): domain Eukaryota; kingdom Viridiplantae; phylum Streptophyta; class Pinopsida; order Pinales; family Pinaceae; genus Pinus; species Pinus tabuliformis. The sequence goes on along the minus strand of CM062804.1, from coordinate 885,648,847 downwards.
TTCTGTAGTCTGCTCTGTGTTCTGGTAACTGGTGATTGACAGGGTTCAGTGGTTCAGTGATTCAAAGTTTGGTTGTTTTATGCTTCAATGATCTGTTGTGGAAATTGAATGAATTGTGGTCTTCAGATTGTAATGTTGTGCTTCAGGAATATCCAAGTCTGAAAATGTATGAAAAGTGATACCTGAAAGAAAGAAGATTGTAGGTCAGCACCTACGTACTAGTATCTTGGCTAGTACAAGAGCAAAGGGGGTTGGAGCTCCCTTCCAAGGAAGTTTGGAGAACGAGAGAAGGTTGTAGCCTTCTGCAGGTTGTAGCCTGCGTACTGGTATAAGTCTGCACCAGTACAAAAGATTGTAAACTGAAGTTTCATATTAAAGAAAGATAGAGACAACTTGCAGCAGGTGGTTTTCACCCACATTGGGTTTCCACCTTATATCTTGGTGTTCATGTGTGTGGCTTTTGATCTGTTCTGTTATACTGCACATGTTTACTGTTAATGTGGTGAATAATGTCCTGATGCACTTAACTGAAGAATAAGCTAACTAAATTGTGAGTTTTCTTCGTATACGCTGTTTTACTTAGTCACAGTAGCGTGTACACGCTGGTTCACTTAACTGAAGTAGCGTATATGTTTCTGAGCATTGAAAAGTTTGATTGATCTGATAATACTGATTCACCCCCCCCCTCTCAGTATTATTTCCAACAGGGAGCTCAAGCCAACTTCTATGGATTCCAGAAGAAGCTCTATATGTGATGAAAGAAGGGAAAGCATTCTCTACAGAGGCTACTCTAATTACAAAAAGGAAAAAGACTGAAATGTAAAGTAAACCTAGCAAACCCTACTTAACAAACTAATCCTACTTTTGCACAAAGCACTATGAAAACCATGAAATGATTGCCATTACTTATTCAAGGAAGTAAACAACATCTACTCAAGCTATTTCTAGAAGTAAATGAGCAAAAAACATCTTTTTGGATTTTTTATGTATTTTTATCTGAAATTGACATGCATGTATTTTATTGTGTGTGAAGGTGTAAGCAAATAGGTGGGGTTGAAGGGTGACTTTGGGGTTTGAAGAGATGTAGGATGGTGTAGATGGGTCCTAGGAGGTCTTGGGTGGCCCTCTGGAGGCTTTTCCCACACTCAGCCTTCAAAAGAAAGCCTACAAGAAAATCTACAAGAGGACACAGGGGACCTACAAGAGGTCTACATGAGGTCTACAGTAGGATGTCGAGAACAGGTTTGAAGGTTTTGAGGGTGTGAGAGTGGGTGGAATAGGAAGGTGAAGGTTTGGATGATGTGTTAGGGTGCCTAGGGTCGACCAAGAATCACTAGGAGAGGGAAAGATGATTCAGAGAGAGGAAGAAGTCCTATGGAAAAATGTAGAAAACTAAGGTAGACCTGAGGTGACCATTGGGTGACCTGTAGGGCATGGATCAAAGAGAGAATGTGATGACTGAAGGCTAACCTGCTATGAGAAGAGATCTGCTACAAAAGAACTGATAGTCAAACAATAAGATCAAGCAAGCAAGGAAGTGAGTACATCTAAAAAAACAAAATTTTGCATCAATCTAGTCTAAACTATGATCCATGGAAGTGAATGCTGGGCAATGCTACAAGAAAAGAAAGCATGGAGGAAGACTTATTGCAAATACAGAAATGAGCATGATGGAAGAGATCTAAAGAAAAGCATTAACCTTCTAACAAACTTGCAAACACTAGAAATCCTATGGAGAAGGAAAATTTATGTTTTTGGGGTAGCAAGAGCGTCTTTGCCTTAGTTCATGGTCCCAAAGGGAGGAAAAGAGGCCAAGGCACTATTTCTAGCCTTTTGAATCTTCCTTCTATCACTGCTTAACCTACTATGGAAAACACAAATGGAAACAACCTTCTAAATCACCAAAAGCAACTTATTCTTAACCAAAAAAGAAATTCATCTAACAAAAACTAATCCATAAACTAAAACAAAGCATATAAATACAAACAAAGAGGGGCTTGGCTACTTGGATTGGGTCCTAACCCAAGAGCTTCAGCCCTCTGAGGTAACTCAGTGCTAGCTCAAAAAGGATCTCATCTTTATTATCAAAACAGTAATAGGATTACATGAAATTGTCCACAAAAGTAAGGTCGAAGTTGAGTAGAGTTTTACAATAGCAAAAGTACAACAAAAATTCGACCTTAGTGAAGTCCTAGGCCTCTCTACTTATACAACTGAAGCTCCCAATAACTTCCTTAAAATCAGGGAGGCTTGGCTCCCAAAACTCAAGATAAACATAAGTTATCCTCCACTTGCTCGGCTGCCTCCTAGTGCATTGATTTGGCTGTTTGTACTCCAAGCTGCATGAAGGGGGATTCAAAGTGGGGAGTAATAAATGAGGGGGATTCCCTCCTATAAATCCTCTCCTTTGTCCACTTCAAATTATTGTTGCGAATTGTCCATTGAATCTTTGACTTTGTCTTCAAAATTCAACAAAAATCTGCATTAAACACATATTAGACCTCATGGCATCATAACTAACTCAACTCACTCCATAAGCATAAATATAATAAAAAACATGCAATAAGCTAAGAGAATGGCTGATTTAACTATGTTAGGAGAAAAAATGAGTCCATATAATTACCCATTTATGGGGCTCATCATCATCCCCCTGCTAAAGTTTTTGCTCATCCTCTGAGCAAATTAGTCCATCTCCTCATCTTCTATGGCCCTGGTGGCCTCTCTAGCATCCCAAGCTTCTGATGTTGTTTCGTCTTCCTTGTCATGGAAGCCTGCTTTTTTTTCTATCTCTTCCCACTGCCTCTACTCTTCTTCATTTTTCCTTCCTTCTAGCATGCCTAACAGTAGTGGTGGACTCATTTTGGGGCCAATCCAATTGACAAGCAACCTCTGCATTGAATGCTTATACATTGGCACTCTCCTTAGTACCTCCTTCATCCTCATTGGGGAATGATATTCCCTAATCTTCAGATTTTGTGGTAAGGTGTTCCATCTCCTCATACATGCATGCACACAATCATCCCCAAGTAACCTTTCCATGTCCTCAAAATGTGCAATGCCCTGTGCTTGATCACTTATATATCTAGGGGCAATTTGAGGATTATTTACAGGTAGCTGGTGTGTGATGATGAGAGCCATGGGATCTGATGGCTCAGCTCTGATCATTAGTGGCTCATTCTTCTCTCTAATCATCAACCTTTTTACTTCAGTTGCCCTTCACTCTTCATGGTTCATCCAAGAAGCCATGGCCATTAGTTGTAGGTCCCCTAGCCTAGCATTGGGGTCCCACACATTCATGTCTATGAGGGCCATATTATGCAAGTAAAATTCTACCGTTTTTACCTTATCTTCTGTTGTGATTTGGTCACGTAGGTCCATAAATTGTCTGTAATCTTGAAAATGCATTGTTCCTCTTTGTGCCAAAGTCTTGATCTGAAATTGTAGCCATTAGTCCTTAAGGTATAATCCATAGGATTTTTTTGGTGTTCTACATTGCACTACCTCCATGGATAAGCTAGCCATGCATGCTAGCTGGGTCTCTTTATCCTTTAGCTGCCTCCTTAGCAATTCATTTTCATTTTGAAGTTGGTCTATTGAAATTGTTTCTCTATATCTGACAGCACTTAAATCTCTGCCCATTTCTCTAAGTCTGTTCTCCATATGGCCAACATCCTCAACCCCCTTGGATTTGGCTATTTACATCCACCTATGTGTTCTTATTCTTTCCTTCTCTATTTCAAAGAATAGTGGAATTGCAAATGTCTGTGGAATTATCCTTCCTCCTTCAAGAAGATGGTAATAGGAGGCAAGGCTGGGCTGGGGATCAGGTTCTTGTGGCTCTATAGCTTCCTCCTTCCCCTTTGGCTGCTCTTCCATTGTTTTCTCAAGCTGTTGGGTCTCATGTAGCCTTAACAGTGCCTCCTGTAGGACTATTTTTGGGTCCTGTAGTTGCACTTTTTCCTTCCAGGTGGAAGATCTAGGAGTCCTTCTTTCATATGTGATAAGGGTTTTAGAGGGAGATTCTTCCCCTTTGACAGTGGGTGAATCTTCAGTTGTAATGGGCACAGTTGAAGATGGCTGGGTTTGTCTTGTTTTTATCCTTGTGCTTTTCCTAGCATTGAAATACATGGAGGCCTTCCTTTTTCTCTTTTCTTTTGGTTTAACTGGTGTGCTCAGGGCAGTGAGGGTAGTTGCTGCCTCTCTTTATATAGTTTCAGGGGACCCTTCTCTTTGTTTTGCCTCTGCTACCTCTTTTTCTCCTCCTTCTGCCTCTTTTTTTTATCTTTGTTTGCTCAGTTTCTTCCCTTTCTATCTCTTCATCCTTCTCCTCTTCTATCTTCGATTCTTCCTCCTCCTTTTCTTGTCCTGCTGATTCATCAGTTGCTTCACCTTGTCTCCCTTTCTACTCTTCTTCCTCACTATCATAAGGACTGATATCATAGGTGAGGGCCTTTATGTCATCTTCTGCTATCATGTTTCTGAAGACTTCCCATGCTATAGGGAGTGTGAATGTATGGAGGGATTCTTCCACTAAAATTTTGATTAGCCCATGGTGGGCCAGCTGATTTGTACTCACTGCCTTAAGCTTAATGCTGAATTCTATGAGGGACTGCAGGAGGAAATAGGGGATGCTGAGTTTCTGGGGTGTTGGACTGTCCATGCCATATCTTAGCTCATGAAGGATTCTAAAATGGTAGCCATAGACTATGTTATACCTCCCCTCACAGGGAATATATTTGATGATTCGATAGCTAAACTCATCCCAAGGGTAGGGTATGTTTCTCCTTCTAATGCCATTTTTATCTTCTACAGGGTGTTCATTATTTTGGAAGAAGTTTTTCTTGGCAGCCTGTCCAATTGGTTTTTCATCTTTGCTCCAAGGTAATCCAAGAGGAAGGGTAGTAACCCTACTAATAAATTATGGGGTTATTTCCATGGAAATACCTATAAAAATGACGGTGGCATGGGTTCTTGAGTGAGGGACTAAATAAAGGGCAAATTCCTCAGAAATTTCCTCATCGAACCCTCAGAATTTCTCAAAAAAGGTCATCCAATTTCCACTTGTGAATATGGCTACTACTTGGGGATGTTCATGGAGCCTGGTTGAATTAGTGGGCTCCTTCCTCATGAACCATCCTAACATTGTGCTTATACCCCTTTTGAACACCAAATATAGAGATGAAGACAAGAATTTTGAAGAAAATAGGAAAACAGAGGAAAACTATGTTTTAAAAAAAATAGGCAGAATTTTTTTATGTAATTCCTCTTCTTATATGGACTTAAATTCTCTTTAAAATGATATCATTCCTTGCACATATTGATAATCAAGGTGGGTATGCATGGAACCTACCTCCTCAAGCCAAAAATCGAGCAAAAAACGCATGTTTTCTTCTTAAAAACAGCTCAATGCCCCTCTGTGGAACTGCCTATAGGTGCTCCTGTAGAACTTGTAAGTGCTCTTGTAGACAACGCCGAGAGCAGGAGGATGGGTGAGATTGATGGAAAATGATGGTTTTGAGGTTGTGGGGAGACACGAAGTTTGATATAGCTAAGTTTACGAGGAGAGAATGAGGGAAAAGGTGGTGAGAGTGCTTAAGGAGGAGTTCTTATTACTTCTTTTAGATATTTCCAGTGATGGGGATGAGCTGGGAAAAATGTATGCTGGCCATATTTGGACCATTGGTCCCCACCTACCTTGTCATCATGGTTTCTTCCTACAATCACCTCTCATTATTGCATCAGAGTTTTCATACCCTCCACTACCTGTCCTTGGTATCCTTCTCTGAGTTGACTATGTGCATGTGTGGGTGACATCTTCGAAGGAGTGCCTTCAACTAGATTAAGGTGGCCAAGTTAACTGCCCACCGTTTCCTTGTTCAACCTCAACCATCTTATTCACTCATGCATATCTTTCAATTACACAAATGCAAATAGAGGAGCAGATAAGTCATTTACCTATGAGTCGAATGTATGTGGTGTGAGGTATTTTGGCTCCTTTTATTGCTGCATGCTTGTATTTCCTTTGCGGCATGCTATCTGCTTTCTGATGTGTGGTTGTTTGCCTTGTGTAGGTTTCCCCTAGCTAGATCTAAGCTTTAGATGTCTCCTTCAATCCTCATGGTTGCACTTCTTTTACTGCTATAGCTTGATTTTAATGGGATCAACTGCTACAGGAATTCCTACAGGAGCTTCGGTAGCTGTTTCTCCCTTTGAAATTTTATCTTATTTCTATGTTGGGAGTTGTGAGGATTATGCTAGAGATGCAAATGGAGATGGAGAGATACTAGGTAAGCTGCAGTCGATATTTGAGGCGCTGCTTCCTCTCTTATTTTTGTTATTTTTTCTTTTTACTAAAAATTGGTTTTCTGTGTTTTTCTGTGACACGAAGGTAAAAAAATGATGATGATGATGTGATGTAGGTGTGGAATGTATGGAAAGGAGGGTTGATAGCTGTAGGAGGGTTTACATGTCCTTTATAAAGCTTCCCTGCCCCTCAAACTGCTTTTTGGAACCATTTCTGGCTCTCCGTAATCCCTACATGAGCCTCCTGTAGAACACATAGTTTCTGAAAAAAGAGCAGAGTGGGGTGGAATGAAGGTTAGAAATGAGGTAGAAGAGTGTGGAGGAGATGAAATAGGTGTTGGTGTGAATGTTAGGTCTCTGTGGCATCTCCTCTTGCTCTCTGTGGTCCTTCTGCAAACCTGCAATGCACATTAAAATTCAATTCTATTTTTCTTCTTTTTCTCTTTTTTTTTTTTGAAAACAACTAGGGCACCTCAAGGAGGTTTTCACTATAATTGTCTGCCCTAGGCACCTTGAAGGGAGGTTTTCACCTAGGTAACTTATTCTATTTTTCTTTCCTCTTTTTTTGTTTCTGGCATCACTACGTCGTCTCAGAAGAGGTTTTCAACCCAATGATGGGACTCAAACGCGTCATGGAGGTTTTCACATGAGTCCTTATTTTTTCCTTTTTTTGTGTTTCTTCAGTGAGTGAGTGAAGTGGAGGCTAAAACATGCTCCACTACCATCACTGTCTTATTCAGATCTTTAATGAACTCTCACTTGGAGAGGGGCTTCTTGTAAATTTTCAACCTATGTCCACTGACAAGCATGGGGATGGCTTCCTCATCAATGTTTCTGATCAGAACTGAACCACTGTCATTGCATTTTTCCATAGTGTAGGGTCCTAGCCATCTTGTCCTCAGCTTTCCTTTGAAGTCTTTATACCTTGAATCATAGAGCAGTGCCAAATCTCCCTCTTGGAATTACTTCTCTTTGATATTTTTGTCATGCCATATCTTCCTCTGAAGGTGAACTACGTCTGTGTGGAGAAGGACCTGCAATCTTTGTTCATCCAATCCATTGAGCTAGAGTAACCTTTCCTTCTATCCATGGCTAAGGTCTAGGTCCAGTTGAGTTGCCATCCTTAGTGTATTGAATTCAAATTCTATTGACAACAAAGCCTTCTTCCCATAGAGTAGTTCATATGGTGTGAACCTTGTAGTGGTCTTCCATGTGGTGTTGTATGCCTAGGTGGCCTCAACTAATCTGTTCGCCCAATATTTTCTGCAGCTACTCACTACCTTGGTCAAAATTCCTTCCAAAGCTTTGTTAGTGACTTCCACCTGCCGATTGGCTTGTGGATGGTAAGGGGTGGAAGTCCTGTGCTTGATTTTATGATGTGTGAGAAGGTCTTCAATGAAATTGGAAGTGAGCTAACTGCCTTGATTTGTGACCAATTCTCTTGGATATCCGAACTTGTAGAATATGCTTTGATTGCTTTTGTTTCTGCCCACTTTGTCAGATAATCAGTGCACATAATTATGTATTGCTTTTGTTTTGAAGGAGGGTTGATAGGACCCATAAAGTCCATGCACCACTTATCAAATGGCTCAAGGGTCACTTGAGGTTGCATGGGAATCTCATCCTTTGGAGTTGGTTTCCCAATCCTTTGACACTGATCACATTGGCTAGTGTATCTCCTCACATCTTAATGAAGAGTGGGCCAATAGTAGCCTGCTTGCAATATTTTGAAGGCAGTTCTCTTTGCTACACAATGACCTCCACAAGGCTTCTAATGACAGGTCACGAGAATGTCAAAGACTTCCTCCTCCCTAAAGGGGCCACTTTTCCTTACTATCTTTCTCTTTGCTTTTGAGGATAGGTGTGGTGGAAACTATGCTGAAACCAAGTAGTTTGCTATATCAAAAAGCCATGGAGAGAGTACTGAAATAGCAAACAGATTTTCATCTGGAATTTGGTCATCCACCATTCCTTCTTCACCTGCAGGAAAATTTACTCTAGACAAAAAGTCAGCAACAACATTTTCTTTACCATGCTTATCAATAATGGTCATATCAAACTATTGTAATAGAAGCAACCATCTAATAATGCGAGAATTTACATCTGGTTTGTTCATAAAATATCTAATTGCAGGATGATCAGTGTGCACGAAGGTTTGATAGCCTGTAATATAATGTCTGAATTTGTTTAAGGAATGCATAACAACTAGGGGTTCCTTCTCAATCATTGTGTAATTTAACTCTGCCTTTGAATTTTTTTTTCTTATAAAGTATATGGCATAAGGCAACTTTTCATCAATTTGTCCTAAGGCTACTCCTATTGCTTTGTTCAAGGCATCTATGTGAATGTGAAAGGGTAGGGCCTAGTTTGGGCCTCTGAGAATTGGGGCAGTTGCTAACTTTCTCTTCGTGGTATCCAGGGCTTGTTGACAGTTTTCAGACCATATGAACTCAACATTTTTGCCTAAAAGGCCAAACAAAGGGGAGGCTAGCTTGTTGAAATCTTTAATGAATCTTCGATAATACCCAGCTAAGGCTAGGAAACTTCTGACATCTCTCACCTTTTGAGGAGGTGGGACCCTTTGGATGATGGCAATTTTGTTGGGGTCCACTTGCAATTCTTGTTGAGATATTGCATGACCTAGCATGGTCCCTTCAGTCATAAAAAATTCACATTTTCCAAACTCAGGGACAGGTTCATCTCAATACACTTGTCTAGAACTTTTCCTAAGTTGGATAAAGCTTCCTGAAAATCAAAACCAGAAGGAGTTAAATCATCCATATATATTTCTACTGCATCAAGAACTAATTCGGAGAATATACCCAGTATCGCTCTTTGGAAATTGGCTAGAGCATTACACAAACCAAAAGGAAGGACCCAGTATGCAAAGGTACCCCAAGGACAAGTGAAAGTGGTTTTATATTGGTCTTTCAGGCTGATTTGAATCTAATTGTACCCACTAAACCCATCTAGGAAGGAGAAAAACCATTTCCCCGCCAGATAATCTAACACTTGATCTATGAATGGTAAAGGAAAATGGTCCTTTTTAGTGGCTTTGTTCAATTCCCGATAGTCGACATAGATTCTCCACTTTCCATTTTTCTTTGGCACTAGCACCAAAGGAGAGACCCATTCACTATCAGAGATGGGGTAGATGAATCCTGCATCAAGTAATTTTTGCAATTCTTCCTTAAAAATGTCTTTAAGCGCTGGATTCATCCTCCTTTGAGGCTACGTAACTGGTTTACAATCTTCCTTAATGTATATATGATGAGTACATACTGAAGGGTGCACTCCCTTCAACTCCTTATAACTCTAGGCGAAGGCATTTAAATGTTTTCTCAATAAGTTGCACAGCTCCTTCTCCTCGGAAGTGGATAGGGATGGATTGATTTTCAAGGTTCTTTCTGGGGAAAACTCAATATTCCTAACACAAAGAGAGATCAGGTCAGCCACACAAAGATTAGTTGAGGGGTTGTTTTGGGTTTCTCTCACTATGTCCTCTATTGGCAAGACACTAGGGGTGGCTTTTGGATCAAATTTTCAATCATATCATCCTCATCTTGCAGTTTTCCCCCCATGGCAGTTTCTAATGCACAAATTTGTGTAGAATAGACTTCATCCTCATCCTCCTTCTCCAACTAGAGAGGTAGATCATGTTCTAGCAGGGGTTGGGTAGGAGGGTATAGGATTAACTGCTTGGACATATGCCTGTTCTTGATGGTCATGTTCCTAGCTCGACAGTTGATGTAGGCATTGACAGTAGCCAACCAGGGTCTTCCCAAGATGAGAGGATACCCAGTGAGATTTTCCTTTGGCTGGAGAACTAAGAAATCAGCAGGTTAATCCCAAGATTCAATGGATACCATCACATCTTCCACAATCCCTTTAGGGCTCGTGGTGGAGAGGTTTACTAATTGCAGTACCGTCGTGGTCTTCCTCAAGGAGCTCTGGAGGTTAAGTTTGAGAATTGTGTCCTTTGTCATCACATTAATGACAACTCCCAAATCAATCAAGGTATGTGGGATCATGGTGCCATTGATGTGGACATCAACTACTGGGCTTCCAGTGTCTAGATATTTCAAACAGATTACCTGCCCCAACATCAACTCGGACAATTGTCCTATGACATTGATGGTTGGGGCATCTTTCTTGCACCTTCCGGGATGCCTAAAGCACTTCTCTTTGATCAACCTATTGTAGATAGGCACATAGTTTATGGCTTGGAGAAGTGGTATCTTCACACATCACTGTTTCAATTCTCCCAGAAGTTCAGTTTCTTCTAGGGTAGGCTGTGTTGTCCCAAATAGTCTCTTAGGAAAGGGTGGAATTTCTTTAGGTTCAATTTCCTCTTTATCTTCCTCAACCTCCCTATGTGGAGGTTGTCTATCTAGGACAACCTTCCCAGATTGCAAGTTAATCTCCTGAATCTCCACAACATAAGTTGGGCATGATGGTTCCCCACTATATACCTGTTGAGCTTGTCTGTTCTTCAGGGTCAGGTTCAGATGGGTAGGCATTTGGGGTTGCCTTGGTGGAGCAGAAGGTCATGGTTGTGGTTGAGCAAGTGGTGGAGGTAAAAGAGTGTGAGGAGAGTTGTACTAGGGCCTCCACCCCTAATGAAATGCATTCGACTGAGGTTACGGCTGAACATAGGATTGAAATGAATGAGTGGCTAGTTGGGCATGATATTGAGATGGGAAGGACCAAGGAGGAGGCATGGACAAGGAAGGATGAGTAGGAGGGCCCCAAGAAGGTACGGAAGTGACTGGGTTGGGGTTTTAGTATGCCTAGGATGTCCCTTACATCCCCCGCTGGTATGGTCTAGGTCCATGCAGTCTCCTTTGGTTCATGAAATAGATTGGTTCAGTGGCTCCTTCGACCCCTTGGTATACAGCTTCAAGTTAGGGAAATGAACAACAGTTATCTGTAGAATGATCTTTTTCACAAACTTAACAAACCTCTATAGAGTTCAATGGACATTCATTCCTAGGATGCCTCCCGGTGCATCTAGGACAAAAGATGGCCAAATCCCACTCTGCTTCCTCTTATTTTCTTTTGATATGCAAGGTATCCATTTGCATGGCAAGCGTATGCAACATCTCACTTTTGAAGTCTTCCAGCATGTTTCCAATTTCACCTTTAATGGATGAATTGGAAGAGGAGGTATTGGCTATGGGTTGACTCCCCCTACCTTTCTTTCTAGCTACTCTAGAACGGTTTCTAAAAATAGTCTTTATGTCCTCATATGATAGATGGTGGATGTCTCCCCCGTGAGTAGATGGAGGGTGTCTAGAAGGTCTTCCAGAATTCCCCTAAGTAGGACCAACTTTATAGATTCAGGGTCAAGTGTGCACCTGGCCCTTTTGTAACTTAGCTCGAACCTCTCTTCATAATCTTCCAAGGATTCATGACTTCCCATGGTCATTCAGAAGATTTCTTCTTTGGTATATTTCGACCTACAGTAGTCTCGATATTTGTCATTAAACACCTGCTACATCTGAGCCCAAGTTGTGATGCTATTGCCAGGTAATCCCATGAACTAGCCAAATGTTGCATCCTTGAGAGTAGAAGGGAATAGCTTCAACTTTTGCTCGTCTTCTGCATAGTCATAGGTTCGATAGATGGCATCAAACTCAAACAAGAAGGTGTCAGGATCTTCTGTAGTCAAACCATGGAAGTGAGGTAGGGCTGAAGGAATTATATTCTTCATTTTGGTGTCTCCATTGGTCTCCCTAATGGGAAAGGTACCCTCTATTCTCTCTCCGTTCCCCCTAGCATTTATGTTTTCAACCATTGGCTTAGGAGGGATGTTTTCTTCTTCTTCTTCCCCTATAGGTTCTTCAAATATCTCTAGTTTTTCACCTAAAGGTTCTTATTGATCACTGCCACCGAAGAAGAGAGAAGTTGGCTTGAGCTCCTAGTGATCTTGCACTAGCTGACCAAGTGATAACCTACAGTAAGAACTAGTACTTGTGCATACAACATTGTCGCTTCCAACTTTGTTACGAACTACCAAGTTGATAAGAGTAAAGTAGGCAGCCCAGGAGTTGCAGCATTATTGCTGCAATACTAGTGCTCACCAATTCCCACCTATCACATAGGTGACCTAGGTTCAATCCCCAAGAATAGCACCAAAAGGTGGTGAGCACCAGTATTGCAGCAATAATGCTGCAACTACTGGGCTGCTCACTTTACTCTTATCAACCCGGTAGTTCGTAACAAACTTGGAAGCGATGGTGATGTATGCACAAGTACTAGTTCTTACTGCAGGATATCACTTGGTCAGCTGGTGCAAGATAACTAGGAGCTCAAGCCAACTTCTACGGATTCCAGAAGAAGCTCTATATGTGATGAAAGAAAGGAAAGCTTACTCTACAGAGGCTACTCTAATTGCAGAAAGGAAAAAGACTGAAATGTAAAGTAAACCTAGCAGACCCTACTTAACCAACTAATCCTACTTTTGCACAAAGCACTATGAAAACCATGAAATGAATGCCATTGCCTATTCAAGGAATTAAACAACATCTACTCAAGCTATTTCTAGAAGTAAATGAGCAAAAAACATCTTTTTGGATTTTTATGTATTTTTATGTGAAATTAACATGCATGTATTTTATTCTGTGTGAAGGTGGAAGAAAATAGGTGGTGTTGAAGGGTGACTTTGGGGTTTGAAGAGATGTAGGATGGTGTAGATGGGCCCTAGGAGGTCTCGGGTGGCCTTCTGGAGGCTTTTCCCACACTCGGCCTTTGAAAGAAAGCCGACAGGAAAATCTATAGGAGGACACAGGGGATCTACAGGAGGTCTACAAGAGGTCTATAGGAGGATGCCGAGAGTTGTTTTGAAGGTTTTTAGGGTGTGAGAGTGGGTGGAACAGGCAGGTAAAGGTCAGGATGATGTGTTAGGGCACCTAGGGTCCACCAAGAATCACTAGGAGAGGGAAAGATGATTTAGAGAGAGGAAGAAGTCCTATGGAAAAATGTAGAAAGCTAAGGCAGATTTGAGGTGAAGATTGGGCGACCTATAGGGGATGGATCAAAGAGAGAATGTGATGACTAGAGGCTGACTTTCTTTGAGAAGAGATCTGTTGCAAAAGAACTTACAGTCAACTAATAAGATCAAGCAAGCAAGGAAGTGAGTACATCTAAAAAAACAAAATTTTGCATCAAGCTAGTCTAAACTATGATCCATGGAAGTGAATGCTGAGCAATGCTACAAGAAAAGAAAGCATGGAGGAAGAGCTATTGAAAATACAAAAATGACCATGGTGGAAGAAATCTAAAGCAAAGCATTAACCTTTTAACAAACTTGCAAACACTAGAAATCCTATGGAGAAGGAAAATTTGTGTTTTTGGGGCAGCAAGAGGATATTTTCCTCAGTTCAAGGCCAAGGCACTGTTGCTAGCCTTTTTAATCTTGTTTCTATCACTGCTTAACCTACTCTAGAAAAAGAATGGAAACAACCTTCTAAATCACCAAAAGCAACCTATTCTTAATCGAGAAAGAAATTCATCTAACAACAACTAATCCATAAATCGAAACAAAGCATATAAATACAAACAAAGAGGAGCTTGGCTGCTTGGATTGGGCCCTAACCCAAGAGCTTCAACCCTATGAGGTAACTCAGTGCTAGCTCAAAAATGATCTCATATTTATTATCAAAACAGTAATAGGATTACATGAAACTGTCCACAAAAGTAAGCTTGAAGTTGAGCAGAGTTTTACAATAGCAAAAGTACAACAAAAATTCAACAAAAATTCGACCCTAGTGAGGCCCTAGGCCTCTCTACTTATACAAATGAATCTCCCAACGTCTTCCTTAAAATCAGGGAGGCTTGGCTCCCAAAACTCGAGATAAACATAAGTTATCCTCCACTTTCTCGACTGCCTCCTAGTGCATTGATTTGGCTGTTTGTACTCCAAGCTGCATGAAGGGGTATTCGGAGTGGGGAGTAACAAATGAGGGGGATTCCCTCCTATAAATCCCCTCCTTTGTCCACTTCGAATTATTGCTACCAATTGTCCATTGAATCTTTGACTTTGTCTTCAAAATTCAACAAAAATATGCATTAAACACATATTAGACCTCATGGCATCATAACTAACTCAACTCACTCCATAAGCATAGATATAATGAAAAAACATGTAATAAGCTAAGAGAGGTTGATTTAACTATGCTAGGAGGAAAAATGAGCCCATATAATTACCCATTTATGGGGCTCATCAGTAAACTCAATATTCGTTGTGAAATTTTTATGAGTCACACAACAATAAACCCAATAGATCTTCATCAAATTTTAATGAGTCAAATGAAGAAAACTCGAGGTACCTTTTTCAATTTAATGAGTAAGGAAAAAGAGGTAAAATAACTGCTCAATCCTTCTTCGTAGTTTTAACGAGCCTAAAGAAGGAAAAAACTTGGGGATTTTTCAATTTTAAGAGGGAGAAAGAGTCCCAAAAAGAAAACACTCTTATCATCATCACAGGAGTTTAAAGAGCCCGATGACGAAATATCTAGGATTTTTTAGTTTAAGAGCATGAAAAGGTCCCATAAAAGAAAGCGCTCATAATGAATCGAACATGGTCATTTTTGCAATTCAGCCTTGAAAGTCCTTTCATCAAAACATGAGTAATTTTCTACAATATGTCGACATGGTGCTTGATAAATAACATAGGAAATGGACTTCTTCTACTTTAATGACTTTAATTAAGATAAGTCATACCTCCAGAGTGACTATAAGCGAGTTTTTGAGCCTCCATTTTCACCATTTGCATCATTTGAGTGTTGTGAGAGTGTTCTAGAACTAAAGAGGAGCAGATCTTCCATAGATGATTGTAGGCAAGCCATGAGACCATTCAACTTGTCGTTTTTCCCAACGAGATTTAAAAACCTTTATCTTTCATATTTTAACATTTTTTAAGCTGTATTGGGGTTGGATTTTTAGGATTTTGGGAGGCCCTAGCTCAATGAATGCGACTAATGACCCCCTCTAGGTCTAGAGGGGCATTAAACATGAGGACGTTAGTGCACCATGTTTTCCCTAAGGTGGGGGCATTAGTACATGAGGACACATTCCCAAACCCTAGCCAGTGATTTCTCAAGCATTTTTGCCCCATTTTAACTGATTTTTAGGTTGATTTGTGCAGGTTTTGAGCCATCATGACTATTTTATGGAGGGAATGAGCCCACAATGGACAAGAACTACTTATGTGAAATGATCAAGTTTTCATAATTGCATTGCGCTGATGTGGTTTGATGAAATATGAAAAGCTTGACCTATTGAAAGGCCAGGAGGAACTTTTAAGATGGATCATTGAACATTTGGATGATAACCAAGGGGTGTTCAAGATTGGGGGTCATGAGCTCTCGATTGACTGATATGAAATCTATTTTCTGACTGCAGAGGGGCATGAACAAAACTGACCATGGGTAGGCCCAATCCCTGATCCACCTTAGAGTTGATCCAGGCTTACTGTATTCCTATGAGGGCCATATTATCGATGATTGTGTGCCTAATGGGGTCTAAGAGTCCCCATGTTGTGACAAAGGCCCAATTGTTGCTTTCCATTAATTGTGGCCAGCCCCAGATCTTCAACTAGTGTGACGCGATGCCTTGTCAGCTCAAGGTGAAGTTGACAACATGTAAGACTCGAACCCAATAGAGTTTTGGGTATGGTACTTTCATTGTGTCCTTTATACTTGAGAGGGTGCTCATTATGAGACCATGGATGAGTGTAGGTCCACTTGATTCGAGAGAGCCCAAGCAAGGGAGATGGGCATCTCTTGATCCTCGCAATGGAGGGGGACCCATCCGGCATTTTTCAAAAAAAAATTCTTCGAATGGCTTAGTGATTAGATCCTAATGATAGATGACTATGCTTACAAGGGCATGGACTTTACAGGAGATCCTAACTTGATTCTACCACCTAGTACAAACTGGGGGCCTCAAGGTAAGAGTGTTTTTTTAGAGTATTTAAAGTATTTTTGAGCTTTTGAATATTTATGTAATGTTTTTGTTTGTTTATGGGTGAATAAATACTGACATGAATATTTTTTCTTGAAACAGATGTGGTAGTAGTGCGACCTGCAAGCGAGCCTCGCGAAGTGAGGTGAGGGGGCCAGCTACTTGAAGGTTGGTATGATTCCCAGAGTCTCCACGAGGTTATGAGGAACCTCGAAGGTTTGAGCATGGGTGTTCCCCCCTTCCTATGAGGGAGATTCCCACTCACATGCAACAACACAATGTTGGTCTGCCTGAGCAGTTTGTGGTTCCTCTTCGGAGGATAGCTAGAGTTGTATTGTCTTTTCATGAGTAGTAGGCTCTATTAGCAAGTGCATGGTATAAACAACGTGTGTTTATAGCGAGGCTTAGTAGCCATTTTGTACTTAAAAACTCCCAAGTTTTGGGAATTTTTCTGATGTAAAAGACTGGATATATATATATTGGCATTTTATGATGGAAATGTTTTTTAAGTGGTTTTGTAAATTTTTAACTGTGTAAATCTTCACTTTCATACATGTATCTATAATAAATGAGACAGATGCCAATATAACACATAGTTTGCCAATGAATCAGCAACTGTATTAAATTCTCAAGGAATGTGTTCATATGTAATAAGCTCGAAATGACATTCCAATAATCATAATGACGTAACAAAATTGGATTGTGAATGTGATAATGATTTGTCAATTCCATAACGACAAGCTAAGAGTCTAACTTGACCTCCAGATTCAAGATGTCCTGAGATGATGCTTCACTGAGAAGTGAAATTACAGACATATACTCAACAATATTGTTGGTGGTAGTACCAAGAAAGACTCCCCCGGAACAAATTAGTTCTGACTCAAGTGTGTAAATGACCCAAGCAGTTGATGCAATGTGTCGTGTGTGACGACTGGCACCATTCGCATATCCTATGTATGTTAAGGGTAATGAAGACATTTGTACAATGAGAAATATGTATGAGACAACTACTCAAAAAATACCAAAAAATCAAGTCACATCAAAAAGAAGCAAAACTTATAAATACATAGAATTACAAAGCACATGCCTAGTGTGGTACTAGGAATAATACTTTTTTCAGATAGAACCCATTTCGGGGCTTATTGAGTGGGATTCCTTCCTAGTCCTAAAGTTCATATGACCCTTTTGAGAAGGCCTTGGTGACGACATATGGACCGAGCCATAAGGATTGATGTGTTCTTGCCCCCAAGAGGTCATGTTTTTTATCATAGAGTAAAACAAGATGTCACTCTTGGTAAGAACAAGGCTTGACCTTCTTGTCATACTAGGCTTTGACCTGGTGCTTGTTGGCTTTGAGTGCTAATTCGTCATCTCAACAGGTTTTGTCCAGTTGGTTAAGGTATAGCAAGAACTATTCTTTGGCAGTAGTGTCAGGCAAGAGTTAAACAATAATTTTTAGTGAAGGAATTTTACACTTGATAGATAAAACTTCTTCCAGGCCATAAGCTAATCGAAAAGGTGTAAAGCGTGTAGTGGTTTTTACTGAAGTTAGATATGCCCATAGTGTAAGATATAGCATTTGATTCCAGTGGGTTTTGTGATTGCCTGCTAACATGTGGATCATGGTCTTTAAGACTCCATTAACATCTTCTACTTGGCCATTAGCTTAGGGGTAGAAGGAGGATGATTGGTCCTCGTGAAAATCGAGCAACGACATTAAGCCAGGTATCATGTGATTCTGAAAATGAGACCAATCATCTATAAAGATCATGTAGGGCACATTGAAATGACATATAACATGATTAAATAGGAATAGCGCAACAATTTCTCCATTGGCCCATTTCGTGAAATAGTCCATTGCTATGAAAATGTAGTTATTTCCACCAAAGGAAGTGGGGTTGCATGTGATGAAGTTGATACCCCATTTGGAAAAGGGGCCAACAGAGATAACCAGGTGCAGTAGGGCTGGAGGAGTGTGCATTTTCTTGGTAAACTCTTGACAAGGGTGGGACTGTTTGATAACCTTGATACAATCTTTGAACAAGGTTGGCCAGTAGTATCCTGCAGATAAAATTTTCTGTGTAGTAGACATTCCAAAGAGATAACCGCAACATGCCCTAGCATCGTAGTCATTTAAAACATGTTCCTCCTCTTCATGAGTGAGGCAATGTCAAAGAATTGTATCAGTGCCATGATGATATAAAGTATCATTCAACACTAAATAGTGTTGCACTTGGTGGTGGATCTGACGATGATCACCTGATGATAGTTCAGGGCGGAAACGTTGTGCTTAGAGGTAGATGAGAATGTCACCATACCAAGGGTTAGTATATTTGATCAGATAGATAGATTCATCCAAGAGAGGATCGTGAGCTATCTCATTTGGATCGATAATGGGAATATCCAATAAAAGTTCGACGAAGAGTAAGTATGTTTTTGCCTTGGCAGTAGCAAAAACCAAATCAAATTCTTGGAGGATAATGATCCATTTGGAATATTTTCCTCCAAAGAATTGATGAGACAAAATGTGTCTCATGGGATTCTCCAAAGCGATGATGGTATTCTGTTGCAACAATATATAATGTCGGAATCGATTGACAACAAAGACAACTGCCAAGGACAACTTTTCCACATGTGAATATATGAGTTCGGGCCCAACCAAGCCTTTTGAGAGATAAAAGATCACATGCTCACTGAGGTCATCATGAGTTTGGACCAACACCATTCCAAGAGAGGATGGTGAGGCTGCTAGATAGAGGCGAAAGTCGCACCCATAGTTGGTAGCACTAAGTAGTGGCACTGATATCAGTTCCTTTTTTAAGGCATCAAATGATCGTTGGGCTTGATCATCCCATAAGTATGGTACTCCATTCTTTAGTAGGCACATAAAGCCTTTCGTGAACTCGGCATAATTTACGATGAACCCTCATAAGAAGTTTTCTTTCGCTTGCAAACGTTGGAGCTGCAAAATAGATCGTGGTTTGGGAAATTGAGTAATTACCTTTACCTTATCGAGATCAACCTTAATCCCATACTTGGAGACAATGAAGCCATGTAAGCATCCAGACTCGACAAAGAAAACACATTTATGCAGATTCAGATGTATGTTATAGAACCTGCACCTAAGAAAATTGCTTGTAAATGAACTAGGTGTTGAGTTCACTTCTTGGAATGGGCTGGAAGGTCATCCAAGTAAGCTTGAACAATATGTCTGATATCATGGAATGCGTAGTCCATGGCCCGTTGAAATGTTGCTCCAACATTCTTTAAACCGAATGGGAGTTTTTGATATGCAAAGATTCCCCAAGGGAAAATGAAGGTGGTTTTGTGCTAGTCTGCCAGTTTTATGGAGATCTCATTATAACCTCAGAAACCATCCATAAATGAGAAGGATTCAAAACCAGCACAGTCATCGATTATTTTGTCGATGAATGGTGTTGGATAATTATTTTTGGACACACAGTTTTCAAGACCTGATAGTTAACAAAAGTGCATATGGTACCCTATTTCTTATCTACAGGAACCAGATGGGAAACCCATTCTGTTAAGGGAATGGGGTAGACGAAACCAACACGTAACAATTTTTCCACCTCAGTCTTGATGGTTGCAGTTTTGTGGTGGTGGACTAGTCAAAGACTTTGGCGGATAGACTTAGCATTGTCATATACCTTGATCTCATTCTCAATAATAGATGGATCTATGCCAGGAATTTCCTCATAAGACCAAGCAAATACATCTCGAAATTCCTTAAAAAGGAAGGTAAAGCTTGCAATTTACTCAGGAGTGAAATCGGCTCCAATCTGAGTGTTTTCCATGATGCTTGTCTTGACTGAAATATCAATGAGCAATGTCTTTGAAAGATTTCCCATGTTCCATTCCGGATCCAAATTTTGGATAGTTGTATAAGGTGAGGGAACGATTTCAGGTATTTCAAATGATAGGATTTGAATGGGCATCTTTTTCGAATCAGATATCAAAACACGATGGTGAGAATCCTCCCAAGGTCACTCTTCTAAACACATGCTCTCTCGAATAGCTTCATCCGATGGTAGGACTTGATTGAGGAGATAATTAGAAGGATCATTTATGGGAGAGGAGGTGGTATTGTTGGTCCTGACCAATGTGACCAGAGATTCAAATGTAGATTGTATGGTTTGGTAGGCCAATTTACCTAGTGAAAATGACATTTGTTCTCCGTAAGAGTCAATGCTTGAAGGGGCCGAGGGGATCAAAGGATCAGTGGGTTCATGAGGAATGGATGAAACCATAGAGACTGTCTGTGGAACCGTGGGTGGTAGGAGAGGAAAACAACCCATCACAGAAGAGACGAGGGGATCGAAGGATCAGTCGGTTCATGAGGAATGGATGAAACCATAGAGACTGTCTATGGAACTGTGGGTGGTAGGAGAGGAAAACAACCCATTACGAAAGAGCCGAGGGGATTGAAGGATCAGTCGGTTCATGAGGAATGGATGAAACCATAGAGACTGTCTATGGAACCATGGGTGGCAGGAGAGGAAAACAACCCATCATGGAAGAGCCCTTCAATAGACCACTACCGATACTGACTTAAGAGTCAAGAATTCCACCAACTAAGGGTATTGAGCCGCTAGGTAACAGGGAGTAATCTAGGGTGAAAAAGGATAGCTAGTCCACTATGACTATCCTTCCATCTAATGGAAATAGTATGATGCGGTAGACAGTAGGCACAATGGTGGTCATGGCATAAGTCCAACTGCGACCCAACAGTAGATTATAGTCGAATTTTTGATCCATGACTTCGATATCCATCGTTACCGTTTTCCCACTCAAAGTGATGGGGTAGCTGGAAAGGTAACCTTTTGGGATGAAAGTGTGGCCGTCGAAAGCTTTAAGGGAATTCAACAATAGAGAGAGGTTTGGAGAACCCAAGGCAAGCCAACATGAAGCCGACATGACGTAGGTTGAAGCACCTTCGTCAATGACAGTTTTATGTACCCCTCTCCCTTTTGAAAATATTTGCACCTAAAACGCGAGCTAGTGTGAAAAGAGAGGTTTACATTTTTCCATGTCAAAAATTGCAAGCATGGAATCCTGAGGGTCGACCCCAGCAATTACCAAAAGAAGATATTTCCTCTTTTTTGGATAGGTTTGCAATACTTCAAGCGTCGACATAGCTAATGGTGCTTCAACCAAATCTTCTCCAATACTATAGTTATGGGAACACGTGCAGATATATTATGTGTTGTGTGATGAAGTTCTCCTTTTGGGGGGCGAATCATAATATTTGCAACCGGCCTGTCGATATGGACATCATTAGGTGGCAGTGGGTTTTGACTCAAGGAGGCTTCCTCAGCATTACCGACTAGAGCTCCATAATTTTTGGCTCTTGTTTGAAGATCTACTGTTTCAAATGTGTAAATGATAGATGGTCCTTCACCAGCTGAAGGATGATGCAAACCACTGTTTCCACCTTGTGGGGGTTGGGGTTGGTTTGCAATAAGATGTTGCTGCTATTGAATAGGGAAAGGATTTTTAAGGACCGCGGGGGTCCGGCCAGTGTCCTTCTGAGCAAGGATTTTATGCATTCATGGAGACATGGACAACGATGTGTCATATGGTCTTCTACACCGATTTTGCAAGGGAACTGGACAAATTTATGATTTCCATTGTCAAGAGGTGCATCAACTTTCTACTGTGGGTTGTACTGCTTGGTTGACTGGTCTTCAAAAGGAGTAGTCTTTTTCTTGTTCTTCTTGTTCTTACCACTGGGTTCTTTTTGTAGACTGCACAAAGTTTATCACGGCGGCAGGAAGAGCAATCGATTGGGTAGTGGGGTCAACTAACAACTAGGAAATGTGACCACTAAGTTGTTATACAGTAGACCAAAAGGTAGCGTCGATAATACCATTGGCATGCACCGGGTTGCTGAGTAGCAGGAGAATTTCATTTTCTATTTTCATTGGGAATGATGTCATATAATGTGCTAGACTATGAATAAATCAAATATAAGTGTTGGGAACGATGAATGTATTGGTCTTCCGTGATTGTACCACCTAAGGTGACATCTTTAGCGATTTGAGGGAGAAGATATTTGTAGAACCAATCTGCTAATGGATAGTCTGGGAGAGGATATTTGACTAGCCTCTGCCTACATATTCGTTCATGAATTTGATTAGAGATGTGGGTGGTGGTTTCCTGACATAAATAAGTAAGGAGTTCTGTCCCAGTTTCATAGCGTATGGGTAGCTGAAAGTGCTTTAAAAATTCCATCACTAAAATGCTAAAGGTATTGACTAACACACGTGGTAACTCAATTTACCACTTGGTTGCATTGCCAGAAAGGGTTTAGGGAAAGAGCCGAAGCTGGATACTATCATCCACTATGGAGTTAGAAATGCACCATAAATGATAGGTGGTGATGTGCATACCCGGATCCTCCCCTTGTTTCGCTTCGAACATCGGGATATATGTGTGAATTTTGTGCGGGATTGGAGGCCAAAGTAAGTTGTGATAGATGGGATCATTGGTGAGTTTGTATGAGTCAGGGATGTAAAGCATTTCTAGGAAAGGAAAGGTATTTTATTCCCCTGAATCGGACTGAGGTGATGACACATGACTTGAGGATCCTTGCGGTCCTCCCAATATTATACAAAGGATGCGTGGAATAATAATTTCCTTGGGGAACAATCATATATTGTGGTTTTCCATAAGGGTTGTTATGCTGGGTGATATAAGTGACCGTAGGGTAAGGAGTGCCCCCTTTACTCATTTGAGGTTGAGAGTGAGGTGCCCATATGGATTGAGTGAGACCTTGTTGAGGGATCCTGCTAGCCACATAATTAGCTACATGCCCTTGACTGACATAAGGATGGTTCATGTCAATCAATGACTATCCTTATTGTCCAGTAAATGGAGGGGGAACTATAATGTTCCCCTCTGGTATGTGCATATTAGGAATGGTGCCCCTAGGCATCTAAACCTAGGGGTTGGAACTAAACAATGGATTCTGACAAAAATGGTTGTTGGAGGGATTCGTGCTAACTGTGCTATAAGGAGCGCTATCTATAGCGCTTCTTGAAGGTCCGAGAGCTGACACAAAAGGGGTGGAAACTAGTATGTATTGGGTTCCACTCATGTTGGGTGTCACGATAGGGTTCGAACTTGGGACAGTTGGGATAGAAGGGTTTTTCATCAAGGTGTGTTACTGACTATTAACTCAGGAGGTGGAAGTGGACCAAAAGTGTCCAAAAAATCCCACAACCTGTTAGTCGTCAATGGGATGGTAGGTATAGGTCCAACAGAAGACATAGGAGGTACAGGTGCAACTATAATCAAGAGCGGTCCCAATGGATTTGTGATCAGAGGATTATACGGAGGAATGAAACCTTTAGTAAATAAATCTTCCAATAAACTTGAGTCATGGGATGTCTAGACTGATTCAGTGTGAGATCTTGGAGACTGATTACCCGAAGATGGGTAATGCAGTTCACTGGGGCTCGGTGGATCCTCCACAGTGAGTGGGGGAAGGCCTAGTAGCTGTCTAGATTGACAACGAGGGTTGGATGTAGCCACGGTGACCAATAATTTTTATCAATATACTTACAGTGGTATTTATTAAATTCTTTGTGATAACAAACTGGCACCTAGAAAATAAAAAATACTCTAAGGAAATCGATCAAGCAGAGGCTATGACCCTATCTGATAACCATTGTTTTCTGGAGATGAAACACAATATCACAATGGATAAAAGAGAGAGTTGGCCAAATGTACAGTTACGATTACCCTTGAGCTTCTCCTAAACCTCATATTAAGGGGCCAAGTACTCTCGTGAAGACAAGCACCCTGTAGGTTTGTTTGTGTTAGGTACCACGGTAGCCCACCCAAGTCACCTTGTGTTCGTCCCTAAAAATTATGGCCACTATGGTTACCTCAAATCACAGACACTACCGGGGGGCACATAGTCACAAATAGTATGTTGTGTGGGCAGGATACCCGAGTCCTCGACTCATCTTCGATATCCCTGAAGGGATCCCAAACACATAGAATACCAAAAGGAGATGTGAGAAAAGGCAGGCTACCTTCATTTACAATCTGATTTTGTCTCGTATTTAGCTTCACTTTTATTGGAGTGGTCCCAAATATTATGAGTCCAGAAGGATTTCCCTCGTTAATGACATTAGTTTCGATGTATGAGCTTTTTCAGTTAACTTACAACTTCCTAACCCAAGATCCTAGCCTAAACTAATATGTGTTTACTCAAAAAAGAGTTGTTGATTGATTTTATTACATAAATTATAAATATACTTTGTCAAATTTTTCGGTGTGGGTGTTGACGTATGAAGTTATGTGGGAATCTGACTAAAATCATGCAAAAATAATACTTTAAATTTCACTTTCGATGAATAAGTTTCTTCTACAAAGGAGGAGTCATTTATACATCAATATATATACCATGCAACCAATACAGTAAAACACAAGCACAACTGACAAAACTACAGTGCTCTCTAACAACTTTTGAAACCAAATAAATGCATATCTAACCAACTATGCACAAAACAGTAAAAAAAATTGTATTTTCTTTTTATAGAAAAAACTTTAAGCAGTAAAGTTATTTCTCTAAAAATAATTTGTTGAGGAGACAAATATCAATCAAACATGCACAATTGCAGATCCATAATTAATCTACAAGCAAATTTCCCAACCCATGAGGTCACAGAATAGTCTGTTTATCAAGAAATGGTTGGCTAACGCACTATAATAGAGGGTACAGAGAGTTAGTGGTTGCACTAACACACTATATGTAAGGACACAGTGCTTTATAAAGCACTGTTTACACTAGCAAACTACATTAGTGACAAAAAGGCTTAAAAATTAGGTTGTGGGGATCAGATCTAGGGCTGAGCATAGAGAGAAGGATGTTATATAGTCTTGAGTGGTAAAAAAAGGGATCAAGAAGTACATAAAGACCTGGAAGAAAGAGAGATCTAGGAAATTTCTGGGAGAAAATCGGGAACTAAGTGTAGTCCCTAGCACAGTCACCAATTATTCTATAGGGATTAATGCATGAGTGTTTGGTGATGGAGATACCCTCAAGGATCTTCCCAGGATCCTTGGCAGACAATCAAATTAGTTGCAGTTGGCCCAGAGATATATGAATATATCCATGTTAGTCAAATGAGAATCAAAGTACGAAGAAGGACTTATTACCTCGGGTCTTGGTGTGGTGTTTGTGGAGAACACAAAGTAGAGGAGTGGAAGACCCCTTAACTAGCTCCAAGATCAATACCTACACATAGACAAGACAAGATGTAATATCACATCATATAACTTTAATAATCAATGCACTAACATATAGGGAGATATAACTACATACATCTAAGCCACTCATAATAATAACGTTGCGTAAATATGTGAACAAATTACAATACCAATGCCATGGAGTAGACAATACAATTGCAGGTCTATATTAATGATAGAAAAGAGTAATTACAAACATCGGTTGCATTAACTTCCCTTACTCCTCCAGCTTCTCTCTCTCTCTCTCCCTTCTTAACCTCTTGAAGAGCTTTGTGTAATACTAGCTTCGATAATCAAATAGGAAATCCTTTCAATTTTTTTGACCCTTTCCACAATGGCCCTAGCCTCCCATATATAGCATGAGAGGATAAGCATGGCCAAATCCTTCATGAGCTCCTTTGGGAAAAAGCAAAGATGTTTCCATGCTTTTAAGCTCTTTCCCTATCTGTAGACTCCATTAAGAATAGTGATTCCTCAATACATGTTGAATCTAGATGTTTCCCTACTTTTATGAGCTGACGTATGAGTGAATATAGGGATATCTCTCGGTCAACTTGTTCCTTTGACTCATAGAAACTCATTTAGGTTTACTAGTGCTCTTCTGAAGGAAACATATAGAGTAACCCTATGTACTAACACCCCTGATGCATTGCTAGGAAGCTTTATAAAGTAGGTTTCTAGTTCCTAGAAAGTGTTAGCTTGAAAAAAAGGATTCTGAACTTGGTGAGTCTTTCAGTCATCTTGCCTTTCTCCTATGAGCTGATGAGGAGGTCATTTTCCTGTGTAACACATAGTTAGAGGGTAATCATCCTCAAGATTATATCCACTTATCCTTCCATCCATTTCATATCCAACATCCAAAATCATGTGCTCATCACTCCCTATCATCCCATTAGCTCAAAACTCAAATTTCACGTGCTCTGCAATTTCCTACAAGAGTGACCTGTAATTGTTACAGGAATGACCTGTAGTGCTACGCGAAGGCTTTGAAAAGATACACGATGGAAATCTAAATGAAAGGACCACCAAGCATGGCCTTTCCAAGCATAAATAGGGTTCTCCCACCATGGTCCACCATCCATCCATCACTCATCCATCACATTTCACAGAAAAATTGATACTTTTCATTAACATCCCTCCACTCTGTTGGAAATAATACTGAGAGGGGGGGTGAATCAGTATTATCAAATTCTTTTCAATATATCTTCCTAATTTATACTTTAATTTATTCTTTAGATATTGATCATTAGTTTGTATGTCAGTACCATATAATGATGAGCAAGAACAGGAAAAACAGATAATCACACCAAAGAACACCAGATATAAGGTGGAAACCCAATGTGGGTGAAAACCACCTGCTGCAATATGTCTCTATCTTCTTTCAATTAGAAACTTCTTTTACAATGATTTTGTACTGGTGCAGTCCTTTACCAGTACGCAGGCTGCAACCTGTTGAGAGCTACAACCCTCTATGGTTTTCCAGTCTCTCCTGGAAGGGAGCTACAACCCCCTTAGCTCTTGTACTAGCTAATCTACTAGTACATAGGTGCTAGCC
The DNA here is from genome assembly GCA_031772625.1 of Pinus tabuliformis. Classification (NCBI taxonomy): domain Eukaryota; kingdom Viridiplantae; phylum Streptophyta; class Pinopsida; order Pinales; family Pinaceae; genus Pinus; species Pinus tabuliformis. Next base: position 885,621,744 of record CM062804.1, on the reverse strand, counting down.
TACTTCTTTTCTTCCAAGGACCACTTTTCATAAATTTTCAAACTGGATCCATAAACATCAAATAATCATCAAGTACATGTGAATCAACCAATATCATTTTTCAATCAACCAATGAATCAACCAATAACTTCTCATAATGCAGTAACCAGAACAGAAATACCAGTAATCTAAACCCAGAACTCTTCAGCAATAGATAAAAGGTAGCCAACAAATATTTGAAGAAAAGTCTGCAACTTCACCAATAGTAACCTACAAATATCCGTAGCTCTATTGAGTCTAAACTGCGCAAATCCACACCTGGTCCTTCTTCTGCTCTACGAACCTCCACACCTACTCCTTCTGCTGCACTGTGTACCTCTGCGCAGATCCGCACCTGCACTGTCTGCCTGATAGCATACGTTCGCACCTGGTCCTTCTATTCCTCTGCGTACCTCCGCATTGTGCCTTTTGCTGCGTTGCGTACCTCTGCACCAGCGCCTTCTGCTTCGCTGTGGACCCCCACACCTGTGCCTTCTACTACACTGCGGACCCCACACCTGCACCTTCTGCTGCGTTGCGGACCCCTGAATAGACCCAAATTAACAGTCCTCCAATGTGCCACAGACAGTCATATCCACAAATCTGATCATGCGCCCAAGAGATCACGACCTATCAATAGATTCACCTTAAATTTCACCTTGATTTAGATCTAGCTTTTCAAGCCGATCACCCAAAATTTCAGATCTTAAGATATTCAAATTTCACAAGTGACTAGCCAAGTGATCTCCTTTCCTTTTTATAGGCAAGCCCTTATTCACACCATGGGACAAAACCATCGAAAACCAATACAAGGGATCCAAAACAGGGTTCAATAATTTAGATCCTATACCACGGGCCAAAACCATAGGATCATGAACGTCGAGCTAAATACCATGGGCCAGACATAAGAATTCCCACGTGTGCGTGCTTTCTTTGCATTGGAGTGAGTGGGCTGGGGTCGCACCTTCTGTTCGGATAACCTACGGACATGACCACACTTAGTGAACGGTGTGGCTGCGGGCCGGCACCTTTTGAATGGTGTACCTGGGAACCCCTTATTTTCAATCATTTTCAGAGCCAGAACAGAGATTTGCCACTTGAGTGAGTTGCCATCAAGTACAACACCTGTGCAATAGCGCCAAACCTAAATCATAATGACAACAATCTCCCCCTTTGGACTTGATGGCAACCCCAGGATCCTCAAAGTCATTCTCCCCCTTTGACATCAAGGGCAAAGGGCGGACCAAGATATTCTCTTCCTTTGCTATCCATACTCCCCCTGAGTGCCTGCTGAAATTTCTGAATGAGCTCCCCCTGACTATAGACTAGATCTGCAAAAGAAAAATTCTTCAAGAACAACCATAGTCTACTATACACCATACATGACCTTGACAACAGAGATAGAGACATATTAGCAATATTCAGATCAACATCCATGTTCTCCTTCTGTACTTTCTCCTCCAAGATCTTCTACCATAATGCCAACAATGCATTACTAGAAGAATATATGCTCCCCCTAAACCTATGCCATTCGATCTTCGACCAATCCATAACCCAGAAAATGTATGCGTATACCCCATATGAAACTCGCGTACAACCAACAATCTCTGAAACAAATGAGATTCAAAAACAAGATGATGCATCAACTACCCCTATCTTTTTCCTGAGGTATTCAAAGGTCTCCTTGGGAAATGGTTTGGTGAGTATATCAGCAACTTGTTCCTTAGAAGGAACATACTCCAACTTGACCTTTTGTTCAAGCACTTTTTCCCAAAGAAAATGATATTTGATAGGTATATGCTTGGTCTTTGAATGCATAACTAGTTTCTTTGAAATGCTAATAGCACTTGTATTATCACATAGGATGGAGATAGGTGGTGTACAAGTGATGTGAAAATCCTGCAAGGTCTGCATCATCCAAAGGAGTTGAGTGCAGCAAGATGCAGCAGCCACATATTCCACTTCAGCTGTAGATAAAGCAATCGAACTCTGTTTCTTGCTGAACCAAGATACTAATCTGGAACCCATAAAGAATGCACCACCACTTGTGCTCTTCTTGTCATCCACGCTTCCGGCCCAATCTGCATCTGTATAAGCATGAAGTGTGAGATCTGTATCTCTAGGATACCATAAGCCATAGTTTTGAGTTCCTTGAAGGTGCTTGAATATTCTCTTAACTACCTGAAGATGAGTTTCCTTGGGATTTGCTTGAAATGTTCCAACTATTCCCACTGCATGCATGATGTCTGGTCGGGTACCTTTCAAATAAAGTAGGCTTCCAGTCATGGATCTATAGGTTGGTTGATGCACTGCTGCTGATTCATCATTTACACTGAGGCTGCATCCTGTAACCATAGGGGTACATACAGGTTTTGAATCTTCCATGCCATACTTCTTCAAGATCTGCTTGAGGTATTTGGTTTGAGACAAAAAGATACCGCCTTCATTTTGTTGGATTTGTAGACCAAGAAAATATGTCAGCTCTCCAAGTAATGACATTTCGAATTCTTTATGCATCACCAAGGCAAAGCTTTGACTCATAGTTTCTTCATTGCTGCCAAAGATAATATCATCTACATACACAACAAGTATTAGCAATTTGTCATTTTCAATTCTTATATAAAGATTGTTATCTGCTGATCCCTTTGAAAAGCCTTGTTGATGAAGATATTTGTCCAAACGATAGTACCAAGCCCTTGGAGCCTGTTTAAGACCATAAAGAGCCTTTTTTAGTCTGCATACAAGATTTGGATCATTCCCAAGAATGAAACCATCTAGTTGCTCAACGTACACCTCTTCTTCTAAGTCTCCATTTAGAAAGGCGGATTTCACATCCATTTGAAATACTTTGAACTTCTAGAAGCTTGAGAGAGCAAGGAACATTCGGATGGCCTCAAGTCTAGCAACAAGAGCAAAAGTTTCTTCAAAGTCTATTCCTTCTTGTTGAGCATACCCTTTACAAACAAGTCTGGCCTTGTTTCTAATTACTTCCCCATTTTCATTCAACTTATTTTCAAAGATCCATTTTTTCCCTATGACATTCTTATCTTTTGGTCTAGGAACCAACTCCCAAGTGTTGTTCTTTTTGATCTGCTCAAGTTCTTCATCCATTTCCTTGACCCAGCATTCATCTTTGCATGCCTCTCTTACATTTTGTGGTTCAGTGGAGGAGAGTAATGCCAAATAGCTTGAAGCTTCTGCAATTTTTCTTCTTGTTTGTATGCCTGCCTCCTTTTGCCCCAAGATTTGAGATTCTGGATGATTCTTTTGAACATACCTGGATGGAGTCTTCTCTTCTATCCTTATCTATTCCCCTGGTTCCCCTTGAGTTTCTTCTTCATCATCAGTCTGATTTGAAGGATGATATTCATCCTCTTCAATATTTTCATAATTTTCTTGCCTAGGAATGTTTCCTTCTTCATCAACCACTACATCAATGCTGTCAACTATTCTTCCAAGTCTTTTGTTGTAACACTTATATGCTTTGCTGTGAGGAGAATAACCAAGGAGAATCCCTTCATCTACTCTAGGTTCAAAAATTCCAAGATGTTCATCATTATTCTTAATAAAACATTTGCTTCCAAACATTTTGAAATGTTTTACGGAAGGAGTCTCACCATACCAGAGCTCATGAGGAGTTTGAGTGCTGTTCACCCAAACATTTGTTTTGTTGAGAATAACGACTGCAACAAATGCAGCTTCACCCTAGAAGGTTGTAGGTGTTCCAGATTCATCAAGCATTGCACGAGCCATTTGTTGAACCATTCTATTCATCCTTTCCACTACTCCATTTTGCTGAGGAGTCCTAGCTGTAGAGAATTCCCTTCTTATTCCACGTTCTTCACAAAAAATCGAAAAATTCATTTGAGGTAAATTCCCCACCTCTATCAGACCTGAGGCACTTAATTTTGTGATTTGATTCGTTTTCAACCAATGCTTTGAAAGATTTGAATTTTTTGAAGGATTCGTCTTTGTGCTTCATAAGTCCTATCCAAACCATCCTGGAGAAGTCATCAATGAATAATATAAAGTATTCTTCTCCTCGAGGTGACATTTTCCTAGATGGTCCACATACATCTGTATGGACTAGTTCAAGAGGCCTGCTAGCTGATCCTTCCTTCTCAGGGAAGTTAGTTCTAGTTTGCTTACCAAACTGACATGATTTTCATATTGTATTGTCTGGAATTCTGATGTCTAGAAGACCACGAACTGCCTGGTATTTGCATGCTTTCCTTATCTGTGGAAAGCTTAGATGCCCCAACCTCCTGTGCCATAACCAGTGTTCATCATTCTTGCTCAAATAGCATTGTTGTTGTCCTTCTTCAAATATGTATAAATTTTTTGGAGTTCTTATGCCTTTGATCACTGTTTTTCCTGTATCAAGATCACGAACACTACATCCATTTGATCGAAATATTACCTCAGTTCCTTGATCGCACATTTGACTGACACTCAATAGATTATGCTTCAAGCCATCAACATACAAAACATTTCCAGCCTTGACTTTCTCTTTCAACTGAACGGTGCCTTTTCCTTTTATGACTACAGGGGTATCATTTCCAAAAGAAACTTTCTTTCCTTTTTCTAAAGCAGTATATGATTGAAGTTTTTATTTATCACCTGTCATATGCTTCAAACATCTGCTGTCAATGTACCATTGATTTTCCTGTCCTTCTGCATATAAAGCTATCCCACATCTTTCTGGTTGTGGTTCCTTCATTCTCCATGTTCTGGCATTTGGGGTTTGTTCCTTCTGAGTTGTCTTCTGAAACCTGCTCCTGCATTCAGAATCTTCATGACCGAAGTTATTACAAATAGAACATTCAATTTCACTTTCAAGGGCGGAAAAGTTGTTATAGGTCCTTTTCTTGATTCCAATCATATTTCTTTGTTTTTGAGCTTCTCTAGTCATGATTGTCTTATAGGAAACACATTGAGCTACTTTGTGACCAAATTTATGGCAAGAGAAACATTGGCCATTGAAGAAACTCCTGCGATTATCAAATCTATCACCCAACCGATTGTAATTTCTACCGACATCCATTCTTGAGGAAAATTGGGAAGATTTTACCTGTGGCTGGTTGTAGCTTTTGTTTGTCCTTAAGGTAGCTTTCCCCCAATTTTCTTGATAGTCTTTGTTCGTTCTTGAGGTAAACTGTCCCTGATTTACCTGATGATTTCTATTAGGCCTTTGCTTGCTCCTCCTTGCTGCATCAAGATAACTTTTGGAGGTGGATGCTTGAGATGCTTCTCCATTATATCCCAGACCTGTCTTGATTAGTGGAGAACGCTACACATTGATAATCTCATCCAGAGTTTGAGACCCTTTAACAAATTTAAGATTAAGAGCTTTTGTTTTCTCAATCTCTTTTCTAAGACTAACAATTTCACATTCCAATTTTTCGTGATGTTTTTCCCTTTCAGCCAGTTGACATTGCAGAGAATCAATAATCACATTCTTCTCTTCTAAACAAATTTTGAGATTAGAAATCTCTTCATAAAGACCTTCTTCATCTACAAAAGCCATTAAAAGTTTATAATTATTACCTCGTTCATCTTCATCACTATTTGAAAGTCCATCACTATCTTCATGAGTGTAATAGCTTTTCTTATTTGCATTCTTCTTCTTGTTCCATTTAACAAGTTCCTTCCCCTTGTCAACCTTATCCTTATGAGGACATTTGGCAGCATAGTGACCGACTCTTCCAAAAGCAAAGCATTTGAAAGGTAACTTACCTCGGAATCGTCTAGCACCCCGTTGAAGGTTTTTGACAAAATTTGATTCTTCTTCTTCTTCTGACACGTGTCCTGACTCATAGTAATATCCTTTGCCGGAAGCCTTGAAGGCAGCTTCTCTCCTGTCTGATGGTCCTCCTTTCCTCATTTCATAAGCAATCAGAATTCCGTGCAGCTGTGACATGGTAAGGTTTCGTAGATTCTCCTTTTCTTCTATTGCAGAAAATTTAGATTCAAACCTAGGGGACAAAGATCTTAGAACCTTTTCAACCACAACAACCTCTTTTATTTCTTCACCCAAATTTTTCATACAATTAACAATCTCATCTACATGAAGGAAATAGTTAGCCACACTTTCATCATTGTGCATTCTGAGATTTTCATACTGAATTCTGAGGGTTTGAGGTTTTGCTTGTTTTACCTGATCATCTCCTTCATAGCTCAGAACAATCTTGTCCCATATTTCTTTTGTGGATTTATACTGCATAACCTTCACAAATTCTATTTGAGATAGACGTCCTAGTAGAGTATTGATAGCCTTTGCATTTGTTTCATATTTATTCTTCTCAACCAGATCTGTAGGAGTTGCTGATGGAAAAGTGTACCCTGTATCTATGATATCCCAGACTTCTGTACCAAGAGATTGAAGATAGGCAATAAATGTTACCTTCCAATATACGAAGTTTGTCCCGTCAAAAATTGGTGGCCTGATAGATTCTTCTCTCTTGTAGTTGCTCATGATGATGGATCTTCCTTCAAGCGATCAAGCTTCTTTAGAAGGACCTGCTCTGATACCAATTGTTGGAAATAATACAAAGAGGGGGGGTGAATCGGTATTATCAAATTCTTTTCAATATATCTTCTTGATTTATACTTTAATTTATTCTTCATATATTTATCATTAGTTTGTATGTCAGTACCATATAATGATGAGCAAGAATAGGAGAAACAGATAATCACACCAAAGAACACCAGATATAAGGTGGAAACCCAATGTGGGTGAAAACCACCTGCTGCAATATGTCCCTATCTTCTTTCAATTAGAAACTTCTTTTACAATGATTTTGTACTGGTGCAGTCCTTTACCAGTATGCAGGCTGCAACCTGCTGAGAGCTACAACTCTCTCTCGTTTTCCAGTCTCTCCTAGAAGGGAGCTACAACCCCCTTAGCTCTTGTACTAGCAAATCTACTAGTACGTAGGTGTTGGCCTACTTCTTTTCTTCCAAGGACCACTTTTCATAAATTTTCAAACTGGATCCATAAACATCAAATAATCATCAAGTACATGTGAATCAACCAATATCCTTTTTCAATCAACCAATGAATCAACCAATAACTTCTCAGAATGCAGTAACTAGAACAGCAATACCAGTAATCTAAACCCAGAACTCTTCAGCAATAGATAAAAGGCAGCCAACAAATATTTCAAGAAAAGTCCGCAACTTCACCAATAGTAACCTGCGAATATTCGCAGCTCTTCTGAGTCTAAACTGCGCAGATCTGCACCTGGTCCTTCTTCTGCTCTGCGTACCTCCATACCTACTCCTTCTGCTGCACTGCGTACCTCTGCGCAGATCCACACCTGCACTGTTTACCTGACAGTGTACGTCCGCACCTGGTCCTTCTGTTCCTCTGCGTACCTCCGCACTTTGCCTTTTGTTGCGCTGTGTACCTCCACACTAACACCTTCTGCTTCGTTGCGGACCCCCGCACCTACACCTTCTACTACGCTGTGGACCCCCACACCTGCGCCTTCTGCTATGCTGCAGACCTCTGAATAGAGCCAAATTAACAGTCCTCCAATGTGCCACAGACAGTCAGATCCACAGATCTGATCAGGTGCCCGAGAGATCACGACCTATCAATAGATTCACCTTAAATTTCACCTTGATTTAGATCTAGCTTTTCAAACCGATCACCCAAATTTTCAGATCTTAAGATATTCAAATTTCACAAGTGACTAACCAAGTGATCTACTTTCCTTTTTATAGGCAAACCCTTATTCACACCATGGGACAAAACCATCGAAAACCAATACAAGGGATCCAAACTGGGGTTCAATAATTTAGATCCTATACCACGAGCCAAAACCATAGGATCATGAATGTCGGGCTAAATACCATGGGCCAGACATAAGAATTCCCACGTGTGCATGCTTTCTTTGCATTGGAGTGAGTGGACTGGGGTCCGCACCTTCTGTTCGGATAACCTGCAGACATGACCGCACTTGGTGAACGACGTGTCTGTGGGCCCGCGCCTTTTGAATGGTGTACCTACTAAGCCCTTATTTTCAATCATTTTGAGAGCCAAAACAGAGATTTGCCAATTGAGTGAGTTTCCATCAAGTACAAAACCTGTGCCATAGCGCCAAACTTGAATCATAATGCCAACACACTCTATCTTACCCTGTAAAAATTTCTTGATAAACACATAGAGCACATTCTCTCCATTTTCAAAAATTTACGCTACTCTCTCATAGTTCTAACATCATCCTCCAAACCCTTTACATGCCTTCTCATCACCCCCATGCAATTTGGAGACCTTAGAAGAGAAGAAAAAGATTGTTAAAGGAAGAGAACATCCTCTTGTAGCAGCTTGTGCAAATCTCATAGAAAACCATAATCTTATCTTTTTTCATCAATAGGGGGGATGATACCAACTCATGAGGAATTATGCAGTAGCCATACCACTCCCAACAAGCATCTCCATCAAAAACAACAACTTGGACATCAACAAGGTACGTGCACACATAGCAACAACAACAGTCAAATGCCATCAGGAGAAAATAATATATACACTGGATAGGAAAGAACATGACAAGTCAACTCCCTTGGTGACAATAAAAAGGTCGATCTCTAGCATGCACATCCTTGCATTAGTCGATCACGAGGAAGACATAGGTATGCAATAGTCTCATCTCCTCCCTATGTGTAAATAATGAAAAATGTGTAAATGTCGAGAGGAGGTATTTTAATAGGCTAGAGGTGGCCAGTTAACTTGGCCACCCTCGGTCAATAAACAAAAAGTAAGGGTGAGCACTCATGCAATGTGTAGGTGTCACATCATTGAAGTTGAGGTCACAAAGAGTGGGTGTTGATTATGAGGGAGGGGGCAATGATTAATACAAGTGGGGACAACGGTCCAAATGAGTAAACCTTGTGTATCTTCCAAGTCATCACAACTCTCCAAGCCTAAGCCAAAAATGACGTATTATGTATTGGGGATTGAATTCTCTTGAATTTACGCTCATTTCAAAAATAGTTAAGTTGAGGATGAGCTTGGGGTTCCATCGGGGAGAGTCGAACCCTACTCTACCATTTATATAGGAGGAAGCTACAAGAAGCCTGCAAATGCTACAGGAAGCCCAAGAGACTGCTACAGGAAGACTAAAAGGGTGAAGGAACACTGCCAAGGGCTGAGTTGGTGTCCGATTTATTATATTTATCCTGGGCCATGTGGTAAAAAGTAAGTGCACCCACTCCGTCATCTTTCCATAACTTGTATGTTGGTGCACCCTAAATTCTACAGGAAATATCATTCAAACTATGAATTGAAAGAACTCTTTTGGGCATAGATTAGAGGGAATATAGGTAGTTATCATCAACCAAATATTTCAACCCTCTACTACCACTAAATTACACATCATAGCTATTGCAAGAACCATCTCTCCTTAACTTAGTTGAAAACATAGAAAAGAGATTGGGGGGGAATTTTATAGAAGGGCTCCCTCAGACACTAAACTAATCCGTCTCCACCCCCTTGTGTTAGACATTTTTGTAAGAGATCAATGGCTAGGATTATTTGAACTGTTGTAGGGATATGATGATGACATTGCATATGAATTTTCCATGGCCCTGAACTCTCTGACAGAAGTTAGTACCACCACTGTGGTGAGGGGCCTAGCGATTTCAATCAGTCCTGATATAATTAGCAGGGTGACAACCCTACCCCTAGGGATCAAATGGAAAAGAGAAGACAAAACCACCAGTGCCACTACCAAAAATAAATCCTTCACTACCAATGAAAAACCTATTGAAGATAAGAATGGAGTTAGGATGGAAAGCCTACCCCATCCCTAGGATGAGGTGGCATGTTATATCCTAAAATACATCTCCTATGAAGGAAGGTTGAGTTTGGTCTATGGCTACAATTTTAGATTACTCCATGAACTAAGGTTTCAAGTAGAATTTCCCCTAGCGCAAGGACTTAGTCTACCATACCTCCTCCTATAGTCCAGCAGGGACATGAGTCAAAAAGTGATAGAGGGAAAACACCAACACCTATCCCACCATGCCCTCATTAAACTGATAGTAGTGGATGCGTTGAACATGTTATCGTTCTGTATTTTTGAGGTTGTGGGAGTAAATACATTAGACAACATCAAAACCACTTTTGAAGCTGAGATCTAGCCCTGCCAGCTTCAGAGAGGGATCTCTCTTTATAATTTAGCTTGGTCTTTAAGTTGATTTTAGGCTAGTTATGATTATGCTTGGTTGTTTGTTTGAATTTGGTTGATTGGTTGGTTGATCTGATCAAATCACTTTCTTTCCATTGGACTATGGAGTCAAATAAAACTGGAATGTTGCACCAAAAGTTAAAAGTAGTAATCATAGGGCAAGCTAGCTAGATTTACTCAATATTTTAAATTAAATTATGGAATGGAGGAAAGGTGTACTTCAGCATGGATTGAAAAGAATTTTAGAATTTCTTAATTATACTTTTAGAAGAAAACATAATGATTGTAAACACAGTTCAAATAAGGTGTTCAAAAACATATCTTATTTTTCACATCTCCTGTTTTACAATAAGATTTCCGATGCATAACACAAGAAGAATAATAATGAAAACAAAATTACAGTAGGAAAAACATCACCAGTATTTTGTAACACAAGTATCCTTTGAAAAGTCTTTTTATTAGTGGTACTCCACCAACATGGAAAGAATACAGTGCTTGATAGAAAGAGTTATGATGTTCAGGAACCAACCCTCAATACTTCGACATAATGAAGTATTTAAACAAAATTTACAATAAGGATTACAATTAATGCCTTGTTGACAAGGCATTCTATTATTAACTTGAAACTAAGAGAAATGAAATAATTTGATCAAAAGGGATGAATCTGGTGAAGTGATATGGAAATCTAGCACTACTTTGGAGGAGAAACGTTGCTGAGTGGCCACTATTCGGGTGTTGCGCTTGTGAAGCTGACCTGTTCTTTTAATCCTAGAATTCACATAACTTATCCCACCACTCCTCATCCATAATGACAATTTTTGTTACCTTATGGTAGATCTCATCTACCTCAATATACTGAGCAAAAGTGGGTTTCACTACATTTTTTTTTTTATCTCATGTTGGATAAAACTCATATTGTTGATAGATTCATAAAAAGCTCTCCCTGTCATAGCACCTTTGATGTGGGAATACTTGGTTGTATCCTTTGTAATTTCTTGGATCTTATTCTTGTAATCTTCCCTGGTCATCAATTTGTCATTGACCACAAATAAATAAGGCAGACCTTTCTTGTTCAATGCTTCTATTCTAGTGAAAAGCTTGTTCACTGCTACCTCCAAAGTGTGACATTTCTCTGTTAGCTGCACAACCAAGTTCTTCTTTCTTACAAATTTCTTTACTTCTAGGATCGTTTATGTTCTATCATTTACTCCCAAATCATCTAGTTCATATCTATTTTTTGAATTGAGAAACTTTATGATGATGTTGGCTATGGCAGACATTTCTCCCAATTCAACATTGATAGTGGAAATGGTTTTCTTCGCTTTCTCCATCAATTATTTCTATTCAAATATAATTTGGATACATGGCCATATTTCATCTATTTCTTTAATGATATTGTTCCATATAATTTCTTTGACTTGGGCCAATGTGTGGCCAACAGAGGACTCAACTTTTAATTTCCTCCACATTTCTACCTATTTTTGAGCTCTTTGTAGCTATGATGCATGGAAAGTCTCAGTCTTTGCCTTTGGTCTTGTAGAAGATTGAATTGAGCCTGCAATATTTTGATTTTGTCAGTCTAGAGAGATATGTTTTATACTGCATTTTCCAACTGATTATTAGTTGCCCTTGTGCTTGGTGTAGAAGATGTAGTTGGAGGAATTGTTATGATAAGGAGTGCTTCCAAAGGGACAACAACCATTTTGGCAACTTGTTCCTTTTCTTTGATCATATTTTCCTTTTGTGTCTCTATTTCTTCAATGTCCTTGGCCAGAGGATCTTCTGTGGCTGGTAACTTCAACTGCTTCTTTAATATTGCTATGTCTAAATTCTTTTTCCTTACAAGATCTTCTGCAACATTGATGTTTCCAGTGTCATAACCTACTTTGATCACCAATTCCTCCAAATATTTGATACTTGTGTCTTTAGAAACCACAAAGATCTTCTCCATCTTCAATTGTGATTGAACATTGGCCAATGTAACCTGCAATTTAGACAAACTCATAGCAGTGTTAGTGAGAGTAGATGAAATCATTTTCCCAGTATTCTTGTGCATCTCCATTTGGTCAATGGGATGTATATCTTTCACATCAAATTGAAATGTTGTCTTCTTGTAGTCTGATGCTACCTTGGGCTAGGGAATGTATGCTTGGAGGAATTCCATTTCCATTTTACCTTTCTCATAATCAAAGGCTGACAACATCCTGCTTTGAGAACTAGAAGTATGCTTCCAGAACTGATCATATGTGTTAATTTTCAAGGCCTCATTCTTCAGTTTAATTTCCTTGAAAATGTCAAGCATACTCTTTTCCATCTCCCCTGTAGTAGATGTGCTAGTCTACATAACCTGTTGCTCATCCTATGAAGCTGTGGAGGTAGTGGGAGAGAGTATAGTGTAATCACCTATCAATGAGGAAAGAAGGGGCTCTTTGGAGGTGATAATGTTCTCCTACTATGAATCCTTGTTGAGGCTTATTTTTGAACTAAGCTTGGCCTTCCTCCTATACATGATTTTGAAGCCTTCACTAGAAATCTCAGTCCCTGAAGGTGACTCTTCTTATTTTCTTATCTTTGCTGATTTCTCATTTGTGATAAGAGTCTATACTATGGAGGATGACACCAACTTCTCTTTGGCCTCTTGTAGGGTGTTCTCAGTCCATTCTAGCTGGTTCTTATACTTTTCTATCTCTAGTTTGGCTATGTGAAACTAAGTAGTAGATTTATTTTCTACTCTTAACTTTGAAATGACCCCTAATGGATGATATGACTAGGTGAAACAAGGCTGAAATGCATCTCTTTCAATTTCTTACCCGCTTCTTTCTCTGTTTCCCTACTATTACAAATGAAATGCCCTATTTCTTTTTTTATTTTAAATTGGAACTTCTTCTTGGCAACTAAAAAGTGGATCTCATCCATATTGAGAATTTTCCTAATATATTCTAGAGAAAAAATCCTCATTGGGAGGAATTTTGGCAGCTTGTAAGGGGCAAGTTCACACCCAAATATCCTTTGTTTTGTATAATTCTGATAGAGGTACCAATCCCCTGTCTGAACTTGGTTTGATAGCTACAAAACTTTCTTAATCTCTTCACTAATCCTTGGCTCTAACCTACTGCATAGGAGACTGAGTGTTAGATGTACAAACATTTCTATGAACTATTTGTATGAGTATTCCTTTTGTTCCTTCATCACCAATGTAGTCCAGAATATGATTGACTGTTGATTTCCTTCTTCATCCATACTTTGTATGGAAACCTTGATGTTGTCTCCCTGAAAACATAAAAACATATAAACCAAGAAATAAGCATATTTGAATACCTCCTCAGTCTAGACTTTGATAAACTACTCACGGATAGAATCTACAAGAAATTAGATGAAGTTAAAGAAGATGGAAGGCTTGGAATCAATAGAGAAAATGGAAAGAAATCCTATAATTTCTTCATCTACCCACTGATCTGAGTAATAGACAAGGACATAGGAGATGACTGTGATAATTTTCTTGGCTCTCTTAGGGAATATAGAGGATGGATAGGGAGGATTCTTCTTAGGTAATGGGGCATCTTCTGTTAAGGAAAGCTCAAGGGTTTTTTATCTATTAGTAAAGTCAAATTTCTGATAGAATTAAACAAGTGCTTCATGGGAAAAAGGAGTGGAATTATCTACTGTAGGAGCCTACACAATTTGGTTTATAGCTTGGGGAGTGATTGTGAATAAAATTTATCCAATGGGTGCAAGGATAGCTCTTTGGGTAGGTAGATAGCAAGCACGACACCTCCTAACAAATTTTTGGGTGGTGTGGGTACAAGGAAAAATATAGTGGAGAAAATTAGATTCCCACAGTTGAATATCATCGGATTTATCTATATATTTGTTCTCGAGCCAACAATAAATCTCAAAAAGGTCAAATTTAGAGAGAGTTTCATGGATTTTATAGTATCTGTTTGCCAAACGGATGTGGTGAAAATCAATGGGAGGGTGGATCAGAGGACTCACAGGTTCTTCTGGTCCCTTTTATTTTGGAGGCATGATTGGATAAAACTATGGACAATGGTGAAATGTGGATTACAAGTTTATAGTACATGGAGAGGACTTGCACACCTGTAGAGAAAAATGGAAATGGCAATGTACAGACTCAGTAACCAGTTACTGAGCAAAGGGAGGGATTTTATAACATTCTGGTTTTCTCGTTGATGGTGGCAAGGGTCCATTGGATTAACGATTAAAATATTGAATGGTTTAATGACTTACTTTTGGAGCGATTTGAGGTGATTGGTGGGATCAATGTGCAGATGACATGGCAGAGGGTTAGTGGTGGGATCACAATAGATAGAGGAGTGGTATCGGGTGTCAAAGAAACTTCTTTTCATGGGGGGGGGGGAGGTGGTTAATGGTTTCACCTAATGGGTGTACGAAATGATATGGGGCTCACACGTAGTGGTGGGCACAATTTCGAATATCACCCATTTCGTATATCCCCCCGATGGTAAAGTTTGGATGGTGAGGGGGGACCAAAACACGTTGTGGGCCGTCAGATGTTGGGAGGTGGGCACAGATGAGGGGATAAGTGGTAGGGTGTTAATGTGATGTGACTGGACACTTGGTGGGGTTGGGAATCATATTTAATCCATAGTGGGGTGGAATGATCGGAGTGTATGGTGGGGTAGGGGAGTGGATGAAATAGATAGCGAAGGAATGAATTTGGGGTAATAAAACTTAGGGAAATTGGAATAATATATCAAATATTATTTGATATATCCCACTTTGGAATAAAACCTTCAATCCTTTGCCTTTGCTAAACACATGAAAATAATATTTAAAATTTGACTTTAGGATAAAATATTCATGTTGTTCCTCTAACCACCATAGTGCCTCTACCTACCCTTTTGCATTTCAATTCTTTTTTTAAGCTAACATTTTCTCTTCTTGATTTGTGGGGTGCACTTAAACTAGCAGACCGAAATTCTTTTTCTTTTATAAAAATCTACTTTATCCTATCACTTATTTCACCATTGACTTAGATTAAACAGTTGAGTCAATTTTATTTCTACCTAGTTTTTGATTTAAGAAGATTAAACTATTTGGTAAACCTTTATTCACTAACCTCTTTAATAGAAATTTAAATGTGTTCAGTCATTATTAAACTGTATGACCTGAACATAATTTCAGTCATTGTTGCATTCAGAGACAATTTTCACACAACCTTATTTGAAAATACAGTAAAGAACTAACTTATCAGTAGTGGCACTTGGACTTGCAGCACTTTCAATACTATTTTCTAATTTTCCTTTAATGGGGTTCTTATTTCCTTTTTTCTCTTTATTTTTTAACATACCCTCTTTTCAGTTTCTTTTTTGTATTTTTGGAAATTATTTGAATATTGAAAATATGTGCAATATGAAATCACAAATACAAAATACTCAATCACCTTGAGATCCTATAATTTATAGGACTCGAACAGTGGCTCCAGCTGGGGATGGCACTTCTCCAAGTGAAGTGTCAAGAACATATGATCAGTAGCCTTGAGTACTTCATGTCTATAATGCCTTAATTTGTTTTGTTTGATGTTTAAGATACTATTGGTAGGTCATCAATTCAGGCTTAGGGCCTTCACTGTGGGCTTCAACCTTTGATAATAAGTTACCCAATAAAAACCATAAGGACTATGATATTTACAATGATGAAAGGAAAATTTGTATCCTAAGAAAAGTAGTGTTTCAACATCCCGCCATTGGTAGGACCTCCAGGTACCTCTGCTCCATCTAAGCCCTTAAGGTAGAATGCATTATTTCCCCTGAAAGCATGAAAAATATATGGCCCATTCAAAATATTATCAAACTTGTCATGTTTTCCCTTATCTTCTCTCCTTGAATCCCATCTCAAAACTTGGTCCCCAATATTAAATTCATCATCTTTTGTTCTTTTGTCAAATATCTTTTTAACATTTACTTGAATAATGTGGGTTCTGTTGTATACTTCCTCCCTGGACTGCTGCAAATAGATAGTTTGATTAATCCTTCCCTATACATCGTTGGGCTCGGCTTCCACTTCTTGAATTATCTTCATCACTAAAACTCCTAAGGATGATGGAAAAATTGCATCCATCCCATAGACCAATTGGTATGGTGACATGCCAATTGATTTTTTAGTAGTAAGTCTGTCAACCCAAAGTGCATTGACCAACTTATTGTGCCAAAACCTTTTTTTGTCCTCTAACAGCTTTTTGATGTTGTTTACCAAACTTTTGTTCGAGGATTCAACCAACCCATTACCCTGAGGGTAATAAGCTGTTGAATGTCCCGAAGTAATGTGGTATTTATAGCAGAATTCAACCATTTTTTCTATATTTGAAGGGTGCAACATTATCAGTGATGAGTTTTATAGGACAACCAAATCTAGATAGGATATTAGTCTCAAGGAATTTAATAATGATAGCATCAGTGGCATTTCTGGAAGGAGTTGCCTCTATCCACTCCGTAAAGTAGTTAGTGGTCATAAGAATCCACTTATGTTGTCCAAAGGAAGAGGGATGAATTTCACCAATGAAATCCAATCCCCATTGCTAGAAGGGGATTTGAATAGAGATAGGCTTTAAGGGTAGGGGCAACAGTTTTCTCTTTCCCTCAAAAATATGGCATTTATGACACGAGGTGACTTGTTTTTGAATGTCAGGGAAAAGGGTAGGCCAGCAGAAAACAACTCTAAGGATTTTATTGGCAATGGTTTTCCAATAGAGATTTTCACCGCAATCACGTTCATGAAATTCGTGCATAACTTTATCTGCATAATCCTTCAACAAGAATTTAAGTAAAACACCTCCATCATCTTTCCAATACAAGACAATTTCTATAATGCAAATTTTAACTACTTTTAACTTCATAAACTTTTCCTTTCTTTTTGTCAAACCTGGAGGAGCATTTAAATTACATAAAACATAAAGAAAGTCTACATACCAGAGTGAGTTCAAAAAAGCCTCATCAATTTGTGGAGTCGTCTGTTCCTCTTCATTATCTAATGAATCAATCAATTTAATGTCCAAAGCATGGAAATTTGACGCAGCCAGCAATTTCACTTGTCCCTGTCCTTTAATTAACTTGGTGGGCTTGATTTCTAAGTCGTACTCTAGAATGACAAAAATCAATTTGCCTCGCTTTCCATCAGGTCCATTCTATGTCAAAATGTCTTTAACCATTGCATTAGGTACATAATAAATAATATGGGAATGCAAAATATATACTCTAAAATATTTTATTTCTTTAACCAATGCAAAGGCTTGTTTTTCCATGATATTGTATTTCAAAGATGAATCTCTTAAAGCTTTACTAACGAATGCAATGGGTTGCTCAAAACCTTCACTATTTTTCTATAGTAAGACTGCTGCAATAGTGTATTCAGAAGAAAAAGAGAAGATATGAAATCTTTGGTAAAATCTAGACTGATCAACATTGGTGCCTCGGTGAATGATTGTTTAACTAAGTCAAAGGATTTTTTAGACTGAATACTCCATTTGATTTTAGAATCCTTTTTAAGCATGTTTGTTATATTTCTAAGAAGTTTTGCCAAGTTAGGAACGGATCTCATTAGGAAATTCATTTTGCCAATAAAAGACTGAAGCTCTTTGATGTTTCTTGGATGATTGATTTTTAATATTTCTTCAATTCTATTGGGATCTATCCTAATTCCATCCTTGGAAATAATGTGACCAAGAAGTTTTCCTTCCTTAAGGCCAAATAGTGTCTTCTTAGGATTAAGTGATATGCCAAACTTCCTATGTTTTTCAAACACACTTTTCAGATGTGCTAAATGTTCCTCATCGATTTTAGAATAGATTGTAATCTCATCTAGATAAATCACAATAAAATGGCCAATTTCATCAGCGAAGGAAATATCCATTGCTCTTTGGAAAGTGGCTCTTGCATTCATTAAACCAAAGGGAATTTTCACATACATGAAAGTGCCCCATGGTGTAGTGAAGGCAGTTTTATCTTGATCATTAGGATGCACTAAGACTCAGTTGTAACCTAAGAAACCATCTAATAAGTAAATCCTACTAGACCCTACCACCCTTTGCAATATATGATCCATTTTAGGTAACGGATAGTTGTCTTTAAGGGATAACTTATTTAAATCTCTAAAATCAATACACAGTATGATTTATCAAGTTGTCTTTCTAGTAGACACAATGTTAGACACCCATTAAGAGTATCTAAGAGGAAGTGTAATTTTAGCATCATACATCCTTTTTACCTCTTTCTCAATCAAAGGCATTAGGATAGGATTTATCATACAAAGTTCTTTCTTGAATCATTTTTTATCTTCCTTGATTGGGATTTTATGTTGTATGATGCTAGTGTCATATGCTTTTAGATCCTCATAACTCCATGAAAAACATCTATGAACTCTTTGGAAAGGGCTATGTATCAATTCTTTGTGATAATAGGAAGTGATTTGAGAGTTTTATCATTTTGGGGCTCTGCTCAGTACCTATATTTCATTCTTCTATGCTTGTCCCCGTGGGTACCGTTTTAGGCTTCTTTACCACATCATTAAAACTGAAAAGTTATTCTAATGGAACTAAATCCCTAAGCAGAACATTATCCTTAAGCTATATTACTTCAAATTCTTATTTTTTTCGATCAATTTCATGTAATTCTAATTTATGTACATCTTCATTAACTGAAATATTTACATCTAAATCATCAAGCTTTCTATCTGCACTAACATATTCAACAATTTGATTTTCTACTTTACAGTCTGGATATTTAATAATCTAATCGTCTACTTCACAGCATGAATCTATGCTATTGTCTTCATACTCCTCCTTAGATTGCAAAAAGTTTTCAATTTCTTTGTCACTTCCAAATACCTGGCAATGTCTCATATTACTAGGTACAATAGGATGGTGTTTAACCTCCACTATAGATTGTTTGTTTGGATGAGGCATTTGGCATGTGCTAGTTGAAAAAGTTAAACCATTAGCCAATACATTCTAATTCCTTGGGATGACAAAAAATCATATTCTTCAAAATTTCTTAAAAAGTCAAGGACAACATTCTTATAGTTTCTCAACCTAGGATGTTTTGTAGCATATTGTCCCTTGATCTATTTAATAATTAATTCAGAATCTCCCTGAATAACAATTCTTTTAGCACCTAACTTGTTCAATAGTTGAAATCCTAAGAGAAGTGCCTCATATTCTGCTATATTATTGGTGCAATGAAAATTGAATTTATAGGAATGACCTTCTACATGATTGTCCCCTGAATTGGACTCCCAAACACCTTCCCCTAAACATGATTTGCCACAAGAGCCATCAAAGCTCATGTTCCAAAAAGGTTTAATTTCAGTGTTCTACTGCACAATTAGAGGTTGATTTTCCTATTTTTTTATCAATATCATTTTTTGCTTGAATGACCTGTGCATCAATGCCTTCGTCATTGTAAAGAATGAGAGTCCATGTCAGAATGAATAGAGTAGAGAGGGTAGTTATGTGGTTTATCTTGACTTATGACCATATACTTCATCAAAGTTTCCCTATACAGTTTTCTCTGTTAACCAAACACTAGTATAGTGGCATAAGTCATGTCCATTTGCAGGGTTCCTTGTAAATTTTCTCACCATGAGTGTGACAACAACAAGCCATACTTTGGGGTAATGTGTGCAAACACTATATCCATCACTAGGATTTGGGCTAAAGTAACACAGGTATTTTATAAGACCTAGGCATCTGACTTTGCTCAAATAAAAGGAATACAAATCTTTGTATTTTCTAGTAATGTCTAGTCCTAGTTTCTCCATGTCTTATTTGGGCATTAAATTATGAGATGCACCTGAATCTAGCATGGCATTATGAAGAATTTTATCACGAATATTCAAAATGACATAAAATGGAGGGACTCCTCCTTCCTGTGGTTTGCCTTCTAGTTCTAGCCCAAATATGAGCTCAGGTTGATCATCACTCAAATTTACATCACCAGTCTTCTCCTCAATGTTTAATGCCTTTAGGATCTAAGTCATATATACATTCTTATTGACTAATTCAGTTAATGGGATAGAAATATTGAACTTTGCAAGTTCATTTTCTATACTGAATGGTGTTTGATTTTTAAGCAGATTTGAAAAATCAGACTTATCAGCAACTATTTTTGTGGCCAGTTTAGTTTGTTGGATGGTAGGAGGTAGATCAGTTTGAGTATTCATGGAAGAAGTATCAATTTCCTTTTTTCTAATAGGTTTTTTAGGCTTTTTTTGAAGATTATCTATGGATTTATTAGGGGGGGTTTCTGCTGTTTTCTTGGGATCATAATCAAAGACCTTTTTGAAAGGATTTTCAGCATTCTTTTTATTTGCAGTATCTTGATTTTTCTTACTTCTAAGATTTTACTACCTATGGACTTCCATTATAGAATTTTCGAATCCCTTTTTGTATTCTGCTGACTCTTCATATTCCATTTCAGTCTGGGCTATAAGAAAAAGTTCATGTTCCTCCTGAGTGAGGAAAGCTGCTTCATCATCACTTATCCCTAACAAGTTAATTTGGTTATCATCCAAATCTTCCACAATATTGCCCTATCATCTGTGTAATTTTCCTGAAAAGGAGGTAAAATCTATTGATCTGGTCCCTTTTTCTCTCTTTGTTTAATTTGGGGAGTGTTTATCCTAAAATTTTGGTTTCTGGTTTGTTGAACATTTTGGTTTTGGCTTGTTTGATTTTATTCATTAAGGTTCACTCCTTGCATCATTTGATTCATTACTCTGAGTAGGCTATCAAAATCATGGTCAACAACAGAAGTAAAGGGTTATTCTTTTATGGTTACTCTATGTTGATAATTCAATTCGGATTTTTTGGCGAGGATATTGGCTTCAACATTAATTTTATTTTTTTCATTTATTCCAAAGTTGTCGGGTCCCTTTCCCTAAGTTGATACTCCATATATACATCAAAATCATCTGGGAAATCAATTAAGGCTATGCCAGGGGAGGGGTTGATGTCTTATGGGATGGCATTGTAAAAAGTATTGAATCTTTCAAAATACTCTTCCACAGTTTCATTGGGTTTTCTTTTTAACCTTTTATATTTGTTTAGGAGTTGAATTGGTTTCTTCTTTATCTCCCATCTAGCTAAAAAATCTTGATGGAAGGCAAAAAGGTTGGCTATACTTCACGCAGGTAAACCCCTAAACCACTTCTTTACATCAACTCCTAAGTTGTGGGCAAACAATCTCATTTTAACATCTTCTTCATCCACTACTTGGAGATCAAACACATCATTCATCCTATCTATGTGATGTTGGGCAGTGTATGTTGGGTCCCTATAATACTAGTGATTACCCCATTACTATTGTAGTTATACCCCTTATTAATATTGTTGTGCCCCTATTGCCCCCATATTGTTATTACTGTGCCCCATAGAATCCCTCTATTGTTATTTTTGTGGCTTTATATTATTATTGTTAGGTCGGCTGGATTATATTGTGACTCCTTAGACTCCTATATATAGAAAGGAGGTTTTGTCATTTGAATCATCCAAGAATTGTTCATTTATGTAATGTAAAGGAGTTTTCCCCCTCGAAGAGGCTGAATTCTAAGGCGTTGATCTATCTTTTCTATTTTTTCTTGAGCTAGTTTCATAACATTTGGTATCAGAGCTTTGGATTCTAGGGTTTCGCTGCTCCAAACATGTCATCGTGGAATTTTCGCTATAACTTTTTTTCTGTGATGTTTCAGAAGTCGCAAAAAAAACCCATTTGAGAAGAAATCGCGCTGAACCTTGGGTCCAAATTTCAGATATTTTTGCATGATATTTGCGGAGATATGATCTGAGGAAGTTGGTCTTTTTGCAGACTCCTGAATTACATTCAAAACAGGTGACCTGGGGAAAATCATCATAACTTTCTCTCTGGGGATCGGATTGAAATTTTGTAAGAAGGTACAGAAAGAGGACGGACTTTGGTTTCTTGTATGCATGTTTCAGATCCAAAGGTCGAAACAGTGACTCGTGGCACGTCGTACAAGTTCGCTCTACTGAACTAGTCTATAAGCAAGTCACTGTGGGAGATTTCACATAACTCTTCCTTGGAGAATCCAATTTGGGTCAAACTTGTGGCATTGGAAAGAGGACACAGAGGGCTACTACAGCTCACAAATTCAGAACTAGATGATTGGAAAGTACAAAGATACATCAGAGGCAACATGGAGCTCCTACAAAGTGAAAAAAGGTGTGTAGATTTTCTTAAATTTTTGCTTAAGCTTGGTTTGAAAATTTATTTTGAAGGAATTCAAAGAGCATAGTAGAGCATTATTATCAGTAATTGATGCCCGAGGAAAGAAAATGCAAACACCTAGTAAGGAACCTGAAAGCTCTAGCATGACTCATGAAGAAGAGGAAGAAATGCAACATGATATATCAAAATTACAAGACCAAGTGCAACAACTGTCCCTTGCACAAAAAGGAACAGAATCTAAGATGGATGGTTTAAAGAAAGATGTAGAAGCTAAGATGGATGGTTTAAAGAAAGGTGTAGAAGCTAAAATGGACTGTTTAAAGAAAGGCGTAGAAGCTAAGATGATTGACGTGGAAGCTAAGATGGATGATTTGAAGATAGATTTGAAGACAGACATGGACGAATTGAAGATAAATATGAATAAGTTGCTACAAGAAATGGTCCTAAGGGTGAAAGGGTACTAAAGGAAACTCATGATGAGAACAAAAGAAATGTTAACCATGACTCCATAGACGGTAATGTTGGATCAAAGACTCACCATATTCCAAAAATCGATATGAGGAAGTTTGATGGCAAGGATCCTGCCACATGGATATTACAGATGGAGCAATTCTTTGATCTCAATAATGTGCAAAACACACAAAAGGTATGTATGGCAACTTTATATTTGGAACCAAATCAGTTTGTATGGTATCAATGGCTTTGCTCTCGTAAACCATTTATCACTTGGGCAATTTTTACGGAAGAATTGATAGCACATTATGAGGATACAAAAAGCAACACTTTTTTTAGCCAATTGATAAGTCTCAAACAAAAGGGTTCAATAATGGAGCACATTGAGGAGTTCCAAAATTGAACATAAGGGTAAAAGATATTCCAGAGGAGCATAGGATTGATGTGTTCATAGGGTCTTTAAAGGATAATATCCAACATGATGTTCGCCTTTGGGAACCTGATTCATTAGAGAAGGCATTCAGGTTAGCAAGAAAAATGGAAAGCAAAATTATGGCAACCAGGAAGCATACCACTCACAACTATAAAGACGGAAGTGTTGTTGCCCCTAGTCTTCCACAACCTATAAGGTTGACACCACAACAATTGGAAGAAAAAAGAGCAAAAGGGCTTTGTTACAGTTGTGATAGCAAATACACTAAAGGTCATAAGTGTGCTGAGAAGAAATTATTCTACATAGATTGTGAAGAGGAAGAAGAAAAGGAGCAAGAAAGGTCAAAAGAAGAGGATATACTCCAGGAAAAAAGCCTAGATGAAGAACAAATATCTTGTAATGCATTGGCGGGAATTACCACTCCTCAAACCATCAAGATAGAAGGACAAATCAAGAAGAAAAAGGTAATAGTGTTGATTGATTCAGGAAGCACCCACAATTTTATTCATTGTAAGGTAGCAAAAGAATTGAATTGCTTCCTATATCCAGCACCAGAGTGTCAAGTGATGATTGCAAATGGAGGAACAATAAATTGCTCTAGAAAGTGCCATAATATCAAGCTATCCATGGGAGAATATGTATTGACTAGCCCAATGCTTTCCATTCCAATGGGAGGTGCTGATGTTGTACTAGGAGTCCAATGGCTACAATCCTTGGGTACAATAGCTTTTAATTTTCAAGAACTTTTCATCAAATTTTTTACGGAAGGAAAGGAAGTTGAATTAAGGGGTATTGCAGGGAAACCAGGAAAGATAATCAGCTCTAATAGTATGACAAAGCTTCTAAAAAAGGAGCAAAGAGGTGTAATTGCACAATTATGCTCGCTAGATGTTTCCACATCGAAATCATCTATTTCTCCAGATCTCCAAAAAGTCCTGGACAATCATTCCAAGGTATTTGAGACTCCCAAAGGTCTCCCACCTATGCGTGATCATGATCATGCTATTC
Source organism: Pinus tabuliformis (assembly GCA_031772625.1). Lineage (NCBI taxonomy): Eukaryota > Viridiplantae > Streptophyta > Pinopsida > Pinales > Pinaceae > Pinus > Pinus tabuliformis. Next base: position 885,597,418 of record CM062804.1, on the reverse strand, counting down.
ATCTGATTCCAGGAAGTGTTCCTCCAAACATCAGGCCGTACAGATATCCCTATGTCCAAAAGAGTGAAATGAATGTATGGTTGCAGAAATGCTAGAGGCTGGTATAATTCAACCGAGTCAAAGTTCTTTCTCTGCTCCAGTAGTATTGGTGCACAAGAAGGATGGATCATGGCGCATGTGTCCGGATTATAGGGAGCTCAACAAGCTCACTATTAAAGATAAGTTCCCCATTCCTGTCATTGATGAATTACTGGATGAATTGCATGGATCAATTTACTTCACCAAGTTGGATCTTCATTCAGGATATCATCAAATCAGAATGAAGACTGAAGACATTCTGAAAATAGCATTTAGAACTCATGAGGGTCATTATGAATTTTTGGTCATGCCTTTTGGCCTTACCAATGCACCTTCAACATTTCAAGGTTTGATGAATTCAATTTTCAAACCATTCCTTAGAAAATTTGTGTTAGTATTTTTTGATGATATACTAATCTACAGCAAGTCTTGGAAGGATCATGTTGAACATGTTGACAAGGTGCTACAACTATTGAAGGAGAAACAATTATATGCAAAAAGATCCAAATGTTTCTTTGGAGTCCAGGAGGTGGAATATTTGGGTCATATTGTATCTCATGAAGGAGTTAAGGTAGACCCTAGCAAAATTAAAGCCATTAAGGAATGGAAAATCCCCACATCCATAAAGCATCTGCGAGGATTTCTCGGGTTGACAGGGTATTATCGCAAGTTTGTTAAGAATTATGGGAGAATAGCAGCACCTCTAACAACATTATTGAAGAAAGATGCATTTTCATGGACTCCGGAAGCAACAAAGGCCTTTGAACATCTTAAAGAGGCAATGTGCCAAGCACCGGTCTTAGCTACACCGAACTTCACAAAAACCTTTATTGTGGAATGTGATGCTTCAGGAAATGGAATTGGTGCTGTTCTAATGCAAGATGAAAGACCCATTGCTTTTGAAAGTCGTCCAATCAAGGGAAAGTTTTTAAGCAAAGCTATTTATGAGAAGGAAATGTTGGCAATACTCCATGCACTTAAGAAATGGCGACCCTACCTAATGGGAAGACACTTCAAGGTAAAAACGGATCATGATAGCCTTAAATACTTTTTAGAACAAAGATTATCCTCTGAAGAGCAACAAAAGTGGGTCACAAAGATGTTGGGTTATGACTTTGAAATCATCTACAAAAAAGGGAAGCAAAATGTGGTGGCAGATGCACTCTCAAGAAAGGATGAGGATGTGGAAGCATTGTTGTGCGCCATTTCTATTATCCAACCAGATTGGATAAACAAAGCAAGGGAGGAATGGAAGAATGACGAAGAAGTGTGGGCACTTATTCGAAAGTTACAACAAGATTCCAGTACGTCTGATACATTTAGCTGGCAAAATGATTCGTTATGGTACAAAGATCGCTTATACCTCTGTAAGAATTCCCAGCTAAAACAAAATATTCTTATGGAATTGCACACTTCTCCCTTAGGAGGGCACTCAGGATTTTTAAAAACTTACCACAGGGTTAAGAAGGAATTTTTTTGGGATGGCCTTAAATCAGATATTCAAAAGTTTGTGGCGGAATGTTTGGTTTTCCAACAAAATAAAGTTGAAACAATTAAGACACCGGGTCTATTACAACCTTTATCCATTCCAAGCCAACGTTGGGAGGAGGTTTCAATGGATTTTATCACAGGTTTACCCAAGTCTGAGGGAAAGAGTGTCATCATGGTGGTAGTTGATAGACTTACCAAGTATGCACACTTTTGTGCATTATCACATCCATTTAAAGCCAGTACAGTTTCTACTGCATTTATGGAAACAATTCAAAAGCTACATGGAAACCCAAAGATTATTGTAAGTGACAGAGATCCCATTTTCACTGGAAATTTTTGGACAGAATTATTTTCTTGTCTTGGTACTCAGTTAGCTCATAGCTCATCTTATCATCCTCAATCTGATGGGCAAACTGAGATAGTAAACAAATGTTTGGAAGGATATCTTCGTTGCTTTGTATCTGATAAACAAACACAATGGGTCAAATGGTTGCCTCTGGCTGAATGGTGGTATAACACTTCCTTCCATACAATAACAAAAATGACCCCATTTATGGCACTTTATGGGTATCAACCACCATCCATCACATCATATTTAAGAGAAAATTCTAAGGTTCAGGCAGTGGAACATCACATCGAACATCAACAACAAGTCCTCCAACTCTTAAAGGATAACCTCGTGTTGGCACAAAATAGAATGAAACAACAGGCAGATCAACATCGCAGTGAAAGAAGTTTTGATGTAGGTGATTGGGTATTCCTACGGCTACAACCATATAAGAAAATGTCCCTCAAGCAAGCTAAGAAGGATAATAAATTATCACCAAAGTATTATTGTCCATACAAGGTGTTGCAAAAGATTGGTACTATGGCATACAAATTGGAGCTTCCTGCAGCTTCTCGATTGCACCCAGTTTTCCATGTTTCATGTTTAAAGAAGGTTATAGGCGACAAGCTCCCAGTTCAAACAATATTGCCAAAACCTGACGAGGAAGGAAAAATTATATTGGAACCGGAAGCAGTCACAGAAATAAGAACTCGACAGCTACGAAATCGTTCAATTTCAGAGTATCTTATCAAGTGGAAGAACTTATCCGCTGAAGATTCCACATGGGAGGATGAAAATTTTATGTAGAAGTATCCAGAACTACTCAAGCGTTGAGGACAACACTTTTTTGAAGGAGAGGGGCATGTTGGGTCCCTATAATACTAGTGATTACCCCATTACTATTGTAGTTATACCCCTTATTAATATTGTTGTGCCCCTATTGCCCCCATATTGTTATTACTGTGCCCCATAGAATCCCTCTATTGTTATTTTTGTGGCTTTATATTATTATTGTTAGGTCGGCTGGATTATATTGTGACTCCTTAGACTCCTATATATAGAAAGGAGGTTTTGTCATTTGAATCATCCAAGAATTGTTCATTTATGTAATGTAAAGGAGGTTTCCCCCTCGAAGAGGCTGAATTCTAAGGTGTTGATCTATCTTTTCTATCCTTTCTTGAGCTGGTTTCATAACAGTGTAAGCACAAGTATTATCAAAGGTCACAATTTTAGATGGATAAGCTACTGGCATAGCATTCAGCTGGCCTGGTAACACAAACGGTGCATACCTTCTTGCCATAACTGTCCTGGTAGATTGAGTTAAGGATAGACCTAGTGGAGGTGTAGTTTGGATAACTACAGGGATAGTAGGTATAGTAGTTTGAGAAACCAGAGGAAGGGAAGTTGAAACTAAAAAATGAGTAGGACTGGGAGGCTATAAATGTATAGATTGAGATGATTCACAAGACAAAGAGGCTTCTGCAATAGTTAAAGCATAGAATTCAACGGACTTCTGAATAAAAACTTCTTCTATAGCTTGGTCCAACACTGAAACCAGACGTTGCAATTTGAAATTTTTTTGTAAAGGTTCAAGATCGGGATCTAATTCAAGGACTTGGGCTTGGGATATATACGGTTGTAGTATGGCTTTATCTATGATAGCTTGATCTATAAAATCCTTAGAATTGGATCTAAACAAACTTTGTTGAAAAGGAAAATCAAATTTTGTCTTGTAACGCTTCAAACTTCTCTGGAAGAGAATTAGATCTAGACAAAGGAGTATTTTCCTGAGGAGAATTGAATTTAGAGAGGGGGATATTACTACCATGAATCTTGGTAAAGCTTCTTTTTCTCACGAGTTTCTCAAGGTCATCTACAATTTTAGCAGGGTTGGGATCAGGATGAGATCTGGTACAGATTCTTCTAGGAGCTAGGGTTATGAAAAATCATCACACAAAAATCAAAATCAAAATCAAAGATACAACAAATATTTACAAAAAACAACCTCATATCTTGTATTTCATATGGATACATAAATTGCTTACTGAAATACTGATTTTTAAACCAGGGAATAATAATGTTTTAGATTAAAATATGTTCTTCCCCAGTATGGTGACCACTATGTTATCGTTCTGTATTTTTTACGTTGTGGGAGTAAATACATTGGACAACATGAAAACCAATTTTGAAGCTGCGATCTAGCCCTGCCAGCTTCAGGGAGGGTTCTCTCTTTATAATCTAGCTTGGTTTTTAAGTTCATTTTAGGCTAGTTATGATTATTCTTGGTTGTTTGTTTGAATTTGGTTGATTCATTGGTTGATTTGATTAAACCACTTTATTTCCATTGGGCTATGGATTCAAATAAAACTATAATGCTGCACCAGAAGTTCAAAGGAGTAATCATAGGTAAAGCTAGCTAGATTTACTGGATCTTTTAAATTAAATTATGGGCATCAGCATGGATTGAAAATAATTTAAGAATTTCTCAATCATAATTTTAGAAGAAAACATACAGACTATAAATGTAGTCCAAATAAGGTGTTCAAAAACATATTTTATTTTTCACGTCTCTTGTTTTACAATAAGATTTCATATGCATAACATAAGAAGAATAAAAATGAAAACAAAATTACAATAGGAAAAACATCACCAGTATTTCGTAACACAAGTATCCTATGAATGGTATTTTTATTAGTGGTTTTCCAGCAATGTGGAAAGAGTACAATGCTTGATAGAAAGAGTTACAATGTTTAGGTACCAACCCTCAATACTTCAACAGATGAAGTATTTAAAAAAAATACAAAAAGGATTACAATTAATGCCTTGTTGAAAAGGCATTCTATTATTAACTTGAAACTAACAGAAATGAAATAATGTGATCGAAAGAGATAAATTTGGTGAATCGATCTGGACATCTGGAACTAATTTGGAGGAGAATAGTTGCCGAGTGGCCACTATTTGGGTGTTGCGTTGGTGAAGCAAACCTATTATTTTAATCTTGGAATTCACATAACTTAACCCACCGTCGCTCCTCATCTAGAATGAAATTTTTGTTACCTTCTGGTAGATCTCATCTACCTCAGTATATCGAGCGAAAGTGGGTTTCACTACAAAAATGTGTTATCTCATGTTGGATAAAACTCATATTATCGATAGCTTCATAAAAATTTCTTCCTGTCATAGCACCTTTGATGTGGGAAGACTTGCTTGTATGCTTTACAATGTCTTAGAGCTTCTTCTTGTAATCTTCCCTAGTCATCAATTTTTCATTGATCACAAATAAAGAAGGCATACCTTTCTTGTTCAATGATTCTATTATAGTGAAAAACCTGTTCACTGCTACCTCCAAAGTGTGACATATCTCTGTCATCTACACAACCAAGTTCTTCTTTGTTACAACTTTCTTTACTTCTAGGATTGTTTCTATTCTATCATCTACTCCCAAATCATCTAGATCATATCTGTTTTTGGAATTGAGAAACTTTATGATGTTATTAGTTGTGGCACGCATTTCTCTGAATTCAACATTGATAGTGGAAATGGTTTGCTTGGCTTTCTCCATCAATTGTTTCTGTTCAAATATAATCTAGATACATGGCTAGATTTCATTTATTTCTTCAATGATATTGTTCCATATAATTTCTTTGACTTGGGCCAATTTGTGGCCAACAGGGGACTCAATTGCTGATTTCCTCCATATTTCTACATGATTTTTAGATCTTTGTAACTTTGCTACATGGAAAGTCTCATTCTTTGTCTTCTGAACTTGTAGAAGATTGACTTGAGCCTGCAATCTTTTGATTTCTTCAGTTTGGAGAGACATGTTGTGTATTGCATTTGCTAACTGATCAACAACTGCCCCTATTCTTGTCGTAGAAGATGTAGCTGTAGGAATTGTTGTGATAGGGAGTGCTTCCAAAGGGACAACAACCATTTTGGCAGCTTGTTCCTTTTCATTGATCATCTTTTCCATCTATGTCTCCATTTGCTTCAACTTTTCACTTTGCTCCAAGATGAGATTCATCATATCTGCCTTTTGTGTCTCTGTTTCTTCAATGTCCTTTACCAACGGATCTTTGTTGGCTGGTAACTTCAACTGCTTCCTTAATGCTCCTATGTCTAAATTATTTTTCCTTATAAGGTCTTCTGTAGCATTGATGTTAGCAGGGTCATAACCTACTTTGATCACCAAGTCCTCCAAAGCTTTTATCCTTGTGTCTTTGGCAAGTGCAGGGACCTTCTCCATCTTCAATTGTGATTGAACATTGGCCAATGTAACCTGCAATTTAGATAAACTCATAGAAGTGTTAGTGAGAGTAGATGAAATCATCTACCCAGTCTGCTTGTGCATATCCATTTGGTCAATGGGATGTATGTATTTCACATCAAATTCAAATGATGTATTCTTGTAGTCTAATGCTACCTTGGGTTGGGGAATTTGTGCTTGGATAAATGCCATTTGCATTTTACCTTTCCCTTAATCAAAGGTTGATAACAACCTGCTTTGAGAACTGGAAGTTTGCTTCCAGAACTGAGCGTATGTGTTAATTTTCAAGGCCTCATTCCTCATTTTAATTTCCTTGAAAATGTCAAATATACTATTTTATGTCACCCCAATAGTAGATGTGTTGGTGTACATAACCTGTTGATGATCCTGTGAAGTTGTGGAGGTAGTGGGAGAGAGTGTAGTGTGATCACCTATCAATGAGGAAATAAGGGGCTCTTTGGAGGTGATAATTCTCTCCTTCTCTGAATCCTTGTTGAGGCTTATTTTTGAACTGAGCTTGGCCTTCTTCCTATACATGATTTTGAAGCCTTTACTAAAAATCCTGGTCCCTGAAGATGACTCTTCTTCTCTGCTTCTCTTTGCTGATTTATCCTTTGTGTAGGAGTTTGTACTATGGAGGATGACACCAGCTGCTATTCAACCTCTTGTAGGGTATTCTCAGTCCATTCTAGCTGGTTCTTATACTTTTCTATCTCTGGTTTGACTGTGTGAAAATAAGCAGTAGATTTATTTTCTACCCTTAACATAGAAAATGATCCTTAATGGATCATATGACTAGGTGAAAGTAAGGTTGAATTGCATCTCTTTCAGTATATTATCTCCTTCTTACTCTACTGCCCTGCTATTTCAAATGAAAGGCCCTATTTGTGGTTTGATTTTGAATTGGAACTTCTTCTTGACAGCTAGAAAGTGGATCTCATTCATATTGAGCGTTTTCCTGATATATTCTAGAGAAAAAATCCTCATTGGGAGGAATTTTGGCAGCTTGTAAGGGGAAAGCTCACACCCAAATATCCTTAGTTCTGCATAATTTTGATAGAGGTACCAATCCCCTATCTGAACTTGGTTTGATAGCTGCAAAAATTTCTTAATCTCTTCACTGATCCTTGGCTCTAACTTGTTTCTTAGGATACTGAGTGTTGGATGTACAAACATTTCTATCAACTGTCTGTATGATTATTCTTTTTGTTCCTTTATCACCAGTGTAGTCCAGAAGATGACTGGCTGCTGATTTCCTTCTTCATCCATATTTTGTAAGGCAAGCTTGATGTTGTCTCCCTGAAAATATAAAAACATATAAACCAAGACAGAAGCATATTTGAATACCTCCTTAGTCTGGAATTTGATAAACTTCTCATGGATAAAATCTGCAATAAATTGGTTGAAGTTAAACAAGATGGAGGGCTTGGAATCAACAGAGAAACTGGAAAGAAATCCTATAATTACCTCATCTACCCACTGATCTTAGTAATAGCCAAGGAGGTAGGGGATGACGGTGATAATTTTCTTGGCTCTCTTAGGGAAAATAGAGGATGGATAGGGAGGATTGTTATTAGGTAATGGGGCATCTTCTGTCAAGAATAGCTCATGGTTTTTGGCGCTCTTAGAAAAGTACAATTTTTGATACAATTCAACAAGTGCTTCATGGCAAAAAGGAGTGGAATTCTCTACTCTAGGAGCCTGCATCATTTGGTTTATAGCTTGGGGAGTGATAGTGAATAGAATTTTTCCAATGGGTGCAATGATAGCTCTTTGGGTAGGCAGGTAGCAAGCATGACACTGGCTAAAAATTTATGAGGTATTATGGGTACGGGGAAAAATATAGTGGGAAAAATTTGATTCCCACAGTTGAATATCATTGGATTCATCTATATATTTGTCCTCAAGCCAGAAATACATCTCAAAAAGGTCAAATTCATAGAGTTTCTTGGATCTTATAGTCTCTATCTGCCAAAGGGATGTGGTGAAAATCAATGGGAGGGTGGATCAAAGGACTCACATCTTCTTTGGTTCCCTTTTCTTTTGGAGGCATGATTGAATAAAACTATGGATAGTGGTGAAATGTGGATTGCAGTTTTACAATACATGTAGAGGTCTTGCACACCTGTACAGAAAAATGGAAATGGAAGCAAAACAATGGCAATGGTAGTGTATAGACTCAATAACCAATCACTGAGCAAAGGGAGTTATTTTATAAATTTATGGTTTTCCCTTTGATGGTGGCATAGGTCTGTTGGATTAACAGTTAAACTATTTAATTGTTTAACAACTTAATTTTGTAGGGAGTGGAGGTGATTAGTGGGATCAATGGGCAGATGACGTGGCAAAGGATTAGTGGCGAGATCACAATAGATAGAGGAGTGGTATCGGGAGGCGGAGAAACTTCTTTTCGGGGGGCGGGAGGTGGTTAATGGTTTCCCTTGAGGGGGGTACAAAATGATATGGGGCTGACACGTAGTGGCAGACACGGTTTTGAATATCGCCCATTTCGGACCCCCCCCCACCCTCTCCACCGACGGTAAAGTTCGGATGGTGAGGGGGGTGGGCGAAATGCGCTGTGGGCCATTGGATGTTGGGAGGTGGGTACAGATGAGGGGAGAAGTGGCGGGGTGTTAATGTGATGTGACAGTGCAGTTGGTGGGGTCGAGAAGTATATTTAATGTGTAATGGGGTGGAATGATCAGAGTGTATGGTGGGTAGGGAAGTGGATGAAATAGATAGCGAAGGAATGAATTTGGGGTAATAAAACTTAGGGAAATGGGAATAATATATCGAATATTATTTGATATATCCGAGTTTGGAATAAAACTTCAACCCTTTGCCTTTTCTCAACATATGAAAATAATATTTAACATTTGACTTTAGGATAAAATATTCATGTTTTTCCTCTAACCACCATAGTCTTTCTACCTACCCTTTCACATTTCAGTTATTTTTCTAAGCTAATGTTTTCTCTTTTTGCTTTGTAGGGTGAATTTAAGCTAGCAGACCCAAATCACTTTTATTTTATAATAAGCTACCTTATCCTATCACTTATTTCACAATTGACTCAGATTAAACAGATGAGTCAATTTTATTTCTACCTAGCTACTGATTTACCAAGCTTAAATTGTTTGGTAAACCTTTATTCACTAACCTATCTAACAGAAATTTAAATGTGTTCAATCATGCTTAAATTGTATGACCTAAACAAAATTTCAGTCATTGTGGCATTCAGAAACAATTTGCACACAACCTTATTTGAAAATACAGTAAAGAACTAACTTATCAGTAGTGGCACTTGAGCTTTCAACACTTTCAGTATTATTTTCTATTTTTTGTTTTATGGGGTTCTTATTTCCTTTTTCCTCTTTATTTTTTAGCATACCCTCTTTTCATTTTCTTTTTTCATATTTTTGGAAATTATTTGAATATTGAAAATATGTACAATATGAAATCATAGATACAAAATACTTAATCACCTTGAGATCCTATAATTTATAGGACTCTAATAGAACAAACTAAGGATCCCTATCCTTTGGTCCAAATTCATTGATATGGATAGAGAGATCTTCATTGACACACATACCCTCACACCATGTGAGACCCTAGCCTCTAGTGTTGGAGGAAGAGAGGTGAAGGAAGAAGAAGAAGAAATGGTAGAGGAAAAAGAGAAAGGGAGATACATGTAGAGAGTACAGAGAAAGAACCATAGACAAAGGTAGAAAGAGAGCAAGATGAAGAGGAAGAGGGGGATAAATAGGAAAAAAACCTTGAGAAAACTACTGACTCTAGAGATGTAGGGGTATCCCCAGAGCAAACAATTTTGTCTCCATGACCCAATCAAAAAGAGGTAGCTTCCACCTTAGCTACCTTGACCAGCCCAGTCAAACCAAAAAAGAAGAGGAAAATGCAACCTCCCCTCTACTTTAAGACTAGGAAAAGCACCAAGATCAAGCAAGGAAGGCATAAAACATTCACAAAGGCCCCTATCACAATTGAAGAGTCCACAAGTGAGACAGAGAAGGTAGGCTCACTCGAAGAAAATTTGAAGAGGTCACCTCTCCAGAAAATATATCAAAGACTCCTATAGCATATGTAAGGAGGCCCACTACTAGATAAACCTCCTTTAAACAACCCAAGACACCTACCAACCTCCAACAAAAATGGAAAAGGAAGTTATAGGAAAACTAGAGCATGCCATAGGAAAAACGGAGTGTGGTACAAGAAGAATAGGGAGTGCAACAAGAAGGGAAGAATGAGCAACAAGAGGAGTAGAGGATAACAAAATAGCTAAATGAGGAGTTAGATTCCCCAAAAAAATTGACAAGGCACAAAGCTCCAAGGGCCTAGTTTGAGCTCCTATTATAAATTCATTAGAGGGAGAGCTATTCTGTTATGAAACCAGCTCAAGAAAAGATAGAAAAGATAGATCAACAGCTTAGAATTCAGCCTCTTCGAGGGGGAAACCTCCTTTACGTTACATAAATGAACAATTCTTGGATGATACAAATGAAAAGACCTCCTTTCTATATATAGGAGTCTAAGGGGTCATAACATAATCCGAGCCAACATAACAATAATAATGTAAGGGCACAATAATAACAATAGTGGTCTTCTATGGGGCATAATAGTAACAATATGGGCACTACATGGGTACATCAATACAATAAGTGGGTTGTACTAATAACAATAAGGGGTTACACTAGTAGTATAGGGGCCTAACATGCCCCTCTCCTTCAAAAAGCATTGTCCTCAACGCTTGAGTAGTTCTTGATGCTTTTGTATAAAATTCTTGTCCTCCCATGTGGAATATTCAACAGGTAAGTTCTTCCACTTGATGAGATACTCTGAAATTGATCGATTTCGTAGGTATCGGGTTCTTGTTTCTATGACTGCTCTAGGTTCCAATATGATTTTTCCTTCCTCTTCAATTTCTGGAAATATTGTTTGAATTGGGATCTTTTGCAGCTTTTGAATAAGTGGCCATACTTCTTCGTCCTTCTTCCATTCATCCCTTGCTTTTTTTATCCAATCTGGTTGGATAATAGAAATAGTACAAAACAATGCTTCCACATCCTCATCCTTGAAGAGTCTTCCCATTTGGTAAGGTCGCCATTTTTTAAGTGAATGTAGTATTGCCAACATTTCCTTCTCATAAATAAGTTGCTTGAGATGTAGCAGTAAAAATACCCAATCACCTCCATCAAAACATTTTTCACTATGATGTTGATCTACCTGTTGTTTCATTTGATTTTGCACCGAAGTGGCGTTATCCTTTAAAAGTTGGAGAACTTGTTGTTGATGCTCGATGTGATCTTTCGCTGCTTGAACCTTTTTCTTCTTGATATGTCCTTCTATCTCTATAGTTTTAGGAGTGGCAATTTTTTCCAATCCTTTATAAGATATGGTCGGATTCATTTCTTGATGCTCGATGTGATCTTTCACTTCTTGAACATTTTTCTTCTTGATATGTCCTTCTATCTTGATAGTATGAGGAGTGGTAATTTCGACCAATGAATTCCAAGATATGGTTGGATTTATTTTTTCTTTCTCGATGTTATCTTTCACTTCTTGCACCTTTTTCTTCTTGATATGTCCTTCTATCTTGAGAGTCTGAGGAGTGGTAATTCTTGCCAATGCTTTAGAAGATATGGTCTGATTCATTTCTTCCTTCTTTGGGGTAGGGTCCTGGCATATATCCTCTTCTTTTGTTGTTTCTTGATCCTTTTCTTCCTCCTCTTCATATTCTATGTAAAATAATTTCTTCTCCACACACTTATGACCTTTAGTGCATTTTCTATCACAATTGTAACAAAGCCCTTTTTCTCTTTTTTCTTCCAATTGTTGTGGTGTAACCCTTGTAGGTTGTGGAAGGCTAGGAGAAACAACACTTCCATCTTTATAGTTGTGAGGGGTATGCTTCCTGGCTTCCATAATTTTGCTTTCCACTATGTCACAAAGCCCTTTTACTCTTTCCAATTGTTGTGGTGTTTCTCTAAATAAGGTGTTTCTCTTTGTATCCTCATAATGTGCTATCATTTCCTCCATGAAAATTGACCACATAACAAGTTGTTTATGAGAACAAACCCTTCATACCATAAAAATTGATCCGGTTCTAAATATGAAGATGCAATACATACCTTTTGTAACAGTGGTACACCATGTAGATCAAAATATTTCTCCATCTGAAGTATCCAATTTACTAGATCCTTGCCATCAGACTTCCTCATCTTGCTTTTCCTTGATTTTAGGAGCTCGATCTTGAAACGGCTATAACTCTATAATTTTTTATCTTTAAGTTCTAAAATTGTGACTTGTAGTAGACCTCTGTGTCCTCTTTCCAATGCCACCAGTCTAATCCAAATTGAATTCTCCAAGAAAGAGGTATGCACAATCTCCCAAGATGACCTGATTATAGACCTTTCCAAAAGAGCGAACTTGTATGAAGTGCCACGTGTCACTATTTTGACCTTTGCCACTGAAAAATATATACAAGAAACTACAGTCTGTCCTCTTTCTGTACTTCTTATGAAATTTCAATCCGATGCTCAGAGAGAAAGTTATGACGATTTTCCCCAGGTCACCTGTTTGGAATGTAATTCAGGAGTCTGCAAAAAGACCAACTTCCTCAGATCATATCTCCGCAAATATAGAGCGAAAAGTTCTGAAATTCTGTCCTGAGATTTAGCACGATGTCTTCTCAAATATGTTTTTTTTTAGCTTCTGAAACATTGCAGAAAAAAAGTTATAGCAAAAATGCCACGATGACCTGTTTGGAGTAGCAAAACCCTAGAATCCAAAGCTCTAATACCAAATGTTATGAAACCAGCTCAAGAAAAGATAGAAAATATAGATCAACGGCTTAGAATTCAGCCTCTTCGAGGGGGAAACCTCCTTTACATTACATAAATGAACAATTCTTGGATGATACAAATGAAAAGACCTCCTTTCTATATATAGGAGTCTAAGGGGTCATAACATAATCAGAGCCGACATAACAATAATAATGTAATCGCACAATAATAACAATAGTGGGCTTCTATGGGGCACAATAGTAACAATATGGGCACTACATGGGTACATCAATATAATAAGTGGGTTGTACTAATAACAATAAAGGGTTACACTAGTAGTATAGGGGCCTAACATATTCCCCAAAAACTTGTAATTCCACTTTTCTTTGAACTAGAAGTAGAAAGAGGAAGAACCCACAGATTGATGAAAATTTCTAAGTCTAAATAGGTGGAATATGTGAGCCTCATGGAAGAAAATGTTCTTGAAATGGGAAAAGAATTAAGTGAGCTAAAAGAGAAATATTCCACAATTAGGGAACAACTACAAGCAGAAAATAGATGGTTGAGGGAGAATCTGCAAGATAAGGAAACCCAACTGGTCACAATGGACAACCTCTCCATGGAATTATTATAGTGTAGAAAACCATACAAGTCTTATTCACTCTTTTTGAAAGAGCAGTGGATGAAATTCCAAACAAAGACCCTAGCATAACATGGATCCATGCCATTTCAAGACTATAAACAACTATTTGAATTATGTGACCAAAGTAGCATACAACATAGAGAAAAGTTGGCTAAGTTCTACATGCATAACCTCACCTTGACTGATATGAATATTTGCGATCCGAATGAAATTTTCGGGGACATGCTAATGATGGCCCTTGTATCTTGGGAGGATGCCATAGTTGAGGAGGAAAATAAATTAATGGCAAAGCAAGAAAAAGAACCACTATATATCAGGGAAGAGAAAATAAGCCCAATAGATATCATTAGTAATCATAACGTAAAACCCCCTCCCACATCTACCCAAGTAACCATGCCAACCAGGTAAAAATGTGACGAGAGGATGCTATGATAGGATTCAACCTCTTATGTGACCTTGACGAAGTGGAATCGATGAAACACATCAACCAACCTATCCACATCATCAACCAAACCCTTAGGAGACGTGTCATCCACTCAGACATCCTATCCATAGGTCCCATTTATGTTCTGCCATCTTAGTCCTTAGTCGCTCGCACGCTATAGGCAAGAGAGCATCAAGAAACCCAAATTCGCTCTCACAGTCTTGCCTACCAGTGACTAGAGTCTAAATTTGTCAGTCCTATGCCAATAACTCCATGATTTGAGCCACTTTTTTAGGCCCAGAGCCCAGGTCACTGTCCAAAATGGAATGATAACTTAGGAACAGTAAAAGAAAAGGGAAACAATGATTTAAAAACAATAAGTTTAACAAGACCTTAATTAGACCCCTACTAGCCATGCCAGGCATTTCGTCAAACATATCATCAACATGTAACCTACAGGTGTAAACAACAGAATTAAGTGTAGGGATCTCATACTTATTTGAGAATTGCTATGAACCCTTGTTCCTTCATGTCATTTGCTACATTATCATCTATTAGGCCATATATACATTATCCATTCATTTAAAAGTAAAAACATGTTGAGAGGCACACATACTTGTTGTCATAAAACATACATATAACCAACATAATATGGACATAAATATCATAAGAATATCAGCCATGAAATCCACATATACATCAATACATTTAAACATGAAAATCAAGCGAATGAATTTCTCATTAATTAATGCAATAAACCAACCGAAGATGGGAATACCACGTTCCACTAAACCATATAATGGTTGAGCCAAATATCTCTTCAGTCATTCACCCCTATGCCATATTCCAAGCATGAATGTGGCACACAAACCAAAAGAACCAACCAGGGAATACTGAGGCCAAACCACCTCACCCTCATCAATAGAAACTAGGCTTTACCGTAATCCATCTTGGATCACTAAGCTAACACAATGAACACATCATAATAGGCTTTATCGCGATCTCCACCGAATCACTATGCCGAACAAGCATGGATGTCACCAAATTTCTCCACCTACACAGTGAGGAATTTTCCTGCCTCCTAGTCTCTCAGGCTTTACCGCAATCCAAACCTAGATCACTAGGCCCTAAACTAAGACCCACTCTCTAAGATTTATGACATATCCCAGACCTGAGATTACTAGTCCCAATGGAGAGAAAACCAACTCTTGGCTTTACTGTATATCCAAACCATTCACCAACAAGGACTCGTAGACCCACCAAGGCAACACAATCCTAGCTTTACACAACCCACAATCTGGCTCACGGAGTGGCTTTACCATGATCCATATTCTGGTTCACGGACCACTAGGCCATGTGCTCTGTCATTGGAGATCCAACCCACTCAGCTTCGAATCCATCTGACAATCCAACTCAACCAAAACATGAGAACCCCAGCACACTATGGCTATCCAGAAATCACAAGGCTAGGCTGAAAACATTGTTACACCTGCCAAAAGCCATGTCATAATAGCAAAAGAACCACATTCAATACCATGCATGCCAAATATAGCAATAAACATATACATGCAAATCAATACCTATAATGAATCCTGATGTAGCTACTTGAACCTGCCTTTCCTTGCTTGGTCTTTGCTTCCTCTTGCCTTCTTTGCCTTTCTTGTTCCAATGCCAAAATTGTTCCAAGAAAACTCTAAGTGCCCAAGAGTGTGAGAGAGAGAATAATGATAGAACTACAAAAATGAATTGACTAAACCAACTGATCCTAGGGAGCCTTTTTATGAATGAGGCCTTTATTTTCTTCATTTTCCATTATTTTCCTTCAATTTGTTCTCACATGCAACCTGTGACCTTTCATCTGCCCTTTCTCCTAATTTCCATTATTTTCATAAATAAAATATGAAAAAATGTCATTTTTCCTTTCCCAAGCCTTAGCCATTGCCTTTTCCAATTTCCCTAGCCATAAATAACCAAATGGAGACCCCCTAGGATGTCCTACCCAATATTCATCTTGGAATACATGTCCCATCAACCGTGGTCTTATATATTTTTACATGGAATTTTCACTAGGGATGTTATAGTACCCTCCCCCTTGGTGAACATTGTCCTCAGTATTAAACCACACCAATACCTCAGCTCTATAACACAAACATACTATCCATGGAGCTTTATAACACATCTCGTTGCAGTATTTACAATGAATGACCTGCTCAAAAGAAAAACATCATGACAACATGACCAGATAACAACCATACCGCATACTGGAGCTTTATAACATAGCTCATTATAGTATTTACAATAACCACATATACACATATGTGCATTTTCTAAACCAGAAAATAAAAGGATATGATGCCCATATCAATCAACAAGGGATGCATAGGTTCACACCTCCACCCTCAAAAGTAGTACCAGATTTCACCTCCTTCCCAGGAAGTCCAAAATCCACTACCATAGTCAAACTGCATCCAATGTATGGCATTATAATCTTGCGCCACTTGTCCCCTCAATGAACACTTATCAGCTCATTGTTCCAGGGTGCACTCCCAATGTGTGTCTAATTCCATCTAGCAATTTTAATGACCAAAACCAATATATCCACAACCTTCCCTTCTCTGCTACAAAGTCCCTTAGGAAATTTGGGCACCTCCTTCCGTGTAGTCACTCACCTTCCAAGTTCCCCAAAATCCCCTAACCCAGGTGATCCATCCCTTGGAAAGACTTCCCTACATCAGAAGGTACAAAAAAAATGAATATACCTACCTTAAAAACATCATACTGATCATAGAATCCTCATGGAAATTAATGGACACTATTGGGTACTAGTGTCCCACAATGGTCCTCCTCCTGAAGTACTATACCAACATACTATTGCATGTTCCAATTTATCTTTTTGTTGCTTCTAATTCTCATAGTTGATTTGAACCACCTAACTGAACATGTTCATGCATTCCTATTACAAGCCCATAATCTCCACTAGATTCAAAATAAATTGAAATAACCTCAAATCATACCTCATTTGTAGCTCGTCAATAAGGTATACTTGCAATCATGTTCACTTCCTATCATATCAAGTCAAGCTAGCATCTTTGACCAAATCATCATGTATAAAATTATCACATAATGTTAGTGTAAAACACAACCATCATAGATCAAAATCATAAATCACATGTAACCATTGTAAACTAGAATCATATATCACATATAGTCATCATATACCATAATCATAAATCTCATGCACAATAAAACTGAAATAAAATACTAATACTTATCCTTTCATCAGTACTTAGCTTCTATAGTTTTCTTTAATCCGTATACACTCTGGATCGATTTCCACACTAGACAAACACCCAGTGCCTTCTCCTCAACCATGTGCACATACACATAGTGTGCATCACACACATACAACCACACATGACATACAACACCATGCAATACATCCACCCACCCCTGACATACCACATATACATCTACACACAGTGTATGACACGACACAATACCATGACCCTACAATGCACATACATAGTACCGCATGCCCTCAACACACCATGTATGACATGCACACAATATCACATTTACACCAGTACAACATGTGCAAAGCACCACCTGCACAACGTATGCACAACATCACATGTACATGACACCACATGTACAACGTGTGCACAGCATCCCATGTACATGGTACCACCTCTACAATGTGTACATAACACCACATATACATTACACCACTATACAATGTGTACACAATACCACATGTACACAGTACAACATACACGACGTGTATGTGACACAACATGTACACAATGCTACCTGCATGAAATGTATGTGACACAACATGTACACAACACTACATGCACGACATGTACATGGAACCACCTACACATAGTGCCAGTTGTACAACATGTACACAACACCACATGCACACAAGAACACTTGTACAATCATGCACACAACACCATGTGTACATAACGCCACACGTACAACATGCACGCAACACCACTTGTACACAACACTGCATATCCAACATGTACATAACATCATTTGTACACAGCACTACATATCCAACATGCGCACAAAACTACATGGGCATAACATCATGTATGCAACAAGTGGAAAAAAATAATACCACACATCCAAAACCACACTGTCTTTACAAAGCAACCTTGCTTTCAGTGTCTTATCCATGCTTGTCCCAGCATGTCGCAGACCACATTACTTTCATTTTTTTGTTGTATCCCTGGGTATAACCTATCCATA
Source organism: Pinus tabuliformis (assembly GCA_031772625.1). Taxonomy (NCBI): domain Eukaryota; kingdom Viridiplantae; phylum Streptophyta; class Pinopsida; order Pinales; family Pinaceae; genus Pinus; species Pinus tabuliformis. The sequence goes on along the minus strand of CM062804.1, from coordinate 885,579,133 downwards.
ACATAGATATAATATAATCACATAATATCAACTCATAACCATATGATATTGACCTTGTATATTTGTCATGACTACTCTTCTCAATTGCTTCCTTGTAAGACCAGGAATCTCTTCATGCCATTTGCCTGTGTAAGAAATCATTCTTCCACAAGGAAAATTCTTGACAAACCTATTAGATAGTGACATAGATACATGGATACATACATACATATGCATAAACATTAGCATAAAACAATCATCATTCTGTCAAATAATGACATACATACATACATGTATACATATATAAACATCAACATAATCATGATCCTAACATAATTACCAGATAAAATAAGGTCTAAGGTTAAGAAAACTTACTTATTTGTGCACAACATGCACAACATTGAGAACCATTGTTTCCAACTTAGTAAAACCATCTGATACCTCAGATTCATTTACTTTACCTTTTTGGTTACCTTTGTCATGAATTTATTTCCACCGTCCATTTTCCACAATGGACCCAACCAGTCACACTGATTGTCATAGTCTTACCTTCTGTTGAGATTACTCATGCACCAAGTGTTGGCTTGATGGGCCCTGACCCAGGTTCAATGTTAATTAGACAAGAAAATCCCTACAATACTCGCCATTTCAGCATCAATCCATGGAACGTAGATTGAAGTCTCACCCGGAGCAGTATGGGGGATGCAGGAACCAAGTTTCCGCACCCTGAGATAGTTGTGATGTTGTTTTCATACCCTAAAATTTCCTTCGCATAGGCCTATAAGCCCTTTAGGGCTTAGCAATATACATCTCTTATCTGGCTTTGAAACCTATGTGAAGGTTACCTATCATCCTTCATGGACCCTAACTAGTCAATTCAGATGCTTATGCACCTTTGTAATTATTCTTACTTCTGTGTCTACCCTGATTAGCTTAAGTATTGGCTAACTTCAACATGTATTATGATTATCTTCATGTAAACAGATATTCTTACTTGCATTCATTTGACAAAGTAAAACACATAGATTCAAGCATCAATATAGCATTAAATCATAAACCCAATGTTCAATATAAAATAACTGCAAACAGTCATAATAGAAGTAAAATAGCTCATACATAGGTATCTCCAGAATAATTATCTTTATTGATGGTTCAGATCTCCATTACAGACTCTAACTTCCTTATGCACATAGCTGCAGGGGTTCGCGCACTAAACTACGGACTTCTACCCTAGGCCTCTGTGCACTCAGCTATAGAGCCTCTTCCTACACTAGCACTCTTTGCTCTTAGCTCTCAGAGACCCACTACGTTGATTAATCTTCCAAAAGCTTACTTAGAACTGAACTAAAAACTACCTTAGACTCTTCTAAGACTCCCTTTTTATACATTCCCATGGCCTGTGGACCAAGGGCAAATGTCATCAAGATGACACAAGCTACCTAAATTAAGGGCGGAAACCATTTTTGATTGTTTACACCTTCGCATTCCGTGACCAAAAAATGCAGAGAATTTATGTTCTTTATACAAAACTTGGGCCTTTAGCCCCAAAACTTGGGATTTTAAATCCAAAATTGACCCTAAGGGACCCATTCCAAACAGGCCCCAAAAAAAATCTGGTCACTTGCCCAAAGTCACTCGGCTAGTGTAGAGATCTTGTCGCGAAGACCTCCCAGCTCCACCTGTACGACTGTAACCTCAATAGTACACTACGTCTCCACTTACTTAACCTGCTCGACCAGCTACTCTGTCATTGGTTCTGCGTTCTCTGCCTGTATTTTCTATTGTGTTGCCTGCAGGTTGGCCTATTTCCCTTCAATGGAGGTCGTGAGTACATAGGCTTCCTCTAGCTAAGGACCCAATCTGTCCTTCAGTACTGCCTCCTTACATTGAGTTGCATCCACATGTTCCTTTAATTCCTTCGCTTCCTATAGCTTTACCAACCTCTACATGATGGCGATGGTGCGCACCGTCGCTTTGAACTCATCATACCTCTACTGCAACTCCCATGCCTCAGTTTCTAGTCTTTGCAAGTTGGGATCTTCCTGCAGATTGGTAACTACTTCGAGTGTCTGGTCGAAGAGGGTAGTGCAATCCTTCACAGTGGTGTTGATAGCTGCAATGACATATTTGACAGTAGTCTCATGCTACTTTCTGACTTCTGGTGGATTTGAAGGCTAGGCCCTCAACTCAAGTTCTGTGATCATAACGTTCAGTTCAAATTGAACCTTAGCCAACTCTGTTCGTGCCTCACACACACCTGTAGCAAGATTTCGGATCCTTGCGTTGATGGGTGCATCTTCAGGAATGCTCATCTCTAGAACAGTCTTGCATGCCTCGGCCACCACAACTGTTGTGCACTCATTATTTTATGTGATCTTCTTAAGAATATCAATTGCGAACAATTTTTTGACAAACATCTGCACATTTTTCACCTTCTGCTCACTAATAACGTTCAAGGCATGTTGTTCCCAAACTCGTATTTCCATGATCACACCATCTAGAAAGGAGTGAAGGGTCTCACTCGGAAGCGCGACCAAGTTTAACCTGACTTTCTTGATGGAACTGACAGTGGCCTTATCAACGTCTTCTTTTGTGGTCAATGCTCCATTGGGCAGCGTAACAGCCCAGGGATCCATTGTACCAACTATCTTTGCTGCATCTGAGGTTCCCAGTGCCAAACTTCTCAACATCGAATTTCCCGGCCCTACAATGGTCTACACCTGAGTAGCCGGGATATGTAGCTCACGCAGACCCATTTGAATGGCGACCAAGGCCTGCTTCTGCTGCTACTCAAACTACTAAAGGAGTTCCGTAGTCATGTCCCTCATTGTATCATCGATATCATTCAAATCACCTTCTGTCAAGGTGATTGGGTCTAGGGAGGATTTGTTGGCCTTGGACTTATTCCGTGGCCCTACTTTCTCCTACTCCCATGTGCACTTAACTTGAAATGGAGTAGTCTCAGGGTCCGCTCCTCGCTACTCTGAGAAATGCTCCTCCTCGTCTATCTATGGAGAAGTCGACTTCTGACTCCTATCAGAGTGGCAGTCTTCCTCTTCCTCCTCTCCTTCCACCTATGTTTTGGCTGCGCACTCTGCTTTGGCTTTGTCCTCAGCTTCCTTCCTTCATTTTTTGGCCAACTACTCCATCTTTAACCTAGCCTCTTCCTTCTTTTGCTTCGCGACAAACTTACTAGACCCAGTTGATAAGTTTGAGGGCTTGTGCCACTCTATGGGCCAACTCTCCAGAATTGTGGCGATTGCATCATCCATCACCAGGTATGGAAGATCATACCATTTTTGTGCAAGGTCCTTCCGCGCTCTGATGGAAACATAGTGGAAGTTCGCCTTGAACTCCACATATTCATATAATTGCTCAAAGACAGTTGGTGAGAGTCACAGCTTGTGGTGGATGGTGGCGCGGATGCTTGATTCCATGAGAATATAAAATATCTCGTTTTCCTTAACCCTTTAGGGGTCCTTCATGGCCCAAAGCAAAGTGAACTTCGTTGTTTCTAGCAGCTCCGGTGCAATTGGGGCAAACTAACTGTCCTCTGGTATGTCCCACAGAACTAGTGCAATTGACAACAGTAGCCATGCATAGTGGAAAGTCTTGCTTTGATCTTATGCTTCTCTATCATTCGTGAGGAGCTCGTTGCAGAGGTAGCACGCCCAGTTAAATTGTATGCCCTCTACGCACTCGAAAACTAAACATACCACCGGTGCCTACACTTCATCTGCACGAAAGTTCCTCATAATTTTGCCCACCGAGATTTGGGTGGTGAATTTAACCCTAGGGTCGGTTATGCTAGAGATGGAGTAGCCACGCGGCTTCTTGGCAAGCTTGAACTTGTCCTTCATTCATTCAGCGAGGTGGCACTCACTCGACTTTCCGCCAAATACCATGGCCGGATTCAAGCTTGAATGTGGGAGCAAGGTGATCTTGTGGATCATCATGTCAGTGATTGGTATTGGATCTCCTAACCATAGGCACCCATCGTGCACCAAGCATAATAGCTACTTGATCACTATCAAAGTTATGGGTGCATGTTTGTAAAGCAGAACCCATAGCAGGTTCAACAGTCCTACCTTATCCACCCCTCTTATCCATTGTCTTGGCTCCAACACGGTCAAACCAGAGTCTTTATAGAAGACGTAGTGCATGAATGTATCAGTCGCCAAGTGGGGAAAGCGCTATGTATCTGCTAAATCCCAGTCCTCCAGCTTCAAAAGGGGGATATGCACCAAGCACGGTCCTTCAAATGTGATTTTGTCTCGTAGGAACAGGGTGAAACATGTGATTTTGTTCTCGTGGATGTCCTTTGGTACCTTCACCTTGCCTCGGCATGGAGGGACATATGGTGGAAGCTTGGAGATAGGGTCTTCCCCCTCAACGTCAATGTCTTCTGCCCCCATGTCAACATCTTCTATGCCCACACCGACATCCTCTATGTCCTCGTTAGGTTCCAGGTCTACTACCTTGCCCTTCTCCTATGCAGTAGGCTTTTCTTTCTTCTGGTGTTTCCTTGGTGACTCATGCACCAACTATGTTGCTTTCTTCTTATCCATCTTCATCTTGGGACCTTCTTTGGGCAGCATAGGCCTCGGCCTAGGCGACCTTGGCAATTTGGGTAATTGTATAGGTACCTCTACACTTGCTACCTCTAGGGCATCTCCCTCAGCTGCCATTGCTTCTCCAACACTTGCAGTCTCCACGGGTGCTGACATAATGCTAGTTAAAAGCTCCTAACTTTCCTTCGGCAATTTCTCAAACATTGAACTCGCTACCAAAGCCTTGAAATAATCAAGGTTTGTGCGCGCCTGATAGCTCAACACCTCAATTCTTAAAATTCCAAGTGTTTTTCACTGGTCAGCCATCTGTAATTTATACGAAATTTTGAATTTGAATATGACCATTCCCCCCAAAATCTATTCATAAATGCTAGAGTGGCAACAGATTTTCAAAGATCTTGATCTTAAATTCCAACTTAATTGCCACCCCCTGCTCCATTTAATTGTTTTCCCATTGTAAATTCATGAACATTGACCGTAATGGTCACTTTCCAGCTCCCCTATGTGGTCTCTCCTTCATTAGCGTAGCTCCCCTCACGCTTTTACTGACACTATGACAATCCTCCATTTCGCGTAATACCCAACCGTGCAGCTCTACAACCTGGGCAGTGTAGTTTATAGTTTCATGCCTCCTTTCAGCTACCTAGAGCGCTAAGACTGTGCTTCCACCATATAGTCATCTGGTTGGATCCTTAGTGTATGGCTCCAATCGGCTACCATCCACCCTCCCTGGGAATGGCTCTCCATTCAACATTACCAACTAAACTACTCCACCATTAATAATCTCCTTCATGACATAGGGCCCTAGCCAATGCATATGAAATTTTCCTAGAAAATTATCAAACTTGCTATCATATAACAACACTAAATCATTTACCTTGAAGGTGTGTAGTTTGATGTCTAATCGTACAATGCATTTTCATATTCCTTTTGAACTTGCTGATGGAATCTAGCCAGAAACCTATATTCTTCTAGTTATACTAGCTACATGAGCCTTTCTTCCATGGCTTCGCGATTCAGAATTCTTATGAATGCCTCTATGCACATACTAGGTACAATGTATTCCATTGGCATCACAATTTCAATGCCATAAACCAGCCTAAAAGGCGTTTTTCCAGTCAACTTCTTACAAGTTCTCCTATAAGCCCTTAGCACCGTGGGTAGGTGCACATCCCAGTTGCTTCTTTGTGTAGTGCAAACCTTCGTCATCACATTCTCTAGTATCTTATTAAATGCTTCTACCATGCCATTAGCCTACAGGTGATATGGCATGCTCTTCTGATAGCAAATCTGCAATTCCTCTGCCAACGCACTTATCATTTCATTAAGAAAATGCACACCGCGATCGCTCATTAAAATTTTTGGACAACCAAACCTTGTCATCACGTACTCAAATATGAATTTTGTTGTTGTCATGATTGTATAGTCCTTCACAGGTTGTGCCTTTTCCCATCTAGTTAAATACTCAGTTGTGGTGATGATGTACCGTGTACACGTCTTCTTTCCTAGAGCCTAAATTGGTCCCACAAAGTCAATCACTCACTTCTCGAAGGGTTGTAATGATATCTATAGATTCAATGGTAGTTTTTATAGAAATTTTTGGGCACTGCAACCCCAATCATACATTTCCATAAACCAAGGGCTCCTAAGTCCCTAAAAGTGTTGCTTCACACCCTAAGGGAACAAGGTCAGCTGATTACATCATCTCCCAGAAGTTCTCCACAGAAAACTGCTCAGAAATGGTCAAAGCTATACCATACAGACTACCCAGTGCAGAGGGTGCGATGCATCTCACCTGCTCAGTGTAAAGGGTGTGATGCATACTGGAAATCCCTTCTATAGGGTGCGATGGGCGAGAGTAGACAAATGGAAGAGATAGTTTGCAAGGTGGATCGTCATGGAATCTTCCAAAAACTTCTCCTGTGACACTTGCCTCTCTGAATTCACCCAGGGATGAGTAAGAGATCATCAATATCCAAGTTGAATCAAGAACTATCAGAGAGGACACTAATCAAAATCCCAGAAGCTAACTCACCCCATGCAATCATCTATATATGGATCGCTCATCCTAGAGATACAGGGGTTGGAATTTTGTATCTTGTAAGGAAGTGTTGTTGGTTTCTTGGTGGAATATCATAGTGTTGGGTGATCTAAGCTTTTCATGAGCTAAAGAAGGGCTGTCATGCTGGGAGGATGACGCTGGGTCGGAAAAATGGGTTGTAATCCTCTCTTCTAATCTTTATATCATTAAAGCTATTCAAGTTTTCCTCCACATTCTTGTATGTTTGATGATATATGCATTTGTGTGGTCAATATATATCTAGTCCTATGTTGTTTGTGATTTGTAGATCTTTGTTCTTCGATAGTATTATGATGTTTGATTCCGCAGGTGCTCTTTGAAGTTGGGTAGATGAAGGAAAAGTGACAAGGATCTATCAGAAGGGAGAGGAACCAAGCACAAGACTGAGGTTGGTGTTCTTTGTTCCCCTCTTATCTACTTCTCATAAAGGAAAGCGAAAGTAGTTTTAGTTTGTTTGTTTCTAACATAGCTACCATTCTTAGTGGGACTAGTAGCTCCGAGCGGACACTAGATTTCCCGATAAAAAAAATGGCAACCATACTGGGGAATGAATAGATTGTTTACTTGTCTATATTTATTTGCTTTATAAACTTATAGAGGGAACCTAAAGTTAAGCCAGCTAGCCTTTGAACTGAATTTGCTATGCAAGTGCAAAGTAGATCAATGCTACTTCAGTCTATCTCCGGGTTTTGTTTATAAACTGAACAATCGATTTGCAAACGTCCTAATTGCCCTAGTGGTGGCTCTAGTATCCTCATTGGATCAGCCCCTGTGATTTCTATTTACTGACTATCATTAGCTTGGCCTAAATCCCTGAACTAAGCTACAAATTGTGACCAAGAACCAAGTTGAAGTCTCGTCCTTGAATCATCACACTTTCTCCTCTTGGGAATCTGGATGCATCGCACCTCTTGTGTGCAGTAGGTGTGCGACATCACACTTTCCCTGTGTTGCGGGTGTGCTGATCAGATAAGACCTCTTCTGCTCTCAGATTTTAGTTTTGTGTTCACTCTGTTCATCTTTATTCAGGAGTTTTGATGTCTGTGATCAGTATACCACTGTGGAAAATCCCTTCCTTTGCATGATTTCGCCTCCATAGTAGAAAGAATTGTGAATGTTTTTATGTATTGTGTGCCATTTATAGTTCTCTTTTACAAAAAAGTAGCATAATCAAACAGTCATCTTTTGGTTTGGAAGTGTCGCAAGTGTCATTTTCAGTTAAAGAAAAGAATTCTAATGTTCTGGATGGTTGATTATACAGTTACTCTTGTATTTGATTTGAATTAGTAGTTTTTCAAGTGTCAAAAGCAGTTTTCAATTCAAAATAGCAAAGTGTCGTCATTATCTTCCTTTTGTTTTGAAGAGAAATTTGTTAGTACTGTCACTTGGAAAAGATAATTTAGATTTGTACTTAGCATTCTTCTTGTCATTCACACACTAAGAAAGCTGAAAACAAGTACATGCATGTGCATTTGCATTTAGACTGCTTGTTGGTTTGATTTAGGACAGTGCATCTATTGTGTGCTCTCTGCTCTATGTTGAAAGAATATCATCTCTCTTTCTTTAGTAGCTAGGATTTTCATTTCAAAAAGAAGATTAAATGATTGTTTCTCATCTTAGATTGCATTTTAGGAATTGTATATCTACATCATGCAGTGAACCTGAAAGGAAAATTTCTTAAGAAAGATCAACTGTAAAATAAATTCAATGAACATAAAAAGACTTTGGAACCTAACGCACAACATCTAGAAGTCTAGGCTAGAGACGTATTCCAGCGTCGTAAAGCTTGGTAATTGTTTCTTTCATTGCTGGTTGGGTGATTCCTCCTCTTTGAGATGACAAGTGCTAGTATGGACTTGTGCTCCCATGTACCGTCGAGTATATATTGGGAGACCACAATAGGCTATATCGTTTATCCATAGGAAGCCGTGTCTGCTGCCCTATCGATTGCAATGCACTGAACACATCATTCGGGAAGATTGACTGCCGTACCGTAAAAATATTCTGCAGTTTTGCGATTGGTTTGGTAATCCCTCTGTCTAGATTTCTAGAGTAGTCTCTTTCATTCCTTTTCAGACACCTTAAAGGAAAAGGTCCATCTGAGCACTTGTCACTTCAGGCTCATTAAAAATCGAAGGCGACTAGAGTCATCTTTTGTTTTTTCTCGACTCTTAAAAATTAAAAAATAAGTTGTGTCAAAGCATCTAAAATTTATTTTAATGGGAATAATATCACCATTCCCGCATTGGTCTTAGGTTGAGGAAAATGGAGTCCACCAACCAAGGATTCCCCCTTAGAGGAAATCCTAGTCCTTTCTCCTCTTGGGGAGATGTTGGTGCACCTCATATGGCCACATTGTCGCTTCCAGGATTGACGATTGGCTTGCCAATATGGCTCTTCTCAACCTCCATCATTCAGAACACCGTGATTCCTGAGCAATCGTGTTAGCAACTAGATGATACTAAAGTTACCCCCCAACCTTCTACTTCATCCGATTCTCCCTCTCCTCCTTCCTCTTCGCTTGATGAAGCTGGTAAAGCCAAAAATCAAGTAACTAAGAAGGAGAAGAAGGGGAAGGAGAAGAAAGAGAAGAAGAAGAAGGAGCCAAAGGCGAAAAGGGGTAACCGGGCATCGTCTAGTGAAAATCCACACACTGCACCATCCAAGCCTAAATCTCCATGTGTCATTTGCAAAGGAGACCACTATCATCGAGATTTTCCTTGCTTCCCTTGGATCTTAAGGGACTGGTCTCCTCAATTGCACAATCCGGTGTCATCAACCTCTAAAGATCATGTTGAAAGTACACCATCAACTAGTGAAAGCGAAGCATTTGGACAGAAAAGGAAATGTAAATTTCCTTGTAAACTGTGTGAAGGCGATCACGTCATCCACCGTTGTCCCTTCCTAGATGAAGCTAAAAGAGTCTTGGATAACCGCCCTGCTTCACCACTATGGCTTCCTCCTGGATACAAGAAACTCTTGCCGAGTCCATCACTAGTTGAAAATCCGACTTACACGCCATTGTGGTCAGTCAAAGCATCTTTCATTAAAGATAAAACTACTGAATCCATACCAGACGAAAGTCAAAAGGTTGAGGTGGCAGTCGACCCAGTCTTGTCTTCGGAAGGTCCATCTTCAGATGATACAATCATCGAAGAGAATGAGAAGGACACCATTCAAATTCTTTTCGTAAACACAGACTCCGATGAACATGGGGGAAATCTACCCGTTCCTTTACCACAGGAAGGAAGTTCATCAGAGTCATATCCGACCGTCTATTCGGTCCTACCTCCAAGCAACCTAATCGTTTCCTTCGATTGGAATCTACTAGGCAGACCCTGTTTACCAGCTAGTGTACCATTCCGAATCATTGTACAAGCTTACAAAATGGTCATGGTCGGTACCATCATAGATGAAGGGGCTTCTGTGAGTATCCTTTCCTCAACTGCTTGGAAAGCGCTTGGTTCGCCATCACTTCTGCCTGAGATGAGAAATCTGACAGGCTTTGACAAAGGAACCAGTCAACCGTTAGCGATCCTTCCTAATGTACCTATAACATTGAGAAGGAAAACTGTTTATATGAACGTAATGGTAGTCCAAGGACCTCTAGATTATAATCTACTCCTTGGGCGTTACTATATTTATAGCATGGGAGCCACTGTCTCCTCACTCTTTAGAGTAATGTTTTTTCCGCATGAAGGCCGAGTGGTCCAGCTCGTAGACCAACTTTCGTTCCCCGGCTCACACATAACTAATAGTCAAATTCCATACCTAAATGGTCTTTTCGTGCAAGGAATGTCTCATCAATCTCCGGTCCGCCCACCTAAAGAACGCGAGTAATTCGGGAGGACATGACTGAAACCCAGTGGGCATGCACCCTAGTCTGCTTCGGCAGGGAAACTCTAGGTATCGGGTAAGTTTCCATGAAGGATATATGACTGGTCCGATGCCCGTTTGTATAGGAAGAGGGAGTTACACTGGGATAAGATTCCTTTGTCAAGGTTAGGTGATTGGAGCCTTTGTCCAGATGGAGTAAGCCGAGGAAGTGTTTTTGTCTGTTGTGTGGATGGAAACTATCTTGCGAATGCGAGAACTTCTAAATGGTAACCTAGAAACTTTACTTCACTATACCTAGGGGCATGCAAACCTTTTGTGAGCAAGTGAAAAGCGACCAACATAATGCTAACTCTATGGTTCCGTAGACTTCAACTGCCTAAGTCGGGTGAGTTGTCCAATCGACTGTTCGTCTTCGCAGGGGCCAGATGGCACTAGCGAAGTAAAGGAAAAATTTTCCTACCTAACCTTGGTAGTGATATTGGTAGTTAAGTAGAGGAGCGTATTTTGTCATTCCTAGCTTGCATACGAGAGGCAACGGAGCATAACTTCGAAAGGTGCAAGCTCCATAAAAATGGAATCTATTGATGAGACATCCTTATTATATGACTGGCACGAGCAGTTGTCATGTGGAGTTCAAGCTCATTAAAAATTAAACCTAAGCAATGAGCAAATGTTTCCCCAAAGTTTAAGCTCATTAAAAAATGAACCAATTTCCGGTAAATAACCATTGTGAATGCATTATCATCAGCTTTTGAGCCTTGGTTGTGTTCTCATCATCACCTCCACTCTGTGTTTTAGCGGATCATTCACCTCCATTTAATTGTCTACCCCTTTTTGAGGAACAGCTAGAAAGAGTGATCCTGTTAGCCATCCTTATGACACTGTCGTGATTGGAAAATTCCAAACCTTACTTGGAATCAGCTGCTACTTGAAATTATCACTCATTCCTCAAAAAACGAGTCTCCTTTAAGCTCTTTTCATCTGACTCGTAAAATATGAAAAGATTGCCGAGCAGTTGGCCTCTCCAGCTCGTTAAAGCTACCGGGAGTGCTATCCCTCCTCTAGATTTTAATCTTTTTGGACCTGATGGATTATTACACAAAAAGATCAAACGCTTGTTTTGTTAGGCTCGTTAAAATTATCAAAAATTCATCCCTTTTGTATTATTTTATACTTTTTCTGACTTAAGGGATTATATGACGAAAAAGGATTATTGGAGTTTCCTTTACATCCCTTTCAGACTCTTTAAAATTGAAAAGGACCGAGTTATATTGTCATTAAACTCGTTAAAACCAATAGCGACAAACTTGTCCATATAGACAAGAACGAGTTTCACTGTCGCTAGGCTCATTAAAACATAGCGACGGGTTTGCCCGAAGGGAAAATTATAGAACAAGCATATGTTATCCTCCTCAAGCTTGATAAAAATAAAGAGGCACTGGTCAGCAATGATTGAGGAAAAATTGGGAAGAAAACTTGAAGAAACTTTATTGGTAGCAAGTCGCTCTTGAACATGACACCTTCACTCCATGTCCGAGTCAGGTTGGGTTATTTCGTTCACTGGTCATATCACCATTGGTCCATCACACCTTCCATATTTTGGGTTAACGCTACCAATCCATGTCAGTGTCATCGGTATGTTCAAGAGAAGTTGCTCAGAGAATTCATCTGTGTCTCATTCGCTGCAATACATTCACGCTCCATTCTTTCATGACCGCCACCCTAAACCCTATATCATCAGATCGTTTTCACCTCCAAAATCATTTACTCTGTTCCATGTCGTAGATGTGGGATTCATTAAGGCCCTCATGCGACGGGTCGCTTCTTCTCCACATCAGCTCATTATCCAAGAAGTCAACTTAGGAACAACCCTTTCAGTACTTTGAAGGTTGCATGCCTCAATGGCAAGTTTCTCACTTCCGGTGACAGGTTTACATCAATGGCCTTCGACCAAAAGATTTTGCGTGGTGTTCGATGCCAAGTCCCTTTTTCACACCATGTGAATTGTACTGTAGCACCTTGAGGGTCACCATCATTATCGGTGATTCCTCTCGCACCTGTTAACAACTTACATCATTGGCTAGTAATCAGGTGATGTCTTTCCATGTTCGACTCCAGAACATCTTTCACATGGATCAACATGTACTCCGAGTGAAGATTGGACGAGTTTGAAGACCCCAGATCTAGTTTCATCCATCCGGGCTATGATATATTCAGGAAAATAACGACATCAAATGTACATCATTGCTGCACAGATGATCATCTGAATCAAAGGATGATGGCTCTATCAGAATCATCAGTCTGCCACAGAGACGGTTGTTTGTCTTATGTACATGAAAATGAATTTATAAAGTTGAGCATGAGAATGCCCACCTCAGCTATATCATGAAAAATATTATGAAGATAATGTACTTTATTGTACCTTATTATAGGTTGTCGTCCAACTCGAAAAAATTTGGATCCTCATGATAAAGCATTTCACCCGACATCAAAAGATTAATGACCTCATGTTTTCGGGGGCAACTATTATAGACATTTTTGGGCACTGCAACCCTAATCATACATGTCCATAAACCAAAGGCTCCTAAGTCCCTAAAAGTGTTGCTTCACACCCTAAAGGAACAAGGTCAGCTGATTACATCATCTCCCAGAAGTTCTCCATAGAAAACTACTCAGAACTAGTCAAAGCTGGACCATACAGACTACCCAGTGCAAAGGGTGCAATGTATCTCACCTACTCAGTCTAAAGGGTGTGATGCATACTGGAAAGCCCTTCTGTAGGGTGCAATGGGTGAGAGTAGACAAATGGGAGAGATAGTTTGCAAGGTGGATCGTCATGGAATATTCCAGAAACTTGTCCTGTGACACTTGCCTCTCTAAATTTGCCCAGGGATGAGTAAGAGATCATCAATCTCCAAGTCAAATCAAGAACTATCAGAGAGATGACAGTAATCAAAACCCCAAAAGCTAACTCACCCCCATGCAATCATCTATATATGGATCCCTCATCCCAGAGATCCAGGGGGTGGAATTTTGTATCTTGTAAGGAAGTGTTATTGGTTTCTTGGTGGAATATTATAGTGTTGGGTGATATAAGATTTTCATGAGGTGAAGAAGGGCTTTCATGCTGGGAGGATGAAGATGGGTCAAAAAAATGGGTTGTAATCCTCTCTTCTAATCTTTATATCAATAAATCTATTCAAGTTTTCCTCCACATTCTTGTATGTTTGATGATATATACATTTGTGTGGTCAATATATATTTGGTCCTATATTGTTTATGATTTGTAGATCTTTGTTCTTCGATAGTATTATGCTGTTTTGATTCCACAGGTTCTCTTTGAAGCTGGTTAGATGAAGGAAAAGCGGCAAGGATCTGTCAGAAGGGAGAGGAACCAAGCAAGGAACCAAGCGCAAGACTAAGGTTGGTGTCCTTTGTTCCCCTCTTATCTACTTCTCATAAAGGAAAGAGAAGGTAGTTTTAGTTTGTTTGTTTCTAAGATAGCTACCAGTCTTAGTGGGACTAGCAGCTCCGCGTGGACACTAGATTTCCTAATAACAGTAGCTCATCCCTCCACGATGGTCTTCCAGTCCTTTGGCATGTATCGCATGCCCTACAATACTCTTTTGAATCCTTATGCAGTGTCGGCCACCACAACCCAGCACATAGAATCTTCTATGCTGTTGCTTTGCCCACATAATGTCCTCTCATGACTCCTCCATGAGCCTTAGTGAGGATGTTGTTTCATTCAAATTGTGGCACATAATGTCACAATTTTTCATCTGATCCCATTTTATACAAGTGTCCTACAATGACAGAAAAGTCTATCGCACGCACCACCAATTCCTTCTTTTGTTGGTTAGTATATCCTTCTGGAGCCGTTCCCATCATCAAGAAGTTTATAATATCTTCAAAGTGACTATCTATGACGTGCACCACAAAGAGCTATGTGTCAAGTAGTCCTTCCTCAAAATTAGTAGGCTCCTCTCTTGTTTCAATGCACAACAGATGATTCGGTGCAGCATTCAATCCTCCTGGTTTCACAATAACTTCAAAATCATATTCTTGAAACAGAAACAACCATCTACATATTCCCCGCCCCCCAACACAGGCTTTTTCACCAAGTACTTCAATGTAGAATGGTTTGTATACATCTTAAAGTGTCCGTCTACCAAGTAGTGCCTAAACTTCTCGAGCACATATACCATAGCCATACCTTCACACTCTGTCATTGAATAATTCTTCTCAGTTTTAGATAACTTCCTACTTGCGAATTCTATGGGATGATCCAATTCTCCCTCACCGGCCTATGTCAGTACTGCTCCCAGTGTAATACATGACGTGTCCACATGCACATGAAATTCCTTCTTCCAATCTGGGAAGACTAGGATCGATGCAGTGACCATTTTCTCTTTGAGCACATCCAAGCTCTTCTGACATTCCTCATTCTAGCAGAATGTAGCATCCTTTTTTAATAGTTTCTCCATTGGCACGGTGATCTGGGCATAGATTTTGATGAACTTTCTATAGTACCCTGTATGCCCCAACGTTGCACGCAACTGTTTCACACTTCTTGGTGCCTCCAAATTGATTGTAACCACAATATTCATAGGGTCTACCATCAAGCCTTGTTTTCATACCACGTGACCCAGCAAGATCTCAAAAGGTACACAGAACAAACATTTCTTCAGATTGAGTGTGATCTAGTACCTTTGGCATGTATCTAGCATCAAGTGCAAACTTGCTACATGGCGCTTTACTAGTCCAAACACTGTCCAATCATCAAAGTATACCTCCAGAAATTTGTGAATGAAATATTTGAACACTACAATGACTACATGCAAGAAGATTGCTAACACGTTCTTCAGCCCAAAAGGCATCACAGTATACTAGAAGCATCTTGATTCAGTCACAAAGGTCATCTTACTTCTATCCTCGGTGCAATCTTGATCTGATGGTACCCTGAGAACCCATCAGTAAATGAATATGCTTCTTGGCTGCCAACATTATCCAGCACCTCATCGATGAATGAAGTTGGGAAGCGATCATGCACATAGGTGTCATTCAACTTCCTGAGGTATACGGATATCCGTATCTCATCCTTCTATTTTTTGAACTGAGCCACCATTGGGTTTACCCAATCAGACTCTTCTACTGGTTCAATAATGCTTGCTGTAAGCATTTTATCTAAATCCAAACGGACCCTATCTTTATACTTTAGATTGAGGTAGTAAGGTCTTTGCTTAATTAGATTCGTGTATGATTTTAGAGTGATCTTCATGACACCCAAGTCCGCTATTATCCGTTTCAGATATGAAAACTTTGTGGGGAACAGATCCTGATATTCAGGGACTGATTCGGCGACCTTATCTACTATCCTGTCATCCCAGTAGTCACCAATCTTTACAAATTTTGGCTCTGCCTCCATGCCAATGTTCACCTATCTAGTTTTGAGAGGTTTCGTGATGTCTGGATTCTCCAATTGCGGTCCTTCAACTTCACGGTGACCTTCAGTATTTGCAATATTAATCTTCCTTGGGTCTTCATCTTCTTCTTCCGCTGTTACATTGTAGCACTCTAGTGCATGCCTCAGCTGGGTAGTCTAATCAGGTTGAATCAAATCTAGAGGATCCTACAGTATCCTGAAGAATGCTTCCTTAACCTCCTGCAACACTACGTTGAAACATTCAAACCCATCCTCAAAGATGAACGTCATCAAAAATCCTTGGCACAAAACATCCCATTCTTCAGTGCCATGGAGGATTTCTAACTCTAATTACCAATTCATCGGTATAACATCCAAGGTATGACAAAATAGATGTACCCACTCTAGCTAAGGCTTTGCTGCATACACTTCAGTCCATTTGGCCAAATAGTTGCATGGGTCATTCCTCCCATCATACTTTTTTGTTAGACACACTTGTGGCTAACCAAACCACACTCTCATCATTTTTTTGTATAAGCTCCAATCATCAAAATTGTCCTTGCATGTACCCCACCATCTCATAGGCAAAGCGCACAACACCTAGTCGAGGGCCTAGAAGTGATGCTTCTCTGGAACTTCACTATCAAATGCATCCAAAAAGTGATCAACATCAGTTAAACCATCATTTTAAGGCATATTTCTTACCTCTGATGATACACAATGCAACGACTTGGCCATCACATTACAACGAGACATAGATACTTCATGTAGTCGATTCTGCCAGTGATCCAACTGTTATAGACATTTTTGGGAACTGCAACCCCAAGCATAAAATTTCCATAAACCAAGGGTTCCTAAGTCCCTAAAAGTGTTTTTCCAACCCCTAAAGAAACAAGGTCAACTGATTACAGCTTCTCCCAGAAGTTCTCCATGAAAAAACTATTCAGAACTGGTCAAAACTAGATCATTTCACCTGCTCCATAGGCAAAGTGTGTTGCATCTCACCTAAGTACACTCAGTGGGTGTGTTGCATTTCAAAAAGCCCTTCTATGGGGTATGATGGGCGAGAAGAGATAAATGGCAGTGTCAATCCGCGAGGTGGAGAAGCATGGAATCTTCCAGAAACTTCTCCTGTGACACTTGCCTCTCTGAATTCGACCAAGGATGAGTAAGAGATCATCAATCTCCAAGTGGAAGAAAGAAATATCAGAGGGAAGACACTAATCAAATCACAAGCTGACTCATCTCCCTTACAGACATCTATATATGGATCCCTCATCCCAGAGATCGAGAGGTTGGAATTTTGCATCTTGTAAGGAATTGTTGTTGGTTTCTTGAGGCAATATCACAGTGTTGGGTGATCTAAGCTTTGAATGAGGTGAAGAAGGGCTTACTTGCTGAGAGGATGATGCTGGGTCAGAACAACTGGTTGTAACTCTCTTGGCTCTTTCTTGATTATAAAGCTATTCAAGTTTTCCTCCATACTCTTGTGTAATTTATGTTTTGTGCATTTGTATGGTCAATTTACATCTGATCCTAGATTGTTTACGATAATAGATCCATGTTCTCGTATAGTGTTATGTTGCTTTGATTCTACAGGTACTCTGTGAAGCTGGGTATACAAGAAAGCAAGTAGCAGAGGACTATCAGAAGAGAGAGGAATCGAGCAAGGAACCAAGCATAAGATAGGGGTTGGTCTCCTTTATTCTTCTCTCATCTATCTTTCATAAAGGAAAATGAAAGTAGTTTGTTTGTTTCTAAGATAGCTACCTGCCTTAGTGGGATTAGCAGTTCTGCATAGACACTTTTCCTTATAACAAAATGGCAACTACGCTGGGGAGCGACTAGGTTGTTTGCTTATCTACATTTGTTTACTTTATAAACTTACAGATGGAGCTTGAAGTTGAGCAAGGTAGCCCTCGAACTACATTTTCTCTGCAAATGCAAAGTAGATAAATGCCGCTTCAGTCAAACTCTGGGTTTTGTTTACCAATTAAACAACTGATTTACAAACTCTCTAATTGCCCTTGTGGTGGCTCTAGTAATCTCCTTGGATCTATCCCTGTGATTGATTTACTGATTACCACTTGCTCGGCCAAAATCCCTGAACTGAACTGCAAACTGTGACCCGGAACCCAAGCAAAGTCTTGTCCCTGGCCCAACGCACTATCTGTTCTTTGAATCTCAAATTCAGCGCACTTCCCGAGTGTAGTAGGTGCGCTGCATTTCAAATTCACTGTGTTACAGGTGCGCTGATCAGACTAGGCATCGTTCCTAAATTTTGGTTTCTGTGTTCACTCTTTTCAGATCTATTCAAGAATTTTGCTACCTTTAGTCAGTACACCTCTGTTTGAAACCCCTTTCCTTGCTATTATTCCGCCTCCATTGTGCAAAGAACTGTAAATGTTTTTGTGTATTTGTTGAGTCATTTTCAGTTCTCATTTGCAAAGAAGTAACGTAATTATACTGTCGTTTCTTGATTTGAAAGTGTTACAAGTGTCGTTTCCAGTCATAGAGGAGAATCTGATTGTTCTTGATGGTCGATTACCCTATTACTATTGTATTTGATCTGAATTAGTGGTTTTTCTAGTGTCAAAGGCAAGTTTTCATTTCCAAATCGCGAAGTGTCGTCATTGTCTTCATTTTGATTTTGGAAAGAAACTTGTTAGTAATTGTCGCTTTGAAAAGTAATTCAGATTTGTGCATTAGCTTTCTTTTTATCATTCACATATTAAGAAGGCTGAAAACAAAAACATGCACGTGCATTTGCATTTAGACTGTTTGATTGGTTTGATTTAGGACAGTGCATATAGTGTGTGCTCTTTGCTCTTTGTTGAAAGAATTATGTCTTTCTTTCCTTAGTAGCTAGGATTTTCATTGCACAAAGAAGATAAAACGAATGTTTATCATCTTAGATTGCATTTTAGGAATTGTACATCTACATCATGCGGTGAACCTGAAAGGGAAATTTCTTAAGCAAGATCAACTATAAAATAACTTTAATGAATCTAACAACGCTTTGGAACCTAACGCACAACATCTAGAAGTCTAGGCTAGAGACGTATTCCAGCGTCATAAAGCATGGTAACTGTTGTTCTCACTGTTGGTTGGGTGATTCCTCCACCTTGAGACGATAAGTGCCAGTACGGACTTGTGCTCCCACATACCATCGAGTATATTTTGGGAGACCACAATAGGCTTAATCATTTATCCATAGGAAACCATGTCTGCTACCCTATCAATCGCAATGCACTGAACACAGCATTCGGGAAGATTGACTGTCGTACCGTAAAAAGTATTCTGCAGTTTTGCGATTGGTTTGGTAATCCCTCTGCCTAGATTTCCAGAGCAGTCCCTTTCGTTCCTTTTCAGACTCCTTAATGGAAAAGGTCCATTTGAGCACTTGTCACTTCAGGCTCATTAAAAATCGAAGGCGACTAGAGTCATCTTTTGTTTTTTCTCGACTCTTTAAAATTTAAAAAACAAGTTGTGTCAAAGCATCTAAAATTTATTTTAAACGGAATAATCATCACCTTTCCTACGTTGGTCTTAGGTTGAGATAATGGAATCCACCAACCAAGGAGTTCCCCTTGGAGAAATCCTAGTCCCTTCTCCTCTTGGGGAGATGTTGGTGCACCCCATATGGCCACATTGTTGCTTCCAGGATTGACAATTGGCTTGCCCGTATGGCTTTTCTCAACCTCCGTCGTTCAGAACACCGCAATTCCTGAATAATCGAGTCAGCAACTAGACAATTCCAGAGTTACCCCCCAACCTTCTACTTCATCTAATTCTTCCTCTCCTCCTTCCTCTTTGCTTGATGAGGTTAGTAAAGCCAAAAATCAAGTACCTAAGAAGAAGAAGGAAAAGAAGAAGAAAGAGAAGAAGAAGGAGGAGCCAAAGGCGAAAAGGGGTAATGAAGCGTCGTCTAGCAAAAATCCACACACTGCACCGACCAGGCCTAAATCGCCATGTGTAATTTGCAAAGGAGACCAATATCATAGAGATTGTCCCTGCATCCCTCAGATCTTAAGGGACTGGTCTCCTCGTTTGCACAACCCGGTGTCGTCAACCTTTTATGATCATGTTGAAATCACACAGTCGACTAGTGAAAGTGAAGCCCTTGGACAAAAAGGAAAGTGAAAATTTCCTTGTAAACTGTGTGAAGGCGATCACGCCGTCCACTGTTGTCCCTTCTTACATGAGGCTAAAAGAGTTTTGGACGATTGTCTGGTTTCACCGTTACGACTTCCTCCTAGATATAAGAAACTCTTGCCGAGTCCGTCGCTAGTTGAAAATCCAGCTGACACGCCGAGGTGGTCGGCCGAAGCATCTACCATTGAAGATAAACCATCTGAACCCATACCAGACAAAAGTCAAAAGGTCGAGGCGGCAGTTGACCCGGTCTTGCCTTCAGAGGTTCCATCTTCAGATGATACAGTCACCGAAGAGAACAAGGATGACACCGTCCAAATTCTTTTCGTAAACACAGACTCCGATGAACATGGGGGCAATTTACTCATTCCTTTACCGTAGGAAGGAAGTTCATCAGAGTCGTACCCGACTATCTATTCGGTCCCACCTCCAAGTAACCTAGTCGTTTCCTTCGACTGGAATCAGCTAGGCAGACCCCGTTTACCGGCTAGTGTACCATTCTGAATCATTGCTCAAGTATATAGAATGGTTATGGCCGGTACCATCATAGATGAAGGGGCTTCTATGAGTATCCTTTCCTCAACTGCTTGGAAAGCGCTTGGTTCGCCATCGCTTTGCCTGAGATGAGAAATCTAACAGGCTTTGACAAAGGAACTAGTCAACTATTAGGGATCCTTCCTAATGTACCCATAACATTGAGAGGGAAAACCATTCACATGAACGTAATGGTAGTCCAAAGACCCCTGGATTATAATCTACTCCTTGGGCAAGACTATATTTATTGCATGGGAGCCATTGTCTCATCACTCTTTAGAGTAATGTGTTTTCCGCACGAAGGAAGAGTGGTCAAGCTCGTAGACCAGCTTTCATTCCCCAGTTCACGCATAGCAAATAGTCATATACCATCCCTGAATGGTCTTTTCACGTAAGGAATGTGTCATCAATCTCCAGTCTGTCCACCTGATGAACGCGAGTAATTCGGGGGACATGGCTGAAACCCAGGGGGCATGCACCCTGGTCTGCTTCGGCAAGAAAACTTCAGGTATAGGATAGGTTTCCGTGAGAGATATATGACTAGTCTGACACTCCCGTCCGTGATTGGAAAAGGGGGTTAGACTGGAATAAGATTCCCTTGTCAAAGTTATGTGGGTGGAGGCATTTGCACCACTCGCCTTTGTCTATTTCGGTAGGCATCGTCGAAGAAGTGTTTTGTTTGCGGTGCAGATAGAAAAATCTTTGGTAACCTGAAAGAGGTAAGCTTTTCCTGATGAAACAAATGTTTTGTCGGTAGATTGAGAGGCGACCTTGAAACTCTATTTTATACCTGGGGGCATGCAAACCTTTTGGCGTGCAAGCGAAGAGCGACCATTTATTTTTTTAAATTTGTAAGTCTTCTAACCCTTTAAACTCATAAGATTGGTCATTTCCTAACTTGCATAAAGAAAGGATGTGGGACAAAGATTTGAAAAATTGTCGTTTTCATATATGAGACATCCTTATTATACGACTAGATATATCAAGCAGTTTTAACGCGGACTTAATGCTTGTTAAAAAATAAACATAAGCAATGAGCAAATGTTTCCCCCAGCATTTAAGCTCAATAAAAAATGAACCAATTTCCGGTAAATAACCATCGTGAATGTAGTACTTCAGCCTTTAAAGCCTTGGTTATGTTCTCATCATCACCTCCACTCTGTATTGGCCGATCATTCACCTCCATTTGATTGTTTACCCCTTTTGAGGAACAACTGCGAAGAGTGATCCTGTTAGCCATCCTTGTAACACTGCCGTGATTGGAAAATTCCAAACCTTACCTAGAATCAGCTGCTACCCAAATTTATCACTCGTTCCTCAAAGACGAGTCTCCTTTAAGCTCTTTTCAACTGACTCGTAAAATATGAAAAGATTGTCGAGCCATTGGCCTCTCCAGCTTGTTGAAGGGACCGGAAGTGCTATCCCTCCTTTAGATTTTAACATTTTTGGACCTGAGGGATTATTACATAAAAAGATCGAGCGCTTGTTTTGTTCGGCTTGTTAAAAGTATCAAAAATTCATTCCTTCTGTATTTTTTTATACTTTTTTGGACTTAAGGGATTAGATGACGAAAAAGGATTTTTGGAGTTTCCTTTATGTCCCTTTTCAGACTCTCTAAAATTGAAAAGGACCGAGTTATCTTTGTTGTTAAACTCGTTAAAACCTAATAGCGAAAAACTTGTCCATAGCAGACAAGAACGAGTTTCACTATCGCTAGGCTCATTAAAACATAGCGATGGGTTTGCCTGAAGGGAAAATTATAGAACAAGCATATGTTATCCTCCTCAAGCTTGAAAAAAATAAAGAGGTACTGGTCAGCAATGACTAGGGAAAAAATGGGAAGAAAACTTGAAGAAACTTTGTTGGTAGCAAGTCGCTCTTGAACATGACACTTTCACTCCACATCCAAGTCAGGTTGGGTTGTGTCACTCACTGGTCACATCACCATGGTCACATCACACCATCCACATTTGGGGTTAATGCTACCAATCCATCATGTCAGTGTAGCCGGTATGTTCAAGAGAAGTCACTCAGAGAATTCACCTGTGTCTCACCCACTACAATACGGTTACGCTCCATTCTTTCATGACCACCACCCTGAACCTTATATCACCAGACCGTTTTCACCTCCATTAAAATCATTTGCTCCATTCTGTGTCATTGATGTGGGATTCATTAAGGCCCTCCTATGACGGATCACTTCTTTTCGACATCAGCTCATTATCCAAGAAGTCGATCTAGGAACACCCATTTCAGTACTTTGAAGCTTGCATGCCTGAATGGCAAGTTTCTCACTTTCGGCGACAGGTTTACATTAATGGCCTTCGACCAAAAGATTTTGCATGTTGTTCGATGCCAAGTCCCTTATTCACACCACGTGAATTGTACTGTAGTACCTTGAGGATCATTATCATTATCGTTGATTCCTCTCGCGCCTGTCAACAGCTTACATCATTGGCTGGTAATCAGGCGATGTCTTTCCATGTTCGACTTCAGAACATCTCTCACATGGATCGGCTTGTACTTTGAGTGAAGATCGAACGAGATTGAAGACCCCGGATCTAGTTTCATCCATCCAGGCTGTGATATATATTAAGGAAAATAAAGACATCAAATGTACATCATTTCTGCACAGATAATCATCCAATCAAAGGGATGATGGCTCTACTAGAATCATCAGTCTACACTCAGACGATTGTCTGTCCTATGTACATGAAAATGAATTTATAAAGTTGAGCATGGGAATGTCCGCCTTAGCTAGATCATGAAAATATTATGAAGATAATGTATTGTATTGTATCTTATTACAGGTCTCCTTCCAGCTTGAAAGAACTTCGGATCCTCATGATAAAGCATTTCTCCCGACATCAAAAAAGATTAACGACCTCATGCTTTAGCGGGCAACTATTATAGACATTTTTGGGCACTGCAACCCCAATCATAAAATTTCAATAAACCAAGGGCTCCTAAGTCCCTAAAAGTGTTGTTCCAAGCCCTAAAGGAACAAGGTCAACTGATTACAGCTTCTCCCAGAAGTTCTCCATGAAAAAACTACTCAGAACTGGTCAAAACTGGATCATTTCACCTGCTCCATGGGCAAAGTGCGTTGCATCTCACCTAAGTACACTCAGTGGGTGTGTTGCATTTCAAAAATCCCTTCTATGGGGTGTGATGGACGAGAAGAGACAAATGGCAGTGTCAATCCGCGAGGTGGAGAAGCATGGAATCTTCCAGAAACTTTTCCTGTGACACTTGCCTCTCTGAATTCGACCAAGGATGAGTAAGATATCATCAATCTCAAAGTGGAAGCAAGAACTATCAGAGGGAAGATACTAACAAATCACAAGCTGACTCATCTCCCTTACAGACATCTATATATGGATCCCTCATCCTAGAGATCCAGAGGCTGAAATTTTGCATGTTGTAAGGAATTGTTGTTGGTTTCTTGAGGCAATATCATAGTGTTGGGTGATCTAAGCTTTGCATGAGGTGAAGAAGGGCTTACTTGCTGAGAGGATGATGCTGGGTCAGAACAACTGGTTGTAACTCTCTTGGCTCTTTCTTGATTATCAATAAAGCTATTCAAGTTTTCCTCCATACTCTTGTGTAATTTATGTTTTGTGCATTTGTATGGTCAATTTACATCTGATCCTAGATTGTTTATGATAATAGATCTATGTTCGCGTATAGTGTTATGCTGCTTTGATTCTACAGGTACTCTGTGAAGCTGGGTATACAAGAAAGCAAGTAGCAAAGGACTATCAGAAGAGAGAGGAATCGAACAAGGAACCAAGTGCAAGACAGAGGTTGGTCTCCTTTATTCTTCTCTCATCTATCTTTCATAAAGGAAAACGAAAGTAGTTTTACTTTGTTTTTCTCTGAGGTAGCTACCCGCCTTAGTGGGATTAGCAGTTCTGCATAGACACTTTTCCCTGTAACACCAACTCTTTGTCTAAATCTGATGTGCAGGAGCTTTCGCGGTCCCATGCAATACATTCATCTGCTGTTGGATTCACCCAATCTCAATCTCGCATTGCTATCTTATAAATATGGTCTAAATCATCATCACTCTCATAATCATGGACCAGTTCAGTATAGAGCGGTCCTTCTGTAAGGTCCAGGGGCACTACTACATGGAGCAATTTCTTCTCAAATATCATCTTCCGCTTCTTCAAATTTATTCCCACATTCATGTCAGTGGCCCACTCGATCCCAAGGAGTGTGGCGTAGGGATTCTTGTCATCCACAATCTCTATCACTTCAAAATCCGCTAGTGCGCTCATGCCTTCAATATCAACCATTACCCCTTGCAACCTCCCCATTGAGATGATTTTCCGATGATTCTCCATCCTTAACTAAATCAGAGACCACTATAGCATAGGTCTCCCCATTCTCTCCCATGCCTGTTTGCAAAAGCATTCACATCCGACCCCAAATATAAAATGACTTGATCCATATGATATTCTCCTATCTATGCAGTAAGACTCATCTCACGCCTGTGGAGTTATAAAAAGGGTCTCTTTCACCTCTAATTACCTCACATTAATATGTCAATCCGGGAATGTTTCGTTATTTCAAAGAGTGTCTCAGTCTGAGGCTATCATTTGCCAGAGTAATGCTAGTAGTACAGTGTTCAGAAATACAAGAGTACATTGATGATTGTCTACAGCTTAACCACTTCAAAAGATTAAATCACACCTTCAAAAGACTAAGCAACTTATCATTCAAGGGTTCGGTAGCAATAACCCATCCCTTTGGAAACTGACGGAAAAGGAAATCAGAGAACAGATCGTGGATCTGGGAGCTGGACAGTAGATTTCGATGCTCACTACAGTCTGCAATCATTCTTCACGGCAATACCAGGAATTCGAACGACAAATAAGAAATGGAACAACAATTAAGAAATCGAACAGCAAGTCTGAAATGGAACAGCAAATCCGAAATGGAACAACAGCTAAGAAATAGAACAACAACTAAGACTCACAAGCAATAACTTCTGAGTTTATCAGATCAAATGCATTAATCGTAATCTATAGGAATCAAATGGCAATCTTTCACTGTTAAGGGCGGATTGAATAACACACACCAATGGAACATCACTGATTACTGATAAATTATGGAACAGTGCTTAAAAACCATACACGCATGCAACACACTTAAATAGTAATATGATCCAAGTATCGATCTCAATTAGAAAGAATACGACTACATTTCAAAATAGAACAACATTGTTCGTAAATCCAACAGTCACAAAGAACATACTTTCCAGATGAATTACGTAACGTTAATTAACAGGTGCACAGGACAAAAGCTCTGTAATGGAACAATAATAGTATTCTGTAAAGACTAGCAGTATTAGCTCAACTTTTAAAAGAACAGTAATATGATGCAGAGTCAATACAATTGTTCTGTCTATAGAAGAATTAATGAATTAAACATAACAGAGCATGTGATGTAAACTTATAAAACACACCAGATTACCAAATGACGTCAATAGGCAAACCACGCATGAACCAAACGTAATAATGTAGGAGCAAGTGTCCTCCAGGGCCAGGCCCTTGGCCTCCAGGGGTACAGTGCTTAAAGTTATTCCAGGCTCAGAGATGAAATAATAACCAAGTTTGTATTAATGCATAGAGCAGAATTACAATAAACCAGTTCTTAACGAGACTCGATGATCAAAGTTTTTATCTTTAAAGGAAATTACACAAAAGCATAATCATTTCTAACTCTCTCCCGAGCTAACAGTGCTGCCCCTTTTATAAGGGTGACGGCGGAGATATCTAGGTGCAGAAATAGATAAAACAGCGATCCCTCAGGATCAAGGATCCTGAGGGATTCGCCAAACCGTTAGTCCTCAGTCATTTCTTTTCTCTCCAGCGCCCAACTGATATCTCCACCTCCTTTCCCGGGCTGATTCGCTTTGATTTGCTTTGCCTTGTTTGCATTCGGTCTCTCGTCAAATGGACAGTGGTTAACCCGTCCTTGTCCTTTCCTTTGGAATGACAACTTCTCGTTTTTCCTCCTTTCTGCATAAGGAAATGACAATTGTCAGCATTTTCATCTTTCATATTAATCTCACATGGTCCATTATAATTCTTTATTATTTCCCTAGTTCATGATGCAAAAGGTTTGTAAATTTCAATGGAAAGATACTTAAATAATCATCAAAACATACCTTCTTTACTACTCCACACACCCCCCTACTTACCCTGTTTCATGCCCTCATGAAAACATTGTAGTTGACATGTAAGGCAGTGAGAGAATAGGCTAGAGATGGAATCTCATGTGGAGGCCTACAACCATGATGAGTAACTAGGAAGTCAACGAAATGGCCTGTCTGACCCTCAGGCATCTCATACAGGGCTTGGTATCCAGGTGCAGGGTGCCAAATAATTGGACTCCGAAACCTATATCCTAACCAGGATGGCCCTGCCCTCAAAACAATTTCACCATAGAGGTGCAAACGGTTGGCAGCTAATTTAAAATTCTCATACTTAAACGGTTCCCTGAGATGGATATTCGGATTAGAGATTTGATACCAAAATTTAGTTGCATCAATGGCAAGGTCTTTGATAGAGAAAAAGTATTATAATCCCTGTCGAATGAGTGCCTCATGCATGGGTCCTAATGCTTCAATTACACTCGGAGTCTTCATGAGGTTTCTATGTGCTCTCCACAACTGTACTGGGTCCCTACGCTCAGCCCTTACCCACAAATCTAGTTCATTTTCTTGCCTTTGGAAAGTATTATAGGATTTAAGCCATTCGATTTGGTTAACCCCAAATGAGATGAACGCCTACAATTTGACATCCCCAACAAAAGGGCCAGGGTTCAGCTCGGTCTCCTAGTCTAATACAAGGTTATGTAAATAGAACTCACACATTAGTCTCTGGACTTTTACCCCGTAGTGCTTACAACAGTCTATAAAATCATTGACAGTGTTAATTTGTATAGGAGTACCTGCTTTAACAGCCTTTATTTTTTGTGGCAAATACCGTTCCAGTAGAAACAAGGCATAATTCTTGGCAGGGGCTCTACATGCTAAGACGTCATTGTATAAAGAACACAAGGTATCCATCTGCTTGATAACTATATCTAACCTACGAGTTATCTTTGCAACTTTCTCTTGTTCCCTTCGCCACCCTTCAAAGGCCTGGCTTTCAGATAGATTGACATTCCTAAGCTGCTGCTGTAACTCTTCATACTTTTCGCGGGGGACTGTTTGGTCCCTAAGTTCTTCTGCTTCTTGCTGAGCTTGCTTCAAATCCTTTTTCAGGGTTACTGTTTTTGGATCTTTTCTCCATGCGGCAGTGGAGGCCGGGAGTTTTACCTGAACTTTCCTATTGCATTGCTTTGCGTTCATAACCCTTATTACTCCTGAAAGTGGTGCCTCCGTCTGAATTTCCTTATCACAGGTCATCATCTCATCCATTTCTATCTTAACGTGGATATCAGTCCACTGTTGTTCCTTTTCTCTTGGAACAACAGTCTGTTTCTCAACATCAGTTGGAACAGCAGCCTGGTTTTCGACAGGGTTTTGAACAGCAGGATGGATTCTGGTCCTTCGCCCCTTTGCCTTGAGGGGTTTTGCTGGAGTGGTCACATTTTTCCTTCTTGAAATTATTTTTACCCTTTGCCTTTCTTTTATAATCCTAATTTGCTGGTGGAGCTCGACTATTATATTCAATAATCTCTGTTGTTCCTTTCACAGTTCTATAATTTCCAAAATTTACTTAGAAGGAACAGCAGGCTGTTCACTGCAGCCTAGACTATGACTAATTCTCGGATTTTCCTTCTGGGGTGTTTCCTCTCCTTCCTATTCTGGTTGTTCCGGGGCAAGAACCCTAACTGGTTCTGTTATTTCTTGGGCGACCTCTCTTTCTGCCCCTGTTTCCTCCGTAATTTCTTCTGGTGTCTTATGGTTAGGAACGGATTGTTCCTGTTCAGTATCTCTTATCATCTTTTCATCATGAACAGACAGATTCTCTTCTTCTGCCTCCTTTGCATTTGGTTCTTCAGGTGCATTTTCCTCCTAGTATTTCTTCTCGGCATGGGGGTCTGATGGACTGGAAGGTGGGCCATATTCGCCCGTATTGGCCAAGACTTCGGCCAATTCATCTTCCCCCACTGGGTCCTGCAGTGGGCTAACTTCCTGTTGTTCTGTTTCCTCCTCCTGCTCGGATTGCTCGGCTTCTTCTTCCTTATCTTCTTCAGTTTCAGTTTCTTTTTCTCCTTCTTCTTCAGATTGTTCGGCTTCTTCTTCGTTTTCTTCTTCTTCTTCAGATTGCTCGGCCTCTTCTTCTTTTTCTTCTTCTTCTTGCGATTTCTCAGCCTCCCCTTCTGGCCGTGAGGTTTGCTCATCTTCAATTTCTACCAGCTGGCTGGTGTTTTCTTGGGGCTTCTCCAGCCTCCCTTGTAGTCGTGCTAGCCAGACCGATTTCCTGCATTTTTCTGGTCGTTCGGGTATACGACGGCATGTTTACACTTTGTCAATTCCCTGCATTTTTCTGGACGCTCGGGTGTGCCAGTGGCATGTTTACGCTTTGCCAATTCCCTGCATTTTTCTGGACGCTCGGGTGTACTGGTGGCATGTTTACATTTTGGGGATGGTGCGGTCAATCCCCCATTTATCATGGCAATTAGCTCTTCCCAACTGCTCTGCTGCTGGGTGAGGCTATGGATGACAATTAACCGAATCAACCCATGATGACTAACAACTGAATCTACATGTTGTGCCTTTTTTATGATCTGTGGAACGTCATGAAGTAACGAATTCAAAAATGCAGGTAAAGTCACAGAGAATTTTTGCTTTACTACAGCTAAGAGTTTAAGATGTCATGGTCTTACCACATCTTTTCTGCCTTCACACGTGATGTAGATTTGAATGGTCTTTGCCAATTCTGCCCACGACTCTCCTAGTGCTACTGGTAGAACTCCCTTTCCTCTAATTGCCAAGCTCTGGCCTTCATCTTGGAAGATTTCTATAACCTTTTGCAATCTTTCCTTTTTTAACGTCCATACAGGTCCAGTGGCTGGTAGTCCCGAGACTTCTGTGATTATGTTATCAGTGACTGCTATGTGTCTCCCCCTTACTGTGGAGTAATCCTCTTGAAAATTTTGCAAGAATTCAATTGCCATAGTCTCGTTAGACTCCTGCAAGCGGTTGAGATAAGTTAGCCACCCTTCTCTTGCCAGGATTTCCCAGGCAGTAGCAGAGACTGTTAACACCTGCGGTTCTCTCCGAATCGATATTGCTCCCATGGTTTCGCTGTAAACTCTTAAAGGAACGACAGCTGTTCGTGTTGTTGAAACACAGAGAGGCTGACAAGCGCAAGAATTGTTCAAAATCTAATGCTGCAGAGTATACAATAGAACTGGCTTATGAATAGCAAGTCATGCAGAAAAAATAAAAATAGTACGTCGTTGAGCCGTGCCATACCCTAATACACAACTTCCCGAATAATGGGCTGACACATAACCCAGGGAATGATGAGGTTAACCTCCCCCCCCCGCAATGTGATAGGTTGTCCCAGTCGTCAAATAAAGGAACAACACCCGCTCTGAAGCAGAGTCATAAAAGAACAGTGTATGGCAATATGCCATGTTTACAAAAGCAGCAAATTACCGCAATCGAGGCATGGAGTTGGATTGCTTAATACGTCAGAAGCTGCTGTGATATGATGCAAGGCTAGGAGGATAGGACATCTCCCATACATTCCAAGTGTGATGTGGTCATTGTCAACTGCTTTGCCATGATTAGTGATAATATATTTACATGCGTTATATGATTCGAGAAATAATATATAATCAATTACTACGGTATAAGAAACAGAGTGGTGCTAGTAACTTACCTATTGGTGTAAATAATGTGACCTCAATACCATTAACAGTGCTCTGCTGCCGACAGGTGTCCATAACCTTGGTAGAGTTGTTTATTTCACCCATGGAACCATGATCCTTTGTGTATGCTTAGGGAATCTTGTGTGATGTAAAAATGTAGGCCATTATGTTGTCTTGGTGACCAGTTAACCACAATGCCATTCACGATGAAGGAGCGAAAAGTGGGCACGCCGACTCGTGATGAGACCTCATGTTCCAAGGGTTGTTTATTTGGTATACCTTTTGGACCATATCCCTGGTGTGGTGGCCATAGTGGGAATGCCACTTCGCTTTCATCCTCATGATCATGGTAGGCTGGCTCTTGATGAGACCCCCTATCCTGCATTTGACAACTTATAAGTCATGTTTGCTCTTTTTTTTTTCTTTGTTTCTCATAAAGTACTTTCCCTTATTTATACACAAAGGGTGGTTCAACACTCCTTAAGAGTAGGAATGGCGGAAGAAGTCTTAACATCTCAATAGGAAGATACAAACCCTTTGCTCTTATTCCTAAATAATGATAAAAGAGGATGAAAAGGGATCATCATGATAAAAGTAACCAATCAGAGCAGAATTAGTAGAACAATGGCATCAAAAGATGATAAATCAGCGTGTCCTTCCTTCTGTCATCTTACCAATTTAGAGCAATTTCTTATAAGGATAGCGATTTATGATTGACTGATTCCAGTATGTTGTGATTTTGTATCCATTGCATAAGTGAATAGTTGTATTCTAAAAGAATTGCAAGAATAGGAGCAATAAGCATCCTCAATTTAGAACAAAAAAAGGAACAAGTTGTTTCTTAAGGAGAGCAAAAACATGAAAGGGACAAAAGAAGAGAAAAAATGTTGTTCCTTTGGAAAAGGAACAGCAGAAAATGCAAATGTCATTCCTTTGAAAAAGGAACAACAAAAATTGGAAGCGCTATTCATTTGGAAAAGGAACAGAAGAACACACAGGTGTCGTTCCTTTGGAAAGGGAACAGCAGAAATCGAAAAGAATGTTGTTCCCGTGGAAAGGGAACAACAGAAACACGCAAAAATGTTGTTCCTTTGAAAATGGAATAGCAGAAATCGAAAATGTTGTTTCTTTGGAAAAGGAACAGCAAAAAAAGCAAAAATGTCGTTCCTTTGGAAAGGGAACAACAGAAATCGAAAACGATGTTTCTTTGGAAAAGGAACAGCAAAACAAGCAAAAATGCCATTCCTTTGAAAAAGGAACAACATAAATCAAAAAGGTTGTTCCTTTGGAAAAGGAACAACAAAACAAGCAAAAATGTCGTTCCTTTGGAAAAGGAACAACAGAAATAAAAAATGTTGTTCCTTTGGAAAAGGAACAACAAAACAAGGAAAAAGGTCATTCCTTTGGAAAAGGAACAACAGAAATCGAAAATGTTGTTCCTTTGGAAAAGGAACAGCAGAAACACAAAGAAAAAAACAAATTACAACAAAATGACGACTGATCCAAAGGGGGTTGCTCTTTTGAAAAAGGAACAGCCAGAAGAAAAAGTTGTTCTTTTGAGAAAAAGGAACAACAAAAATAGCAGCAAAATGTTGATTCAAAAATATGTACAAAAATGATTCAAAAAAAGGAATTATGTACAAACTATAAAAAGAAATAAATTCCTTAATGAATTACAGGTGAGGAAGACTTCTCTTCCTCCCCCAAAATCTCCATATCAGAGTCTTAGCGTAGCTGCTGACAAAAGGACTCCCGGGTCAGTGATTTGCGATAGAGACGAACTCGGTGGCCATTTCCCTTGAAGGCATATCCAGAACCGTCAATAGTGATTAGAGTAAGGGTCCCATTGTCATGTACCTTCTAGATTTCATATGGTCCCAACCAACGAGTCTGGAGTTTCCCGTGGAAGTCCTGAAACCTGGAGTCGTACAAAAGAGCCTAGTCTCCTTCGTGGAAGACTTTATTTTTAATGAGAGCATCATACGATTTAGCTCGCTGCTGTTGGATCAAGGTAGTGTTTTGAAGTGTAGAGAGCCTAATTTCGTCCAGCTCATTGATCTACTGCAATCGATTAATCTGTGCCTCGGTTAAATCTAAGTCAAATTCCTGTGTTGTTCGTAATGTTTGGATTTCGAATTCTATGGGGAAAATGGTTTGTTTTCCAGACACTAATTGATAAGGTGAGTAACCAGTGGTGCTTCCCCATGTTGTTCTATAAGCCCACAGTGCTTCAGGTAGTCTGGCAGCCCAATCATGTCTGTGTAACGCAATGGTTTTCATTAGGATTGCTTCTATTATTTTATTGTTGCTTTCTACCTGCCCATTTTCCTGTGGGTGGTATGGAGTAGTGATTTTATGCTGGGCATGATAGTTGTTGAGTGTGGCAGCTATTCTGTTCCCAACAAACTATGGTCCACCATCTGTAATTATTTCTCTTGGAAGGCCATAACATACAAATAGATGGAACCAGAACTGTATGACAGAGTCCTCTGTAGCTCTTGGCAATGCCTCTACTTCAACCCACTTGGTGACATATTCTGTTGCCACCAGAATATATGTTTTCTGGTTTGATGATGGGTTAATTGGTCCAACGAAATCAAGAGCCCATCACTCGAATGGTTCGATGACTAGCTGTGGTTTCAGAGGCATCTGATCAAACTGACCAGGGCATCCTGCTCTCTGGCAACTATCACAGGCTTAGACAAATTTCTTTGCATCTTTGAAAATCGTGCGCCAATAATACCCTGTCTGTAGCACTTTATGTCCAGTTCTCCGATAGGCAAAATGTCCACCACATGGTCTGTCATGGCAGGCTTTTAAAATTTCAAAGATTTCATCTTCTCGAACGCATCTCCTGATATGCATGTCTGCCCCTGTATGGAACAAATAGCCCCCAATCCAAGAAAATTGAGCACTCCGCTGAACAATCTGTTTCCGCTCATTAGCGGTTAGATGCTTCGGTAATTTACCCACTGCTAAATAATTGGCAATGTCAACATACTAGGGTGTTTGAATAGCCATAGCAAATAGATGCTTGTCTGGAAATTGGTCTTCAACTGCTGCTACATCAATTGGCTTTGGAATTCTTGAGAGAAAATCGGCTACATGATTCTCTTTGCCAGGTCGATCCTTGATTGTAATGTCAAATTCCTGCAATAAAATCAGCCATCTAGTTATTCTGCCATTTGTGACAGGATTATTTGCTAGATATTTTATGGCAGAATGATCTGTATACAAGATAACAAGATATCCAGTAATGTAATGTCTAAACTTATTGGTAGCATGTATTACAGCTAGAAATTATTTTTCAGTAACAGTATAGTTTAATTCAGTAGGAGATAAATTTTTGCGGATGTAGTAAATTGCATATGGCCTTTTATTCTCTTCCTGCCCAAGGACTGCTCCAATGGCTGTATCTGAGGCATCAGATGATATCTAAAATGGAAAATCCCAATTTGGTCCTCAAAGGACTGGGGCTATGGACACAAGCTTCTTCAGATCCTTGAAAGTATGTTCACATTTTTCTGTCCAAAGAAAATCAACGTTACCAGTTAGTGCATACAGAGGTGCAACAATGTGCGAATAATGTTCTATAAATCTCCTATAATAACCAGAAAATCCAAGAAAATTGCGTACCTCCGTCTAAGCAGTAGGAGTGGGAATAAGCAAAACTGTTTGGATTTTGGCTGGGTCTACCTGAATGCCAGCTACTGAAATATAATGTCCTAGGATAAGTCCTTCAGTCATCATCATATAGCATTTTTCGTGACTTAAACAAAGCTTGGTAGCAATGAAGCGTTGTAGGACTTTTTCTAGGGTATCTAATGTTGGATCAAAATCATCTCCGTATGGTGTAAATTCATCCATGTATACTTCAAGTCCTTCATTTATTAAATCTGCAAAAACAGTAAGGATAGCCCTTTGGAATGTGGCAGGAGCATTGCATAAGCCAAAAGGTAGAACTCGGTAGGCAAATGTTCCCCAAGGATAAGTAAAAGTAGTTTGTCTTGATCTTTAGGGGCAATCTGAATCTGATTGTATCCACTGAAGCCATCCAGGAAAGAAAAGAATTTCTTTCCTGCGAAAGTGTCTAATACTTGGTCGATGAATGGGAGAGGGAAGTGGTCTTTTTGTGTTGCTTTATTTAGCTCTCTATAGTCCACACAGATTCTCCATTTCCCATTCTTTTTTGGTACCACCACAGGTAGAGAGACCCATTTACTATCAGAGATAGGGTAGATAAAATTGACATCTAAAAGTTTTTGAAGTTCGGATTTTACCACATATTTTATATGAGGATTTAGTCTCCTTTGAGGTTGACGAACAGGTCTTGCATCTTTTTCTATATAAATGTGGTGTGTACATAATTGGGGATCAATTCCTTTCATATCAGGATAGTCCCATGCAAATTCTTCTTTATATTTCCTTAACAAATGGATGAGCTTCATTTCTTGCTCGAGTGTGAGGTTGGCATTAATATTTAAGGTTTTACCCAGTTCAATCTCCACAATTTTACTATTTGCAACGGAAGTAATAGGTATTGTTTGATCATGCGTATCTTTCAGAAGATCTTCTTCTGATTCATTATCAAATGCTGCTTCTATCATATGACACTGTGTGTAGGATCTGGACTCAGTTTGACTAATGAAATTATTAATGGCATCATCTTCTGTTTGGTCTTTGAAATCAAGTGCCTCTTGTATGGTTAATGGAGATATAATGTTATCAGTAAGGTATGATACAGGGTGCTTATTAGTTTTGATTATTGTGACACTTGGCTGCGCTGGAGGATATAAAACTAAGTTCATGATATTTGGTCCTCTGGTTATGGTCATATTTCCTTACTGGCAGCCAATATAGGCATCGGCAGTGGCAAGCCAAGGTCTACCTAAAATCAATGGATGTCCATCAAGTCGGGGTTTTGGATTTATTATCAAGAAATCAGTTGGATATTCCCAGGAATCAACAGAGACCATGACATCATGCAGTGTACCCTCTAGCCTAACCACAGATCGGTCAGCCAATTCTAGCAAGGTAGAGGTGGGTTCTACAGATGTAATGCCTAACTTTTGGCAATTAGTGGTTGTTAAGATATTAATTGCAGCTCCTAGATCAACTAAGGCATTGGACAGGGTCTGACCATAAATTTGGACAGTTACAATTGGATTTCTTGGGTCTTCATCTTTAATGGGTGTTTCTTTTCCTGATAGTAAGTCAGATAGAGTGCCGACGACTTGGACTCTTGGGTTATTTGTTATATTCCTCCTTGGTTTCTTTATGCACAATTATTTGATAGTTTTCGCGTATGTCAGCATGTCTTGAATGGCTTGGAGGAATGGAATTTTTATGTACAGATTTTGTAATTCTCCCAGAATGTCAAAATTAGGATATTGTATAGGTCGAGGTATGACTAATCGTTCTGGGAATGGGGGAGAGGATGTGGTTGCTTGATTATGATTTTGTTGTTTATTCACATCCTCTTGTTGCGACAGATGTTCTCTGGGTAATTGATTGTCAACCTAAACTATCTTATCTCCCTTAGTTTCAATAATACGCCTAGATCTTAACTGAAGATCATTACACTCCCTCAAATCGGCTCTTATTTCTGGTGTTTCTATGATTTGGACAGATTGGACCGGTCTGTTATTTGGATTGGGGTTGGGTTGGGCTGGGAGTTGCGGTCTCAGATTAGACTGGGGATTCTGTTGTAAGGCTGGCAGTGTAGGTTGAGGGAGCGGAATGGTTCCTATTGGCTGATGCATCGGTCTATGCCAGTTTATCTGCCAGGCTGAACTTTGTGATCTAAATTTGAAACTACTTGAAATTTGTTTGCAAGGTATTCAATTCAGAATTAAACATGTTTAAAAGATTTCCATGTCTTGCAGAAAGAAAACACATGAAATTTTCAGCTGTTCATGACCCATTTAAGCATAGCGGAGTTATTTCCTTTTATTGTTTAACACATTAAAATGAATTTTTTCTGCAAAATAAATCAACCACAAATGCAAAAGAAGTTGATAAAGCAGTTCACCCCCTCCAGGGCTATGTCTGCTGGGTCCCGAGCTCCCAAATGGGCTTGTCCTTGTTTCAATTAAATTCTCAAATTGAATATACAGCTGAATAGAAGCATCTACAGGTGAAATAGATGGTTAAAATGGATTCAGAACACTTGAATCCTTAAGGATTGACTATTGGATCACCTCCAATGGATACCTGCAACCCTATACAGTCTTCACAAAACTAGGCCCTAGTGGCTCTTAGAACATTCACGGCTCCAAAACCTCTACAAATGACCTCAGATGGCTGTAATACCTACACCAATGGCTTCAGAAGGTCAAAAATACCCAAAATAAAAAAAAAAAATCGTCCAAAACCGCCTTTCCTAGCCAAAGTTATGGCCATTTAATGATCTCCTCCAGTTTTGCCTAAAAGAACTCTAGCTAACTTTAGTTAATGTCCAGTTAGCTCCACCAATTATGGCGGGTCCGCCAAATTCGCCATGTCCGCCAAAATTTCCGCCAAATCCTGCAGTTACATTTAATGTTTTGGGTTGCCTCGGATTTCGTGCTGGCAGTTTGGTTGGCGGTTGGGGCTTAAGCCCCTGGTTCCTGGGTCGTGGTCATATGAAAGGGGGGCTGGCCCCCTTTGGTTTCCGCCCCATGCAATTTTAAAGCTTTTAAATACATTAATCTGCCTCATAACCAACAGCGCCTCCATAGCCTAACGGTAAGGCGGAGGGTTTGTGGCAGGCAGGTCTCGAGTTCAAACCTTGCCAATGCGAACCAAATTTTTTTAACAACGCGTCCAATGCTTGCTGATGTCATCTCGGGGCCATGTGGCGGCCTCCGGGCCTGCCACGTGGTGGCCTGTGATTGGCTGTCGAAAAGAGAATATTCCCCAAAATATTCCAAGGAATATTCTATGGAATATTCTTTTTTTAATTTTTTTTGAAAAATTAAAATTTCTAATGTTATGGACAAATTCTTCTTTTTGTCATAACTTCCTCACACGGCGACCGTTTTTCGAACCATTTGCGGCGCCGGAATCGAGAAGATGAGCAATTTCTAGTCGTTTAACTTTGAACCAGTTCTGAGAACTTTAAATTTTGAGCATTTTACGACACTTAGGACATGAGCACCTGATCACGCCTCCCCATTGGGATGCTTTTGGACCCCAAAAGCCTTCAACTACTCGTTAAAGAGGTGAGGGTACAGCTCCCTCAGTCTGTCCACCTCCATCCACTTTGCCTTGTTCGGTTTGCTGCCTTTGAAACCAACCCAAACATAATCTACACTGCCCCTTCTTGAAGTGCGTGTCCTTCTGTCAAGGATTGTATCTTCTTTCAGCTCATCTAAGAATTCTGGAGAGAAATATTCTATAGATGGAAGCTGAACAACACTTTCATGATCAGCAATCAAAGGAGGTTCATACAAACGTAAGTTCTCCACATTGACAACAGAATACATTTGCATGTAGGAAGGCAAATCTAATTGAAAAGCATTATTTCCAACCTTCTTGATGATTTTGAATGGACCATAACAAATAGGCTTTAGCGTTTTACCTTCTCCTTGCATCCTTTCCTTACTAATGTACAGCCATACCTCATCCCCTTCTTGAAACTTGTGATCGACTCTATGCTTGTCGTGTCTTTCCTTGTACTTGCCTTGACTCTTCTCAAGTTGTTCTTGAATTTGCTGATGTATTTGCTGAATTCTTTCAATGAGTGAACGAGCTTTGTCAATATCACTATGTCCCTCAATGGCGACATATTTCTCAAGAATGAAATCAAGAGGTGATTTTGGCAAGTAACCAAAACAAGCTTCAAACAGTGAGGTGTTTGTGGAAGAGTGCTTGGCACGATTGTAAGCATGTTGTAAGTAGTGCAAATGTTCATCCCAAAGCTTGGGATGGTTGCTGCAATAACCTCTCAAGAGGTGCACAATGGTTCTATTCACAACTTCGGTTTGTCCATCTGTTTGCGGATGGAAAGCAGTACTTTTATTCAACTTTGTGTCCATCATCTCCCATAGGTTGGACCAAAAATTCGCCACAAATCTGGAATCCCTGTCACTAATAATGGAAGTAGGCAAACCAAAGTGAATCCATACATGATGAAAAAATAATTCAGCAGTTTGTTCAACAGTTATAGTTTTCTTACAAGGCGTAAGTATACACATTTTGTTGAAACGATCAACTACTACACATAAATAATCATGTTGCTTTCGAGATTTTGGAAAACCTCCTACAAAATCCATAGAGATGCTCTCACATGGTCTAGAAGGTACCGGTAAAGGAGTATACAGACCAAGCTTCCTATTGCTAGGCTTGCTTGTAGCACATAATGAACAGCCTCTTATGAACCTTGAAACAGAATCTACCATGCGAGGCCAATAGCAATACCTCTGTAGATGTGCAAATGTTTTGCTCACACCAAAATGGCCAGCAATAAGAGAAGAATGAGCTTCTCTTATGACATTTATCCTCTCCCCTTGTGGTATACACAACTTGCCCAAATGAAACAGCAAATTGTTATGCATGTGATAGTCATTTTCCTCTACATGATTCCCTTTACTCAAGTTAGCATACACATCTTTAAAGTCATCATCAGATGCATATTGTTCTATGTAACTATCATGTACAATGGAAGCATTCTTAAGTAAAGTAACAACACCAATAATAGGCCTTGAAAGCATATCAGCAACCTTATTCAAAGTACCTTTCTTGTACCTTATTGCCAAATGGAACTGTTGCAAGAAGCCCATCCATTTGAAGTGTCGTGACTGTTGTAACTTGCTTTGTGATTGCAAGTACTGTAAGGGCTGATGGTCGGTATGTATAACAATTTCTTTGCCCATCAAATAGTGTTTCCACTTTTTGACGCTTTGTACCAACGCATACAACTCCTTGTCATATGTAGGATAATTTACAACAGCACCATTAAAAGTTTCAGAATGAAAAGCAATAGGCTTACCATGTTGTAGAAGAACTGCACCCATAGCATAATCACTAGCATCAGTTTGTATCTGAAATGGCTGTCTCAAATCGGGTAATGCAAGGACAAGGGCTGAACTAATCTTCTCTTTCAAAGATTCGAAAGCTTTTTGTTGCTTGCCTCCCCATTGGAAAGCATGCTTCACACTTGTCACTGCATGCATAGAAGCTGCTATAGAAGAGAAGTTAGAGATAAACTTCCTCCAATATTGAGCTATACCGAAA